>JASDDO010000031.1:211383357-211991426 GCA_030015575.1 Agapanthus africanus | reverse complement strand
TTGTGTACATGGATTCCATCTCGGACCACATTGCATCCAGCCATTTCACTGAGTCACCACTCGTAATTGCCTCTCGAAACTAGTTGGTTCATCATCGACCAGGATGCAATCCTCGCTCCACCATCCATGAGAAAACCATAGTATCTCTCAGGTGGGTGAGAAACCCTACTAGATCGGCGGAGTGGCTGAGGTTCGTTGGGAACTACCGAATCCTCTGGTTCCACCAAGTCTTCTGTTGTTGTTTGTACAGCTGGAACCTCTTCCAGTTCTACCTCAGAGCCACTAATCTTCTTTGCAAGAAATTCCTTTTCTAAAAAGGTGGTGTGTTGAGCAACAAACACCCTTTGTTCCTCACTGTGGTAGAAGATATACCCTCACGAATGGTTGGGATATCCAACAAACTTACACAAAACAGACCTTGCCTCGAGTTTTTCCAGTTTTTGTCTTTTGACATAGGCCGGGCAACCCCATATCTTAATAAATTAAGATATGGTCCTCTTCCCCTCCCATATCTCATATGGGGTGGTAGGCACAGATTTGGTAGAACCTTATTCAGTAGGTACGCTGTTGTCTCCAGTGCATAGCCCAGAAGGAAATAGGTAACTCAGCTATGCACATCATAGACCACACCATATCTAATAGGGTGTGATTCTTCGTTCTGATACACCGTTGTGCTGTGGTGTATATGGAGAGTTAGCAGAGAGAAAGTCCAGGAATTCATTGCTTAAGTATCACCTCCTCGATCAGATCGAAAGATTTTAATACTTTTCCTGGTTTGGTTCTCGACTTCTTATTTATATTCTCTAAATTTCTCAAAAGCTTCTGATTTGTGTTTCATCAGGAACACATACCCGAATCTAGAGAGATCGTCGGTGAATGTAATGAAGTACGAAGAACCATCCCTGTCATGTGTAGACATGGGACCGCATACATCACAAATGTACCAGTCTTAAGAGTTCCGTAACTCTTTCTCCATGTCCCATAAACGGAGTTTTGGTCATCTTTCCTTTGAGACATGACTGGCAAGTGTCATAAGATGAAAATTCAAACGGAGTCAAATATCCATCCTTATGCAACTTAGCTAGTCGTCTCGCATTGATGTGACCCAGTCTACAATGCCATAAGAAGGATTCGTTCATTCTGAACTCTTCCTGTTGTGTGTGTTTTTTGTACATTAAGGACTGTAGTTTGATTGAGAACGTATATGCCATTAAATAACGAACCTGATCCAATCAACTTTTGATTCAAGAATTTGTTCATAACATCATCCTGTACTACAAAATTATATCCTTCTTTGCTCAATAAAGAAACTGATATAAGCATTCGTTCAGAACCAATGTATTACCATTTGGTAACACAAGGTGATACTCGCCAACTGCTTTGGCTGCAACATTTGCACCATTCCCTACTCTTACGGAATGATCACCCTCTCCCAGTTCCCTACCTTTACGTAGCCCATGTAACATATTACATAAATGGGATCCCGATCCGGTATCTAATACCCAGGACGTAGAGTGAACTGAGAAACAGTTCTCTGTAACGAACACACCCGAAGAAAATGCATCAACATGTACTTTCTTCATTCGGGTGGCATGGGAATCCTGGTATTCCCTTATATCCTATTCAGCCCTATAACTTTTATAAGAAAGAACGGAACCAACGTTCCCCCAGCACAGTATAACATGCGGGTTCGGTCAATACAACCATATTATTATCTTGATTAAGCATGATATGGTCACTACCTGGAGAGAGAGAGAAGAAAACACTTTAGCGTATGCTCTTGCAAGATCAGATTTGTTATTATTCTCTCTCTCTCCAGGTAGCGACCATATCAGGATGGCTCCCACTGTTTTTATCAAATCTTCCTTCAAACCCTAAAAGGAAAGACTTAGCCGGGATTAATTACACCCTACAACTTCGCCAATCTTTCAGCCAGGCCAGTGTCGGTACTTTGAGGGAGGTTCCCCGTGCTTTCGCACGGACCTAATTAAAGTAAACCTCGTTTTGCCAGAGGCGTAACCTTGTTGACACCTTTCTAGACACCTACTTGATCGACTAATTGTCCTGTGTAAACTCTCCCAGGAGTAACAATTGCTCGCAGTGGGTATCGGGATCAAACTATCTCATAGAAGGTATGCAATCTCATTGCATGTTTCAACACTTGAAATTCCCGATAATATTTTGCCCCAAGCATCCTATGACCTTGACGGAGGTCAACAAACCACAGGGTGCAAGTCGAGTTCAACCCGTCATTTCTTGATTCAATCAAACCCACCCGCACGACCCTTGACAGTGGTCAACAAGGTCGTACGACTACCCTAATCCAATCTGCATCATATGCATAAGCAGATAAATACTAGTTAGCTACCGCACACTACGCCTTGACGGAGGTCAACAAACGTAGCACGAATACTAAGTAGGACTTATCTGAAATGACGGAGGGCTACGACAGGTTTTTCTGAAAACCTATTGCGTAATGAACTTGATATCGTTGTAGAACCGAGTGAATTTTGAAATGGAGTGATTTTGAGGCTTTTATTAGTTTTGCTAAAGTGGTCACTCCCGGTGAAGGGATCTCGGCTCTTTCCTTATGGAATAAGGTGCAGGATATATCATATATATCACTATGCAAAGCAAAAACTCCAAAATAAATCAAAAGACAAACCGAGTGTTGTAGAATCTGCCCGTTTTGCTAAAGAGGTCACTCCCGGTGAAGGGATCTCTGCTCTTTCCTCATCGATTAAGGTGCAGGATATATCATATATATCGCTATGCAAAGCAAAAACTGTAGCTACCCATTTTGAAAATTTGATTCTACGACATCCTTTTGGTTTCTTTTCTTTCATTAATCATATTAATGAAGTCCCATCATTTAAATCACCTAAACATCACAGATAAATACGACGTACACTTATGCCATCCGCATTCGCCTCGATGTCCCCTCGTGCACCGTTAGGTTAGGTAACTAAAAATAGAGCGGGGCAGGGCTAGCGCGGGTGTAAAACATAAGTAATGTCTATATAATATATCATATATACTATATACAGTATTTATCACAACATATCAAATGATCACATCACAGATATCGCAGCAGAAGAAACATATGAAACATTGGATATACTAGGACGTCCGTGTTTTATTTTGAGCCTCTATAAAACACGGATTCCACGGCCGTGATGAATAGACAAACCCATACCCCTAGACCCCTATGAGAGCGGCAAGCAACCCTACCAATTCTAGAGTTAGGAGACCCGGACTCGACTCCTCGAGTTGGTCTCCTACTGGACTCTAGAATCCGGTTAATTGTGCTCTCCTCCTTGGGTCTATCCTAGTGCGGAAAAGTAAATAATATACAGATGGTGACATCAACCTCATCCCGGTAGTGCCCCAATAAAAGAATATTACATACAATGAATTTTACATGAATGAAAAATAAAAGAACCCTCATCTCATATAAAACCCCCGGCTATCCAAAAACGCGACGATCCAATATAACATATCAAGCAACACATAACATCACATGTCATCAACGTAAGTAAATATGCGCATCCCAATTGTCATTGACATATAGCAACGAAACCGGCAATATCACATATTACACTTACGGTCGCAGAAAATAAAGTGTAAAACTACAACATTTTGAATCCACAATCTCTTTAGATATCGTAAATCCGAAATATCACATACTTCGCATTTCATGCCTAACTATATGAATTCCACATATTTTATCACATTCCAAAAAAAATAGACAGTATTAAACTTTCCGATCGAATAATCAAATACCCAAGATTTCCAAATAGTTCTCAACACTTGAGGGGAGTTTAAAAACATCCATCACATGCCACAGTACCAATGATCCAGCCGTTGAAGGGTCAAGCCAACGCCTCACAGGTGGCAACGCCGTACTCCCCCAAACCCTAAGGTTCAAAATGCAGTTCAAGACGGTCACATAATCGAGTTAAGCTTTTTTGTCTTCTAGAGGGTCCATTGCGTAACTTGCACGATTTAGAACGTTCTTAAACTACGGAAAAATCTAACACTTGGAAATTTCCCGGTTCGGGAAAAATCCGTTCGAAATTTTTAATACTTTCTAAATATCCGGAAAACATAACGAAATTAAATATTCCGATCGAATCAACGAATACAAAATAATCCCCAGAACACCCAACACTTGAGTCAAATTAAAAATACTCAGAAATATGCAGGCATAGTAACAGATATTACTGCATAAAGAACCGTCCCCAATACACTATTCATGCCACGGAACCGCGGCGACAAGTAGCCCATTGCCGCGTTTCCACGGCCATATTAACGAATTGGGGGCTCATTTTTCATGGTAATTCTTACAATTCCCTGCTGATTTTTTTAAAGTACTTTTAATTCAGAAAAATCACAGGTTTTAAAAAATGTCCAGAGAGGGGGTCGTTTTGACGTTTCGTTCGGAGTTTTAACTTCGTATACACGTCGCCTAATGCTCTAGCTAGGCTCTGATACCACTGTAGGGTTACTAGGCACTCTAATAAGTTTCTACAAGGCATCAACCATGCCTGATTAAAATTTTAGCCGTGCCGAATAACTCTAAACAAGTTCTTTACTAGATAATTAGGGTTTCACATGCAAGTAAATACAATTTACAACTAAGTGAATACGAAATACAACCTTTGTAGATCGGTCCTTCACTTCTAAAGCTCCTTGTCGTAGTCCCTTCGCTGCGATCATGGTTCTCCCGGGCTCTTGCATGGCTTCACGAGGCGAAAGATGCGTCCTTGCTTGAAGTCTTCGAGGCCGAAGATGATCTACGTCGAGGGAATACCAACTCAAGTTACTACTTCACTAACTAGAGAATTAGTGAAGCAAACAACCTAAACTAAAGTGCTAGTCTAGTAGAGGAAGGAGAAATAGGAAGTGGGTTCTCTTTAGAATTTTATTTCTCACAATCTTTCACTCTCCTTTTAAAATCCGCAAGCTTTTTCTTTTGCTCAAAAAAGAAGAAGATGAACAAAAGAAAATGATGAGGATAATGATCAAGTGAGTGAGCTAACCATGGTGAGTGAGTATCATATACTAACATATGTAGAGACATTACCATGGCTAATCCTAAATGGTTAGGTTAATAAATATCTAAAGTAAAACAAAGTTAGTGGTCTTTTTCAAAGCATCCATAAGCTTCTACAAGCTTCATGCTTGTGACAAAAACTCCACTAATTTGTAATACCTTATATAATTATTAACCACCATTTAAAATAGAATGGTGTATGTCTTGCACACCCATGTATGATGTATCATCAACCATGATACAAAATGAACAACACATATTAATATATATCACATATATATACTAAAGTTGTGCACATGTGAGAAAAATCCTTAAGTGAACAAATGTTAGTTAATGTAAATTAGTATATCAAATATACAATTATACACTAAATTATTAAATCAACACTTGACTTGATAATCCGGTTATATCTCATATAACCGACTAACATTTAATATATCGACTTATCGAATCAACCCTTGATTCGATAACCCGGCTATATCTCATATAACCGACCGATATAATAATCGGGAGAATAGAATACGGTATCACATACATGCATTATTCTCGGTCCCGCACATATCACATATGCGCTCCTATTTCGTTTTGCCTGAGCCAGTAAAACCTCTATTTAGGACTCTAAAGACTCGTCAATACGCCGACAGTAGGTGATGATCACATCAAGCACCCACAAGCCGTCAGCGGTACTAGCTGGACGTAACGGCTAGCCGGGTATTGAGCGATCAGAAGATCAGTAAGCAAGCCCGCTCCAACTCCTGTAAAAGCCAAACGGTAACACTTCCCGTACAGTCCGGTCTCCTGGTCTGATATGTCGCATATCAAGTCTAGGGGTGGTAAACGTCAGACCCCAATAACTGATAAGTCGTGCCGATGTGAGGCTCATAACGGGTCGAGAAACTACTGGTAAAAATTACCAGTAAATCTTTAAATCAGCCCTGGCCAGGGACTTCCCCGTTATGGCCAATCGAGCACAGTGCAACATCAACCCCCAATACCGAGAGAGACGAAACCCCTCCTATCGCTCATTGTCTCCATGTGACTCGGGACTGTACCCAAAAACCACACTTTTGCATGCCCTCTTGGATGTGGTAAGGTGGAAATCAAAGCACAGTGGGAATCACACAAGACTCTATGACGATCTCGGGTCTACAGACTAACCTGCACAAGTGTCACCAGAGAACTGCTATCTGACGTGAGGTATAATACCATCTGGGAGTTCTCGGCGAGTCCGTCCAGTGTACCCAGTCTCCACTGAGCACACGTATATTATCTCTGATGTCAAACACAAATGGATATGGGATCATCCATCGCCCATCTATATGGGTCGATAAGCTATACGCTAGTCTACTCTGGTATATCGATGCCCCGTCTCGATACACCCACAACTAGGGACCTTGATGGATGTACCTATAGACTACCATGTCCCCACTAGTATGATCCGCATCATAGTCCAGGTAGTCAAGTACACATCCTAAGGGTTTTACCAACTTGTAGCTATAAGACAATATCAAGAGACAAGTATACATGTTAAGATAAAGAGCAACCAGATAGCATACTATCATATCGAGCAAGAAAGTCCCCTCTATATATGTCCAAGCATCCAATATAATATACATCATCTGTACAATACTGGCCACTAGGGCATACATACAACTAACAGAGTATAGCGTTGTTTTGAACTGGCTTTAGAAGTGCACGTGTATATTATTCTACCAGAGGGTTGTCGTAGTCAGTAGGAGCAGCGGAAGCATAGTGGAATTGTGTCTTATGTTTATTTATAGACTAAAGTAGATATAGCAGAGATAGATCATCTATTTCTGATGTGACTGTCATACGTTTGACTTCATCAGAATAGAGGATGGATCTGTTAAGAAGGTAGTAGGGTGTGATGTCCTGGTATTTTGATGACATACACAGAGTAGGAAGTGAAATTCCTATACTACGATCGGTTATACTTTTGTTGTCACACAGTGGTTTCTCCAAATAGGATATAGATATAATATCAGATATTCTGGTTATTAGATCTATTGTTTTAGATCAAGATTTGGGTAGTTTCCTAATCTGGGTACTTTGACAGTATTCTAAAGGTATTTTAGAATGGACGACTCCTGGCTTGGTAGTGTACCTGCAGGTGATGGAGTCACCCTCTCTAAAGGAGTCTTACAGATGAAAGGGGAGAGGGATGTGCATGATTGGCAGATCACTTGCTTAGGCAATTGAGTCAATCATGAGATGTCAAGTACCACACCAGACGTTGTTTTTTGCACCAGATGCAATAAGTTGATATTAATCCAATCCCGGAGAAACGATCGGAAGCAGTTTTAGAACATAAGTCGATGTTCTAGGGATTTGATAACGGCAGCCTCTTTCAAGAGACGGTTATCATTCCAAGCTTCCAAGGTGACCTGGATGACAGAGTGACTGTCAGAGTTATAGTTTTCCCTCTGACGAGGGGCAGTAGTTTGGACAGATGGTCCAAGCTTATAATAAGGGTGGCATGGCGCAGGATACTGATTAAATTCAGTAGACGATACATTCTATGAAGTTTGGATTTGTAGTTCATTTATGAACTAGGTCCCATAAGACATCCAAACATATTCTAAAATAGGTATTGCTCATTTCGGGAGATGGCTTTCTCCGTGAAATTGAGATTAAGAGAGACATAGAAAGAAACATCAGGGAGGATCCACTCACTAAGGGTATTCCTCGAACGCAATAGTTTCGCAAATGGGCATTGTGAGACTGATTAGTAGAGGAGTTGGGTGTTCGGTATCACACGGGCTGTGAGTATGCGACATCGCAATAATTAGCCTTGAGTGCAAGTGGAAGATTGTTGGATATAGTGCCCTCAGAGTCAATTATTGGATCACTGGCATGTAATTGCAACGATTGAGAGAGGACTTATGCTGGTAGGACAGTCTTATTCGAGATGATAGTATGCTATCTGGTTTATCTTTATCTTCGTGTACTGCTTCAGGTGACCTTACAGGTCGCTATTGCACGTTGATAGAGCCCTTAGGATTCTTGCTTGACTGCCAGCAGTATGATGGCGATCATATATATGGGAGCTGGGGTCTATAAGTACATCCTTAAAGTGGTCCCTAGTCGTGGGAGTTTCGAGACTGGGTATCGATACTCCATTAGTGAACTAGTGTATACAGTCGAGACCCCGGCGAGTGGCGGTGGCCGGTCTCACAAGCCATTTGTGTCAGTTGGTTCACCTTAGATGTATACAGGTGCTCATTGGGTTTTGAGTACAACGGACAGGACTCGCCGAGAACATGCTAGTTGGTATTAGACCTGACGTCAGATAGCAGTTCCCTGGTGACATGTGTACAGGTTAGTTCATCGACCTGAGATCGTCATTTGTCTCGTGTGAGTTTACACTGTGCTTTGATTACTACCCTACCACGGCTCAAAGGAGTCGTGCAAACAGGTTTTAGTTGGGTATAGTCTCGAGCCACATGGAGGCAGTGAGCGGATCGGCAGGGGTTTCGTCTCTCCCGGTATTGGGGGTGAGATCACGCTGTGTCTAGGAGAGCCATTACACGAAGTCCTTGGCCAAGGCAGGAGATTTACTTGTATGTATTCCAGTAGTATCTCGTGGTGTTCTGGGCTACACTCCGACACGACTTGTATCGCTTTTGGGGGTCTGACTTTTACCAACCCCCTAGGCCTGCCATGCGATGCTCATAGACGAACGGACTGGACTGTATGGATATTGTTACTGACATGCTCAGTAGGGTGTCAGGATGAGTTCGCTCATCGTCCTCCCTTTTGGTCAATACCTGGTAGCCCGTTACGTACATTTAGTACCACTGACGTGCTAGTGGTTAAATCCACAGCCAAAGTATTGACGAGTCTTTAGAGTCCCCCACAGACAGTTTCTCAAGTTTCGGGCGAAACGTTGTAGAGGCCGTATGATATATGGCACGGTTCGATCATATACGTGCAGTAGTGCACGGATCATGATCGGGCGGATCATACTAGTGGACTTTGGTTTAAGCCGGATCCTAGTATTATATTTGTTGTATTACTTTAGTCTCATCGCATTCGCATTCAGTCGGAATGCGGATGCAGGTATGTATATATAGGTTAGGGGTATCCTTGTGATACGTCACGAGTTTACTTTTGATGTTGCCGTATCTTTTTGTTGTTGTAAACATTTGGGTTAATGTTTACAAATGGAAATTATGAGCTAGAAATCATGATTAGGAGCATTAATTATGACACATGCATAAGTGGTGACTCGTGGTCTCTTTCTTTGTGCATGTGTCATATTATGTGATTGATTTTGTGTTGATATGATAAGAAGAGAGAGAGAGAGAGGGCAGCCAAAAGTGGAGTTTGCTCTTGTATTTTTCACACTCTCACTCTCTCATTTTATCATAGAAAAGATAAGAAATAAAAAGGCTCCTTCTTCTTCTTCTTCATCTAGCTCAAAACTTCCATCAATGGCTTCATCTCTAACCTCCATCCATACACTCTCATGTGATGAGAATCATTGGATGCTTGAGACAAAGTGATCACAAACATTCTCTACTTCGCCTTGGACACGTCGTCTAGCGAACATCGTGCCCGAGTTGCTTCGGATGAAGCGGGAGCCCGTAAAAAAGACTAGATGATGTGGTGCCCTTTCTGACGAGGAGATCGAGCTCGGATAAACTGCGAGGAGCTTTGGATGGTGGCCAAGACCGAAGGACACGGATCGATCGGTATAGCTTTTCCAACCCTTCTCTTGTTTGCTAGTTGTAGGTTAATGGTTCGATCCGGGTTTTAAGCATACGATAGCGTCAGTTTCTAGTTTAAGAAAAGTTTTCGTTTCCGCATTTTGGCCTCGGACAGACGGCCGGGGCGCTACCATAGACTTACAATATGTATAAGCGATATGCTAAGAAACACATGCACATATTGAGGTAGAAATAAACTAGGTAGCATACTACCATTTCGAGCAAGACTATTAATATATCCGCGTATATCCTAATCTTCCATTAAGTAATATAAAAACCGGTATGATACAATAATGGCCTCTAGGGCATATATTACTAACATAAAATATAATAAATCTTGCTGAACAAATAACCCCAAACCTATCTTTTGCTTGTCCCGAGCAAAACAAAATCGTAACCTCACTTTCACAGGGAATGTAATTGCACTGAGCCCGTGCAATAAGCCGTTAAACCTCTAAGTGTACCTAGAAGGAGGAGTTTTGTCTCGTGAGGGTTTTTAGGGGGTTACACCCACAAAATCCCGTCGAGCTAGTTTCATGAGGAAACTGTAGATTCTAATCTTAAGGTTTAGAATCAAAGCTAGAAGTTCTATTACCCTAGTCAGAAACGTCCAACCCTTATTTTTCGCTCCTCACATCTCATTTAACATATGTTCATATACGTCTTCACGTTATTGTGCGAATAGTATCGTTAAGTTTTAAAAACATCGCTTAGGGTCATCATGTTACAAATACGGATTAGGAGAGACTTCTAAAGGATCACACGAGTTTGAAAAGATTTAAGATTTTCTCAAGTTTCATTCTCTAATAAAGTTTCAAGTCAGAATTTCTATCATTTTTAAAAGAAAACAAAGTCTTATTCTTCACTCCTACCCTTCACTTGTCTTCGTTCATACACACCTTTCATGATCGTGCAAAAAGTCTTATAATCCTACAAATGAAACTTTCATATCTCCGCTAAAAACTGTTATAATAGAAAAATCGTCCCTGCCAAGATTATTCTCCCACAAAGAACCATCAGGACTTTTAACACGGAGAGAACACTTGCTTGACTTGTTTTATTTGGCGTTTGGAGACTTAGCGAGCTTTGGGTCAATGACTCCCAAACCTGTTGATATTAGGGCATTAGGTATAGAGACACCCGTAGGAGTTAATTGCCCAAGATACCAAGGCCACAAAACAAAAGACTCATTTTGTTGCGTTTAAAAATATTCTAAAAGCAGTGCAAACGGAGATATTGCCAGTTTTTCTTTTCATCCCAAAGACGTGTTCGTGTGCATAAGGTTTGTAATCACTACAACACGGTTCCAGATGGGTTATTTTTCAGACTTTTAGCATCTATTAAAGCTTTCAATAATATTCTTCATATCCACGTTACTTCATGAACTATTCTTGATATTACTTAATTCAAAACAAATCTATTTGATCCTAAAGTTGTTTAACAATTTTTACAAAAGTTTAAAGACATTTCAGACTTTTCATCTAATTCTCAAAAATCCACGACACGTGTAGTGTGATGCAAAAGACGTATATTAGTTATGGTTAAACTCAAAGGAGGGTTATCATACGGGTTATCAATCTCTCAAAAAGAATTTAGTTGTTTCTATTTTATCAACTGAACCGTCAGACTTCGAGTCTAAGTTTCTCCGCTAGCTAACTTGAGATGATAGTATGCTATTTGTTTTATCTTCATCGTTGATGAAGCCCGTAGGATTGTTTCTTGACGACGAGCATTATGATGGAGATCATCTATGTAGGAGCTGGGTTGTCCATAAGCGCATCCTTAAATGTCCCCAGACATGGGAGTATCGAGACTAGGCATCGATATTCTGGAGTAGACTAGTGTATACGCTTCTAGACCCCGACGAGAGGCAGGGGCCGGTCTCACAAGCCACTGGTGTTGTGTCACCGAAGATAGTATACAGGTTCCCACTGGAGGTGAGTACACTGGACGGACTCGCCGAGAACTTCTAAATGGTATTATATCTATTGTCAGATGGAAGTTCTCAGATGGAATGAGTACATGTTAATCCCTTGACCTGAGATCGTCATTTATCTCCTGTGAGTTCCCACTGTACTTTGCTTACTACCTTACCACGGCTCAAAGGAGTCGTGCAAGCAGGTTTTAGTTGAGTATAGTCCCGAGCCACATGGCGGCAGTGGTCGATTGTCGGAGATTCATCTCTCCTAGTATTAGGAGTCAATGTCGCACTATGTTTTGTTAGCTATCACTAGAAATCCGTAGCTATGGTGGATGAGATTTACTGATAGTTGATCAGTAGTATCTCAGTTGGCGATGAGCTTGACTCAAACACGACTTATTGGGTTAGTAGGGGTCTGACGTTATCCACCACCTAGACCCGATATGTGATACTCTTTGATGAGGAGACCGGACTGTACGGAGATTGTCACATTCAGGCTCAGTAGGGTAAGGACGTACTTGATTTTCGACCCCCTTTCGACAAGTACCTGAGTAGTCGTTACGTACAGCTAGTGTCGACGTGCATGTGGTTAAACCCATTGCCAGCGTATTGTCGAGTCTTTAGTGTCCCACATAGAGGGTTTTTCTTGTTCAGGCGATAGATGTAGGAGCGGTATGTTGGTACCTGCTGGAGGTCCGATTAAATACGTGTACACGATACACGTACTTTAATCGGACGATTGATAATACTAGCCGGCTTAGGATTAAGCCAGATTATTAAATCAAGTTTTTATTTAATAATTTATATATGTATTTTGATACATATATTTTAGTATTATTGTTCAGTATTTATTTTCTCTCTTTGGTGCTATCCTTATTTTTATACGGATACCCGTATATGTAGCGATACATATACCATGTGAAGTATTCCGTATTTATACGGGGATACTTCTAGACGATGGACACCTCATATTTGATTTTCATTTTGAAAATCAAATAAGGAATTTAGGTGGAAACTGGGTTTTGATGAAGCATGGTGATGAGGGATGGCTTAGATAGTTATGTGCATTTATTGATGCACTATTGCTTCATGGTTGTAGTTTTTATTTTGTCATTCTCTTTTTATTTGGATGATGATGATGATGATGATGATGATGATATTTTTTTCATCTTGAGAGTTCATGCTTCATTTCACTCCTCTTCTCCTTCTTCTTCTTGCTCTCCTTTTGAGCACGGTTTATGAGAGAAACTTTTTAGTGAAAAATTCATACATCACCGACCATCCACACCTAGCGATTTTGGATCATCGGTTAGAGCCTCCTCCTGTTTCCCTTGAGTGGATTGTTTTCTGCGAGGGTGGTCGATCTTAAAGCGCGATCCCGGGGGCTACGAGCTTGGAGGGGTTTAAACAATGTTTAAAGTAACGAAACCGAAATAACTCCAAAACAATACGGACATTATTCAAGTTTCTGTCAAATTTAATTAGTCTTCTAAAATTTTTTTAAACAATTGCAGAAAAATACTCTTATTGTATCTAGAACACAGTCCAAAAACGAGCGCCAAATTCTTTAGTTTAGCCGGCAAGATCGGAAATTTGCCCGGCGCCACTGTATGACTGTGATAGATGGGTCTTCGATTTTTAAGGTGTTCTGGGATTATGAATAATGGGTTTTTGGTATTTTTTGTTTTTGCCCATATTACATATTATGTCATCACATAGTTTGGGGCAATTCGGAGTATTTCGAAGTCGCTATTTTTAACACCGTTTATAAGTTTTCAGTACATACATTACTATCTGCGACCGTGAATGTCATTAGAGCGGTATAACTCGTCTAACTCCTATATGTTCTATTAGACGGGTTTGCGAACATGACATTCATGTTGATGTTCTGTGTTGTGCTAAGGTTGTGGTTGGATTGTCGTGGTGGATAGCCAGTGGTGCAATGATAGTTGTACATTTCAGATTCATTTGGACATTTGATATTGCGGGGCGAGCGTCCGACTTTTGGACTGCCGTCTTTGCCAGTTTGTATATTATTTGTTTGGGGCACGACCGGGTTAAGGTTAATGTCACCCTTGTACATATATTTTATTTTTCTGTACTAAGATTACCCCACGGTGGAGTGCTCTAATAGCCGGGTTATAGACGGCAACAGGCCCACATCTCATGGCGTTGAGACGGAGGAGGCCTCACTCTAGATTGGTGGGCTATTCGACGCAATCGTAGGGGGTACAGGTTGACCCACGGAGGGGTGCTTAAGTTACCGGATTCCGTGAAGTGCTGGGTGGCCCATTCACTTTGTTGATTGGTGTTTCCTCACTTCTTAGATTGGCGGGTAACTTTCCGCGCTCGTAGGGGTGCAGGTTTTCATTGCATAGGCTATCCACATGACAGGGAACGTCGGGTCTCATTTGCGGCTCAAATGAACCCCAAGGCTCCAAGATTATCAACCATTCTGTGTTGCTTGCTGATATTCTGTTATGTTGCCTATTTCATGCCTGGGAAGAATGTTATATATATATTTATATATATACAAGTAGATATTGTATATGTTTTGCATCCGCGCTGTCCAGCCCCCGCTCTGCCGTTAGTTAAGTAACCTAACGGTGCATGACGGGACCCCGTGGTGCGGATGGCATATACGTACATTGTATTTTCGTTCTTTTCTGGTGTGATATGGTTTAATTGATGGGACTGCATTAATTCCGATTAATGGAAGGAAAACAAACCTATATGATGTTGTTTGAACCAAGTTTTTTAAAAACTGACAATACAGACGTTCTATTTTTCTTTGCACAGTGGTATTCGGTTATGAATATCCAGCACCTCATTCGACGAGGCAAGAGCCGAGATCCCATCATCGGGGGTGAACACTTAAGCAAAATTTTGCGTCATTGTAATAACTTATCTATAGTCGATTCTTTTTCTTTGCATCGTGGTATTCAGTTTGGAACATCCTGCACCTTATTCATTGTGGAAAGTGCCGAGATCCCTTCACAGGGAGTGACCTTTTTAGCAAAACTTTGCGCCACTATATATTTGTAAAACCACTCGGTTTCTTCAACGATATCAAGTTCATTACATTAAAGGTTTTTCACCAAAAACCAGTCGTAGCCCTCCGTCATTTCAGAAAAGTAACACCTAGTATTCGTGCTATGTTTGTTGACTTCCGTCAAGGCATAGTGTGCGGTAGCTATGTGTTACTTTTCTGTAGCATGGATATGCATTAATCTAGGACAGTCGTACAACCTTATTGGCATCCGTCAAAGGCGATTACGGGTGGGTCTAAATTAATCAGGACAATAACGGGTAGAACTTGACTTGCGCTTTATGATTTGTTGGCATCCGTAAAGGTCATAAGACGCCTGGGGTAAAAACCACATCGGGAGTTTCAAACATACAGGAAACTTGCCAGGCATGCGCATACCTTCTGGAGTGTGGTAACTTGAGTGGATTCCATCAAGTTAACATGCGATGATAGTTGGATCCCGATTCCCACTGATGAGTAGGTGTTACTCCTCGGATGATTTTGAGATGATCCCGACTAAATCTCCTTTTTGGGTTTGAAGGAGAATTCGAGAAAACAGTGGAAGCCAACCTAATTAGATAAAATGATTAACCAATCTAATCTAGGTTAGAGTGCATATTGAGTGTTTCTTTTCTCTTTCTGTTTGGCAGCGACCATGGCCTGACTTAAAAAACTCATGAACCAAGTTAACCGATCCTTCTTAAAAACACTTTGGCTTTTGGATTGTCATTTAGTCGCATATATCATTGCCACTCCTACATCCCCTTTACGATTCTCCGGAACACTCCGTATCACTATGAAGATCCATATTGATTGGATATGCCATCGTATAGTTACATACGAACTTGAAGGAACTTGTTCCAGTTCGAGGATGGTTTCCGGTTCTGGAGATATTGAATAGGATTATTGTAGGGTGTTTTTCGTCACCCCAAGGGTATAGGAATACGCGTCGCTTGTCAAGCGTATACAGATTCCCCTGGTCCAGGGTAGACTGGGGTTTATTGATTGTGGGATCCGAATCTCCGGCAGCCGCGGACTAAGCTGCCGTTAATTACTCCTCGCTCTTAGAGCGAAGAAACCTCCGATTAACGGGTCAAAATAGTCATGCGAACTCAACGTGAACTGTCGGTGTTTGAAAGCAATGCAGAAGGGCAAGTTTATTTCATTTTATTTATTCTATTTGTGACAAATGATTTTATTATTATTAATAATTTTTTATTCAAAAAAATTAATTTTTTATTCAAAAAAATTAATTTTTTATTCAAAAAAATTAATTTTTTATGGAGTTTAACTCCAAAAGATTTTATTTGGAGTTAAACTTCCAAAAGTTTTTGTATGGAGTTAAACTCCCTTTTTTTCAAAGAAACATTTTCTTATGGAGTTAAACTTCAAAAGATTTTATTTGGAATTAAACTCCAAAAACAATTTTTATTTGGAGTTAAACTCCCAAAATTTTCTTTATGGAGTTAAACTCTCTTTTATTAAAAAAAAGCATTTTTTATGGAGTTAAACTCCAAAAGAATCATTTGGAGTTAAACTCCCAAAGTTTATGCATGGAATTAAACTAAAAAAAAATAGAAATAGAAAAAGGAAAAAAAGAAGAAAAAAAAAGAAGGGGGAAGCCCCCCTCCACGGACTTGAGAGATAAAGGAGGAGCCTCCCCCTCACGAGAATAGGAGTGGAGAACTCCCACTTCGTGGGAGCTTCCCCTCCCTCATGAGAGAGGGAGTAGGGCTCCCACCAAGTGGGAGACTCCCCTCTTAGTGGGAGCCCCCACCTCACGTGAGGGAGCTCCCCAAAAAAAAATTTTTTTTTTTAAGGAGATAAACTTCAGAACATTTGTATAGAGTTAAACTCCAAAAATATTTGTATGGAGTTAAACTCCAAAATCTTTTTTTTTATGGAGTTAAACTTCCAAAAGCATTTGAATGGAGTTAAACTCCAAAAGATTTTTTTTTATTATGGAGTTAAACTCCAAAACTTTTTTTTATGGAGTTAAACTCCCGAAAGAATTTGTATAGAGTTAAACTCCAAAAACATTTGTATGGAGTTAAACTCCCAAAATCATTTGTACGGAGTTAAACTCCCAAAATCATTTGTGCGGAGTTAAACTCCAAAAGGTTTTTTTATTATGAAATTAAACTCCAAAAGTTTTCTTTTATGGAGTTAAACTCCAAAAGTATTTGTATGGAGTTAAACTCCAAAAGATTTTTATTATGGAGTTAAACTTCAAATGATTTTTTTTATGGAGTTAAACTCCAAAAAACTTTTGTATGGAGTTAAAGTCCAAAAGATTCTCTTTTTTCTATAATTATTATTGAGTTAAACACCAAAAGGTTTTTAAAATATGGAGTTGAACTCCCAAAAATTCTATATGGAGTTGAACTCCCAAAACAATTTTATTTGGAGTTAAACTCCCAAATTATTTTATATGGAGTTGAACTCACAAAACAATTTTATTTGAAATTAAACTCCCAAAATAATTTTATTTGGAGTTAAACTTCCAAAAGATTTTTAAATTTAGAAAACCCAAAAGAGATCTCTTGAAGATCCATGATCTCTGCCTTGGATGATGAAAGTGTACCCCTTTCTCCTTTTTGGAGCGTTGAGTCCTCTCAACGTGAGCTTTTTTATTTAAGGACGTATCTCCTTCTCCCTCTTCTCTCTTCCTTTTTTGGATCTTGAGGGGAAGGGTGATGAGATTTAAAATCTCCCATTTTTAGAGACTTGACAAAAGATCTGAACTCCTCTCCAAAAATCTTATGGTGAAAAACTATTTCATTTTTTTTAGAAAACAAGAGTTAAACTCTTGATTTAATTCAAAAAAAAAAGAGTCCGTGAACCTTGAAGAAAGAGGCACTAAACCCTAGTTGATATGGGAAAAATCTTGTTTGTTTTCATTCATCATGATGTCTTATATAGGCTTTACATTTTACATATGGCCCATTGGGCTTTTCAAAATGGCACATGTGCCTTTCCTATGCCATGTGCCTTTTTTTTGCACATAAGTCATGGGCTTTTACATAATTTAGGATTGTTGCCCATTTTACTACATTTATTCATAAAAAAAATTACATTAACCCTATTTAGGTTTTAACAATTATCCCTTTGGCATGGGGGGCCGGCCTCTTCATCCTTGGGTTCGACCCGGCATGGGGTCACTTGACCTGGACTTGGGCCCGCTTACATGGGGTTGACTTTGAGTTTGACTTGGTCAACGGGGTGTAAATTTTTTGACCCCAACAAACTGCCCCCCATAAATAAATGCACACCGCGTATATGAGTAGTGTGCATAAAATTGATGAATCTTGTTTCGTAAAAGTCTTACATTGAAGTGGAGCATCATTCCGGAGGAGGAGCATCATTCTGATGTGCGGAGCATAATTTCGGGGGTCGGAGCATCATTCCGATTTGTGGAGCATAATTTCAGGGATCGGAGTATCATTCCGATTCGCGGAGTATAATTCCAGGATCGGAGTATCATTCCGAAGAGCGGAGTATAATTTCGGGGATCGGAGTATCATTCCGATTCGCGGAGCATAATTCCAAGATCGGAGCATCATTCCGAAGAGCGGAGCATAATTCCGGGGGTCGGAGCATCATTCCAATTTGGGGAGCATAATTCCGAGGATCGGAGAATAATTCCGATTCGCGGAGAATAATTCCGATATATCCTGAGAAGAAGCATAATTCCGGCGCAGGGGTAAACATTCCGAAAGAAATATAGTTCCGATGCAGAGGTTGATTCCAGGATGAAACATGATTCCGACATGGAAGGCGGACACTCCGAAGGGAAGCATGATTTCGACACAGGGTATATTCTAAAACAAAACATTATTCCGATGCAAAGTTTGTAGGTTGACTCCGAGGCGGAGCATAATTCCTGTAAGTCTACGGCAGCGCCCCGGCCGTCTGTCCGAGGCCAAAATGCGGATATAAAAGCTTTTTCTTAACTTGAAACCGGCGCTATCGTTTTCTATTTCCCTGGATCGAACCATTAACCTACTACTAGCAAACTAGAGAAGGGTTGGAATGCTATACTGATCGATCCGTGTCCTTCGGTCTTTGGCCACCATCCCAAGCTCCCCGCGGCAACTCCGGTCTCGATCTCCTCGTCGGAATGGGCACCACATCTACGAGTCTTTTTACGGGCTCCCGCTTCATCCGAAGCAACTCGGGCACGAATTATGCTAGCCGACGTGTCCAAGGTGTTGTAGAGAATGTTTATGATCACTTTGTCTCTTGCATCCATGGCTTGGATGGAGGTTAGAGGTGTTGCCATTGATAGAGATAAAGAGCTAGAGGAGGAAGAAGAAGAAGAGGTTCCATTTTCTTTTTCATTTCTTTTCCTTCATATGATGAAAAATGAGAGAGAGTGAGTAGAAAAATACAAGACCAAGCTCACCCAAGGCATCCCCTCTCTCTCTCTTCTCATCATATCAACACAAATCAAGCCACTAATGTGACATTTTTCACAAAAAAGAGACCATGAGTCATAATATATGTCCATGTCACATTAATGCATCTCATGATGAATTCTATCTCATTATTTCCACCATCCAAACATTAATTCAAATGTTTGGCACAACAAAAAGATACGGCAACATCTAAAGTAAACTCTTGACAGATCACAAGGATACCCCTCACCTATATATACATACCTGCATCCGCATTCCGACTGAATGCGAATGCGATGAGACTAAAGTAATCCAACAAATCTAATACTAGGATCCGGCTTAAACCAAAGCCCAGTAGTATGATCCGTCCGATCATGATCCGTGCAATACCGCACGTATATGATCGAACCCTACCATATATCATACGGCCTCTATAACGTTTCACCCGAAACTTGAGAAACAGTTTGTGGGGGACTCTAAAGACTCGTCAATACTTTGGGTGTGGATTTAATCACTAGCACGTCAGTGGTACTAGCTGTACGTAAGGGGCAACCTGGCATTGACCAGAAGGGAGGTCGATGAGCGAACTCATCCTGATACCCTACTGAGATGTCAGTGACAATATCCGTACAGTCCGGTCCGTTCGTCTATGAGCATCGCATTGCGGGCCTAGGGGGTTGGTAAAAGTCAGACACCCATAAGCGGTACAAGTCGTGTCGGAATGTAGCCTAGAACACCCTGAGATACTACTGGAATACATACCAGTAAATCTCCTGCCTTGGCCAAGGACTTCGTGTAATGGCTCTCCTAGACACAGCGCGACCTCACCCTCAATACCGGGAGAGACGAAACCCCTGCCGATCCGCTCACTGCCTCCATGTGGCTCGGGACTGTACCCAACTAAAACCTGTTTGCACGACTCCTTTGAGCTGTGGTAGGGTAGTAATCAAAGCACAGTGGGAACTCACACGAGACAAATGACGATCTCAGGTCGATGAACTAACCGGTACACATGTCACCAACGAACTGCTATCTGACATCAGGATAATACCAACAAGCATATTCCCGGCGAGTCCTGTCCGGTGTACTCATAACCCATTGAGCACCTGTATACATCTTAGGTGAACCAACTGACACCAATGGCTTGTGAGACCGGCCACCGCCCCTCGTCGGGGTCTCGACTGTATACACTAGTCTACTAATGGAGTATCGATGCCCAATCTCGAAACTCCCATGACTAGGTACCTTTTAAGGATGTGCTTATAGACCCCAGCTCCCACGTATATGATCGCCATCATACAGCTGGCAGTCAAGCAAGAATCCTAAGGGCTCTATCAATGTGTAATAACGACCTGTAAGGTCACCTAAAGTAGTGCACGATGATAAAGATAAACCAGATAGCATACTATCATCTTGAGTAAGACTGTCCTACCGGTACAGGTCCTCCCTCAATCATTGCAATCACGTGCCTGTGATCCAATAATTGACTCTAAGGGCACTATATCCAACATCTCCCACTTGCATTCAAGGCTAATTATTGCGATGTCGCATACTCATAGCCCGTGTGATACCGAACACCCAACTCCTCTACTAATCAGTCTCACAAAGCCCGTTTGCGAAACTATTGCGTTCGAGGAATATCCTCAGTGAGTGGATCCGCTCTAATGTTTCTTTCTATGTCCCTCTTTATCTCAAGTTCGCGGAGAAAGCCATCTCCCGAACTGAGCAATACCTGTCTTAGAATATGTCTGGATATCTGATGGGACCTAGTTCAAAAATGAACTTCAAATCCAAACTTCTTAGACTGTATCGTCAACTGAACTTAATCAGTATCCTGCGCCATGCCTCCCTCACTATCTGCTTGGACCACCTGTCTAAAATACTTCCCCTCGTCAGAGGGAAAAATATAACTCTGACAGTCACTCTGTCATCCAGGTCACCTTAGAAGCCTGGAATGATAACCGTCTCCTAAAAGAGGCTGTTGTTATCATATCCCTAGAACATCCACTTATGTTCTAAAACTGCTTCCGAACGTCTCTCCCGGATAGGATTAATATCAGCTTGTTGTATCTAGTGCAAAAACATTGTCTGGTGTGATACTTGACATCTCATGATGGACTCAATTGCCTAAGCAAGTGATCTGCCAATAACGCACATCCCTCTCCCATTTAGTCTGTAAGACACCTTTAGAGAGGTTGACTCCATCACCTGCAGGTACACTACCGTGCCAGGAGTCGTCCATTCTAAAACACCTTTAGAATGCTGTCTATGTACCCAGATTGGGAAACCACCCAAATCTAGATCTATAAACCATAGATCTAGCAACCAGAATGTCTGATATTATATCTATATCCTATTTGGAGAAACCACTGTCTGATAACCAAAGAATAACCGATCGTAGTGTAGGAACTTCACTTCCTACAATGTGTATGTCATCCATATACCAGGACATCATACCCTACTACCTTCTTAATAGATCCATCCCCTATTCTGATGAAGTCAAACCTATGACTGTCACATCAGAAATAGATGATCTATCTCCGCTATATCTGCTTTAGTCCATAAATAGACATAAGCTACTTGTCCACTATGCTTCCGCTGCTCCCACTGACTACGACAACCCTATGGAGAGTCATATACACGTACAGTTCTATAGCTACTTTAGAACGACGCAATACTCATCCTCCTGCCGGGTCTCACAGTCTGGAACAACAGCGATGGAAAGTCTGGGTAAACAAGAACCTCCCTGTCACCGTTCTTGAGCATACCAAAGTACCTCTCGAGTGCCTGAGGTTACCCACCATATCTGCGGAGTGGCCAATGGAATGTCAAACCAGATTGAATCTTTAGGTTCTTATCAAATTTTCAGTAATCGTTTGTGATTCTGGAATCACTTCCAGTTCTACCATACTCCCACTACTGTTTTCTGAAAAAAATCCATTTTACTAAAACTGTGGCGAGTCAAGAACAATATCATTATTGATCTTCCAGATGGTAGAAAGTCAACTCTCGCCATAGCCCGAGTCGACCCACAAACAGCCATTACAGAAACGTGCCTTGAGTTATCCAGAGTATGGTTTTAAGCATAAGCCGGACAACTCCCCGTACCTTAACATTGTTACGATATGAACTATTCTATATCCAATATAGAAACAGAGGCACTGATTTAATTAGAACCGGATTCAAATCATGCAGCTGTCTCCAGTGCATGTCAACTAAATGGAGAGAGGCTGATCCGCATTACCCAACTTAGAAGTGCTTCCAATTATGAGTAACCTGAAAGAGAAACAAGTTTCTCAAAAACCATTACTATCAACTTAATACCATACACAAGTATCTACATCTTCGATTACCTTAAAGAATCCTGATACTTGCAACGCCCGGTTCTCTACTTTATTCTTAAACCTATAACTTCTCAAAACTTGGACCTTGTGTTTCTACGAAACACTTGTATAAGAACTAGAGAAGTCATAAGTAAACAGAATATAGTACGAGTACCTACCCCTCTGTCCTCATGGACACTGGACAACATACAATACTCTGTATAAGTCCCCTGAGTCTAATAACTCAAACCCTTTGTGTCGTAGGTTGAAAACTGTACTTATGGTTAAGAAGAATTACACCGCTGTTTAATGCTCCTTACCTAACCATCCACTGATATAGGTAAATGTCATGGACATAATTTCAAAAAGTTATATCTCACTCTATAAAAATAGACGTACAGATATATTAATTTGAAATTGGTGCATAGCAACAGATAATCAAAACCAAATATATGCCGTCCGGCAAACAACCTGTTAGTTATATGTATGCCCTAGAGGCCATTACTGTACATAGGATGTATATTGTAATCGATGCTTGGACATATATAGGGAGGACTTTCTTGCTCGACATGATAGTATGCTATCTGGTTGTACTTTATCTTAACATGTACTTTGATTGTCTCTATGTTACATATTGATAAAGCCCTTAGGATATGTACTGGACTACTGGGACTATGATGAGATCAACTAGTGGGGCAATGGTAGTCGACGAGCACATCCTATAACTGTTCCTTGTCGAGGGTGCATCGAGACAGGGCATCGATACACCAGAGGAGACTAGCACATACGCATCTTGACCCATATGATGGGCGATGGATGATCCCATATCCATCGATGTTTGACATCAAGGATGGTGTACGGGTGCTCAGTAGAGACTGGCTACACTGGACGGACTCGCCGAGAACTCCCAGATGGTATTATACCTCACGTCAGATGGCAGTTCTCCGGTGACACTGGTACAGAGTAGTCTATTGACCCGAGATCATCATGGTGTCTTGTGTGATTCCCATTGTGCTTTGATTTCTATCATACCACGTCCAAGAGGGCGTGCAAAAAGGTGGATTTTGGTACAGTTCCGAATCACATGGAGGCAATAAGAGATAGGAGGGGATTCGTCTCCCCGGTTTACGGAGTTGATGTTGTGCTGTGTTCGATTGGCTATAACTGGAAATCCCTGGCCAGGGTTGCTGAGATTTACTGGTAAGTGTGATCAGTAGTTTCTCAAACTGTTATAGATCTCAAATCGACATGACATATCGAGCTACTGGGGTCTGACGTTTACCACCCCTAGGCGAGATATGCGACATATCAGACGACGAGACCGGACTGTACGGGAGTGTTACTGATTGGATTCATAGGAGAATGTACAGGATTTCTTGTTGATCTTCTGAGCGCTCAATACCTGGGTGGCTGTTACGTTTAGCTGACTGCTTGCAGCTTGTGGGTGTTTGATATGATCATCACAAAAGGATTCTATCATCTTCTTCCTTGAGTTCCTTCTTGGAAAAAGCATTCTAGTTTTTTGCTAAGTGATGAAAGTGAGTGAGTATATGAAAACAAATGAGAGAAAAAATCCTACTTCATCATCCTCATCTACCCTTGCGATTTAGATGAGGGTGTTCACTTCATTTTGTGAGTGAGAGCTTGTGTTAATGAAACTTCAAGGTAGATCATCTTTGTTATCGAAGATCGAAAGCAAGCTTGTATCTTTCTCTTCGTGGAACCTCTCGAGAGTCCGGAACACAATGATAGCTGCGAAGGGACCTCAACACGGAGCTTAAGAAGTGAAGGACCAGATCTACAAAGGTTGTAATCCCTCTCACTTAGTGTTAAAGTGTTTAACATACTTGTTTTCGCATAAATTCTTGTTTAAAGATCCGGCTTTGGGTTGTTCGGCACGGCTAAAATTTTAATCGGGCATGGTTGATGCCTCGTAGACCCTTGTGCGTGTGACTAGCAACCCTACAGTGGTATCAGAGCCAAGCTAGAGTTTTATGCGAAGTTTAAAGTCCGATCGAACACAGAAACCCTAATTTGAACCCCTCTCTGGAAATTTTTCAAAAATTTGATTTTTTATGAATTAAAAATGCTCAGAAAATTAAGCAGGACAAACTAAGAATTACTGTGTAGTATGGACCTGTAATTCGTTGATTTGGCCGCGGAACCGCGGCCAAACCAAGGGTTTGGCGGCGGTTCCGCAGCCAAAATTTTGAATTATTCCGTGGAACATCATATATTTATTCTTAGGTCTTTTCTTGTAATTTTTTATGGTAATATTTTAATTCCACTCAAGTGTTGAGTTTTCTAGGGTTGTATTGGGGACTCGTTGATTTGATCTGATAATTTGACTTTGTTTAGTTTGTCCAGTAAATTTTTAGAACGTGTTAAAAGGTTCGAACGGATATCAATAACTCACTTTTCCCTTGGCGGAAAATTTCCAAGTGTTGGATTTTTTCGTAGTTTAAGAACGTTCTAAGTCGTGCAAGTAACGCGGTGGACCCTCTAGAAGACAACAAACCTTAACTCGATTATGTGACCGTCTTGAACTGCCTATGAACCTTAGGGTTTGTAGCAGTACGACGTACCACATGTGAGGCGTTGGCTTGAACCTTTTACGGCTGGACCATTGGTACTATGGCATGTGATGGATGTTTTTAAACTAATTTCATATGTTGAGAACTATTTAGGAAAACTTGGGTGTTTGATTATTCGATCGGAAAGTTTAACATTGTCTATTTATCTAGAATGTGATACAATATTTGGAATCCACATGTAGTTATGAGATAACTAATTTGAATGTTATAAATCTAGCAGTTAAGTCTCAGATGAACGGTTGCCTCGGAATTTTGATGTGATCAAAAGTTCGTCGCAATCACGTAGCGTACGCGGATACTCTCTGGGTAAACATTACAGACAGCCACGCCCCATAGCCCCGACCAAGTTACTGTAGGAGAACCCCTTCGCCAAAAGCATCCGTTCGGGTGCTCGCGACAGCGGTGTTCTGCCTTAGTGCACATCGTCGACGGCATCCGGGGTGCTGCCGTCTACTAAAGTCTGCGACGAGCATTCGATCAAATATGTCGGGAATCTTGTTGAATTGCCCGACTTAATATTGAAAAGAGTTTTCGATAATGAGACTAAAATGCGGGGTTTATAATTATTAGGCATGCGATGTCTAAGGAATTCATTTGGTTAGGCCTGCGATGTCTAAAGAGGTTGCGGATTCCAACTGTTGTAGTTTTACACTTTCTTTTCTGTGAGCGCAAGCGTAGTATGTGGTGTATCGCCGGCTTCGTTGCTTTACATCAACGACAATCGGGACACGCATACTTGCTTACGTTGATGATATGAGATATTATGTGTAGCTGTGATATGTTATACTGGATCGTCGCGTTCTGAACAGCCGGGGGTTTTATGTGAGATGAGATTTTTTTTCTTTTTCATTCATGTAAAATTCATTTGTATGTAATATTCTTTTATTGGGGCACTTCCGAGCTGAGGATGATATCACCATTGTATATTATTTAATTTTCCGCATTAGGTAGACCCAAGGCGGGGAGCACAAGTAACCGGGTTCCACGGTCCAGTGGGAGACCATCTCGAGGAGTCGAGACCGGGTCTCCTAACCCTAGAATTGGCAGTGTTGCTTGCCGCTCTCGTAGGGGTCTAGGGATGTGGGTATGGCTATTCATCGCGACCGTGGAATCCATGTTTTATACAGGCTCGTATTAAAACACGGATGTCCTAGTATATCCAATATTTCATATATGTTCTTCTACTGCAATGTTCTGTGATGAGATCATATTACTGCCTGAGACGAATGTTTATATTATATATATGAGATATATATTATATATTGTTGATTTCGTTTCACATCTGATACTTGTGAAGCATAATAAAATAGGATTTCATTAATGAGATTAATGAAATAAAAGAAACCTAAGATGTTGTAGAAACTTGTTTAAAAACTGGTAGCTCTAGTTCTTGTTTTGAATAGCGGTGTTCCTTGGAGAACATCCAGCACCTTATTCGATAAGGAAAGAGCCGAGATCCCTTCACCGGGAGTGACTTCTTTAGCGAAACTAGCAGATGCTACAAACTCGGTTTGTCTTTTGATTGATTATATAGTTTTTGCTTTGCATAGTGATATTTGTGAAATATCTTGCACCTTATTCGATGAGGAAAGGGCCGACGATCCCTTCACCGGGAATGACCCCTTTAGCAAAACTAGAAAAGCCTCTAAAACACTCCATTAAAAATCACTCGATTTTACAACGATATCAAGTTCATTACGCAAAGGGTTTTCTTAAAAACCTGTCGTAGCCCTCCGTCATTTCAGATAAGTAATAGTTAGTATTCGTGCTGCGTTTGTTGACCTTGTCAAGGCGTAGTGTGCGGTAGCTGATTACTGCTTATTTGTATAAGCATATGATGCGATTGGATTAGGGTAGTCATGCGACTTTTTTGACCTTGTCAAGGGTCGTGTGGGTGGGTTTAATTCAGATCAGGAAATGACGGGGTGAACTTGACTTGCGGTCTATGGTTTGTTGACCTTGTCAAGGTCGTAGATCGATCGGGGCAAAATATTATCGGGAATTTCAAGTGTTGAAATTTGCAATGAGATTGCATACCTTCTATGAGATAGTTGGATCCCGATACCCGCTGCGAGTAAGAGTTACTCCTGGGAGAGTTTTACACATTACAATTAGCTGATCAAGTAGGTGTCTTGAAAGGTGTTAATGGGGGTACACCCCTGGGAAACGAGGTTTACTTTAATTAGGTTCGTGCGAAAGCATGGGGACCTCCCTCAAAGTACCGACACTGGCCTTGCTGAAAGATTGGCAAACTTGTAGCGTGTAATTAATCCCGGCTAGTCTTTCCTTTTAGGGTTTGAAGGAAGATTTGACTAAAACAGTGGGAGACATCCTGATTAGATATATTAGATAACCAATCTAATCTTGCAACAGAATACGCTGAGTGTTTTCTTCTCTCTCTCTCCAGGTAGCGACCATATCACGCCTTAATCAAGATAATAATACGGAAGAATTGATCGAACCCACTTGTTATACTGAGCTTGGGAATGTTGGTCCCGCTACAACTTATAATTGTTATATGATAGAGCAGGAAATGGGGAATACCAGATTTCCTATGCCGCCCAAACGAAGAGAGTGCATGTTGATGCATCATCTTCGGGTGTGTTCATTACAGAGAACTATTTCTCAATGTCCTTTACATCCTGGGTATGAGATACAGGATCAGGATCCCGCATATGTAATCTTTTACATGGGCTACAGAAAGGTAGAGAACTGAGAACGGGTGATGGGTTTCATTGGACAGAAAACGGTGCAAGAGTTGCAGCCAAGTCTGTTGGTCACTATCACCCTGTATTACCAGAATACATTGATTCTGAACGAATATTATTAGATACCGAACCTGATATACAACATCATATCAGTCTCTTTATTAGTAAAGAAAGGATATAATTTTGTATTGTTGGAAAATGTTTTGAACATTTCCTATATCAAGAGTTGATCAGTTCAGGTACGTTATCTAAAAGCATAGACGTTCTAAATCAAACTACAGTTCTTAGTATACAGAACACACACGAGAGGAAGAGTTCAGAAATGAACGAATCTTTCTTAAGGCATTGTAGACTAGGTCATATCAATGCGACCCGACTAGCTAAGTTACATTTAGATGCATATTTAAATCTGTTTGAATTTACATCTTGTGAAACTTGCCGGTCATGTCACAAAGATAAGATGACCATAGCTCTGTTTATTGGAAACAGAGAAAGAGTTAGTGAACCCTTGGGATTGATACATGCTGATGTATGAAAGTCTCCTGTCTACACATGCCAAGACCGGTTCGTTGTACTTTATTAAATTCTCTGATGATCTCTCAAGATTCAGACATATGTTCCTATTGAAACACAAGTCCGAATCTTTTGAGATATTCACAGAATGTAAGTTAGAAGTAGAGAACCAAAATACGGGTATAAGTATTATGTCCTTTGATGAGATCAAGGAGTAGAATACTTGAGCATGGAATTTCTGGACTATTCTAAAGGAGAATAAGATTCTATCTCAGCATTACTCCTCCGTATACACCATAGCACGATGGTATATCGGGACGGAGCAAATAGCACCCTATGTGATATGGTGTGCTCTATGATGAGTACTACTGAATTTCCTATTTCCTTTTGGGAGTTATGCACTTGAGAAGCTGCATACCTATTGAATAGGGTTCAAATCAAATCAGTTACCTACCACTTCATATGTGATATGGAATGGGAAGAGCCCATATCTTAAGTATGTTAAGATTTGGGGTTGTCTGGCCTATGTCTGAAAAGAAAAATACGGAGAAGCTCGAGGTAAAGTCAGATCTGTAGAAGTTTATTGGATATCCCAAGCATTCGCAAGGGAATATCTTCTACAAAACCGATAAACAAAAGTGTTTTATTTCTCAACATGCCACCTTTGTGAAAGGGAATTTCTTGTGGAAAAATTAGTGGTCATATGGTAGAACTGGAAAAAGTTCCAGCTATACAAACTACAGGAGATGATTTGGTAGAACCGAAGGATTCAATAGTAACCAACGAACCTCAGCCTCTCCGCCGATCTAGTAGGGTTCCTCACCCACCTGAGAGATACTTTGGTTTCTCTATGACAGTGGGAGCGAGGATTGCATCATGAGATGATGACCCAACTAGTTTCGAGCAGGCTATCAGGAGTGGGACTCTGTAAGAATGGCTGGATGCTTATCGATCTGAGATGGAATCCTTATACACCAACAAAGTATGGACTTTGGTTGCTTTATCTGAAGGGTTAAATCCCCATCAGGGGCAAGTATATCTTGAGAAGATTACTTGGTGTACATGGAAAAGTTGAGACTTTCAAAGCTATGCTTAAGTCCATCCAGATCCTACTTACCACGGCTACATACCTTGACTACGATATCTGGCGGTTGGGTGTCACGACTGCTTTTCTAAATGATGTTTTAGAAAAGAGCATCTATAAGTAAACAGCCAGAGGGCTTCGTAGACAGTGAAAGCAGCAGAAACGTGTGCAAGATGTTTTATGTGATAAAACTGGCATCGCGGAGTTGGTACATCTGTTTTGATGTGGTAGTCAAAGAGTTTGACTTCATCAAAATGGTAGATGAACCTTGTATATACAAAAAGGTAGTAGAGAGTATGGTGGTGATCTTGGTAGAGTACGTGGATGACAAACTCTTGATAACGAAGGAGTTTCCTATGCTACGCTCGGTCAATCTCCGCTTATCACAAGGATTCTCCATATAGGATAAAAACGATACCTCCTAAATCCTGGGTTTTGGATCTATAAGATAGATCTAATTAGATGTTAGGATACTCACTAGTTGTAGTGAGATTGTATCAATCGATCCTGGGGAGAATCACTGGAAAGGTTCCAGGGTGATAAGGACGACTGAATGTCAGTCACAGGCATTGTCTTTACCCTCAATGGAGGGACGGTATGTTGGAAGAGTTCCAAGCTAGATACCGTGACTTATTAGACGATTAATTGCAAGATACATCGTTACCAAGTATGCTACCAAAGAGGCAGTCTGGATATATAAGTTCATGAGATGAACTTCGTTCCTACCATTGTGTGACAATGGAGTTGTAGGTTTTGCCAAGGAACCCCCTGTTCCATCAGAAATCCACATATAATTCTTAGGCAGTATCACCTGATCATGAAGATGGTTGATCTCCAGGGTGATCGAGGTTAGGAGAGTAGACACAGAGGACGACAGCGCGGATCCACTCACAAAGGCCTTTTTCCAAGTAGAGACTTTTATGGGATGGTTGAGTATGAGATACTTCAGCCATAGCAAATTGTTGGGTATGTGATACCACAACAGATGACCCTAGTGCAAGTGGGAGATTGTTAGTTATATGTATGCCCTAGAGGCCATTACTGTACATACGGTGTATATTGTAATGGATGCTTGGACATATATAGGGAAGAATTTCTTGCTCGACATGATAGTATGCTATCTGGTTGTACTTTATCTTAACATGTACTTTGATTGTCTCTATGTTACATGTTGATAAAGCCTTTAGGATATGTACTGGACTACTGGGACTATGATGAGATCATACAAGTGGGGCCACAGTAGTCGACTAGGACATCCTATAACTGTTCCTAGTCGAGGGTGTATCGAGACAGGGCATCGATACACCAGAGTAGACTAGCGTATACGCATCTTGACCCATATGATGGGCGATGGATGATCCCATATCCATCGGTGTTTGACATCAAGGATGGTGTATGGGTGCTCAGTAGAGACTGGGTACACTGGACGGACTCGCCGAGAACTCCTAGATGGTATTATACATCACGTCAGATTGCAGTTCTCCGGTGACACTGGTACAGAGTAGTCTGTTGACCCGAGATCGTCATAGAGTCTTGTGTGATTCCCATTGTGCTTTCATTTCCATCATACCACGTCCAAGAGGGCGTGCAAAAAGGTGTCTTTTGGGTACAGTCCCGAATCACATGGATGCAATGAGCGATAGGAGGGGATTCGTCTCTTCCGGTATAGGGAGTTGATGTTGTGCTGTGTTCGATTGGCTATAACTGGAAAACCCTGGACAGGGTTGCTGCGATTTACTGTTAAGTGTTATCAGTAGTTTCTCGAACTGTTATAGACCTCAAATCGACACGACTTATCGAGCTACTGGGGTCTGACGTTTACCACCCCTAGGCGAGATATGCGACATATCAGACGACGAGACCGACTGTACGGGAGTGTTACTGATTGGATTCACAGGAGAATGTATAGGCTTGCTTGTTGATATTCTGAGCGCTCAATACCTGGGTGGCTGTTACGTTTAGCTGACCGCTTGTAGCTTGTGGGTGTTTGATATGATCATTACCTACTGCCGGCGTATTGACGATTCTTTAGAGTCCTACACAGAGGTTTCTTGACTCAGGAAAAACGGAGTAGGAGCATATATGTGATATGTGCAGGACCGAGGATAATGCGGTATGTGATACCGTATTGGATTCTCGCGATATGAGATATCGGCCGGGTATATGTGATATAGCCGGGTCATCGTATTAGTCGGTTATATGTGATATAGCCGGATTGTCGGATCAAGTGCTGATTCGATAATTTAATGTATAATAATATATTTGATATATTAAATTACATTAACTAATATTAGCTTACTAAAAGATTCTTTTTCGCACTCGGGTAATACATTGATATATATGCGATATAAGTTAATTTTATTATTTTATATTGTTACAATAAATATTATATATGTGATATATAATATTGTAACATGATATGATAACTGATGCAACGTGATTAGTGGAGATTAAACAAGATTAGGGTTTGATTTGGGTTAATACTTTCTAGAAGTTTCTAGAAGGTTTTTATTTTGTCATGGAAAAGATATTTACAAATGACTCATCTTTAACCTAACCCAAACCCTACACCCTTGGTTAATTCTCTATAAAGGTTTAGCAACCATGGTTGGATTATTGATCATTATCTTCTTTCATTGTTCATCACAAAAGTATTTTATCATCTTCTTCCTTGAGTTCCTTCTTGGAAAAAGCTTTCTAGCTTTTTGCTAAGTGATGAAAGTGAGTGAGAATATGAAAACAAATGAGAGAAATAATCCTACTTCATCATCCTCATCTACCCTTGCCATTTAGATGAGGATGTTCACTTCATTTTATGAGTGAGGGCTTGCGTTAATGAATTTTCAAGGTAGATCATCTTTGTTTTCGAAGATCGGAAGCAAGCTTGTATCTTTCTCTTCGTGGAACCTCTCGAGAGTCCGGAACACGATGATCGCAGCGAAGGGACCTCAACACGGAGCTTAAGAAGTGAAGGACCGGATCTACAAAGGTTGTAATTGTAAGTCTACGGTAGCGCCCCTGCCGTCTACAGACGCCAAATGCGGAACAAAAACTTTTTAACTGGCGCTATCGTATACTTTCACCCGGATCTGCCATTATTGCTAAACTAACAAACTGTAAAGAGTGTAGAAAGGTTATACCGAACGATCCGAGTCCTTCGTTCTTTAACCATCATCCCACGCTCCGTTGCGGCTTCTCTGATCTCGTCGATCTCCGATCTGCTCGTCCAGGTGGCACCACGTCACTGATTCTTTAAACGGGCTCCCGCCTCTGACTTGAGGCAACTCGGTCGTCAAGTTTGCTAAAAGAGATGACCAAGAATGATGTAGAGAAAGAGTAGATGACTTTGTCTCACTTCGTCCAAAGCCGTGGACGATCGGTTAATGAAGTTGCCGATGGAAATGAAATGGAACAAGAAATGAACTATGAAATTTCCATGTATCCAAAACTTTAGTCTTTTCTTTTAACAACCATAATTTTCTCAAGTGAGTGAGTGGAGGAGGAGAGAGAGGGCCGGCCACTTTTAAACAAGAGAGGGGGTGAGTGTAGGAGGGAAGTGGTGACCTTAAGAATAAAGCTTATCATGAAGAAAAGATCTTAACAGAAACAAAATGCATTAGTGTAAACAATGACTCACTTAAACCTAGTCATCATATAATAAATGCAATCAAAGGTACATGAACCTAGTCACCATCCTTGTCATCACTTCTAGAAACTTCTAGAACACTGACACACCTCATCTCAAGAAAAGATAAATCCGTCTTTAACCGAATGTTAAAAGACGGCTGATAGAAAACTGGAAACTGGCAACTTCCAAAAGTGATCCCGAAACGACTTTCAGGATAACCCCGTAACTGTATAAATATACCCGCATTTGTATTACGACAGAATACAAATGCAACTGAGACAAAGATATTATATCTACTCAATACAATACTCGGATCTGTCTTAAACCAAAACCGACCAGTATCATCTGCCCGAAAAATAACACGTGCGTAAACGCACGTGCATTTTCCGAACCCTGCCATAAAACCATACGGCCTCTACAACGTTTCTCCCGAACTTGGGAAACTGTCTGTGGGGGACTCTAATGACTCGTCAGTACCCTGGCGGTGGGTTTAACCATAAACCGTCAGCGGCATGAGCAATGCGTAACGGCTGCCCATGGACTGACCTCAAGGGAGGCCGATGAGCGAACTCATCCGAAAACCCTACTGAGCCTAACAGTGACAATGTATATACAGTCCGGTCCGTTCGTCTATGAGTATCGCATATCTGCCTAGGGGGCTGGAAACGTCAGACCCCCAATAGCAGTATAAGTCGTGTCGGAGTGTAGCCCAATAACACCCTGAGATACTACTGGAGTACCTACTAGTAAATCTCCTGCCATGGCCATGGACTATGTGTAATGGCTCTCCTAGACACAGCACGACCTCGCCCCCAATACCGGGAGAGACGAATCCCCTGCCGATCCGCTCACGTGCCTCCATATGGCTCTGGACTGTACCCAAAAACTACCTGTTTGCACGACTCCTTTGAGCCGTGGTAGGGTAGAAATCAAAGCACAGTGGGAACTCACACGAGAAAAATGATGACCTCAGGTCGATGAACTAACCTGTACACATGCCACCAGGGAACTGCTATCTGACGATAGATATAGTACAAACTAGCAGATTCCCGGCGAGTCCTGTCCGGTGTACTCATAACCCAATGAGCACCTGTATACATCTTAGGTGATCCAACTGACACCAGTGGCTTGTGAGACTGGCCACTGCCCCTCGTCGGGGTCTCGACTGTACACACTAGTCTACTCCGGAGTATCGATGCCCTGTCTCGAAACTCCCACGACTAGGGACCACAATTAAGGATATGCATATAAACTACCCAACTCTCACGTATATGATCGCCATCATACTGTTGGTAGTAAAGCAAGATCCTAAGGTCTCTATCAAAGTGTAACATGTAATCAGTCACCTGAACATGTACACGACTGATTAAGGCAAACCAGATAGCATACTATCATCTCGAGTAAGACTGTCCTACCGGAATAGGTCCTCCGCAATCATTGCAATCACGTACCTGCGATCCAATAATTGACTCTGAGGGCACTATCTCCAACAATCTCCCACTTGCACTCAAGCCTAATTATTGCAATGTCGACTACTCACAGCCCGTGTGAAACCGAACATCCAACTCCTCTACTAATCAGTTTCACAAAGCCAGTTTGTAAAACTATTGTGTTCGAGAAATAGCCTCAGCGAGTGGATCCGCCTAGATATTTCTTTCTATGTCTCTCTAAATCTCAAGTTCGCGGAGAAAGCCATCTCCCGAATCGAGACATACCCGTCTTAGAATATGTCTGGATATCTGATGGGACCTAGTTCATAAATGAACTCCAAATCCAAACTTCTTAGACTGTATCGATCACTGAACCTAATCAGTATCCGGCACCATGCCACCCACAGTATCCTCTTGGACCACCTGTCCATAATACTGTCCCTCGTCAGAGGGAAAACTGTAACTCTGACAATCACTCTGTCATCTATGTCACCTTTGAAGCCTGGAATGATAATCGTCTCCCGAAGGAGGCTGCCGTCATCAAATCCGTAGAACATGTACTTATGTTCTATAACTGCTTCCTTATGTTTCTCTAGGATTGGATTAATACAAACTTATTGCATCTAGTGCAAAAACAACATTTGGTGTGGTACTTGACATCTCATGATTGACTCAATTGCCTAAGCAAGTGATCTGCCAATCATGCACATCCCTCGCCACTTTAGTCCGTAAGATACCTTTAGAGAGGGTGACTCCATCACCTGCAGGTACACCACCATGCTAGGAGTCATCTATTCTAAAAACCATTAGAATATTGTCAAAGTACCCACATTGGGAAACTACCCAATTCCAGATCTAAAACTATAGATCTAGAAACCAGAATGTCAAATATTATATCCATATCCTGTCTGGAGAAACAACTGTGTGACGACCACGGTACAACCGATCGTAATATAGGAATTTTACTTCCCACTCTGTGTATGTCATCCAGATACCATGACATCACACCCTACTACCTTCTTAACAGATCCATCCCCTATCCTGATTGAAGTCAAACCTATGACTGTCACATTAAAATTATATGATCTATCTCCGCTATAACTGCTCAAGTCTATAAATAGATATAAGCATCTTGCCCACTATGCTTCCGCTGCTCCCACTGACTACGACAACGCTCCTACCGGGTCTCATATCCTGGAACAACAGTAGTGTCAAGTCTGGATAGATAATAACCTCCCTGTCACCGTCCTTGAGGCTACCGGAGTACCTCTCGGGTGTCTGAGGTTACCCACCAAATCTGCAGAGTGGCTAATGGAATGTCAAACCTGATTGAATATATAGGTCCTATTAAATTTTCCACAATCGTTCGCGTTTTTCTGGAATCACTTCCAGTTCTACCATACTCCCACTACTGTTTTCTCAAAAAATCTATTTTACTAAAACTGTGGCGAGTCAATAACAATATCACTATTGATCTTCTAAATGGTAGAATATCAACTCTCGTCATAGCCAGGGTCAACCCACAAACAGCCATTACAGAAACGTGCCCTGAGTTATCCAGAGTCTGGTTTTAAGCATAAGCTGGACAACTCCCCGTACCTTAATATCTTTTAAGGAACGAACTATTCTATATCCAATATAGAAACTTTGGCACTAATTTAATTGGAACCAGATTCAAATCATGCAACTGTCTCCAGTGCATATCAACTTAATGGAAAGAGGCTAATCAGCATTACTCAACTTAGGAATCCATCCAATTATGAGCAACCTGAAAGAGAAAACACGTTTCTCAAAACCATCACTATCATCTGAATACCAATCACAAGAATCTACATCTTCGATTTCTTTGAAGAATCCCGATACTTGTGACACCTGGTTCTCTACTTTATTCTTATACCCACAACTTCTCAAAACTTAGACCTTGTATTTCTAGGAAACACTTGTCTAAATACTAGAGAAGTTATAAGTAAATAGAACATAGTACGAGGACCTACCCCTTTGTCCTGATGGACACTGGACAACATACAATACTCTGTATAAGTCCTCTGAGTTAAGCAACTCATAACCTGTGCGTCGTAGGTTGAAAACTGTACCCTGGCGATTTCCTCAAATATCACCAATTACAACGAATTCCGATATAATGAGGATGATCACATAATTCCCAATAACTTACTCCCACTCATCATCTGTAAAACCATACAGATATGAGAATGAAACATGGTAAATACATACCCTGGAGTAAGTACCCAATCGGGAAAACAGTTTTCCTTTAACAATGCACTGAAATATGAAAATGTCTCGTAGGTGTTTCTTGGTATTCATAGTAATGCCTCTTCCATAATCCAATTCATGACTTCAACCGTATATATTATTGCCATCTCTCCAAATCCCTTTATTTGTCTTTAGTCATTACCTTTTGTACACCATCGTTAGGCTAAATGGTTTTCTTCCTTCCCTACCATTCGGCACCAACCTATGGTTTGGAAGAAGACTATACAGTAAGCATAATAGGTGTACCATCCTAAACCAAGGAGTACTCGCAACTGAGAGAAGGTGATGATAAAAGACAACTGAATAATACCTTATTCCTTTAAAGGTGAAATAGGAGTGGCGATGAAGTACGCGGTTTGGTCGTGAATGATAACAGTCGCAATTTACTGTGCCCTCTTTCTAATCCCTTTATTTTGTCTTTACATATTACCTTCTGCACACCCTACTTAGGCTAATTGGTTTTCTTCATTCCCTACCTTTCGGCACCAGCCTATGGTTTGGAATAAGACTGTCCAATAAGCGTAACAGGTGTACTCTCCTAAACCAAGGAGCCCTCGCAACCTGAGAGAAGGTGATAATAAAAGAAAACTGAATAAACCAATTCTATTTCTCCTGAACCTGGATCCATCCTTGAAGAAGTCCCTTCGAGTTCGTATATAACCATACGATGGATCTATCCAATGGAAGTGGACGTCCGTAGTAATACGGGTGTTCTGAGAAATACAAAGGGTAAAATAAGGAGTGGCAACGACTTATGCAACTCAGACAATCCAAAAGCCAGTATTTTAAGAAGGTTCTGTCAACCTGGTCACTGAGTCATAGTCTAGGGTCGGTCTAAGGTCGCTGCCAAAGAGAGAGAGAAAAGAAACACTATGCGTGCACTCTAACCTAGATCAGAATGGTTATCACTTTATCTAATCCGGAAACCTCCCACTGTACTGTCAAATTCTCCTCCAAACCTAAAAGAAGAATCAATCGGGATCACCCGAAGAGTAAACCAACTCATCAGTGGGAATCGGGATCCAACTCTCATCGCATGATAACGTGACGGAATCCACTCGCGTTATCACACTCCAGAAGGTATGCGCATGCCTGGCAAGTTTCAGTTTCTTTAGAAACTCCCGATATTATTTTTACCCCATGTTCTTATGACCTTGACGAAAGCCAACAAATCATAAGTCACATGTCAAGTTCTGCCCGTCATTATCTTGTTAATTCGAACCCACCCGTACATACCCTTGACGAAAGCCAACAAGGTAATACGACTGTCCCAAACCAACACATCTATCTATGCAACAAATGAATACCCCAGCAACTACCAAACACTATGCCTTGAAGAAAGCCAACAAATATAGCTTGAATATTACTGACCATCCATAAGAAACGACGGAGGGCTACGGCTGGTTTTTGGCGAAAAACCTTTAACGTAATGAACTTGATTTCGTTGAAGGAACCTGATAGCTTTTTTAAAATATTGTGGCGAAAACCTTTTGCTAAGGTCACTCCCGGTAAAGGGATCTCGGCTCTTTCCTCGTGGAATGAGGTGCAGGATATTCCACTGAATACCGCTATGCAGAGCAACTTGTAATCGACTATAGTGAAGTTATTACCCTGACGCAAACTTCTGCCCAAGGGGTCAGTCCCGGTGAAGGGATATCGGCCCTTGCCCCGTCGAATGAGGTGTAGGATATTCCACCGAATACCGCTATGCATAACAAAAGGAAACGTCTTTGCAATAACACCTTTTAAATTTGTTCCAACAAATGTAAACAGGTTTGCTTTACTTTGCATTGATCAGAATCAACGCAGTCCCATCAATCGATCACACCAGAAAAGAACGTAAATAAAATGTACGTATATGCCATCCGCATTCTTCACTGGGTCCCGTCATCACCCGTTAGGTTACTTAACTAACGACAGAACGGGGACTGGACTAGCACGGGTGTAAAACATATACAACATCTAATAGTATATAAACCAATATACAATAATCGCTCCAGGCATGATAATATGCAACATTACAGAAAAGTAATAAGCATCACAGAACAATACAGATAATCTGGGATCCCCGAGTTTCACAGAGCCGCTGCTGAAACTCGACGTTCCCCTGTCGTGTGGATAGCCTGTGCAATGAAACCTAGACCCCTATGGGTGCGGCAAGTTACCCGCCAAAACCTGATGCGAGGCAGCCCCCTACAGCATAGTGAATGGACCACCTAGCACTTCACGGAATCCGGTAATCTTGGGCACCCCTCCTTGGGTCGGCACCCCTCCTTGGGTCAACCTGTACCCCTACGAGTGCGGCGAATAGTCTGCCAATTCTACAGTGGGGCCCCTCTGCCTCTCAAAGCCATGAGATGCGGACCCGTTGCCCCTCTAGAACCCGGCTATCCGTGAACTCCGTCGCGGGGCAAAACCTAGTACAGTAATGAAAAATAGTACAACAGGTACATCGACCGCAACCTGGTCGTGCCCCAAAAGAATATTATACAATAGGTAGTGACGGCAGTCCACAAGTTGGACGCTCGCCCCGCAATATCAAATGTACAAATAAACTCAAACTGCACTACCATTGCACACTGCTATCCACCACGACAAATCCGCAACATCACAGCACAACACAGAACATCAACGCGAACGTCACGTTCGCAAACCCGTCTAAAAGAACTATAGCAATCAGACGCGGTTTACCGATCAAATGACATTCCCGGTCGGAGATATAATGTAAGCACTGCAATCTAACATGTTTAAATTTCGATCGACTAAATATCAAGAAGTGGGCCCCACGAACAACTGTTGAACAGTAACAAAATCTGGGTCCAAAAGATATATACCAAAAACCCTAAATTCCATCAGAGAAGACACTGTGCAAATTTGGTGCATTGATCCGATAGAATGGCCGCGGATGCGTGGCCAAACCATGGGTTTGGCCGCGATTCCGCGGAAATCTTGAGAGATCACTTGCCCAAATTTTCACCGTGTGCTTAGAAAACCCTGCACAACTTTCTGTGATATGTAGAATAATTTTAGGACCCCTTTAAAAATCGACAGAAACTGTGAACTCGGATTTTGCAGTTTTTGATTTCTGGTTCGATCGATGTTTTAAACGCGTTAGCACAAGTTAGTATAGCAAAAAGGTGAGGCTCTGATACCACTGTAAGTCTACGGTAGCGCCCCGGCCATCAACAGACGCCAAATGCACAACAAAAACTTTTTAACTGGCGCTATCGTATACTTTCACCCGGATCTGCCATTATTGCTAAACTAACAAACTGTAAAGAGTGTAGAAAGGTTATACCGAACGATCCGAGTCCTTCGTTCTTTAACCATCATCCCACGCTCCGTTGCGGCTTCTCCGATCTCGTCGACCTCCGATCTGCTCGTCCAGGTGGCACCACGTCACTGATTCTTTAAACGAGCTCCCGCCTCTGACTTGAGGCAACTCGGTTGTCAAGTTTGCTAAAAGAGACGACCAAGAACGATGTAGAGAAAGAGTAGATGACTTTGTCTCACTTCGTCCAAAGCCGTGGACGATCGGTTAATGAAGTTGCCGATGGAAATGAAATGGAACAAGAAATGAACTATGAAATTTCCATGTATCCAAAACTTTAGTCTTTTCTTTTAACAACCATAATTTTCTCAAGTGAGTGAGTGGAGGAGGAGAGAGAGGGCCGGCCACTTTTAAACAAGAGAGGGGGTGAGTGTAGGAGGGAAGTGGTGACCTTATGAACAAAGCTTATCATGAAGAAAAGATCTTAACAAAAACAAAATGCATTAATGTAAACCATGACTCACTTAAACCTAGTCATCATATAATAAATGCAATCAAAGGTTCATGAACCTAGTCACCATCCTTGTCATCACTTCTAGAAACTTCTAGAACACTGACACACCTCATCTCAAGAAAATATAAATCCGTCTTTAACCGAATGTTAAAAGACGGCTGATAGAAAACTGGAAACTGGCAACTTCCAAAAGTGATTCCGAAACGACTTTCAGGATAACCCCGTAACTGTATAAATATACCCGTATTTGTATTACGACCGAATACAAATGCAACTGAGACAAAGATATTATATCTACTCAATACAATACTCGGATCTGGCTTAAACCAAAACCGACCAGTATCATCTGCCCGAAAAATAACACGTGCGTAAACGCACGTGCATTTTCCGAACCCGGCCATAAAACCATACGGACTCTACAACGTTTCGCCCGAACTTGAGAAACTGTCTGTGGGGGACTCTAATGACTCGTCAGTACCCTGGCAGTGGGTTTAACCATAAACCGTCAGCGGCACTAGTAATGCGTAACGGCTGCCCATGGACTGACCTCAAGGGAGGCCGATGAGCGAACTCATCCGGAAACCCTACTGAGCCTAACAGTGACAATGTATATACAGTCCGGTCCGTTCGTCTATGAGTATCGCATATCTGCCTAGGGGGCTAGAAACGTCAGACCCCCAATAGCAGTATAAGTCGTGTCGGAGTGTAGCCCAATAACACCCTGAGATACTACTGGAGTACCTACCAGTAAATCTCCTGCCATGGCCATGGACTATGTGTAATGGCTCTCCTAGACACAGCACGACCTCGCCCCCAATACCGGGAGAGACAAATCCCCTGCCGATCCGCTCACGTGCCTCCATATGGCTCGGGACTGTATCCAAAAACTACCTGTTTGCACGACTCCTTTGAGCCGTGGTAGGGTAGAAATCAAAGCACAGTGGGAACTCACACGAGACAAATGATGACCTCAGGTCGATGAACTAACCTGTACACATACCACCAGGGAACTGCTATCTGACGATAGATATAGTACTAACTAGCAGATTCCCGGCGAGTCCTGTCCGGTGTACTCATAACGCAATGAGCACCTGTATACATCTTAGGTGATCCAACTGACACCAGTGGCTTGTGAGACCGGCCACTGCCCCTCGTCGGGGTCTCGACTGTACACACTAGCCTACTCCGGAGTATCGATGCCCTGTCTCGAAACTCCCACGACTAGGGACCACAATTAAGGATATGCATATAAACGACCCAACTCTCACGTATATGATCGCCATCATACTGTTGGTAGTAAAGCAAGATCCTAAGGGCTCTATCAAAGAGTAACATGTAATCAGTCACCTGAACATGTACACGACTGATAAAGGCAAACCAGATAGCATACTATCATCTCGAGTAAGACTGTCCTACCGGAATAGGTCCTCCGCAATCATTGCAATCACATACCTGCGATCCAATAATTGACTCTGAGGGCACTATCTCCAACAGTAATCCCTCTCATTTAGTGTTAAAGTGTTTAACATACTTGTTTTCGCATAAACTCTAGTTTAATGATCCGGCTTTGGGTTGTTCGGCGCGGCTAAAATTTTAATAGGGCATGGTTGATGCCTCATAGACCCTTGTGCGTGTGCCCAGCAACCCTACACAACCTAGGAGATCTCCTCAAATATCACCAATTACAAAGAATCCCGATATAATGAGGATGATCACCTAATTCCCAACAACTTACTCCCACTCATCATCTGTAAAACTATACAGATGTGAGAATCAAACCTGGTAAATACATACCCTGGAGCAAGGACTAATTGGGAAATCGGTTTTCTTTTAACAGTACACAGTGAAACTAAAACATGAAAATGCTTCGAAGGGGTATTCGGATATTCCTAGTAATGCCTATTCCATTATCATATTCACAACTGTAACCGTATATTTCTTTGCCATCTCTCTAAATCCGTTTATATGTCTTTAGTCATTATCTTCTTCACACCATCGTTAGGCTAAATGGTTTTCTTCCTTCCCTAACGTTCGGCACTAGCCTATGGTTTGGAAGAAGACTATCCAATAAGCGTAATAGGTGTACTGTCCTAATCCTAGGAGCACTCGCAACCCGAGAGAAGGTCAAGATAAAAGACAACTGAATAAACCTTATTCTATTTCTCCTGAACCAGAATCCATCCCCGAACTGGAACAAATCCCTTCGAGTTCGTATATAATCATACGATGGAGTATCCAATAAACTGTGGATCTTCGTAGTGATATGGAGTGTTCAGGAGAAATTCAAAGGTGATGTAGGATTGGCGAAGAAATACTTGGTTTGGTCGTGAATAGCAGTCGCAATTTACTTTGTCCTCTTACTAATCCCTTTATATGTCTTTACTTAATACATTCTGTACACCATCATTAGGCTAATCTGCTTTCTTCATTCCCTACCGTTCGGCACCTGCCTAAGGTTTGGAAGAAGACTATCCTATATGAAAGGTTCCTAGGCACCCTATAGAGGTCTCACAAGGCATCGAACATGCCAATATAAAATTTATGGGTGCCGAGAGACCCTTATACGGATCTTAGACTAGAATTTTAGGCGAAATACGAAACTAGTTAACTACTTAACTAAAAGTTAGAAGCTACAACCTTTGTAGATCCGGATTTCCACTTGCTTAGCTCCACGTGGGTGTCCTCTCGCTGTCCATCTCGAATCCTAGACTCGATCGTCGGCTTCATCGGGAAAACGAGCGGGCAATGTCGTCGGCTTCGTGTCAAAGAGGATCTACGTCGAGGCATCACAAGTTCAAGCTCCGACTTCACAAAGTTATGAAACTTGTGAAGAAAACACCCAAAACAACTTGGCAAGAGGTAGAGGGTGAAGAAATAGGAGGTGGGTTCACTTTAGAATTGGATTTTACTCACTTTTGCTCAAGTTGCCATTAATGGCATCTAGTTTTCTCTCTTGAAGAAGAAGGAGAACATGAAGCTAGAATATGATAAGTGCTGAGATAAAATAAAATTAAATCAATACTTATCATAATGAGAACCATAGTTAAGTGTAGAGAGTTAACTAAGGTTAGAAGAATGGTTAGGGTTTAGTGTGAAGACAAAATGGTCACAAAGTCAAAGCTTCATGAAGCTTCAACAATGTTCAAGAATGAAAGCAACCATTTTGTATTCTTATCCCATCCTTTTTCCAAAAAATGAATAAATAAAAACCCTAATCACTTTCTTAACCTAAGTTTAATTCTATACACTTAACCAAATGAGCATGCATCATCAAGCATGATACAATCATGTGCACAGAAGTATATCACATATACAATTTGCACATCAAGTGAGAATATCTATTTAAAGTGAACCAATACTAGTTAATGCAAAGTAATATATCAAATATATATAATTATACATTAAATCATTAAATCAACATTTGATTCAATGATCCGGTCAAGTCGTACATAACCGACTAGAATCCAATGTATCGATTTATCGAATCTATGATTCGATAACTAGGTCATATCGAATATCACCAATCGAAACATATATCGCGAGAATGAAATGCGGTATCACATACAGGCATTATTCTCGGTCCTGCACATATCTCATATGCGCTCCTATTTCGTTTCGCTTGAGCCAGGAAACCTCTGTGTAGGACTCTGAAGACTCGTCAATACGCCGGTAGCAGATGATGATCATATCAAGCACCCACAAGCCGCAAGCGGTCTGCTAAACATAACGGCCACCCGGGTATTGAGCGATCAGAAGATCGACGAGCTAGCCCGCTCACACTCCTGTGAATCCAACCAGTAACACTTATCGTACAGTCCGGTCTGTTCGTCTGATATGTCGCATATCAAGTCTAGGGGTGGTAAACGTCAGACCCCAATAACCGATAAGTCGTGCCGATGTGAGGCTCATAACGGGTCGAGAAACTACTGGTAACACTTACCAGCAAATCTCTGATCAGCCCTGGCCAGGGACTTCCCTGTTACGGCCAATCGAGCACAGCGCAACATCAACCCCCAATACCGGGAGAGACGAAACCCCTCCTATCGCTCATTGCCTACATGTGACTCGGGATTGTACCCAAAGACCACCGTTTTGCATGCCCTCATGGACGTGGTAAGGTGGAGATCAAAGCACAGTGGGAATCACACAAGACACCAGACGATCTCGGGTCTACAGACTAACCTGTACTAGTGTCACCTGAGAACTGCCATCTGACGTGAGGTATAATACCATCTGGGAGTTCTTGGCGAGTCCGTCCAGTGCACCCAGTCTCCACTGAGCACCCGTATACCATCTCTGATGTCAAACACCAATGGATATGGGATCATCCATCGCCCATCTCATCGGTCGAGAAGCGTATACGCTAGTCTACTCTGGTATATCGATGCCCTGTCTCGATACACCCACGACTAGGGACCTTGATGGATGTACTTATGGACTACCATGTCCCCACTAGTATGATCTGCATCACAGTCTAGGTAGTCAAGTACACATCCTAAGGGATTTACCAACATGTAACCATAAGACAGTTTAAAGAGACTAGTGTACATGTTAAGATAAAGAGTAACCAGATAGAATACTATCATATCGAGCAAGAAAGTCATCTCTATATATGTCCAAGCATCCAATATAATATACATCATCCGTACAATACTGGCCTCTAGGGCATACATACAACAAACAATCTCCTACTTGCACTAGGGCCAGCTGCTATAGTATCGCATACCGAGCATCCCGAAGAGTCTCTCAAACTGTGTCTGGGGAATGGCCTTCGTGAGTGGATCCGCCGTGTTGTTCTTCGTGTCAACTCTCCTGACCTCGATCTCCCGGCGATCAACTATCTCCCGGATAAGGTGATACCGCCTCAGAATATGCCTGGATCGCTGATGGGACCTGGGTTCCTTGGCCAAAGCCACCGCTCCATTGTTATCGCAATACAAAGGTATTGGATTCTCAATGGATGGAACCACTCCAAGTTCAGTAATGAACTTCTTGATCCAGACAGCCTCTTTGGCAGCATCGTTGGCAGCGATGTATTCAGCCTCCATCGTCGAGTCTGCCACGGTTTCTTGCTTGGAACTCTTCCAGCTAACCGCCCCTCCGTAAAGGGTAAAGACAAAGCCCGACTGCGACTTAGAGTCGTCCTTATCACTCTGGAAGCTCGAATCGGTAAAAGACTCCACATGGAGCCCCCCGTTACCATACACCAAGAACATATCTCTAGTCCTTCGTAAGTACTTGAGAATGCTCTTCACAGCTGTCCAGTGACTCTCTCCAGGATCAGCTTGATACCTGCTCACTATACTAAGTGAGTATGCTACATCTGGTCTGGTACATAGCATCGCATACATGATAGAGCCTACTGCCGAGCATAGGGTATCCCTTGCATGCGAGCTCTCTCCAAATCAGTCTTGGGAGACATCTCTTTGGAGAGAGCGACTCCAGAGATCGTGGGCAAGTTCCCACGCTTGGACTCTTCCACACTAAACCTCTTTAGTATGGTGTCAATGTACCTGGATTGGGACAATCCCAAAATCCGTTTGGATCTATCTCTATGATCCTGATTCCCAATATGCAGGAGGCATCACCAAGATCTTTCATTGAGAATCTTTGTGATAAGAAGAGCTTGACCGATTGCAGCATAGGAATATCATTTCCTATCAAGAGTATGTCGTCCACGTACAATACGAGGAAGACAACCTTACTCTCTGGCGCTTCTTGTAGATACAAGGTTCATTTGGATTTTTGACGAAATCAAACTCTTTGATAACGACGTCAAAGAAGATGTTCCAACTCCGCGATGCTTTCTTTAATCCATAAATGGATTTAAGCAGCTTGCACACCTTCCCGCTGCTCCCACTGTCTACGAAGCCCTCTGGCTGAGTCATGTACACGCACTCTTCTAAATCACCATTTAGAAAGGCGGTCTTAACATCCATTTGCAAGATTTCGTAATCATGATAAGCAGCGATGGCAAGCATGATCCGGATGGATTTAAGCATAGCCACTGGAGAAAAGGTCTCGTCATAGTCCACACCTGGTCTTTGACGAAAGCCCTTTGCTACAAGTCTAGCTTTGAAAGTCTCCACTTTCCCATCTACACCAAGTTTCTTCTTAAAGATCCACTTGCTCCCAATGGGTTTTACCCCTTCAGGAGCAACTTCCAAAGTCCATACTTTGTTGGTGTACATGGATTCCATCTCGGACCGCATAGCATCCAGCCATTTCACTGAGTCCCCACTCGTGATGGCCTGCTCGAAGCTAGTTGGGTCATCATCCTCCATGATGCAATCCTCACTGCCACCATCAATGAGAAATCCATAGTATCTCTCAGGTTGGCGTGGAACCCTACTGGATCGGCGGAGAGGCTGGGGTTCGTCGGGTAATACTGAATCCTCTGGTTCTACCAAATCGTTAGTTGCAGTTTGTGGTGCTGGAACCTCTTCCAGCTCTACCTCTCTGCCATTAATTTCTTTTGCAAGAAATTCCCTTTCCAAAAAGGTGGCATGTTGAGCAACAAACACTCTTTGTTCCTCAGCTTGGTAGAAAAAATATCCTTGAGAATTCTTAGGATATCCCACAAACTTGCAAAGGACTGATCGTGCCTCGAGTTTGTCCGGATTTTGCTTTTTGACATAGGCCGGACAACCCCATATCTTAATTCGTTTAAAATATGGTCTCTTCCCACTCCATATCTCATATGGTGTGGTAGGCACAGATTTAGACGGAACCAGATTCAATAGGTATATGGTTGTCTCAAGCGCATACCCCCAAAAGGAAATAGGTAACTCAGCATTACTCATCATTGAACGCACCATATCTAATAGGGTGCGATTCCTTCGTTCCGATACACCGTTGTGCTGTGGTGTATAAGGAGGAGTAAGCTGAGAGAGAATCCCATTCTCTTTTAGATAATCCAGGAATTCACTGCTTAAGTATTCACCTCCTCGATCAGATCGAAGAACCTTAATACTTTTGCCCGTTTGGTTCTCTACCTCGTGCTTATATTCTTTGAATTTCTCAAAAGCTTCAGACTTGTGTTTCAACAGGAACACATGTCCGTATCTAGAGAGATCGTCAGTGAATGTAATGAAGTAGGAAGAACCATTTCTGGCGTGTGTAGACATTGGACCGCATACATCACTATGCACCAGTCCTAAGAGTTCAGTAACTCTTTCTCCGTGTCCCGTAAACGGAGTTTCGGTCATTTTTCCTTTGAGACATGAATGGCAAGTGTCATAAGATGATAATTCAAACGAATTCAAATATCCATTCTTATGCAACTTAGTTAGTCGTGTCTCATTGATATGGTTAAGTCTACAGTGCCACAAGAAGGATTCGTTCATTTCTGAGCTTTTCCTTTTGTGTGTGTTTTGTATATTGAAGACTGTATTTTGATTGAGAATGAATATGCCATTATGTAGCGAGCCTGATGCTATCAACTTTTGATCCAGGAATATGTTCATAATATTATCCTTTACTACAAAATTATAACCTTCTTTACTTAATAAAGAAACTGATATAATGTTGCACATCATGTTCGGTATATAATAGCACTCATTCAGGACTAGTGTATTACCATTTGGTAATACCAGGTGATATATGCCAACTGCTTTGGCTGCAACATTTGCCCCATTCCCTACATGAACGGAATGATCACCTTTTCTCAGTTCTCTACCTTTTCGCAGCCCATGTAACATCTTACATATATGGGATCCTGACCCGGTATCTAATACCCAGGACGTAGGGTGAACTGAGAAACAGTTCTCAATTACAAACACACCCGAAGATGATGCATCAACATGCATGTTCTCCGTTTGGGCGGTGTGAGAATCCAGATATTCTCCTGTTTCCTGTTCAGTCTTATAACATTTATAAGATAGAACGGGTCCAACGTTCCCCTGCACAGTATAACATGCGGGTTCGGTCAATACATCCATATTATTATCTTCATTAGGGCATGAAATGGTCGCTACCTGAAGAGAGAGAGAAGAAAACACTTTAGCATATGCTCGTGCAAGATCAGATTGGTTATTATCTTATCTAATCTGGATGGCTCCCACTGCTTTTTATTAAATCTTCCTTCAAACCTTAAAAGGAAAGACTAGCCAGGATTAATTACACACTACAAGTTCGCCAATCTTTCAGCCAGGCCAGTGTCGGTACTTTGAGGGAGGTTCCCCATGCTTTCGCACGAACCTAATTAATGTAAACCTTGTTTTCCCAGTGGCGTAACCTCGTTAACACCTTTCTAGACACCTACTTGATCGGCAAATTGTAATGTGTAAAACTCTCTCAGGAGTAACTCTTACTCGCAGTAGGTATCGGGATCCAACTATCTCATAGAAGGTATGCAATCTCATTGCAAATTTCAACACTTGAAATTCCCGATAATGCTTTTGCCCCAAGCGATCTATGACCTTGACAAAGTCAACAAACCATAAATCGCAAGTCAAGTTCAACCCGTACATTTCCCGATTGAATTAAACCCACCCGTACGACCCTTGACTGAGTCAACAAGGCCCTGCGAATGCTCTAATCCAATCACATCTCATGTTGTTACAGATAAACATAATTTAGCTACCATACACTATGCCTTGACTAAGTCAACAAACATAGCACGAATACCAAATCATATCTATCTGAAAGGACGGAGGGCTACGCGGGTTCTATCAGAAAAAACCATGAGCGTAATGAACTTGATATCGTTGTAGAATCGAATGAAGTTATGAAATGGAGTGATTTTGAGGCTTTTCTAGTTTTGCTAAAGGGGTCACTCCCGGTGAAGGGATCGTCGGCCCTTTCCTCGTCGAATGAGGTGCGGGATATATCATATATATCACTGTGCAAAGCAAAAACTCTTAAAAGCAATCAAAGCCAAATCGAGTGTGTAGCATCTGCCAGTTACTGCTAAAGGAGTCACTCCCGTTGAAGGGATCTCGGTCCTTTCCTCATCGAATAAGGTGCAGGGTATATCATATATACCGCTATGCAAAGCAAGAACTTTAGCTACCTGTTTTGTTTAAAATTTGATTCTACAACATCTTAGGTTTCTTTTCTTTCATTAATCACATTAATGAAGTCCCATCATTTAAATACCTAAACATCACAGATAAATACGACGTACACTTATGCCATCCGCATTCGCCTGGATGTCCCCTCGTGGACCGTTAGGTTAGGTAACTAACGACAGAGCAGGACAGGGCTAGTGCGGGTGCAAAACATAAGTAACGTCTATATAATATATCATATATACTATATAAAGTATCTATCACAGAACATCACATGATCGCATCACAGATATCGCAACAGAAGAAACATATGAAATATTGGATATACTAGCACGTCCGTGTTTTCAATACGAGCCAGTATAAAACACGGATTCCACGGTCGTGATGAATAGCCAATCCCACACCCCTAGACCCCTACGAGAGCGGCAAGCAACCCTGCCAATTCTAGGGTTAGGAGACCCGGACTCGACTCCTCGAGTTGTCTCCCACTGGACCCCAGAACCCGGTTACTTGTGCTCCCCTCCTTGGGTCTATCCTAATGCGGAAAAGTAAATAATATACAAAGGGTGACATCTTCCGCTACTTGGAAGTGCCCCAAATAAAAGAATATTACATACAAGTTTTTACATGAATGAAAATGAAAAACACTCATCTCACATAAAAACCCCCGGCTATTCAAACACGACGATCCAATATAACATATCCAGTAACACATAACATCACATGTCATCAACGTAAGTAAATATGCGCATCCCAATTGTCGTTGACATATAGCAACGAAACCGGCGATATCACATATTACACTTACGGTCACAGAAAAGAAAGTGTAAAACTACAACAATTGGAATCCGCAACTTCTTTAGACATCACATGCCTAATCAAAGGAAATACTTAGACATCACATGCCTAACAGATGTAAATCCCGCATTTTAGTCCCATTATCGAAAACTCTTTTCAATATCAAGTGAGACTAAACTGCTCGATTTATAACATTCATCCAGTTATCTCATAACTGTTTGTGAATTCCAATTATTGTATCACATTCCAGATAAACAGAAAATGTTAAACTTTCCGATCGAACATTCGAACACCCAAGTTTTCCCGATACAGTCCAACACATGAAATAAGTCTAGCAACATTCAGTTCGTGCCTCAGTACCAACGGTCCAGCCGTAGAAGGGTCAAGCCAACGCCTCACATGTGGCACGCCGTACTGCCCCAAACCCGAAGGTTCAAAGGGCAGTTCAAGACGGTCACATAATCGAGTTAAGGTTTGTTGTCTTCTAGAGGGTCCATCGCGTTACTTGCATTACTTAGAATGTCGTTAAACTACGGAAAAATCCAACACCTGGAAATTTCCCGACAGGGGAAAAGTTGGGTATTTATATTCGGTCGAACTTTTTAACATATTTTATAAATTATCCGGAAGTACACAAAGACAAGGTTCGATAATCCGATCGAAGCATCGTTTCCCAATTTAACCCCAGAACACTTAACTTAAGAGCCAATTTAAAAATTCCCAGAAAACTCAGAATAATTAATCAGGAATTACTGTGCAAACACTGAGGGCTGACGTCACCAAATAGCCGCGGAACCGCCGCAGAAGCTAGGCTTCTGCCGCGGTTCTGCCGCACAAAGTATTGTTCATGGGAAAATTTTTGCACCGTAATTCTTAGATTTCATTGCTGAATTTTTTAAGAATTTTTAAATGACAAAAAACCACAAATTTGGAAAAAGTCCAGAGAGCATTATCGGGTTAGGGTTTCGGGTTCGTTCGGACTTCAAACCCCGTCTAGACTTCGCCTAAGGCTCTAGCTAGGCTCTGATACCAGTGAAAGGTTACTAGGCACCCTATAGAGGTCTCACAAGGCATCGAACATGCCAATATAAAATTTATGGGTGCCGAGAGACCCTTATACGGATCTTAGACTAGAATTTTAGGCGAAATACGAAACTAGTTAACTACTTAACTAAAAGTTAGATGCTACAACCTTTGTAGATCCGGATTTCCACTTACTTAGCTCCACGTGGGTGTCCTCTCGCTGTCCATCTCGAATCCTAGACTCGATCGTCGGCTTCATCGGGAAAACGAGCGGGCAATGTCGTCGGCTTCGTGTCAAAGACGATCTACGTCGAGGCATCACAAGTTCAAGCTCCGACTTCACAAAGTTATGAAACTTGTGAAGAAAACACCCAAAACAACTTGGCAAGAGGTAAAGGGTGAAGAAATAGGAGGTGGGTTCACTTTAGAATTGGATTTTACTCACTTTTGCTCAAGTTGCCATTAATGGCATCTAGTTTTCTCTCTTGAAGAAGAAGGAGAAGATGAAGCTAGAATATGATAAGTGTTGAGATAAAATAAAATTAAATCAATACTTATCATAATGAGAACCATAGTTAAGTGTAGAGAGTTAACTAAGGTTAGAAGAATGGTTAGGGTTTTGTGTGAAGACAAAATGGTCACAAAGTCAAAGCTTCATGAAGCTTCAACAATGTTCAAGAATGAAAGCAACCATTTTGTATTCTTATCCCATTTTTTTTCCAAAAAATGAATAAATAAAAGAATGGATAAATAAAAACCCTAATCACTTTCTTAACCTAAGTTTAATTCTATACACTTACCCAAATGAGCATGCATCATCAAACATGATACAATCATGTGCACAGAAGTATATCACATATACAATTTGCACATCAAGTGAGAATATCTATTTAAAGTGAACCAATACTAGTTAATGCAAAGTAATATATCAAATATATATAATTATACATTAAATCATTAAATCAACATTTGATTCAATGATCCAGTCATGTCGCACATAACCGACTAGAATCCAATGTATCGATTTATCGAATCTATGATTCGATCACTAGGTCATATCGAATATCACCAATCGAAACATATATCGCGAGAATGAAATGCGGTATCACATACACGGATTATTCTCGGTCCTGCACATATCTCATATGCGCTCCTATTTCGTTTCGCTTGAGCCAGGAAACCTCTGTGTAGGACTCTGAAGACTCGTCAATACGCCGGTAGCAGATGATGATCATATCAAGCACCCACAAGCCGCAAGCGGTCTACTAAACGTAACGGCCACCCGGGTATTGAGCGATCAGAAGATCGACGAGCTAGCCCGCTCACACTCCTGTGAATCCAACCAGTAACACTTACCGTACAGTTCGGTCTGTTCGTCTGATATGTCGCATATCAAGTCTAGGGGAAGTAAACGTCAAACCCCAGTAACCGATAAGTCATGCCGATGTGAGGCTCATAACGGGTCGAGAAACTACTGGTAACACTTACCAGCAAATCTCTGATCCGCCCTGGCCAGGGACTTCCCTGTTACGGCCAATCGAGCACAGCGCAACATCAACCCCCAATACCGGGAGAGACGAAACCCCTCCTATCGCTCATTGCCTCCATGTGACTCGGGACTGTACGCAAAGACCACCGTTTTGCACGCCCTCATGGACGTGGTAAGGTGGAGATCAAAGCACAGTGGGAATCACACAAGACTCCATGACGATCTCGGGTATACAGACTAACCTGTACTAGTGTCACCTGAGAACTGCCATCTGACGTGAGGTATAATACCATCTGGGAGTTCTCGGCGAGTCCGTCCAGTGTACCCAGTCTCCACTGAGCACCCGTATACCATCTCTGATGTCAAACACCAATGGATATGGGATCATCCATCGCCCATCTCATGGTTCGAGAAGCGTATACGCTAGTCTACTCTGGTATATCGATGCCCTGTCTCGATACACCCACGACTAGGGACCTTGAAGGATGTACTTATGGACTACCATGTCCCCACTAGTATGATCTGCATCATAGTCCAGGTAGTCAAGTACACATCCTAAGGGCTTTACCAACATGTAACCATAAGACAGTTTAAAGAGACTAGTGTACATGTTAAGGTAAAGAGTAACCAGATAGCAAACTATCATATCGAGCAAGAAAGTCATCTCTATATATGTCCAAGCATCCAATATAATATACATCATCTGTACAATACTGGCCTCTAGGGCAGACATACAACTAACACTATAAGCGTAATAGGTGTACTGTCCTAATCTTTGGAGCACTGAGTCATAGTCCTATTTATTTTCTCCAAAACCGGAAACCATCCTCGAATCTGGAAAAAGTTCCTTCGAGTTCATATATAACCATACGATGGTTTTATCCAATGGAAGTGGATGTTCGTAATAATACGGGGTGTTCTGGAGAAAAGGGTAAAAGTAGGAGTGGCAATGAGGTATGCAACTCTGACAATCCAAAAGCCAGTATTTAAAGAAGGTTCGGTTAACTTGGTCACTGAGTCATAGTCAAGGGTCGGGTCATGGTCGCTGCCAAAGAGAGAGAGAAAAGAAACACTCAGCGTGCACTCTAACATAATTCAGAATGGTTATCAATTTATCTAATCAGGAAACCTCCCACTGTAACCTCATATTCTCCTCCAAACCTGAAAGAAGAATTAGTCGGGATCAACAGAGGAGTAAACCAACTCATCAGTGGGAATCGGGATCCAACTATCATCGCATGATAACGTGATGGAATCCACTCACGTTATCACACTCCAGAAGGTATGTGCATATCTGGCAAGTTTCAGTTTCTTTAGAAACTCTCGATGTGTGTTTTTACCCTTAGGACCCAAGTGACCTTGACACAGTCAACAAATCAAAGATTCCTAGTCAAGTTCAACCCGTCATTATCCTGGATTGCAATAAACCCACCCATACGAGCCCTTGACACAGTCAACAAGGCCGCACGACTGTCCTACCCAATCGCATTAATATGCCACAAATAAACACTACTTAGCTACAGCACACCACGCATTGACACAGTCATGAAATGTTGCACGAATACAAAGTAATACTTGTAAGAAATGACGGAGGGCTACGGCTGGTTTTTGGCGAAAAACCTTTAGCGTAATGAACTTGATATCGTTGAAGGAACTGCATAGATTTTATAAAAATATAGTGGCGAAAACCTTTGCTAAAGAGGTCACTCCCGGTGAAGGGATCTTGGCTCTTTCCCCGTAGAATGAGGTGAAGGATATTCCAACTGAATACCACGATGCAAAGCAAAAAGTAATCGGCTATAGTGAAGTTATTACCCTGACGCAAACTTCTTTCCAAGAGGTCACTCCCGGTGAAGGTATCTCGGCCCTTGCCTCGTCGACTGAGGTGCTGGATATTCATAACCGAATACCACTGTGCAAAACAAAAGAAAACGTCCTTGCAATAACAGCTTTTTGAAAAATGTTCCAACAACATCACAATAGGTTTGTTTAGCTTGCATTGATCCGAATCAATGCAGTCCCATCAATTAATCACACCACAAAAGAAAGAAAATACGATGTACGTATATGCCATCCGCATTCACCACTGGGTCCCGTCATCACCCGTTTGGTTACTTAACTAACGACAGAGCGGGGACTGGACTAGCGCGGGTGTAAAACATATACAACATCTACTAGTATATATATAATTATATAATATTCGCTCATGGCGTGATAAAATCCAACATCACATAGAGTAATAAGCATCACAGAACAATACAGATAATCTGTGATCCCCGGATTTCATAGAGCCGCTACTGAAACTCGACGTTCCCCTGATCGTGTAGATAGCCTGTGCAGACCCCAACAGGCGCGGCAAGTTACCCGCCAAAACCTGAAGCGAGGCAGCCTCCTTCAACAACGTGAATGGACCACCCAACACTTTACGGAATCTGGTAACTTGAGCACCCCTCCTTGGGTCAACCTGTACCCCCTACAAGTGCGGCGAATAGCCCGCCAATCTAGAGTAAATCCCCCTCCGTCTCAAAACCATGAGATGCGGGCCCGTTGCCCTTTAGAACCCGGCTACCCGTGCACCCCTCCACGGGGTAATCCTAGTACAGAAAGTAAAATATACAACGGGTACATCGACCTCAGCCCGGTCGTGCCCCAAAAGAATAATATACAAACAGCCAGTAACGGCAGTCCACATGTCGGACGCTCGCCCCGCAATATCAAATGTACAAATATAACCAAACTTTACTACCATTGCACCAGGCTATCCACCACGACAAATCCGCAACATCATAGCACAACACAGAACATCAACATGAATGTCACGTTACCAAATCCGTCTAAAAGGGCTACAGCAATTAGACAAGATTTACCGATCAAATGTCATTTGCGGTCGCAGATATAATGTAAATACTGTGAATTAACATGTTTAAATTTTTTGATCGACAAAATTTCCCGAAGTGGGCCCCAAGTACAATACCCAGTACCCAAACAAATCTGGGCCCAAAATAAATTTACCAGAAACCCCATTTCCAAGTCAGAAAGCACTGTAGGAAAAATGGTGCAATGAAGCTACTGTTCAGCAGCGGAATCGCGGCCAAAACGGGGTTACGGCCGCGGTTCCGCGGCGCTACAGTAAGATCATGGTACCAGTTTTCTGCAGTGTTCTCAAAAAACCCTGCACGTATTTCTGCAACATACCAAATAATTTTTTGACAACAAAAGAAAATCGACAGAAAGTACATGACTTGAAATCGCGGTTTCTGGATTTTCGTTCGATCGAAGTTCTAAACACGTTAGAGAAAGCTAGTAAAGGTTAATGGCATGGCTCTGATACCATGTAAGTCTACGGTAGCGCCCCGGCCGTCTTTCCGAGGCCAAAATGCGGAAACAAAAACTTTTTCTTAACTTGAAACCGGCGCTATCGTATGCTTAAAACCCGTATCGAACCATTAACCTACTACTAGCAAACTAGAGAAGGGTTGGATTACTATACCGATCGATCCGTGTCCTTCGGTCTTTGGCCACTATCCCAAGCTCCCCACGGCAACTCCGGTCTCGATCTCCTCGTAGGAAATGGCACCACATCTACGAGTATTTTTACGGGCTCCCGCTTCATCCGAAGCAACTCGGGCACGAAGTGTGCTAACCGACGTGTCCAAGGTGTTCTAGAGAATGTTTGTGATCACTTTGTCTCTTGCATCCATGGATTGGATGGAGGTTAGAGGTGTTGCCATTGATGGAGATAAAGAGCTAGAGGAGGAGGAAGAAGAAGAGGTTCCTTTTTCCTTTTCTTTTCTTTTCTTTCATATGATGAAAAATGAGAGAGAGTGAGTAGAAAAATACAAGACCAAGCTAACCTAAGGCAGCCCCTCTCTCTCACTTCTCATCATATCAACACAAATCAATCCACTAATGTGACATTTTTCACAAAAAAGAGACCATGAGTCATCTTATATGTCCATGTCACATTAATGCATCTTATGATGAATTCTAGCTCATTATTTCCACCATCCAAACATTAATCCAAATGTTTGGCACAACAAAAAGATACGGCAACATCTAAAGTAAACTCGTGACGGATCACAAGGATACCCCTCACCTGTATATACATACCTGCATCCGCATTCCGACTGAATGCGAAAGCGATGAGACTAAAGTAATCCAACAAATCTAATACTAGTATCCGGTTTAAACCAAAGCCCACTAGTATGATCCGTCCGTTCATGATCCATGCAATACCGCACGTATATGATCGAACCCTTCCATATATCATACGGCCTCTACAACGTTTCGCCCGAAGCTTGAGAAACAGTCTGTGGGGGACTCTAAAGACTCGTCAATACACTAGCTATGGATTTAATCACTAGCACGTCAGTGGTACTAGCTGTACGTAACGGGCAATCTGGCATTGACCAAAAGGGAGGTCGATGAGCGAACTCATCCTGACACCCTACTGAGCTGTCAGTGACAATATCCGTACAGTCCGTTCTGTTCGTCTATGAGCATCGCAATGCGGGCCTTGGGGGTTGGTAAAATTCAGACCCCCAAAAGCGGTACAAGTCGTGTCGGAGTGTAGACCAGAACACCCTGAGATACTACTGGAATACTTATTAGTAAATCTCCTGCCTTAGCCAAGGACTTCGTGTAATGGCTCTCCTAGACACAGCGCGACCTCACCCCCAATACCGGGAGAGACGAAACCCCTGCCGATCCGCTCACTGTCTCCATGTGGCTCGGGACTGTACCCAACTAAAAACTGTTTGCATGACTCCTTTGAGCCATGGTAGGATACTAAGCAAAGCACAATAGGAAATCACACGAGACAAATGACGATCTCAGGTCGATGAACTAACCTGTACACATGTCACCAGGGAACTGCTATCTGACGTCAGGTATAATACAAACTAGCATGTTTCCGGAGAGTCCTGTCCGGTGTACTCATAACCCAATGAGCACCTGTATAAATCTTAGGTGAACCAACTGACACCAATGGCTTGTGAGACCGGCCACCGCCCCTCGTCAGGGTCTCGACTGTATACACTAGTTTACTAATGGAGTATCGATGCCCAGTCTCGAAACTCCCACGACTAGGGACCTTTTAAGGATGTGCTTATAGACCCCAGCTCCCACGTATATGATCGCCATCATACTGCTGGCAGTCAAGCAAGAATCCTAAGGGCTCTATCAACGTGTAATAGCGACCTGTAAGGTCACCTAAAGCAGTACACGATGATAAAGATAAACTAGATAACATACTATCATCTTGGGAAAGACTGTCCTACCGTTATAGGTCCTCTCTCAATCATTGCAATCACGTGCCTGTGATCCAATAATTGACTCTGAGGGCACTATATCCAACAATTTCGACAGGGAAGGCAGATACTCTGAGGCGAAGCATGATTTTGACATGGGGTACATTCTGAGACGAAACGTGATTCTGACGCAGATATTGTTGGTTGACTTGATTCCGATGCGGAGCATAATTTCGACAGGGAGGTTGATACTGCCCTTTTTGCGACTTGGACGGTCGGTGCTCGATGTGTCTCCAACACGGAGTGTCGCTAGTTGACGTTTCCCCGACACAGAGTGTCGCTGGTTGACTTATCCCCGAGACGGAGTGTCGCTGATCGACGTGTCCCCGAGGCGGAGTGTCTCTTTGACGTTTTCCCAGCACGGAGTCTCACTGGTTGACTTGTCCCCGGCACGGAGGGTCGTTGGTTGACTTGTCCCTGGCACAGAGCATCGCTGGTTGACTTATCCCCAGCACGAAGTGTCGCTCGTTGACTTGTCCCCGGCACGAAGTGTCTGGTTGACTTGGCCCCGGGACGGAGTGTCGCTCGTTGACTTTTCCCCGGCACGGAGTGTCGCTCGTTGACTTGTCCCCGGCACGGAGTGTCACTGGTTGATTTATCCCCGAGACGGAGCTTGATTCCGATGGGGAGGTCGTTTGTCGACTTAATTCCGAGGCGGAGGATAATTAAGACAGGGAAGGCAGATATCCAGAGGTGAAGCATGATTTCGACACGGGGTACATTCTGAGACGAAACATAATTCCGACTCAGAGATTGTTGATTTGATTTGATTTGGATGTTTCTTATCCGTCCGGTGGGGCTTTTGAGCCTAGGACTTGGAATTTGGGTTTTTGTTTGACGTCAGCATCGCTACACTGGAATATGGTATCAGGAGTGAATCATCATTTTCCATGAGAGGATTTAGAGATTTTTGTTTTGGTTTGGCATCAGCACCGCTTACACTGGAATATGGTACCAGGAGCGAATCATCATTTGCCATGAGGGGATTTCTCCCGTTCCCAGTTTAACGACTTAGGGGTCATCTGTTCCCAGTTTAACGACTTAGAGGTCATCTGTTCCCAGTTTAACGGCTTAAGGGTCTATTAGATCGAAATTTTAGAATATTTGGTGTTGGGGTCGGCATCAGCATTGCTGACACTAGAGCACAAGTGCTAGGAGCAATTCATCATTTGCCTTTTTCCTGTTGGGGAGCGATGTCTTAGGAGACAGGTTTAGGTCTCTATCACCTAAGGCTTTTCAATTTTATCAGCCGTAAGGGTCCCATAGAAGCATTTTCTCCCTACGAGTCGAAAGGATCTCGTAGGTGTATATTCTCCTTAGGAGTCGTGGGGACCCCCAAGTGTATTTTTCCTTCGTGAGTCATAAGGATCCCACGAAGGTGTTTTCGTACGAGTCGAGATGTTCTCGCAAGGCTTGTTCTCCTTATATATCGTGAGAACACATGAGTGGGTCTTCCTAAATAGAGAATAATTCCATAGGTGGAGACCGGCTGCAGGACTGGTGATTGTGGTGATACATGGGTGTGATGAGGGTTATTTGATCTCAGGGATTGTATACGGTAGTCAATTTGGGGAATGGCCATAGGGCTGGGAGAATTTTTGGAATTTGGGTTTTGTTTGGCGTCTGCATCCCTGCACTGGAATATGGTACCACGAGTGACTCATCATTCGCCGTTAGGGAATTTGGGGTTTGGATTTTGGTTGGCGTCTACTTCGCTAACACTGGAATGGTACCAGGAGTGACTCATCATTCGCCATTTAGGAATTTAGGGGTTTGGATTTTGGTTGGCGTCTACATGGCTACACCGGAATATGGTACCAGGAGTGACTCATCATTCACCGTTAGGATATTCGGAGTTTTGAAATTTTGTTGGCATCTGCATCGCTAAGACTGAAATATGGTTTCAGAAGCGACTCATCATTCGCCTTTTGAGTTTTTTTACCGCGATTGTTCTATCATTTCAGCTTTTCTTATCGCGAAAGTCGCGATTTCCCTATCATTTCGGCCAATTATTCGCGGCTGCCCCATCATTTCAGCTTTTCTTTTATTTACAAATTTTTTTTACACTCCCAGTTTAACGACTTAGGGGTCGAATGTTCCAAGTTTAATGACTTGGTGGTCAGCCGTTTCCAGTTTAACGATGTGGTGGTCATCTGTGTCTGCTTATCTCAGCTCCTCAAACTTTGATCTTAGCGGAGCTATGTTGATGACCATAAGTTTGTGGCTTGCTGTTACATCCGAGGACTGTGAGGTTTTCCCAACCTTGTATTGGTTCTCCTCCTAGTCTTTGAAAACATAGCAGTCTTCAATGGTATAACCCACCATTCTATGATACAGGCAGTACATGGGAATGTCGGTCATATTCATTTCATGTGGTCTCTTTGGAATAGGAAGTCACAGACCGTAGGCATCCTTGAATATTTTGCGGGGTTTCATCCCTCCTGAAGGAATATACTTTCTTCTTCCTCCCCATTAGAGTAGGTGACTTTTCCGATCCTGGTCCTCGAGGCCATCGATTTTTAGTTCGCCTTCAGTGTACGTATCGGAAGGTCTAGAGGCTGATCGTGGCCGTTTTTCGCAAAGGTGTTCCGCTCTTGGGCTGGAAGGGGTATCGGTTGGCTATTTCAGGGTATCAATCCCTTGCTCAAGAACCGAATTTTGATTTTGCTGCAATTGCAATTGGACGACTTGGGTCGTAAGATCTTCCACGACGTTTGCCAGCTTGTTGACTTTGGAATGGACCTTGGCCAACTTCTTGTCTCTGTCCTAAAACTGCTTTTGAAGCTATTGGAATAATAATTGCTCTATAGTTCCGGGTATAATAACCGGGTCATCCTTACTTCCTGAGCTTGATTCCGCAGGATTCACAGGCTCTTTTCTGGGCTCCACCATGTAGATCGTATGGATTATGTACCCGTCTACTGCCTCTACATTGGTAATGTTGCTCGTTGGTCTTTTGGCTTGTTGCCTGGACCCGCTCCTTTCCAAGAAGGGCGGGCGATTGAGAGAAGTTGATTCCCGAGAGGTTTCGGTCTCCGTTTGTATAAAATTGGTGGTCGCGGCTTGATTGTTCGCTAGCACACCTTTAGACGGTTCTATCTCTCCTGCCTTATATTGCTTTTCGACCCAATCTTTGAAGACGAAGCAGTCCTCAATGGCATGACCTATCACTCTGTGATAGAGAAAATATTTGGGGTCGTCGGTCATATTCGCTTCTTGCGGTCTCTTTGATTCTGGCAATTGTAGGCCGTTTCTTAGAGCATCTTTGAATATCTTGTGGACTTTGTCCCTTCTGAAGGAATAGGCTTTATCCAGTTTCTCTTTCAGTGGAGATTTTCTTCCCTCTCCGAACACTGGCTTCCGAGGCTGGTTGGCATTAGGCCCGCTCATCCCTCGCTTATTTCGGTGCGCCGAAGTGTTAAAAGATTCAGCATCATCGGAGTTTCCGTCTTTGCGATTATCGTCCTTTCGGTTTCTCCACGACCTATTGTTATTTTAGGAATCAGAGGAGGACTCTTGCTTTGAGCGCTCCAACATCTGGACTTTCCTGGTCAGCTCTTGGAATGTTTTGAGACCCGCGGTGCATAGAAACATACCCATCCAATTGTTGAGATTTCCGACGAGGAGGCTGATAGATTGGTCCTGCTCTATCGGCGGTTCACATTTGACGGAGAGATTGCACCATCGGGTTTTAAAATCCGTGCTGCTTTCGTTGTTTTTTGGCTTGGTCCTTACGAGGTCGGCGATGGTGATCTTATCGCTGACACTCATGACCATTTGTTGAAACAAAGATTCCATTTGGATGAAAGTAGTAACAGAGTCATCCGGTTTGCTAGCATACCAGTCGAAAGCGACATCGGTTAAGCTATTAATGAACTGGCGGAGGAGAAGCGCATCATTGCCCCCAGTATTCCCGCATGAGGATTTAAAGTGGGCAATGTGTTGATTCGCATTTCCCATCCCATCAAATCTTCTAAATTTATGTAGGGTTACCTACGACGGCATCAAGGTCTCGGGAGGCATCGTCCATGCCATAATTAAAAAATTTCCGATTTAGATAACTCTAAATAGAATCGTTAACTAGAAATATACGGAAACTATTATGCAAACACTTTGCAATATGAAAAGAGAGAAAGGAATACAACCTTTGTAGACCGGTCCTCCACTTCAAATAGCTCCGTGTAGTAGTCCCCTCCGCTGCGATCGCAAACTCCGGACTCTAGATAGGCGCCGCGATGAAACGAACGTGTTTGCTTCGATGACTTCTAGGATGAAGTTGATCTACGTCGCAGAGACACTAACTCAAGCTATTCCTTCACTTGGTCATGAACTTTGTGAAGAGAACACCCTATACTACATGGCAAGTAGTAGAGGATGATGAAGTAGGAAGTGGGCTCACTTTAGAATTGATTTTCTCACACTTTTTCTCATAGCACCATTAAAGCTAGCAAGCTTTTCTTTTGGAGCTTGAAGAAGAAGAAGATGTTGAAGATAAACTCTGAATGAATAATACATCCAAAAAGAATTATATCACCCATGGTTGAGTTAAGCGCTGATGCTTAACTCATGTAGAGAATAAACCACACTATAAGGTTAAGGGTTGGGTTAACTAATATCCTAAGGAATGACAAAAGAGTTGACTTTGTCAATGTTTCTTCAAGCTTCATGAAGCTTGATAACTTTGACCTAAGTCTCCTCTCTTTTGTTATTTGTTAGGAAATAAGTAAACCTAAATTTAACCTTGATTTGGTTTAAGTCTCATACACCCAACTTGTATGTATCATCAAGCATGATACAAACATGTACACTTGCATATATCACATATAAACAATGTGCACAATCTTGTGAGAAAATAAATCATAAGTGAGCTAATACTAGTTAATGTAATGTAATATATCAAATATATAATTATACATTAAATTATTAAATCAACTCTTGATTTAATCATCCGGTTATAACCGACTAATATCATGTGTAACAACTTATCGAATCAACACTTGATCCAATAACCCGGCTATACCGCATACAACCGATCAATGTCACAAATCACGAGAATAGAATACGGTATCTCATATCGTATCAATCTCGGTCCCGCACATATCACATATGCGCTCTTACTCCGTTTCGCTTGAGCCAGGAAACCCCTGTGTAGGACTCTAAAGACTCGTCAATACGCCGACAGTAGGTGATGATCATATCAAACACCCACAAGCCGCAAGCGGTCTGCTAAACGTAACGGACACCCGGGTATTCAGTGTAAGTCTACGCTAGCACCCCGGCAGTCTACAGACGCCAAATGCGGAACAAAAACTTTTTAACTGGTGCTATCGTATACTTTAACCCGGATCTGCCATTATTGCTAAACTAACAAACTGTAAAGAGTGTAGAATGGTTATACCGAACGATCCGAGTCCTTCGTTCTTCAACCATCATCCCACGCTCCGTTGCGGCTGCTCCGATCTCGTCGATCTTCGATCTCCTCGTCGAGGTGGCACCACATGATCGGTTCTTTAAACGGGCTCCCGCCTCTGACTCGAGGCAACTCGATCGTCAAGTTTGCTAAAAGAGACGACCAAGAATGATGTAGAGAATGAGTAGATGACATTGTCTCACTTCGTCCAAATCCGTGGACGATCGGTTAATGAAGTTGCCGTGGAAATTGGGTGATGGAATGAAATGAACTGTGAATTCCATACACCCCAAAACTATCATATCTTTTCTAACCGAAATGAAACCTCAAGTGAGAGTGAGTAGAGAGAGGGAGAGGGGCCGGCCTCTTTATATGATGGAGGGAGGTGACCGTAGGAGGAGGGAGGTGACCACAAGCATAAGATATTATGAACAAAATATCTTAAGGAAAACAAAAAACCTTAATTACAAAGCATGAGTCATTATGCATTAATTGAACCTTTAAAGCAACCAATGAAAATCCAACACCAATTAATCCTAGTCACCTCATCTAGAAACTTCTAGAAGAATCCACACTCATCTCAAGAAAAGATAAATCCGTCTTTAACCGAATGTTAAAAGACGGCTGATAGAAAACTGGAAACTGGCAACTTCCAACAGTGATCCTGAAACGAATTTCAGGACAACCCCGAAACTGTATAAATATACCCGCATTTGTATTACGACCAAATACAAATGCAACTGAGACAAAGATATTATACCTACTCAATATAATACTCGGATCCGGCTTAAACCAAAGCCGACCAGTATCATCTGTCCGAAAATCGACACGTGCGTTTTCCGAACCCTGCCATAAAACCATACGGCCTCTACAACGTTTCGCCCGAACTTGGGAAACTGTCTGTGGGGGACTCTAATGACTCGTCAGCACCCTGGCAGTGGGTTTAACCACAAACCGTCAGTGGCACTAGCTATGCATAACGGCTGCCCACGGACTGACCTCAAGGGTGGCCGAGGAGCGAACTCAAGGGAGACCGATGAGCGAACTCCTCCGAAAACCCTATTGAGCCTAACAGTGACAATGTATATACAGTCCGGTCCGTTCGTCAATGAGTATCGCATATCCGCCTAGGGGGCTAGAAACGTCAGACCCCCAATAGCAGTATAAGTCATGTCGGAGTGAAGCCCAAATACACCCTGAGATACTACTGTAGTACCTACCAGTAAATCTCCTACCATGGCCATGGATTTGTGTAATGGCTCTCCTAGACACAGCACGATCTCGCCCCCAATACCGGGAGAGACGAATCCCCTGCCGATCCGCTCACGTGCCTCCATATGGCTCGGGACTGTACCCAAAAGCTACCTGTTTGCACGACTCCTTTGAGCCGTGGTAGGGTAGAAATCAAAGCACAGTGGGAACTCATACGAGACAAATGACGACCTCAGGTCGATGAACTAACCTGTACACATGTCACCAGGGAACTGCTATCTGACGATAGATATAATACTAACTAGCAGATTCCCGGCGAGTCCTGTCCGGTGTACTCATAACCCAATGAGCACCTGTATACATCTTAGGTGATCCAACTGACACCAGTGGCTTGTGAGACCGGCCACCGCCCCTCGTCGGGGTCTCGACTGTATACACTAGTCTACTCCGGAGTATCGATGCCCTGTCTCGAAACTCCCACGACTAGGGACCACAATTAAGGATATGCATATAAACTACCCAACTCTCACGTATATGATCGCCATCATACTGTTGGTAGTAAAGCAAGATCCTAAGGGCTCTATCAAAGTGTAACATGCAATCAGTCACCTGAACATGTACACGACTGATAAAGGCAAACCAGATAGCATACTATCATTTCGAGTAAGACTGTCCTACCGGGATAGGTCCTCCGCAATCATTGCAATCACGTACCTGCGATCCAATAATTGACTATGAGGGCACTATCTCCAACAATCTCCCACTTGCACTCAAGGCTAATATTGCGATGTCGACTACTCACAGCCCGTGTGAAACCGAACATCCAACTCCTCTACTAATCAGTTTCACAAAGCCCGTTTGTAAAACTATTGTGTTCGAGAAATAGCCTCGGTGAGTGGATCCGCCTAGAAGTATCTTTCAATATCTCTCTAAATCTCAAGTTCGCGGAGAAAGCCATCTCCCGAATTGAGTAGTACCTGTCTTAGAATATGTTTGGATATCTGATGGGACCTTGGTTCATAAATGAACTCCATATCCAAACTTCTTAGACTGTATCGATCACTGAACCTAATCAGTATCGGGCACCTTGCTTCCCACAGTATCCTCTTGGACCACCTGTCCATAATACTGTCCCTCTTCGTCAGAGGGAAAAACTATAACTCTGACAATCTCTCTGTCAACCATGTCACCTTTGAAGCCTGGAATGATAACCGTCTCCCGAAAGAGGCTGCCGTTATCAAATCCATAGAACATGTACTAATGTTCTAAAACTGCTTCCTTATGTTTCTCCAGGATTGGGTTAATACAAACTTATTGCATCTAGTGCAAAACCAACATTTGGTGCGGTACTTGACATCTCATGATTGACTCAATTGCCTAAGCAAGTGATCTGCCAATCATGCACATCCCTCTCCCCTTTAGTCTATACGACACCTTTAGAGAGGGTGACTCCATCACCTGCAGGTACACCACCATGCTAGGAGTCAACTATTCCAAAAACCATTAGAATATCTGTCAAAGTACCCACATTGGGAAACTACCCAAATCCAGATCCAAAACCATAGATCTAGAAACCAGAATGTCAAATATTATATCCATATCCTGTCTGGAGAAACATCTGTGTGACGACCACAGTCCAACCGATCGTAGTATAGGAATTTCACTTCCTACTCTGTGTATGTCATTCAGATACTATGACATCACACCCTACTACCTTCTTAACTGATTCATCCCCTATTCTGATTGAAGTCAAACCCATGACTGTCACATCAAAATTAGATGATCTATCTCCGCTATAACTGCTCAAGTCTATAAATAGATATAAGCTACTTGCCCACTATGCTTCCGCTGCTCCCACTGACTACGACAACCCTCCTACCGGGTCTCATATCCTGGAACAACAGTAGTGTCAAGTCTGGGTAGATAAGAACCTCCCTGTCACCGTCCTTGAGCCTACCGAAGTACCTCTCGGGTGTCTGAGGTTACCTACCATACCGGCGGAGTGGGTATTGGAATGTCAAACCTGATTTAATATATATGTCCTATTAAATTTTCCGTAATCGTTCGCGGTTCTGGAATCACTTCCAGTTCTACCATACTCCCACTACTGTTTTCTGAAAAAGATCCATTTTTACTAAAACTGTGGCGAGTCAAGAACAATATCACTATTGATCTTCCAAATGGTAGAATATCAACCCTCGTCATAGCCAGGGTCAACCCACAAACAGCCATTACAGAACCGTGCCCTGAGTTATCCAGTGTCTGGTTTTAAGCATAAGCTGGACAACTCCCCATACCTTAGTTTCTTTTAAGGTACGATCCATTCTATATCCAATACAGAAACTTTGGCACTTATTTAATTGGAACCATATTCGAATCATGCAGCTGTCTCCAGTGCATATCAACTTTAATGGAAAGAGGCTAATCAGCATTACTCAACTTAGGAATCCATCCAATTATGAGTAACTTGAAAGAGAAACACGTTTCTCAAAACCATCACTATCATCTGAATACCAATCACAAGAATCTACATCTTCGATCTCTTTGAAGAATCCCGATACTTGTGATACCTGGTTCTCTACTTTATTCTTATACCCACAACTTCTCAAAACTTAGACCTTGTATTTCTACGAAACACTTGTCTAAATACTAGAGAAGTTATAAGTAAACAGAACAAAGTACGAGGACCTACCCCTTTGTCCTGATGGACACTTGGACAACATACAATACTCTGTATAAGTCCGCTGAGTTAAACAACTCAAAACTTGTGCGTCGTAGGCAGAAAACTGTACCCTGGCGATTTCCTCAAATATCACCAATTACAACGAATTCCGATATAATGAGGATGATCACCTAATTCCCAATATCTTACTCCCACTCATCATCTGCAAAACCATACACATATGATAATGAAACCTGGTAAATACATACCCTTGGAGTAAGTGTCTAATCGGGAAAACAGTTTTTCTTTAACAATGCACTGAAACATGAAAATGTTTCGTAAGGGTATCCTGGTATTCATAGCAATGCCTCTTCCATAATCCAATTCATGACTTCAACCGTATATTTTATTGCCGTCTCTCTAAATCACTTTTATTTGTCTTTAGTCGTTACCTTCTGTACACCATCGTTAGGCTAAATGGTTTTCTTCCTTCCCTACCGTTCGGCACCAGCCTATGGTTTGGAAGAAGACTATCCAGTAAGCATAATAGGTGTACCCTCCTAAACCAAGGAGTACTCGCATCTCGAGAGAAGGTGATGATAAAAGACAACTGAATAATACCTTATTCTTTTAAAGGTGAAATAGGAGTGGCGATTAAGTACGCGGTTTTGGTCGTGAATGATAACAGTCGCAATTTACTTTGCCCTCTTTCTAATCCCTTTATTTTGTCTTTACATATTACCTTCTGCACACCCTACTTAGGCTAATTGGTTTTCTTCATTCCCTACCTTTCGGCACCAGCCTATGGTTTGGAATAAGACTATCCAATAAGCGTAATAGGTGTACTCTCCTAAACCAAGGAGCCCTCGCAACCTGAGAGAAGGTGATAATAAAAGACAACTGAATAAGCCAATTCTATTTCTCCTGAACCTGAACCGGGATCCATCCTCGAAGAAGTCCCTTCGAGTTCGTATATAACCATACGATGGATCTATCCAATGGAAGTGGATATCCGTAGTTATACGGGTGTTCTGAGAAATACAAAGGGTAAAAGAAGGAGTGGCAATGACTTATGCAACTCAGACAATCCAAAAGCCAGTATTTTAAGAAGGTTCGGTCAACCTGGTCATTGAGTCATAGTCTAGGGTCGGTCAAAGGTCGCTGCCAAAGAGAGAGAGAGAAAAGAAACACTCTGCGTGCACTCTAACCTAGATCAGAATGGTCATCATTTTATCTAATCCGGAAACCTCCCACTGTCCTGTCAAATTCTCCTCCAAACCTAAAGAAGAATCAATCGGGATCACCCGAAGAGTAAACCAACTCATCAGTGGGAATCGGGATCCAACTCTCATCGCATGTTAACGTGATGGAATGCATCCACGTTACTCATACTCCAGAAGGTATGCGCATACTTGGCAAGTTTCAGTTTCTTTAGAAACTCCCGATATCATTTTCTTGCCCCATGCTCTTATGACCTTGGCGAAAGTCAACAAATCATAAGTCACATGTCATGTTCTGCCCGTCATTATCTTGTTAATTTGAATCCACCCGTACATACCCTTGACGAAAGCCAACAAGGTAATACGACTGTCCCAAACCAATTCATCTATCTATGCAACAAATGAATACCCAGCAGCTACCAAACACTATGCCTTGACGAAAGCCAACAAACATAGCTTGAATACTACTGACCATCCATAAGAAACGACGGAGGGCTACGACTGGTTTTTGGCGAAAAACCTTTAACGTAGTGAACTTGATATCGCTGAAGGAACCTGATAGCTTTTTAAAATATAGTGGCGAAAACCTTTTGCTAAAGAGGTCACTCCTGGTAAAGGGATCTCGGCTCTTTCCTCGTGGAATGAGGTGCAGGATATTCCACTGAATACCGCTATGCAAAGCAACATGTAATCGACTATAGTGAAGTTATTACTCTGACGCAAACTTCTGTCCAAGGGGTCAGTCCCGGTGAAGGGATATCGGCCCTTGCCCCGTCGAATGAGGTGCAGGATATTCCACTGAATACCGCTATGCATAACAAAAGAAAACGTCTTTGCAATAACACCTTTTAAATTGTTCCAACAACTGAAAACAGGTTTGTTTTTCTTTGCATTGATCAGAATCAATGCAGTCCCATCAATCAATCACACCAGAAAAGAATAAAATGTACGTATATGCCATCCGCATTCGTCTCTGGGTCCCGTCATCACCCGTTAGGTTACTTAACTAACGACAGAGCGGGGACTGGACTAGCGCGGGTGTAAAACATATACAACATCTAATAGTATATAAACCAATATACATAATCGCTCCAGGCGTGATAATATGCAACATTACAGAAAAGTAATAAGCATCACAGAACAATACAGATATCTGGGATCCCCGAGTTTCACAGAGCCGCTGCTGAAACTCGACGTTCCCCTGTCGTGTGGATAGCCTGTGCAATGAAACCTAGACCCCTACGGGTGCGGCAAGTTACCCGCCAAGACCTGAAGCGAGGCAGCCCCCTACAGCATAGTGAATGGACCACCCAGCACTCCACGGAATCCGGTAAGCTTGGGCACCCCTCCTTGGGTCAACCTGTACCCCCTACGAGTGCGGCGAATAGTCTGCCAATTCTGAAGTGGGACCCCTCTGCCTCTCAAAGCCATGAGCTGCGGACCCGTTGCCCCCCAGAACCCGGCTATCCGTGCACTCCGTCTCGGGGCAAAACCTAGTACAGTAATGAAAAATAGTACAATAGGTACATCGACCGCATCCTGGCCGTGCCCCAAAAGAATATTATACAACAGGCAGTGACGGCTGTCCACAAGTTGGACGCTCGCCCCGCAATATCAAATGTACAAATAAACTCAATCTGTACTACCATTGCACACTGCTATCCACCACGACAAATCCGCAACATTACAGCACAAAACAGAACATCAACGCGAATGTCACATTCGCAAACCCGTCTAAAAGAGCTATAGCAATCGGACGCGGTTTACCGATCAAATGACATTCCCGGTCGGAGATATAATGTAAGCACTGTAAACTAACGTGTTTAAATTTCGATCGACCAAAGACCAAATATTAAAAAGTGGGCCCCACAGCTTACTGGTGAACAGTAACAAAATCTGGGCCAAAACTTTATATACCAAAAACCACAAAATCAAACCAGGAACACACTGTGAAAATTTGGGGCCACGAGCTCACTGTTCAGCCGCGGAAGCGCGGTCAAACCATAGGTTTGACCGCGTTTCCGCGGTGGTATCATCGAGTCACGTGCCCAAATTTCTTCGTCGTTCTTAGAATTCCCTGCACGGATTTTTAAGACATCCAGAAATTAATTTCGACACCGTTTAAAATCAACAGAAACTGTCGTGCAAGGATTTTGTCGTTTTTGATTTTCGGTCGGATCGATGTTTTGAACGCGTTAGCACAAGTTAGTATAGCAAAATGGTTAGTCTCTGATACCACTGTAAGTCTACGCTAGCACCCCGGCAGTCTACAGACGCCAAATGCGGAACAAAAACTTTTTAACTGGTGCTATCGTATACTTTAACCCGGATCTGCCATTATTGCTAAACTAACAAACTGTAAAGAGTGTAGAATGGTTATACCGAACGATCCGAGTCCTTCGTTCTTCAACCATCATCCCACGCTCCGTTGCGGCTGCTCCGATCTCGTCGATCTTCGATCTCCTCGTCGAGGTGGCACCACATGATCGGTTCTTTAAACGGGCTCCCGCCTCTGACTCGAGGCAACTCGATCGTCAAGTTTGCTAAAAGAGACGACCAAGAATGATGTAGAGAATGAGTAGATGACATTGTCTCACTTCGTCCAAATCCGTGGACGATCGGTTAATGAAGTTGCCGTGGAAATTGGGTGATGGAATGAAATGAACTGTGAATTCCATACACCCCAAAACTATCATATCTTTTCTAACCGAAATGAAACCTCAAGTGAGAGTGAGTAGAGAGAGGGAGAGGGGCCGGCCTCTTTATATGATGGAGGGAGGTGACCGTAGGAGGAGGGAGGTGACCACAAGCATAAGATATTATGAACAAAATATCTTAAGGAAAACAAAAAACCTTAATTACAAAGCATGAGTCATTATGCATTAATTGAACCTTTAAAGCAACCAATGAAAATCCAACACCAATTAATCCTAGTCACCTCATCTAGAAACTTCTAGAAGAATCCACACTCATCTCAAGAAAAGATAAATCCGTCTTTAACCGAATGTTAAAAGACGGCTGATAGAAAACTGGAAACTGGCAACTTCCAACAGTGATCCTGAAACGAATTTCAGGACAACCCCGAAACTGTATAAATATACCCGCATTTGTATTACGACCAAATACAAATGCAACTGAGACAAAGATATTATACCTACTCAATATAATACTCGGATCCGGCTTAAACCAAAGCCGACCAGTATCATCTGTCCGAAAATCGACACGTGCGTTTTCCGAACCCTGCCATAAAACCATACGGCCTCTACAACGTTTCGCCCGAACTTGGGAAACTGTCTGTGGGGGACTCTAATGACTCGTCAGCACCCTGGCAGTGGGTTTAACCACAAACCGTCAGTGGCACTAGCTATGCATAACGGCTGCCCACGGACTGACCTCAAGGGTGGCCGAGGAGCGAACTCAAGGGAGACCGATGAGCGAACTCCTCCGAAAACCCTACTGAGCCTAACAGTGACAATGTATATACAGTCCGGTCCGTTCGTCAATGAGTATCGCATATCCGCCTAGGGGGCTAGAAACGTCAGACCCCCAATAGCAGTATAAGTCGTGTCGGAGTGAAGCCCAAATACACCCTGAGATACTACTGTAGTACCTACCAGTAAATCTCCTACCATGGCCATGGATTTGTGTAATGGCTCTCCTAGACACAGCACGATCTAGCCCCCAATACCGGGAGAGACGAATCCCCTGCCGATCCGCTCACGTGCCTCCATATGGCTCGGGACTGTACCCAAAAGCTACCTGTTTGCACGACTCCTTTGAGCCGTGGTAGGGTAGAAATCAAAGCACAGTGGGAACTCATACGAGACAAATGACGACCTCAGGTCGATGAACTAACCTGTACACATGTCACCAGGGAACTGCTATCTGACGATAGATATAATACTAACTAGCAGATTCCCGGCGAGTCCTGTCCGGTGTACTCATAACCCAATGAGCACCTGTATACATCTTAGGTGATCCAACTGACACCAGTGGCTTGTGAGACCGGCCACCGCCCCTCGTCGGGGTCTCGACTGTATACACTAGTCTACTCCGGAGTATCGATGCCCTGTCTCGAAACTCCCACGACTAGGGACCACAATTAAGGATATACATATAAACTACCCAACACTCACGTATATGATCGCCATCATACTGTTGGTAGTAAAGCAAGATCCTAAGGGCTCTATCAAAGTGTAACATGCAATCAGTCACCTGAACATGTACACGACTGATAAAGGCAAACCAGATAGCATACTATCATTTCGAGTAAGACTGTCCTACCGGGATAGGTCCTCCGCAATCATTGCAATCACGTACCTGCGATCCAATAATTGACTATGAGGGCACTATCTCCAACATTCAGCGATCAGAAGATCATCAAGAAAGCCTGCTCACACTCCTGCGAATCCAATCAGTAACACTACCGTATAGTCCGGTCTCTTCGTATGATATGTCGCATGTCTCGTCTAGGGGTGGTAAACGTCACACCCCGATAACTCGATAAGTCGTGTCGATATGAGGCTCATAACGAGTCGAGAAACTACTGATAACACTTACCAGTATATCTCTGAAGCTGTCTTGGCCAAGGACTTCCTGTTATAGCCAATCGAACACAGCGCAACATCAACACCCAATACCGGGAGGGACGAAACCCCTCCTATCGCTCATTGCCTCCATGTGATTCGGGACAGTACCCAAAAGCCACCGTTTTGCACGCCCTCTTAGACATGGTATGATGGAAATCAAAGGACACTGAGAATCACACAAGACTCTATGACGATCTCGGGTCTACAGACTAACCTGTACCAGTGTCACCAGAGAACCGACATCTGACGTGAGGTATAATACAATTTGGGAGTTCTCGGCGAGTCCGTCCAGTGTACCCAGTCTCCACTGAGCACCCATATACTATCTCTGATGTCAAACACCAATGGATATAGGATCATCCATCGCCCATATACATGGGTCGAGAAGCTATACGCTAGTCTAGTCTGGTATATCGATGCCCAGTCTCGATACACCTGCGACTAGGAACATTTGAAGGATGTACTCAGCGACTACGTTGTCCCAACTAGTATGATCTGCATCATATTCCTGGTAGTCAAGTACTCATCCTAAGGGCTTTATCAACATGTAACATAGAGATAGTCAACGTCCATTTAAAGATAAAGAGCAACCAGATAGCATACTATCAAGTCGAGCAAGAAAGTCCTCCCTATATATGTCCAAGAATCCACTACAATATATATCGTATGTACAGTAATGGACTCTAGGGCATACATATCACTAAAAATTTGGAGATGACATAGCTGCCAGGAAACTCTACCAGATCATACCGAGCAAGATACGGTCTCCCATTACTGCTGATATCTTTTTGTACTTCGGCTTCGGCTACCAATGTTTTGACTTTGTTGGCAACCAAATCCATGATTTGATCTTGAGTTAGCGGGTGGCTGTCAACGGTAACCAAGACATTTTCCGAGATAGGATGCGGCCGACTTTCATGCAGCTCGCCCACCTTTGAATTTGAGGGAATAGGCTTCGGCTGCCATGGGACATCGTTTCCAGGTTCATGAGCAGAGCTCTAAGCTTGATTGGGCAGCTGAGAGGCAAGACGGGCCATGAGCTATAAGACGAAGTTCGTCAAGTTGTCAATTTATTAGTAGAGCTTGGCCATATCTTTGTTTTTGTTTCTGAGCTTCTTCTAGAGTTCTTAGAGATGTTGTTGCTCTGCGGTCTTGGGACGGAATATTGGCTCCTCTTCTCTTTCCGTGCGCGACTCCTTATGAATTGAGATCTCTCTCTGCTTGTCAGCCTCACTGGAAGAGTTTTCATTACCTTCCAGAAGAGACTGATCTTGGAAAGTGGCAGCCATATTCACACAAATTGGATTTGAGATGTGGTGGCCCCATCCTTGCTCTTGCTGTGAAGGTTGTCACTACGACGCGTGCCCACCATCCAGACAGTAAGGACCACATATTCAACCATCTCTTTATCTTTGGCGGCTGACTTTTCGAACTGTCTTCGTAGCCCTTCCTCTTCTGGAAAGGATAGGCGGCTAAAGACGGTTGGCCTGACTGGGTCCTTGGGTGGCGCTGTCCGGCTTGCATTTTTCTTGACTCTTGCTGTCACGGCATTCTTCTAGACCAATTTCAGTGGTTCAAAAGACTTAACGAGCTTTACAACCGATTCGGCTGTTGTTGCGTGGTAACCCTGTTCTTGGAACCTCATGAAGTTCAGCCTAGCAAGAGCCCTAGCGCTTTTGTTGGCTCGGTGTCTGAGCCTTTTCTGTCTTAGCTTCTCGATTTTGAGGGCTTTACGGGCATCCGTCATCCAGGAAGCCATCATGAGTCGATTAGCGAGGAGCTTAGAGAAGATACCCGATCGAGTAGTTGTCAGGGGCACCGCTGGAGCTTGCCCGAGACGCCTTATTGCTTTATTAGTGTTGATGGCCTTGCCCCAAACTAGGGCCAAGGAAAGTCGTTCAAACACCGACTTGCGTTTGGATAGTGGTGCCTTTGAGATCTCCACATTTGGCTTCCTGCATTTCGAGGCCGGCTTGTCTGTTACCGGAGCTTGAGGAGCTACGATGGTGTTAGCTGGCATGAACAAAATAGAGCCAAACTGTAGCAGCGGCTCCTCCCACTGTCGTACGAGACTGGCCTGAAGGACCGTTCGAGCGTCCACCTTCATCCTGTAGGAGATATGAGCTGTGTTGAAAGTTGAGCTTGTCCTTAGGGACATTTTGTTGCGTCCGAAAATTGCAATTTGAAACTGACCTGCACAAAGAAGTATGATATCAGTACAGAAAATCTATGTATACGTTGATTGAGTTCGCATGAATGTTTAACCCAAAATATGGAAGGAGAGAAAAGGTCACACCGGGTTTGCCAGAATCTGTAGGGTGTTTTTCGTCACCCCAAAGGAATGGGAATACGCATTGCTTGTCGGGCGTGTACAGATTCCTCCTATCCAGGGTAGACTGGAATTTATTGATTGTGGGGATCCGAATCTCCGGCAGCCGCGAACTAAGCTGCCGTTAATTACCCCTCGCTCTCAGAGCAATGAAACCTTCGATTAACAGGTCAAAATAGTGATGCGAACTCAACGTGAATTGTCAGTGTTTGAAAGTAATGTAGAAGGGCATGTTTATTTCATTTTATTTATTCTATTAGTGACAAATAAATTTTTTATTATTATTATTTTTTTATTAAATTTTGTTTTATATAGTTAAACTCCAAAATATTTTATTTGGAGTTAAACTCCAAAAAAAAATTATTTGGATTTAAACTCCCAAAAGTTTTTGTATGGAGTTAAACTCCCTTTTATTCAAATTTTTTTATGGAGTTAAATAACAAATGATTTTATTTGGAGTTAAACTCCAAAAACAATTTTTATTTGGAGTTAAACTCCTAAAAGTTTCTGTATGGGGTTAAACTCTCTTTTATTAAAAAAATATTTTTTATAGAGTTAAACTCCAAAAGAATTCATTTGGAGTGAAACTCCCAAAGTTTCTACTTGAAATTAAATTCCAAAAAAACATAAAAAAAAAAGAAATAAGAAAAAATGAAAAAGACAAAAAAGAAAGAAGGGGAAAGCCCCCCCTCCACTCACCTGAGAGGGAAAGGGGGTCCCCTCACCGGAGAGGGAGCAAGGGCTCCCACCTGGTGGGAGCCTCCCCGAGGGGGGAAAACCTCCCCACTTGGTGGGAGCAACCTCCGTGAGAGGGAGAAGGGGCTCCCACTTGGTGGGAGTCTCCCCCTCACGTGAGGGAGCTCCCCAAAAAATATTTGTTTTTTAAAGAGTTAAACTCTAGAACATTTGTATGGAGTTAAACTCCAAAAATATTTGTATGGAGTTAAACTCCAAAATATTATTTTTATGGAGTTAAGCTCCCAAAAGCATTTGTATGGAGTTAAACACCAAAAGATTTTTTTTATTACGGAGTTAAACTCCAAAAGATGTTTTTATGGAGTTAAACTCCCAAAAGAATTTGTATGGAGTTAAACTCCAAAAACATTTGTATGGAGTTAAACTCCAAAATATTTTTTTATGGAGTTAAACTCTCAAAAGCATTTGTATGGAGTTAAACTCCAAAAGATTTTTTTTATTATGAAATTAAACTCCAAAAGATTTTTTTATGGAGTTAAACTCCAAAAGTATTTGTATGGAGTTAGACTCCAAAAGATATTTTATTATAGAGTTAAACTCCAAAAGATTTTTTTTATGGAGTTAAACTCCTAAAAGCATTTGTATGGAGTTAAACTCCAAAACAGTTTTTTATTATGGAGTTAAACTCCAAAATATTTTTGTATGGAGTTAAACTCCAAAAGATTTTTACGTGGAGTTAAACTCCTTAAAAGAATTTTTATTGTGGAGTTAAACTCCAAAAACAAAACATTTTCTTATATTTTGATTTAGATTTTTTTTAAGAGGAAGCTCTCACAAAGTGGGAGCTTCCCTATCTTATGAGAGGGAGCAAGGGGCTCCCACTTTGTGGGAGCTTCCCATCCCCTCACGTGAGGAAGGGAAAGTTGAGGTTGCCCACTGGCTTGGAGTTAAACTCCAATAGATTATTTATATTTTATAATTATAATGGAGTTAAACTCCAAAAGGTTTTTAAAATATGGAGTTGAACTCCCAAAAATTCTATATGGAGTTGAACTCCCAAATAAATTTTATTTAGAGTTAAACTCCCAAATGGAGTTGAACTCCCAAAACAATTTTATTTGGAGTTAAACTCTCAAAACGATTTTATTTGGAGTTAAATTCCCAAAAGATTTTTATTTTTAGAAAACCCAAAAGAGATCTCTTGAAGCTCTAAGATCTCTGTCTTGGATGATGAAAGGGGACCCCTTTCTCCTTTTTTGAGCCTTGATTCCTCTCAAAGTGAGGTCTTTTTTTTAAGGATGGGTCTCCTTCTCCCTGTTCTCTCTTCCTTTTTTTTGGATCTTGATGGGAAGGGTGATGAGATTTAAAATCTCCCCTTTTTAGAGACTTGACAGAAGATTTGAACTCCTCTCTAAAAATCTTATGGTGATAATCTATTTTTTTTTTTTAGAAAACAAGAGTTAAACTCTTGATTTAATTCAAAAAAAAGAAAAGAAGGAGGCTGTGAACCTTGGGGAAAGAGGCACAAAACCCTAAGTTGATATGGGAAGAATCTTGTTTGTTATCATTCATTATGATGCCTTATATAGGCTTTCATTTTACATATGGCCCCTTCGGCTTTTCAAAATGGGACATGTGCCTTTTTATCATTTTGCCCATAAGCCATGGGATTTTACATAATTTGGGTTTGTTGCCCATTTTACTATATTTATTCATAAAAAAATACATTAAGAATATTTATGTTTTAAAAATTATTCCTTTGGCATAGGGGGCCGGCCTCTTCATGCTTGGACCCGACCCGGCAAGGTGTCACTTGACCTGGACTTGGGCCCGCTTACCTGAGGTTTGAAAGTGTTTATTGGCACCTCGACTTGGTTAATTTTCATATTTTAGAGGTGTTAATCAACACTTACCAAGAATCTAAGTAGAATTTTAGGGTTTACTATGATGATATGTATAAAACTATAAGAAGTGAAAGATGGCTATACTCTCATAGATCGAGTCCTTCACTTCACATGCTCCGTGTAGTAGTCCCGCGACTGCACTAGGCTCCACTTGAGGGTTTGGACGAGCTTCCTCCAAAGATCTTTGTGCCGAAGATGATCCATGCGAAGTCCCTCCAACTCAAGCTACCTCTACACTAAACTCTTTTAGTGTAGGAAACACGCTACACTTGATCGCTAGTCAAGTGTAGGATAGTGAATTAGGGGAGTTGGTTTGCTCACTTATTTGTGTTCAAGCTTCATGATTCACATCACATGTGAGAGTTGAAGCTTGAACCAAGATCAAGAGGAGGAAGAAGATGAGAGCAAGATAGCAAATGAGAGCAAGCCATGAAAAATGGCTAAGTGTTGAATGAATCAAGTGAATGAATGGTAACCCCTTGACCCCCACTTATTCAAGCATGGAAATTTTGCAATATAAAATTGCAACCATGCTTGAATAGTGAGTCAAGAATAAATAAACAAAGGAAAATAGCCATTCCTCACCATGCCCCCAATTTCCAACTAAATTTCTACTTTCCAAAAATAGAAATTCATGCCATGCTTCATTATATATATATATATATCATATATATTAATATATAAATTATGAAGAATAATTAGTGAGCTAATGATGTTAGTTAAGATATAATTATATCACATATAATATATATCACATTATTAAATCAACACTTGATTTAATAATCCGGTTATCATTTATCTGTGTATCACATTATCAAATCAACACTTGATTCGATAATCTGGTTATATCACATATAACCTAACTCGATAACAGATAACAGCCACATTACAATACGGTATCACATACACGTATTTCATCAGGCCCACACACATATCATATATGTGTCCTACTTTGTTTCGCTTGAACCAGGGAACTTCTGTGTGGGACTGTAAAGACTCGTCAATATGCCAACAGTAGGTGATGATAACATCAGTCACCCACAAGCCGTCAGCGGTACAAGCTGGACATAACGGCTACCCGGGTATTGAGCGATATGAAGATCAACAAGCAAGCTTGTCCATACTCTCCATGTAGTCTATCAGTAACACTACCGTACGGTCCGGTCTCTTCGTCTGATATGTCGCATATCATGTCTAGGGGTGGTATACGTCAGACCCCAGTAACGTGATAAGTCATGCCGATGTCTGGCCTATAACGGTTCGAGAAACTACTGATAACTCTTATCAGTAAATCTCAGCAGCAGCCCTTGCCATGAATTTCCAGTTACAGCCAATCGAGCATAGCGCAACATCAACCCCCAATACCGGGAAAGACGAAACCCCTCCTGTCGCTCATTGCCTTCAGGTAACTCGGGTCTGTACCCAAAATCAACCTGTTTTCACAACTCCTCATGAGCGTGGTAGGGAGGAAATCAAAGCACAGTGGGAGCCACACAAGACTCTATGACGATCTCGGGTCTACAGACTAACCTGTACCAGTGTCTCCAGAGGACTGCTATCTGACGATAGATATAATACCAACTAGGAGTCCTTGGCGAGTCCGTTCGGTGTACCCATTCTCTATTGAGCACCTGTGTACAATTTTTGATGTCACACACCAATGGTTGTGGGATCAACCATCGCCCTCCAATGGACAAGAAACATACACACTAGTCTACTCTGGAATATCAATGCCTGTCTCGATATCCCATCGACTAGGAACATCTAAAGGATGTACTTTTGGACCACCCTGCCCCACTAGTATGATCTCATCATAATCCTGGTAGTCAAGTACATATCTAAGGGCTTTATCAACATATAAGAGACAGACAGTATAAAAACACCAGTCTACATGTTAAGGTAAAGGTAGCCAGATAATATATTATCATGTCGAGCAAGAAAGTCCTCTATATATATGTCCAAGCATCCACTATATCAATAGCAATTGCCTCTAGGGCATACATATTCCTAACAATCTCCCACTTGCACTAAGGCCTGTTGTTATAGTATCTCATACCCAACATCCTAAAAATCTCTCAATCGCATTTGGGGGGTTGGCCTTTGTGAGTGGATCCGCTGTGTTATCCTTTGTGTCAACTCTCCTGACCTCAATCTCCCTGAGATCAACTATCTCCCTGATCAGATGATACTGCGTAAGAATATGTCTGAATCGCTGACGGGACCGGGGTTCCAAGGCCAAAGCCACAGCTCCATTGTCATCACAATACACAGGTACTGGATGCCCAATGGTAGGAACCAAGTTCATCTTATGAACTTATTCATCTAGACAGCCTCTTCGGCAACATCGTTGGTAGAGATGTAATCATCCTGTACACTGAGTCTGCTACTGTATATAGCTTGGAAACCTTCCAACATACCGTCCCTCCGCTGAGGGTTAAGACAAAAACCCGAGACTGACTTTCAGTCGTCCTTATCACTATGGATGCTCGAATTGGTAAAGGACTCCGCCTGGAGTTCACCGTTACCATACACCAAGAACATTTCTTTAGTACTTCTCAAGTACTTAAGAATGTTCTTCACAACTGTCCAGTTTCCCCAAGATCTTTTCGATACTTACTCACTACACCTAGTGAGTAAGCTACATCTGGTCTGGTACATAACATCACATACATGATTGACACGACTGCCGAAGCATAGGGTATCCCTTGTATGCAAGCCCTCTCCAAATCAGTCTTGGGAGACAAATCTTTGCACAGAGTGATTCTTGAACAAGCGGGTACATTACCATGCTTAGAATCATCCATACTAAACCTCTTTAGTATGGTGTCTATGTACCTGGATTGGGACAATCCCAAATCCATTTATATCTATCTCTATAGATCTATATCCCCAGGATGTAGTGGGTATCAATTAGATCATTCATAGAGAACTTGTGTGATAAGAGGAGCTTGACCGAGCATAGCATATGAATATCGTTTCCAATCAAGAGTATGTCATCCGCGTACAATATGAGGAAGACAACCATACTCTTTACAACCTTCTCATGTATACATGGTTCATCTACCTTGTTGATGAACTTTGACGGCTTCATCAAAACAGATGTTCCATCTCCGCGATGCCTGCTTTAATCAGTAGATGAATTTAAGCAGCTTGCACATGCTTCTGCTGCTCCTACTGTCTACGAAGCCCCCTGGCAGTGTCATATACATGCTCTCTTCTAAATCACCATTTAGAAAAGCGGTTTTGTTGTGCAGTCTGCAAGATTTCTTAGTTGTGGTAAGCAGCAATGGCAAGTAGGATCCTGATGTACTTAAGCATAGCGACAGGAGAAAAGGTTTCATCATAGTCGACACCAGGTCGTAGATGAAAACTTTTTTCTACAAGTCACAACTTTTTCATCTACACCAAATTATCTTTCTCAAAGATCCTCTTTCTCCTGATGGGTTTTACCCCTTCAGAAGCAACATCCAAAGTCAATACTTTGTTGGTGTACATGGATTCTATCTCAGATCACATAGCATCCAGCCATTTCACAGAGTTCCCACACATGATGGCCTTCTCGAAACTAGTTGGGTCATCATCTCCATGATGAAATCCTCGCTCCCACAGTCTACGAGTAAACCGTGGTATCCCTCAGGTGGATGAGGAACCGTACTAGATCTGCGGAGTGGCTGCGGTTCGTCGGGGACTATTGAATCCTCCGGTTCCACTAAATCGTCGGTTATAGTTTGTGTTGCTGGAACTTCTTCCAGTTCTACCTCTTTGCCACTAATTTCTCTCAAAAGAAATTCCTTTTCTAAAAAGGTGGCATATCGAGAAACAATACACCTTTTGTTCCTCATTGTGGTAGAAGATATACCCTCACAAATATTTGGGATATCCTACAAACTTGCATAGAACTGACCTTGCCTTGAGCTTGTCCTGATTTTGCTTTTCAACATAGGCCGGACAACCCCATATCTTAACTCGTTTAAGAGATGGTATCTTCCCATTCCTTATCTCATATGGAGTGGTAGGCAACAGATTTGGTCGGAACTCTATTCAATAGGTATGCAACTATCTCAAGTACATATCCCTAAAAGGAAATAGGTAACTCAGCATTACTCATCATAGAGCGCACCATATCTAATTGGGTGCGATTACTCCACACCGATATACCGTTGTGTTGTGGTGTATACGGAGGAGTAAGCTGAGAGAGAATCTCATTCTCTTTTAAATAGTCTCGGAATTCCGTGCTCAAGTATTCTCCTCCCCGATCATATCGAAGGATTTGAATACCTTTACCCATCTGGTTCTCAACTTCATACTTATATTCCTTGAAATTCTCAAAAGATTCAGATTTGTGTTTCAACAAGAACACATATCCATATCTTGAGAGAACATCGGTGAATGTAATAAAGTACGCGGAACCATTCCTGGCATGTGTAGACATAGGACCGCATACATCACTATGTATCTGTCCAAGAGTTCAGTAGCTCTTTATCCGTTTCAAGTAAACGGAGATTTGGTCACCTAGTCTTTAGGACGTGACTGGAAAGTTTCATAAGATGTAAATTTGAACGTATTCAAATATGCATCCTTATGCAACTTAAGCTAGTCTTGTCGCATTGAAATTTTAAATTTTTTGCAGTTAAAAGGAACTCTAAACTAGAATCGTTATCTAGAATACAATACGGAAACATATAGTAAACCTTTTACCATCTAAGTGAAATAGAAATACAACCTTTGTAGATCGGTCCTTCACTTCAATAACTCCTTGTTGTAGTCCCTTCGCTACGATGGTGGTTCTCCCAGACTCTTGCATGGCTTCACGAGGCGAAAAGAGCGACCTTGCTTAAAGTCTTCGAGGCCGAACAAGATCTACATCGAGGGGATGCCAACTCAAGCTACTACTTCACTAACTAAAGGATTAGTGAAGCAAACACCCAATACTAAAGTGCTAATCTAGTAGAGGATGGAGATATAGGAAGTGGGCACACTTTAGAATTTCTTTTCTCACAATATTTCTCACTTTGGATCAAACCCTAGAAAGCTTTTGGCTTTGAGGAAGAAGATCAACAAATAGATGAGAATGAAAATGATCAAGTGAGTGAGCTAACCATGGGTGAGTGGGTATCATATACTAACTCATGTAGAGACATAACCATGGCTAATTATAGTGGTTAGGTTAATAAATATCCTAAGTAAAACAAAATGGGTGGACTTTGTCAAAGCACTCACAAGCTTCTACAAGCTTCATGATTTAAACAATTATCCACTAATTTTGCATTTACTTTGAATATTAAAACCCCACTACTTAATTATTATGGTGTATGTCTCATACACCCATGTATGTTGTATCAACAACCATGATACAAAAACACAATTTAATTTATATCACATGTATATTAAAGTTGTGCACATGTGAGAAAAACAAATGATTAAGTGAAGCAATGTAAGTTAGTGTGAATTAGTATATCACATATACAATTATACACTAAATTATCAAATCAATACTTGACTTAATAATCCGGTTATATCTCATATAACCAACTAACATCCAATGTATCGTCTTATCGAATCAACCCTTGATTCGAAGACCCGGCAATATCACATATAACCGACCGATACAAAAAGTCACGAGAATAGAATACGGTATCACATACACGCATTATTCTCGGTCCCGCACATATCACATATGTGCTCCTATTTCGTTTTGTCTGAGCCAGTAAAACCTCTAAGTAGGACTCTAAAGACTCGTCAATATGCCGGCAGTAGGTGATGATCACATCATGCACCCACAAGCCGTCAGCGGTACTAGCTGGACGTAACGGCTACCCGGGAATTGAGCGATCAGAAGATCAACAAGAAATCCTGCTCATACTCCTGCGAATCCAAACAGTAACACTACCGTACAGTCCGGTCTCTTCGTCTGATATGTCGCATATCTCGTCTTGGGATGGTAAACATCATATCCCAGTAACTCGATAAGTCGTGCCGATATGAGGCTCATAACGGGTCGAGAAACTACTGATAACACTTACCAGTATATCTCTGCCCTGGCCAGGGACTTCCTGTTATAGCCAATCGAGCACAGCGCAACATCAACCCCCAATACCGGTAGAGACGAAATCCCTCCTATCGCTCATTGCCACCATGTGACTCGGGACTGTACCCAAAAACCACCGTTTTGCACGCCCTCTTCGACATGGTAAGGTGGAAATCAAAGAACAGTGGGAATCACATAAGACTCTATGACTATCTCGGGTCTACAGACTAACCTGTACAAGTGTCACCAGAGAACTGCCATCTAACGTGAGGTATAATACCATCTGGGAGTTTTCGGCGAGTCCGTCCAGTGTACCCAGTCTCCATTGAGCACCCGTATAACATCTCTGATGTCAAACACCAATGGATATAGGATCATCCATCGCCCATCTCATGGGTCGAGAAACATATACGCTAGTCTACTCTGGTATATCGATGCCCTGTCTCGATACAACCACGACTAGGAACATTAAAGGATGAACATATGGACTACCATGGCCCCACTAGTATGATCTGTATCATAGTCCTCGTAGTCAAGTACACATCCTAAGGGCTTTACCAATATGTAACCATAAGACAGTATCAAGAGACAAGTATACATGTTAAGATAAAGAGAAACCAGATAGAATATATCATATCGAGCAAGAAAGTCCTCTCTATATATATGTCCAAGCATCCAATATAATATACATCATATGTACAATACCGGCCTCTAGGGCATACATACAACTAACAATCTCCCACTTGCACTAGGGCCAGCTGCTGTAGTATCGCATACCGAGCATCCCCAAGAGTCTCTCGAAGTGTATCTGGGGAATGTCCTTCGTAAGTGGATCCGCTGTGTTGTTCTTCGTGTCAACTCTCCTGACCTCGATCTCCCGTCGATCAACTATCTCCCGGATCAGGTGCTACCGACACAGAATATGCCTGGATCGCTGATGGGACCTGGGTTCCTTGGCCAAAGCCACTGCTCCGTTGTTATCACAATACAAAGGTATTGGATCCTTAATTGATGGAACCACTCCAAGTTCAGTTATGAACTTCTTGATCCAGACAGCCTTTTTGGCAGCATCGTTGGCAGCGATGTATTCAGCCTCCATCGTCGAGTCTGCCACGGTTTCCTGCTTGGAACTCTTACAGCAAACAGCCCCTCCGTAGAGTGTAAAGCTGTAACGTTTTGAAAATCGTTTCGGTGAAATTTCGAAAAAGTCGGTAAAATAATGGGGTTTTCTGTAAAAAGTCAAAATGCAAATATCTTTATTATAAAATTAAATATACATATTCTAGCTTTGTAATTACTGGTATTTGGTGTTTATTGAGCCACTGGTGAAATTTCAAATTTTCTGGAAAAAAATATTATTTTAATATTATTTTAAGCCGGTAAGAAAATACATTAAATTAGCGATAAATACAAATTTAAATAGGCTAATTTTAATATTTAAAATCATGTTAATTAAAATCTAGTTGTAATATAAATTTTTAGTATTTTATTTCAAGTTTTAATGGGTTTTATTATGGAGAACAAAAGAATAATTAATTTAAGCTAAAACTTGCAATTTTGAGCTTGTGGGGGGTCTTTTTGCATAGAATTTCTTTGTAAAATCTCTCTCACTCATTCCTCTCCATTATGGCCGGCCCCACCACTGCTGGAACAGCCCACTCCCCCCCCTCATTTTTGTTTTCATCTCATTTTAAAAGTTCAATATGATAAGGATTAAAATATAGTAATTGGAGTATGTGTTGTTGTTGTTTGTGTGGTCTTTTGACTTTGTGAAACTTTCCCCCACTCCACACACCCTCTCTCTCCTCTCCCCACCTGCATTTGGCCGAGCCCCTTCCCATTTAGAACAGCCCTCACTTCTTCATCTCACTTTCTCTTCAAAAAAATCCAAAAAAATGCTTAAAAATCCACAAAATTTCAAAATCAAAATCCAACTCCTACCCATTTCTCATTAACCATTCTAGCATGGATCTAGGGATCAAAATGGCATTTTAGGAGGCTAGATCTTGAGCTTGATCCCATCATGGGAGGTATAATCTCATGCTTTTGTTAAAATTTGTTATCTAGTTGCTTTAATCTAAGTTAACTAAGTGCTTAATTAGGTTTTGATGAGTTTAATTGCATGATTAAAGATTTCAAGTTAGGGTTTTGTTGTGGAAATGGGTTATGATAAATTGTGCATGGTTTTGTATTGTGGATTAACATCTTAAGTTTTATAGAAAGCTAATTTAGTTGTTAATTCCAAACCATTACTTATAAAATGCCCTAATTAAGTTATTTTGCTAACTAGAGTTTTGGAAAATTATTAAATGTTTTAGATTAAATTATAATTATGGTTTCATGTCATTATAGATAATATATTGAGTGGTTTAATGCTTTTAGTTCATGAAAATCCTAGCTAAATTGTTGTTTGTGCATTTTTGCTATAAATTGTTTAAAAATTGGGTATTTTGTAAACTAGAATTTTGGGGTTAATGGAATTTAATGAGATTAAATTATGGAAATTGTTTTTATGACTTATTTAAGATATTTAATAAGTATTATGACCACTAGATTTGTTTAAACATCATGTTTTGTACAAAAACGGCGAATTGTGCTTGCTAGATTTTCAGAAAAATGACTTTTTAAGTGAAATTGGTGTTTTTGTGAATTTTAACCTATTTTATATTAAAATTTGTGTTCGTGAACGTGCAAATGAGTGTATTTGGGTTTTTCTCGATGATTTGGCATTTGTACGCCGACGTCGAGGGTTTTTGGGTTGATTTGTGAAAGCAACCATAGGTTTTGACCTATGTGGGATTCGTGCGTCGTTTTGGTCATGAGTCGGATTTTAATACGATACGGTGCGTTATGATATGTAAGTACCCCATGTGGACTTCGAGACGACAAGCAAGCGCGTGGCGATGTCGGCACCGGCGAACGAGGACCAGGTGAGTAGATTTATATCTACGGGGAGAAGTCGGGTGGATGGCGTATAGCACCCCCGCAGTTCGTGGTGATGTATACGAATACGTATACACGCAGATATTGATTATATGTTGTTGAGATTATTGATGATAAGATGGATATTTGGTATTTTTGGATTGGTTTAGTGTAATTGTGAAACCCTAGAGTAGTGGTCGCACTCACACACGCACACACACACATACTTGCATACATTCTTTCTTTTATATGTGCGTATATGAGAGTATATATTTATGTGTTCATATGGGTATGGGACTATGTGTTCATATACTGGATTTGAGGATAGTATTTGGAATTTGAGATGAGTCGATGATATTGGGCTTGAGGCCAGAAGATCGGTGATGTGATTTGGTTCGTATTGAGATACGACATGATGTTTTAGCGGGTCTTTTGACGTAGCAATTCTTACACCTGTATGCATACTTAGGCGGTATCAGTATTGTACTAGACGTAGGACATTGTCCCAGATCATGATATTTGATAAAGAAGATACCAGATGAATAGTGTGATTGAATGTGATATTAACCCGTACCCAGATTTGGGGATGCCGTACGACGGATTTACGTACGAGCTATATTTTGATGATTGATCCGCACTCTTAACTTGGGATGTCTGATTATAGATATGGTATCAGATATGATATTATTGAGGCGGGATCACCGACTAATATATATACAGGTATGTATATGAATCGACTCAGATGTTAAGCAGTTTCCTTACCTGTAGTCCAGCTGGTTAGCCTAGACCTTTAGTTTAGTTTAGTTGTTAGATTAGATTCGATTCTTACCTATTTCAAAAACTAACGAATCATGGGTATTTTAAAAGACAGCCCAAGGGATCCTACAGATATTTCAAAAGACGTATCTTTTCATCAAAACACCGTAGCCTCTATTTTCAAAACCCCATGATTCGTATTATTTCAAAATGCACCATTTGTAGGACTTATATTATATTAATGCAGATTAGTTATAGTTGCATCTAGTATTCAGCTCCCGCTCATTATTGTGGTTCGCTTCGCATCGCATGCTTATATTATGTTTCATACTCCATTATTGATATCATGCTGTTAGGACACCAGCACCATTACCGATGATGCGTATGTACCACGTACACTTACTTGCCGGCTCACACACATCTTCATCGGTAATTGCCATGTCATGTACACCTTAGAAATATTATTGATTGACATAGCATGTTAGCTAATAGTTTAGACATTGTTGTTATTACCTGCTACTTCATGCATACTGTTATTCATTGTTATGCCGCATTCATGGATTCTCATGCATATATTCACTATTTTACGTGTTATTGAGGTTTTGGATTCGGATTCCATGAGATTTTCTGGATTTGGAGGAAAACCGCAAAAACATAAATAAACCTTTTCTCTCGTTTAAAATAAAAAGTGCGGTTTTCCCATGATGTTTGAGTCGTCCACCATGAGTTTGCTGATGGATTTCGAGACCCGATTCGAGGAGTGGAGGAACCGTTTCGGGTACATGGTGGGCCCGGTGCGGTACCCTGGGGCAAGAGGAATGTGTTGTTGACGTTGAGCCCGGCAGGGGAGCACTACCGACCGGGGATATTACCCGACGCGTCGGATATCCGGAGGATACCGTCGTGGTCTTGAGATGGATGGTAGGGGCCGATCTGGATTGACGGCACCCTAGATATTGATTTTGAGATATTGAGGTACAGAGATTGTGATACAGAGATATCGAGATATTTGGACACTTGTTTTGTGTCGATGCTGGGCACTGTTTTATGCTGATTTTATTATGATACCTCATTTTCAAAATACAAAGGAAATCTCATTAAATTATGAAAACAGTTCTTCATTTACATGTATTCTATTTTCATGCATTCATACCTCATTCATATGATATATTGCTACCTGAGGCACTGACACGGCCACATGAGATTACACTCGGGTTAGATATTTATCCTAGCCTTGTTATAGGCTGCTGGTTATATATTTTTGAGGATATATTATGATCGTATGACCTAGGATTGCGTCATATATGCGATTTCTGTTCGTAGATGTTTTTCTATTCACGAGTTGGCAACTCACCCCTGTTGTGCCCCAGTTTCTTGCAGGTTTGCCGTACAGGTTTCATTACGGCTTGCGGGCATAGTTTCCTTCGGGTGATTTGCTAGTAGGTGGGTTTATTGGTATCGTACCCATCATATTACCTTGTATTATTTTATTCAGTTGTATCTAGTAAATTCCATCAACCAAACATGTATTTATTTTTGAGATAGAGACCAGTGATGTTATTCTTTCGACCTTAGAGTCGCGCGTCTATTTCTGCAGATTTCTTGTGGTTTTGAGTTTGCTTTGAGTTTTTGATCCTCGCCGTTGGCGTTGTATATTATATTGCTTGTGTGGTTGTGACCGTCGATTGACGAAGAGCTAGCTCCCGCTTGGGGATGCCTTTTATTGATTTCGTATACTATTCATGTTGTATCCCGTTTGGGAGCCAGTATTTACAAAGGAGACTCTGCCGAAATTTTCAGAAAATACTTGATGTTTTTAAAAACCGCATAATTCGGCTTATGCTATTAAAACTTCTGGATTTAAATTGGTTTTCCTACTCTCTACTACTCTTATTGGTTTGGATTTCTGGGTTTTCGGCTTACTCAGAATACGTACGCCTTGAGACGTTCGTAGTTTAAGTGCCGGTCATGTTCCGTACTTTCGGGTCGTGACAAAAGACAAATCCCGAGTGCGACTTAGAGTCGTCCTTATCACTCTGGAAGCTCGAATCGGTAAAGGACTCCACTTGGAGTTCTCCGTTACCATACACCAAGAGCATCTCTTTAGTCCTTCGCAAGTACATGAGAATGTTAGTTATATGTATGCCCTAGAGGCCATTACTGTACATACGATGTATATTGCAGTGGATTCTTGGACATATATAGGTAGGACTTTCTTGCTCGACATGATAGTATGCTATCTGGTTGCTCTTTATCTTAACATGTACTCTGTGTGTCTCTATGTTAAATGTTGATAAAGCCCTTAGGATGAGTACTTGACTACCAGGACTATGATGCAGATCATACTAGTGGGGACAGTATAGTCGCTAAGTACATCCTTCAAATGTTCCTAGTCGTAGGTGTATCGAGACAGGGCATCGATATACTAGAGTAGACTTGCGTATGCGCTTCTAGACCCATATGATGGGCGATGTATGATCCCATATCCATTGGTGTTTGACTTCAAAGATGGTATACGGGTGCTCAGTGGAGACTGGGTACACTGGACGGACTCGCCGAGAACTCCCGGATGGTATTATACCTCACGTCAGATGGCAGTTCTCAGGTGACACTGGTATAGGTTAGTCTGTAGACCCGAGATCGTCATAGAGCCTTGTGTGATTTCCACTGTGCTTTGATTTCCATCATACCACGTCCAAGAGGGCATGCAAAACGGTGGCTTTTGGGTACAGTCCCGAATCACATGGAGGCAATGAGCGATAGGAGGGGTTTTGTCTCTCCCGGTATTGGGAGTTGATGTTGCGCTTTGTTCGATTGGCCATAACTGGAAATCCCTGGCCAGGGTTGCAGAGATTTACTCGTAAGTGTTATCAGTAGTTTCTCGAACTGTTATGGACCTCATATCGACATGACTTATCCAGCTACTGGGGTCTGACGGTTACCACTCTTAGGCGAGATATGCGACATATCAGACGAAGAGACTAGACTGTACGGCAGTGTTACTGATTGGATTCCCAGGAGAATGTACAGGCTTGCTTGTTGATCTTCTGATCGCTCAATACCTGGGTAGCTGTTACGTTTAGTTGACCGCTTGCAGCTTGTGGGTGTTTGATATGATCATCACCTACTGCCGGCGTATTGACGATTCTTTAGAGTCCTACACAGAGGTTTCTCGGCTCAGGAAAAACGGAGTAGGAGCACAAATGTGATATGTGCGGGACCGAGAATAATATGAGTATGTGATACCGTATTAGATTCTCGCGATATGTGATATCGGCCGGATATATGTGATATAGCCGGGTCATCGGATCAAGTGTTGATGCGATGAACTGATACATATTATATTAGTCGGTTATTTATGAAATAGCCGGATTATTGGATCAAGTGTTGATTCGATAATTTAATGTATAATTATAAATTTGATATATTAAATTACATTAACTAATATAATCTCACTTAAAGATTCTTTTTCTCACTCGGATAATACATTGATGTATATGTGATATATGTTAATTGTATTATTTTATTTTGTTACAAAATATATTATATATGTGATATATAATATTGTAACAAGTTAAGGTTACAAACGCAACATATTTTGTGGAGTTTAAACATGGTTAGGGTTTGGATTAGGGTTAAACTTTCTTGAAGCTTCTTGAAGCTTTGCTTTTGTTTTTAAGTAAAGATATTTTGTAAAGATATTTTGTAGATATTTGTTTAACCCAACCCAACCCTTTAACCATAGTTAATTCTCTACATGGGTTAAGTTTTCATTCTTAACCCATGGTTGCATTTCTAACCTCAGACTTGATTTCATTATTCATCACAAAAGGATTTGATCATCTTCTTCTTCTTTTCTTGATGAAAATTCTTCACTAGCTTTTTCATAAGTGATGTTTAAAACTGAGAAATTGAAAACAAATGAGAGCTATATTCCTACTTCATCATCCTCATTTATTCTAGCCGCTTAGACTACGGTGTTTGCTTTGCTAATACTTGATTTGCAAAGCAAGAGCTTGGGTTTGAGTTTCTTCAAGGTAGATCATCTTAGTTATCGAAGATCGGAAGCAAGCTTGCATCTTTCTCTTCATGGAGCCTCTCTAGAGTCCGGGTACATGATGATCGCAGCGAAGGGACCTCAACACGGAGCTTTAGAAGTAGAGGAACGGACTACAAAGGTTGTAATCCCTAACTCTTAGAAGTAAAGTTGTTTACTTGCTTTGTTTCGCCTAATCTCTAGTATAAGATCTTGGTTAGGTTTGTTCGGCATTTGAAAAAATTTATTTTGGTATGGGTGATGCCTTGTAGAACCTTGTGACAGTGCCTAGTAACTCTACAGTGGTACAGAGCCAAGCTAGAGCTTTAGGCGTCATGTAGACGACATTAAAAGTCCGATCGAACCCCGAAACGTCGGTTTTGACCCCTTGCTTTAGGCGTCATGTAGTCTTCTAGAAATATACCGAGCGATCCGTGTCCTTCGGTCTTCTCGTCGTCGTCCCGATCTTCCCGCGGAGTCTCCGGTCTCCACCTCGTCGCCGGAAGGGCACCACGCCGCCGGCTTCTTTTACGGGCTCCCACCTCTGGACCGAGGCAACTCGGGCACGAAGCTGGCGAGTCGACGTGCCCAAGATTTGCTGTAGATATATGTAGTGTTCTATGTATCATTTGGGGTTTGTAGAAGTTGCCATTTGGTAGAGGAATGATATGAGCTTATGGAGATGGAACTTGTGGGATTTTACAACGCCAAAAGAGAACAAAATCCCACACAAGAAATTTGGACAGCCCACTTCTTGACTTGGCCGGGCATTCTCTAGGAGAGAAAATGAGGGGAGTGAGTGTATGTATTAAAAGAGAGTGAACCTCATAATGCAAGAGAGAGAGAAGAAAGTTATCATGCATGAGAGAGAAAAGGTATGATGATGATCAAGAATCATCACAACTAAAATCACACTCAACCATCATAATCCATCATCATCACCATGTCAAAAGATAAGAAATCATGAACCATCATGATCCTAGAAGTCAATGGAGGCTAAGTTATCATGATACAACAATATGCAAATAACACCCTCCACAATGCTTATTTGCATAAATGCAAATAAGCCCTCCTCCACCAATCTTCAGCTAATGAAGGATACAAAGAAATATGGCTGAAACGGGAAACAAACTGGCAACTCCAAAAAACTGATCCCGTAATAAATTACAGGAAAACCCCGCTCCTGTATATACATACCCGCATTTGTCATCCGACCGAAATACAAATGCAATGAGACAAAATCTACACTGTACAATACTAGGATCCGGCTTAAACCAAAGCCCGCTAGTATTATCCGTCCGATCCTGATACGTGCAATGCCGCACGTATCTGATCGAACCCTGCCATATCTCCATACGGCCTCTACAGCGTTTCGCCCGAAAACTTAAGCAACTGAATGTGGGGGAATCTAAAGACTCGTCAATAATATGGCTGTGGATTTAACCACTAGCATGTCAGAGGTATTAGCCATACGTGACGGGCTACCAGCTATTGACCAAAAGGGACGTCGATGAGCGAACTCATCCTGACACCCTACTGAGCCTGTCAGTGACAATATCCGTACAGTCCGGTCAGTTCGTCTATGAGCATCGCATGGAGGGCCTAGGGGTTGGTAAAAGTCAGACCCCCAAAAGCGGTACAAGTCGTGTCGGAGTGTAGCCCAGAACACCCTGAGATACTACTGGAATACCTACCAGTAAATCTCCTGCCTTGGCCAAGGACTTCATGTAATGGCTCTCCTAGACACAGCGCGAACTCACCCCCAATACCGGGAGAGACGAACCCCTGCAGATCCGCTCACTGCCTCCATGTGGCTTGGGACTGTACCCAACTAAAACCTGTTTGCACGTCACCTTTGAGCGTGGTAGGGTAGTAATCAAAGCACAGTGGGAACTCACACGAGACAAATGACGATCTCAGGTCGATGAACTAACCTGTACACATGTCACCAGGGAACTGCAATCTGACGTCAGGTATAAGACCAACTAGCATGTTCCCGGCGAGTCCTATCCGGTGTACTCATAACCCAATGACCACCTGTATACATCTTAGGTGAACCAACTGACAACAGTGGCTTGTGAGACCGGCCACCGCCCCTCGTCGGGGTCTCGATTGTATACACTAGTCTACTCTGGAGTATCGATGCCCTGTCTCGAAACTCCCACGACTAGGGACCTTTTAAGGACATGCTTATAGACTACCAGCTCCCACGTATATGATCACCCTCATACTGCTGGCAGTCAAGCAAGAATCTTAGGGGCTCTATCAACGTGCAATAGTGACCTGTCAGGTCACCTAAAGCAGTACACGATGATAAAGATAAACCAGATAGCATACTATCATCTTGAGTAAGACTGTTCTACTGGGACAGGTCCTCCCTCAATCATTGCAATCACGTGCCTGTGATCCAATAATTGACTCTGAGGGCACTATCTCCAACAATCTCCCACTTACACTCAAGGCTCATTATTGCGATGTCGCATACTCACAGCCCGTGTGATACCGAACACCCAACTCCTCTACTAGTCAGTCTCACAAAGCTCGTTTGCGAAACTATTGCGTTTGAGGAATAGCCTTAGTGAGTGGATCCGCTTTGATGTTTCTTTCTATGTCTCTCTATATCTCAAGTTCGCGGAGAAACCCATCTCCCGAAATGAGCAATACCTATCTTAGAATGCGTCTGGATGTCTGATGGGACCTAGCTCATAAATGAACTCCAAATCCAAACTTCTTAGACTGTATCGTCAACTGAACCTAATCAGTATCCTGCGCCATGCCTCCCACAGTATTGCCTTGGACCACCTGTCCAAAATACTGCCCCTCGTTAGAAGGAAAACTATAACTCTGACAACCTCCCTGTCGTCCAGGTCATCTTGGAAGCCTGGAATGATAACTGTCTCCCGAATGAGGCTGTCGTTATCATATCCCTAGAACATCCACTTATGTTCTAAAACTGCTTCCGACTGTTTCTCCAGGATTGGATCAATGTCAACTTATTGCCTCCACTGCAAAAACAACATCTGGTGTGGTACTTGACATCTCACGGTTGGCTCAATTGCCTAAACAAGTGATCTGCCAATCATGCACATCCCTCTCCCCTTTAGTCTGTAAGACACCTTTAGAGAGGGTGACTCCATCACCTGCAGGTACACCACCATGCCAGGAGTCGTCCATTCTAAATACTCTTAGAATGCTGTCTAAGTACCCTTAATTGGGAAACCACCCAAATCTAGATCTAAAACCATAGATCTAGTAACCAGTATGTCTGATATAATGTCCAAGTCCCATGTGGAGAAACCACTGTGTGACGACCAAAGTATAACCGATCGTAGTATAGGAATATCACTTCCTACTCTGTGTATGTCATCCAAATACAATGACATCACACCCTACTACCTTTTTGACAGATCCATCCGCTATTCTGATGAAGTCAAACCTATGACTGTCACATCAGAAATAGATGATCTATCTCCGCTATTTCTGCTTTAGTCTATAAATAGACATAAGCCCCTTGTCCACCAATGCTTCCGCTGCTCCCACTGACTACGACAACCCTCTGGCAGAGTCATATAGACGTACACTTCTGAAGACAGTTCAGAACGACGCTATACTCATCCTCCTGCCGGGTCTAATAGTCTGGAACAACAGCAATGGCAAGTCTGGGTAAACAAGAACCTCCCTGCCACCGTCCTTGAGCATACCGAAGTACCTCTCGAGCGCCTGAGGTTACCCACCATATCTGCGGAGTGGCTAATGGAATGTCAAACCAGATTGAATCTTTAGGTTCTTATCAAATCTTCAGTAATCATTTGCGGTTCTGGAATCACATCCAGTTCTACCATACTCCCACTACTGTTTTATGAAAAAATCCATTTTTATTAAAACTGTGGCGAGTCAAGAATAATATCACTATTGATCTTCCAGATGGTAGAAAGTCAACCCTCGTCATAGTCTGGGTCAACCCACAAACAGCCATTACAGGAACGTGCCTTGAGTTATCCAGAGTCTGGTTTTAAGCATAAGCCGGACAACTCCCCGTACCTTAACAACATTAAGATATGAACTGTTCTATATCCAATATAGAACCAGAGGCACTGATTTTATTGAACCAGATTCAAATCATGCAGCTATCTCCAGTGCATGTCAACTACATGGAATGAGGTCGATCAACATTACTCAACTTAGGAGTGCTTCCAATTATGAGTAATCTGAAAGAGAACCAAGTTCTCTTAAACATTACTATCAACTGAATACCCTACATAAGTATCTACATCTCCGATCACTTTGAAGAATCCCGATACTTGCAATATCTGGTTCTCTACTTTATTCAAATACCTATAACTTCTCAAAATTCGGACCCTGTGTTTCCACGAAACACCTGTCTAAAAACTAGAGAAGTCATAAGTAAACCGAATATAGTACGAGGACCAACCCCTATGTCCTGATGGACCCTGGACAACATACAATACTTTGTATAAGTCCCTTGAGTCTGATAACTCACTCTCTGTGTGTCGTAGGTTGAAAACTGTACTATGGTTATGAAGAATTACACCGCTGTTTAATGCTCCTTACCGAACCATCCACTGATATAGGTAAATTTCATAGACATAATTTCAAAAAGGTATATCTCACTCTATGAAAAATAGACGTACAGATGTATCGATTTGAAATTGGTGCATAACAACGGATATTCAAAACCAAATATTTGTCGTCTGTCAAACAACCCAGGTGACTTCCTCAAATACCACCAATTACAACGAATTCCGATATAATGAGGATAATCACCTAATTCCTAATAACTTACTCCCACTCATCATCTGTAAAACCATACAGATGTGAGAATCGTACCTGGTAAATACATACCCTAGAGCAAGATCTGATTGGGAAATCAGTTTTCTTTTAACATTACACAGTGAAACTGAAACGTTGAAATGTTTCGTTAGGGTATCCCGGTATTCCTAGTAATGCCTCTTTCATTATCCAGATTCACAACTGTAACCGTATAATTCTTTGCCATCTTTCCAAATCCCTTTATATGTCCTTAATCATTACCTTCTGTACACCCCTTTAGGCCAAATGGTTTTCTTCCTTCCCTACCGTTCGGCACCAGCCTATGGTTTGGAAGAAGACTATCCAATAAGCATAATGGGTGTACTGTCCTAATCCTAGGAGCATTCGCAATGCGAGAGAAGGTGAAGATAAAAGACAACCGAATAAACCGTATTCCTATTTCTCCTGAACCAGAATCCATCCCCGAACTGGAACAAGTTCCTTTCGAGTTCGTATATAACCATATGATGGAGTATCCAATAAACTGTGGATCTTCGTAGTGATACGGAGTGTCCTGGAGAAATACAAAGGTGATTTTGGATTGGCGAAGAAATACTTGGTCTGGTCGTGAATAGCAGTCGCAATTTACTTTGCCCTCTCACTAATCTCTTGATATGTCTTTACTTAATACCTTCTGTACACCATCGTTATGCTAATTGTTTTTCTTCATTCCCCACCGTTCGGCACCAGCCTAAGGTTTGGAAGAAGACTATCCAATTTGCGTAATAGGTGTACTATCTCCTAAACCAAGGAGTACTCGCAACCTGAGAGAAGGTAAAAGGAAAAGACAACTGAATAGCCCTATTCGTTTTCTCCAGAACCGGAAACCATCCTCAAATAAATCCTTTCGAGTTCGTATATAACCATACAATGGTTTTGTCCAATAGAAGTGGACGTTCGTAGTAATACGGGGTGTCCTGGAGAAAAGGGTAAAAGTAAGAGTGGCAATGAGGTTTGCAACTCTGACAATCCAAAAGCCAGTGTCTAAGAAGGTTCAGTTAGTTTTGGTCTCTGAGTCATAGTCTTAGGGTAGGGTCAATGGTCGCTGCCAAAGAGAGAGAGAGAAAAGAAACACTCAGCGTGCGCTCTACCCTAGATCAGAATGGTTACCAATTTATCTAATCTGGAAACCTCCCACTGTACCGTCAAATTCTCCTCCAAACCTGAAAGAAGAATTAGTCGGGATCACCCGAGGAGTAAACCGACTCATCAGTGGGAATCGGGATCCAACTATCATCGCATGATAACGTGACGGAATCCGCTCACGTCATCACACTCCAGAAGGTATGCGCATATCTGGCAAGTTTCAGTTTCTTTAGAAACTCCCGATGCGATTTTTTCCCCATGCTCTTATGACCTTGACTTTGGCCAACAAATCATAAGTCACATGTCAAGTTCTACCCGTCATTCTCCAGGTTAATTTGAGCCCACCCGCACAAGCCCTTGACTTTGGCCAACAAGGCTATACGATTGCCCCAAACCAACCCATCTATCTATGGTGCATATGATACCCAACAGCTACCAAACACCGTGCCTTGACTTTGGCCAACAAACATAGCTTGAATACTATTGACTATCCATATGAAACGACGGAGGGCTACGAATGGTTTCTGGCGAAAACCTTTAACGTAAACAACTTGATATCTTTGAAGGAACCGGATAGCTTTTAAAAATATAGTGACGAAAACCTTTGCTAAAGAGGTCACTCCCGGTGAAGGGATCTCGGCTCTTTCCCCGTAGAATGAGGTGCAGGATATTCCAACTGAATACCACGGTGCAAAGCAAAAGTAATCGGCTATAGTGAAGTTATTGCCCTAACGCAAAATTTTGTCCAAGGGGTCACTCCCGGTGAAAGGATCTCGGCCGTTGCCTCGTCGACTGAGGAGCAGGATATTGCAACTGAATACCACCATGCAAAACAAAAGAGAACGTCCTTGCAATAACTGCTTTTTGAAAAGTGTTCCAACAACATCAGAATAGGTTTGTTTTTAACTTGCATTGATCCGAATCAACACAGTCCCATCAATTGATCACACCAATAAAGAACGAAAATAATGATGTACGTATATGCCATCCGCATTCGCCACTGGGTCCCGTCATTACCCGTTAGGTTAGTTAACTAACGACAGAGCGGGGACTGGACGAGCGCGGATGCAAAACATATACAACATCTACTAGTATATATATCAATATATAATATTTCACTCAAGGCGTGATAAAATGCAACATCACAGAAATGTACAGCATCACAGAACAATACAGATATCTGGAATCCCTGGGTTTCATAGAGCCGCTACTGAAACCCGACGTTCCCCTGGTCATGTGGATAGCCTGTGCAATGAAATCCTATACCCCTACGGGCGCGGCAAGTTACCCGCCAAAACCTGAAGCGAGGTAGCCCCCTTCAGCAACGTGAATGGACCACCCTGCACTTCACGGAATCCGGTAACTTGGGCATCCCTCCTGGGTCAACCTGTACCCCCTACGAGTGCGGCGAATAGCCCGCCAATTCTAGAGTGAAGCCCCCTCCGTCTCAATGCCATGAGATGCGGGCTTGCTGCCCTCTAGAACCCAGCTATCCGTGCACCCCACCTTGGGGTAATCCTAGTACAGAAAGTAAAATATACATACAACGGGTACATCGACCTCGACCCAGTCGTGCCCCATAAATAATATACAAACAGGCAGTGACGGCAGTCCACATGTCGGACACTCGCCCCGCAATATCAAATGTACATAATAGAACAAAAACTGTACTAGCTTTGCATCCAGGCTATCCCCCACGACCAATCCGCAACATCACAGCACAACACAGAACATCAACGTGAATGTCACGTTCACAAATCCGTCTAACCGGGCTATAGCAGTTAGACAGGATTTACCGATCAAGTGACATTCACGGTCGCAGATATAATGTAAATACTGTGAACTAACATGTTTAAAACTTTCGATCGATCAAATTTACCCAAGTGGGCCCCAAGTACTACTGTAGCACTAAAAGAAATTGTGGGCCCAAAAAGAATATTCCAAAAATCCCATTTTCAACTCAGGAGCTCTCTGTGAAAAGTTGGTGCAGTGAACAGTAAATATATCGGCGGAACCGCGGCCCAAGCATGGGTTTAGCCGCGGTTCCGCGGTGGGGTAGTTGGTTCACGACACAAAATTTTCACAGAATGCTAATATGTCCTTGCACATAATTCTTCAATGTACTGAAAAAAATTTGGAGCCAAAAACGATTCGACAGAAAACTGATGTGCATGATATCGGGTTTTCGGAAAATCCGTTCGATCGAAATGTAAACACATTAGACAAAACTAGACTAGGTTAATGGCGAGGCTCTGATACCACTGTAAGTGCACGGCGGCGCCCCGGCCGTCAATCTGACGCCGGAATGCGGAAGCGATGATTTACTTTAACTTTTTAAACCGGAACCACCGCGCAGTATAAACCCGGATCGTGCCATTAAATCTAGTCCTAGCTAACAAGAAGGGGGTAGAGAGATATACCGAGCGATCCGTGTCCTTCGGTCTTCTCGTCGTCGTCCCGATATGCCTGCGGAGTCTCCGGTCTCCACCTCGTCGCCGGAAGGGCACCACATCGCCGGCTTCTTTTACGGGCTCCCACCTCTAGACCGAGGCAACTCGGGTACGAAGCTGGCGAGTCGACGTGCACAAGATTTGCTATAGAATATATGTAGTGTTCTATGTCTCATTTGGGGTTTGTAGAAGTTGCCATTTGGTAGAGGAATGATATGAGCTTATGGAGATGGAACTTGTGGGATTTTACAAAGCCAAAAGAGAACAAAATCCCACACAAGGACTTTGGACGGCCCACTTCATGACTTGGCCGGCCATTCTCTAGGAGAGAAAATGAGAGGAGACAGTGCAAGTATCAAAAGAGAGTGAACCTCATAATGCAAGAGAGAGAGAAGAAAGTTATCATGCATGAGAGAGAAAATGGGTGATTATGATCAAGAATCATCACAACTAAAATCACACTCAACCATCATAATCCATCATCATCACCATGTCAAAAGATAAGCAATCATGAACCATCATGATCCTAGAAGTCAATGGAGGCTAAGTTATCATGATACAACAATATGCAAATAACACACTCCACAATGCTTATTTGCATAAATGCAAATAAGCCCTTCTCCACCAATCTTCAGCCAATGAAGGATACGAAGAAATATGGCTGAAACGGAAAACAAACTGGCAACTCCAAAAAACCGATCCCGTAATAAATTACAGGAAAACCCCGCTCCTGTATATACATACCCTCATTTGTATTTCGACCGAAATACAAATGCAATGAGACAAAATCTACACTGTACAATACTAGGATCCGGCTTAAACCAAAGCCCGCTAGTATTATCCGTCCGATCCTAATCCGTGCAATGCCGCACGTATCTGATCGAACCCTGCCATATCTCCATACGGCCTCTACAGCGTTTCGCCCGAAAACTTGAGCAACTGAATGTGGGGGACTCTAAAGACTCGTCAATACTATGGCTGTGGATTTAACCACTAGCACGTCAGAGGTATTAGCCATACGTGACGGGCTACCTGCTATTGGCCAAAAGGGACGTCGATGAGCGAACTCATCCTGACACCCTACTGAGCCTGTCAGTGACAATATCCATACAGTCTGGTCCGTTCGTTTATGAGCATCGCATGGCGGGCCTAGAGGGTTGGTAAAAGTCAGACCCCTAAAAGCGGTACAAGTCGTGTCGGAGTGTAGCCCAGAACACCCTGAGTTACTACTGGAATACCTACCAGTAAATCTCCTGCCTTGGCCAAGGACTTCATTTAATGGCTCTCCTAGACACAGCGCGACCTCACCCCCAATACCGGGAGAGACGAACCCCTGCAGATCCGCTCACTGCCTCTATGTGGCTCGGGACTGTACCCAACTAAAACCTGTTTGCACGTCTCCTTTGAGCGTGGTAGGGTAGTAATCAAAGCACAGTGGGAACTCATACGAGAAAAATGACGATCTCAGGTCGATGAACTAACCTGTACATATGTCACCAGGAAACTGCTATCTGACGTCAGGTATAAGACCAACTAGCATGTTCCCGGCGAGTCCTGTCCGGTGTACTTATAACCCAATGAGCACCTGTATACATCTTAGGTGAACCAACTGACAACAGTGGCTTGTGAGACCGGCCACCGCCCCTTGTCGGGGTCTCGACTGTATACACTAGTCTACTCTGGAGTATCGATGCCCTGTCTCGAAACACCCACGACTAGGGGCCTTTTTAGGATGTGCTTATAGACTACCAGCTCCCACGTATATGATCGCCCTCATACTGCTGGCAGTCAAGAAAGAATCCTAGGGGCTCTATAAACGTGCAATAGTGACCTGTCAGGTCATCTAAAGTAGTACACGATGATAAAGATAAACCAGATAGCATACTATCATCTTGAGTAAGACTGTTCTACTGGGACAGGTCCTCCCTCAATCATTGCAATCATGTGCCTGTGATCCAATAATTGACTCTGAGGGCACTATCTCCAACCAAAATAATCAGAAAATTATGCAGGGAATTCTAGGGATTGCTGTGAAAAATGAACTACTAATACCCTTAAAACGCCGCGGAACCGCGGCAATGACATGCCTTGCGCGGCGGTTCCGCTGCCGTATATGGGTATTAGGGTTAGATGTTTCCACAGTAACATCCGTAGGCATTTCTACATATTTCTGGGAATTTATAATATTGCTCAAGTGTTGAGTTTTCTGGATATCTTTTATATTCGTTGATTCGATCGGAAAGTTTAACTACGTTGAAGTTTTTTCCGGGTAATTTAGACTGTGTTAAAAAGTTCGAACAGATATCAATAACTCACTTTTTCCCATGTTGGAAAATTTTCAAGCGTATCTGTGGACTCTCTAGAAGAACGTAACCTTAACTCGATTATATGACCGTCAAAACTGCTACTTGAACCCTAGTGTTTGTGGTAGTTTAGCGTTGCCACATGTGAGGCGTTGGTTTGACCTTTCTACGGCTGGTTCATTGGGGCTGTGACATATTCTGGGTTTTTGGACTCCGCTCAATTGTTGAGCTATTTGGGAAATCTTGGGTGTTTGTTGATTCGATCGGAAAGTTTAACATTGTCTATTTATCTGGATTGTGATACAATATTTGGAATCCAAGAGTAGTTATGAGATAACTAATTTGATTGTTATAAATCTAGCAGTTTAGTCTCAGATGATCGGTTGCCACGGGATTTTGATGCGATCAAAAGTCCATTGCAATCATGTAGCGTACGCGGATACTCGCCGGGTAAACTTAATAGACAGCCACACCCCATAGCCCCGACCAAGTGACTGTAGGAGAACCCCGTCGCCAAAAGCATCCGTTCGGGTGCTCGCGGCAGCGGTGTTCCGCCTTAGTGCACTTCGTCGACGGCATCGGGGGTGCGGCCGTCTACTAAAATTTTCGACGAGCAATCGATCAGGATATCGGGAATTTTGTTGAATTGCCCGACTAGATATTGAAAATTGTTTTCGATATGGAGACTAAAATGCGGGGTTTATAATTGTTAGGAATGCGATGTCTAAGGAATTCATTTGGTTAGGCATGCGATGTCTAAGGAGGTTGCGGATTCCAACTGTTATAGTTTTACACTTTCTTTTCTGCGACCGTAAGTGTAATATGCGGTGTATCGCCGGTTTCGTTGCTATACATCAACGACAACCGGGATACGCATATTTACTTACGTTGATGCTATGTGATATTATGTGTTATTGTGATATGTTATATTGGATCGTCGTGTTTTGAATAGCCGGGGGTTTTATGTGAGAAGAGAGTTTTTCATTTTTATTCATGTAAAATTCATTTTATTTAATATTCTTTTATTGGGGCACTTCCGGGATGAGGATGATGTCACCTTTGTATATTATTTACTTTTCCGCATTAGGATAGACCCAAGGCACGGACCACAAGTAACCGGGTTCTAGGGTCGAGTGAAAGACCATCTCGAGGAGTCGAGACCAGGTATCCTAACTCTAGAACTAGCAGGGTTACTTGCCGCTCTCGTAGGGGTCTAGGGATGCGGGTTTGGCTATTCATCGCGACCGTGGAATCCGTGTTTTATACAGGCTCGTATTAAAACACGGACCTCCTAGTATATCCAATATTTCATATATGTTCTTCTGCTGCAATGTTCTATGCTGAGATCATATTACTGCCTGAGACGAATGTTTATATTATATATATGAGATATATGTTATATTGCAGATTTCGTTTCAAATGTGATGCTTGGGAAGCATAATAAAATGGTACTTCATTATTGAGATTAATGAAATAAAAGAATCCTAAAGATGTTGTAGAAACTTGTTTAAAAAACTGGTGGCTCTAGTTCTTGCTTTACATAGCGGTATTCATTGTTGAATATCTAGTACCTTATTCGATAAGGAAAGAGCCGAGATCCCTTCACCGGGAGTGACCTCTTTAGTGAAACTTACAGATTCTACAAACTCGGTTTGTCTTTTGATTGCTTCTATAGCTTTTGCTTTGCATAGTGGTATTTGCGAATATCCTGCACCTTATTCGATAAGGAAAGAGCCGAGATCCCTTCACCGAGAGTGACCTCTTTAGCAAAACTAGAAAACCCTAAAAAACACTCCATTTAAAATCACTCGATTCTACAACGATATCAAGTTCATTAAGTAAAGGGTTTTCTTAAAAACCTGTCGTAGCCCTCCGTCATTTCAGATAAGTCCTACTTAGTATTCGTGCTATGTTTGTTGACTTCCGTCAAGGCATAGTGTGCGGTAGCTGACTAGTATTTATCTGCTGCATATGATGCGATTATTTTAGGGTAGTCGTGCGGCCTTGTTGACCTCCGTCAAGGGTCGTGCGGGTGGGTTTAATTCAATCAGGAAATGACGGGTAGAACTTGACTAGCACCCTATGGTCTGTTGACCTCCGTCAAGGTCATACGACGCTATGGGTAAAATATTATCGGGGATTTCAAGTGTTGAAATTTGCAATGAGATTGCATACCTTCTATGAGATAGTTGGATCCCGATACCCGCAGCGAGTAAGAGTTACTCCAGGGAGAGTTTTACACATTTCAATTAGCCGATCAAGTAGGTGTTAATGGGGTTACGCCCCTGGGAAAACGAGGTTTATTTTCATTAGGTCCGTGCGATAGCACGGGGAACCTCCCACAAAGTACCGGCACTGGTCTGGCTGAAAGATTGGCGAACTTGTAGGGTGTAATTAATCCCGGCTAGTCCTACCTTTTAGGGTTTGAAGGAAGATTTGACTAAAAACAGTGGGAGACATCCTGATTAGATATATTAATAACCAATCTAATCTTGCAAGAGCATACGCTGAGTGTTTTCTTCTCTCTCTCTCTCTAGGTAGCGACCTTGTCACGCCTTAATCAAGATAATAATACAAATGTATTGACCAAACCCGCTTGTTATACTGCGCTAGGGAATGTTGGTCCCGCTCCAACTTATAAATGTTATAAGACTGAGCAGGAAATTAGGGATTACCAGAATTCTCGTGCCGCCAAAACGAAAAAAGTGTATGCTGATGCATCTTCTTCAGGTGTGTTCATTATAGAGAACTGTTTCTCAGTATCCTTTACATCCTTGGTATGAGATACCGGATCACGATCCCGCATATGTAATCTGTTACATGGGCTATAGATAGGTAGAGAACTGAGAACGGGTGATATGTTTCAAGAGTTGGAAACGGTGCACTTATTGCAAGCCAAGCAGTTGGCAGTTATCACCCTGTATTACCAGAATACATTGATTCTGAACGAATGTTATTAGATATCGAACCTGATATATAACATCATATCAGTCTCTTTATTAGTAAAGAAAGATATAATTATGTATTGTTAGATAATGTTTTGAACATTTCCTATATCAAGAGTTGATCGGTTCAGGCACGTTATCTAAAAGCATATACGTTCTAAATCAAACCACAGTTCTTAGTGTACAGAACACACACAAGAGGAAGAGTTTAGAAATGAACGAATCCTTATTGAGGCATTGTCGACTAGGTCATATTAATGTGACCTAACTAGCTGAAGTTACATTTAGATGCATATTTAAATTAGTTTGAATTTACATCTTCTGAAACTTGTCGGTCATGTCACAAAGATAAGATGACCACAGCTCTGTTTATTGGAAACAGAGAAAGAGTTAGTGAACTATTGGGATTGATACATGATGATGTATGAGGTCCCGTGTCTACACATGCCAGGACTGGTTCTTTGTACTTCGTTACATTCACTGATTATCTCTCAAGATTGGGACATATGTTCCTATTGAAATACAAGTCTGAACCTTTTGAGAAATTCAATGAATGTGAGTTAGAAGTAGAGAACCAAAACGGGTATAAGTATTATGTCCTTTGATGTGATCAAGGAGGAGAATACTTGAGCATGAGATTCCTAGACTATTCAAAAGGAGAATGAGATACTCTCTCAGCATTACTCCCCCGTATAAACCACAACACGTCGGTGTATCGGGGCGGTGCAATCACACCCTATGTGATATGGTGTGCTCTATGATGAGTACTACTGAGTTGCCTATTTCCTTTTGGGAGTTATGCACTTGAGAAACTATATACCTATTGAATAGGGTTCCAATCAAATCAGATGCATACCACTCCGTATGTGATATGGTATGGGAAGAGCCCATCTCTTAAGGATATTAAGATTTGGGGTTGTCCGGCCTATGTTTGAAAAGGAAAATCCGGACAAGCTCGAGGCAAAGTCAGTTCTGTAGAAGTTTGTAGGATATCCCAAGCATTAGCAAGGGAATATCTTCTACTATATCGAGGAACAAAAGATGTTTTGTTTCTCAGCATGTCACCTTTGTGAAAAGGAATTTCTTGTGACGAAATTAGTGGTCATGAGGTAGAACTGGAAAGAGTTCCAGCTATACAAATTGCAGCTGATGATTTGGTAAACCCGAAGGATTCAATAATTTCCAACGAACCTCATCCTCTCCGCCGATCTAGTAGGGTTCCTCACCCACCTGAGAGATAGTTCGGTTTCTCTATGACAGTGGGAGCGAGGATTGCATCATGAGATGATGACCCAACTAGTTTCGAGCAGGCCATCAGGAGTGGGACTCTGTAACAATGGCTGGATGCTCAGCGATCTGAGATGGAATCCATATACACCAACAAAGTATGGACTTTGGTTGCTTTATCTGAAGGGTTAAATCCCCATCAGGAGCAAGTATATCTTGAGAAGATTACTAGGTCTACATGGAAAAGTTGAGACTTTCAAAGCTATGCTTAAGTCCATCCAGATCCAACTTGCCACTGCTACATTCCATGACTACGATATCTGGTGGTTGGGTGTCATGACAGTTTTCTAAATAATTATTTAGAAGGGAGCGTCTATAAGTACACAGCCAGAGGGCTTCATAGACAGTGGGAGTAGCGGAAACATGTGCAAGTTGTTTTATGCGATAAATCAGGCATCGCAGAGTTGGAACGTCTATTTTGATGTGGTAGTCAAAGAGTTTGACTTCATCAAAATGATAGATGAACCTTGTATATACAAAAATGTAGTAGGGAATATGGTGGTGATCCTCGTATTGTACGTGTATGACATACTTTTGATAGGGAAAGAGTTTCCTATGCTGCGCTCGGTCAATCTCCTCTTATCACAAAGATTCTCTATATAGGATCAAGGTAATACCTCCTAAATCCTAGGTTTTATATCTATGAGATAGATCTAATTGGATGTTAGGATTCTCACTAGTTGTAGTGAGATGGTATCAATCGATCCTGGGGAGAATCACTGGAATGGTTCCAGGGAGATAACGACGACTGAATGTCAGTCACAGGCATTGTCTTTACCCTCTATGGATGGACGGTATGTTGGAAGAGTTCCAACGTAGATACCGTGACATACTAGACGATTAAAAGCTAGATAAATCACTACCAAGGATGCTACCAAAGAAATAGTCTGGATGTACATTAGTTCATGAGATGAACTTCATTCCTCCCATTGTGTGACAATGGAGTTGTGGCTCTTGCCAAGGATCCCCCCGTCCCATCTGAGATCCAGACATATTCTTAGGCAGTATCGCCTGATCATGGAGATAGTTGATCTCCAGGGAGATCGAGGTTAGGAGAGTAGACACAGAGGACAACAACGCGGATCTACTCACAAAGGCCTATTTCCCAGTAGAGACTTTTATGGGATTGTTGAGTATAAGATACTTCAACCACAGCAGATTGTTGGGTATGCGATACCACAACTGATAGCCCTAGTGCAATTAGGAGATTGTTAGTTATATGTATGCCCTAGAGGCCATTACTGTACATACGATGTATATTGTTGTGGATGCTTGGACATATATAGGTAGGACTTTTTTGATCGACATGATAGTATGCTATCTGGTTACTCTTTATCTTAACATGTACTCTGTGTGTCTCTATGTTACATGTTAATAAAGACCTTAGGATGAGTACTTGACTACCAGGACTATGATGCAGATCATACTAATGGGGAGAATATAGTCGCTAAGTACATACTTCAAATGTTCCTAGTCGTAGGTGTATCGAGATATGGCATCGATATACCAGAGTAGACTAGCGTATGCGCTTCTAGACACATATGATGGGCGATGTATGATCCCATATCCATTGGTGTTTGACATCAGAGAAGGTATACGGGTGCTCAGTGGAGACTGGGTATACTGGAAGGACTCGCCGAGAACTCCCAGATGGTATTATACCTCACTTCAGATGGCAGTTCTCTAGTGACAATAGTATAGGTTAGTCTGTGGACCCGAGATCGTCATAGAGTCTTGTGTGATTCCCACTGTGCTTTGATTTCCATCATACCACGTCTAAGAGGGCGTGCAAAACAGTGGCTTTTGGGTACAGTCCCGAATCACAAGGAGGAAATGAGCGATAGGAGGGGTTTCGTCTTTCCCGGTATTAGAAGTTGATGTTGCGCTGTGTTCGATTTGCCATAACTGGAAATCCCTGGCCAGGGTTGCTGAGATTTACTGGTAAGTGTTATCAGTAGTTTCTCGAACTGTTATGGACCTCATATCGACACGACTTATCAAGCTACTGGGGTCTGACATTTACCACCCCTTGGCGAGATATGCGACATATCAGACGAAGAGACCGGACTGTACGGCAGCGTTACTGATTGGATTCGCAAGAGAATGTACAGGCTTGCTTGTTGATCTTCTGATAGCTCAATACCTGGGCAGCTGTTACGTTTAGCTGACCGCTTGCAGCTTGTGGGTATTTGATATGATCATCACCTATTGCCGGCGTATTGACGATTCTTTAGAGTCCTACACAGAGGTTTCTTGGCTCAGTAAAAATGGAGTAGGAGCACATATGTGATTTGTGCTAGACCGAGAATAATACGAGTATGCGATACCATATTAGATTCTCGCGATATATGATATTGGCCGGGTATATGTGATATAGCTGGGTCATCGAATGAAGTGTTGATTCGATGAACTGATACAGATTATATTAGTCGGTTATTTATGAAATAACCGGATTATTCGATCAAGTGTTGATTCGATAATTTAATGTATAATTATATATTTGATATATTAAATTACATTAACTAATATAAGCTCACTTAAAGATTCTTTTTCTCACTCGAGTAATACATTGATATATATGTTAATTGTATTATTTTATTTTGTTACAAAATATATTATATATATGATATATAATATTGTAACAAGTTAAGGTTACAAATGCAACATGTTTTGTGGAGTTTAAACATGGTTAGGGTTTGGATTAGGGTTAAACTTTCTTGAAGCTTCTAAAAGCTTTGCTTTTGTTTTTAAGTAAAGATATTTTGTAAAGATATTTTGTAGATATTTGTTTAACCCAACCCAACCCTTTAACCATAGTTAATTCTCTACATGGGTTAAGTTTTCATTCTTAACCCATGGTTGCATTTCTAACCTCAGACTTGATTTCATTATTCATCGCTAAAGGATTTGATCATCTTCTTCTTCTTCTTCTTGATGAAAAAGCTTCACTAGCTTTTTCATAAGTGATGTTTAAAAGTGAGAAATTGAAAAAAAATGAGAGCTATATTCCGAATTAATCATCCTCATCTATTCTAGTCTCTTAGATTAGGATGTTTGCTTTGCTAATACTTGATTAGCAAAGCAAGAGCTTGGGTTTTAGTTTCTTCAAGGTAGATCATCTTAGTTATCGAAGATCGGAAGCAAGATTGCATCTTTCTCTTCATGGAGCCTCTCTAGAGTCCGGGTACATGATGATCGCAGCGAAGGGACCTCAATATGGAGCTTTAGAAGTATAGGAACGGACTACAAAGGTTGTAATCCCTAACTCTTAGAAGTAAAGTTGTTTACTTGCTTTGTTTCGCCTAATCTCTAGTATAAGATCTTGGTTAGGGTTGTTCGACACTTGAAAAAATTGATTTTGGCATAGTTCATGCCTTGTAGAACCTTATGACAGTGCCTAGTAACCCTACAGAGAATGCTCTTCACAGTTGTTCAGTGACTCTCTCCAGGATTAGCTTGATACCTACTCACTACACTTAGTGAGTGTGCTACATCGGGTCTGGTACATAGCATCGCATACATGATAGAGCCTACTGCCGAAGCATATGGTATCCCTTGCATGCGAGCTCTCTCCAAATCAGTCTTGGGAGTCATCTCTTTGGAGAGAGTGAGCCCAGAGATCGTGGGTAAAAATCCACACTTGGATTCTTCCATACTAAACTGCTTTGGTATGGTGTCAATGTACCTAGATTGGGACAATCCCAGTATCCATTTAGATTTATCTCTATAGATCTTAATCCTTAAGATGAAAGAGGCATCCCCTAGATCTTTCATTGAGAATCTTTGTGATAAGAAGAGCTTGACCGATTGCAGCATAGAAATGTCATTTCCTATCACGAGTATGTCATCCACGTACAATACGAGGAAGACAACCTTACTCTCTGCCACCTTCTTGTAAATACAAGGTTCATCTACGTTTTTGACGAAATCAAACTCTTTGATAATGACGTCAAAGCAGATGTTCCAACTCCGCGATGCTTGATTTAATCCATAAATGGATTTAAGCAGCTTGCACACCTTCCCGCTGCTCCCACTAGCTACGAAGCCTTCTGGCTGAGTCATGTACACGCTCTCTTCTAAATCACCTTTTAGAAAGACGGTCTTAACATCCATTTGCCAGATTTCATAGTCATGATATGTAGCGATGGCAAGCATGATCCAGATGGATTTAAGCATAGCCACTGGAGAAAAGGTTTCGTCATAATCGACACCTGGACGTTGATGAAAACCCTTTGCAACATGTCTATCTTTGAAAGTCTCCACTTTCCCATCTAGACCAAGTTTTTTCTTGAAGATCCACTTGCTCCCAATGGGTTTTACCCCTTCAGGAACAACTTCCAAAGTCCATACTTTGTTGGTGTACATGGATTCCATCTCGGACCACTTTGCATCCAGCCATTTCACTGAGTCCCCACTGGTGATGGCCTGCTCGAAACTAGTTGGGTCATCATCATCCATGCATCCTCGCTTCCACCGTCCATGAGAAAACCGTAGTATCTCTCAGGTGGGTGAGGAACCCTACTAGATCGGCGGAGAGGCTGAGGTTCGTTGGGAACTTCCGAATCCTCTCGTTCCACTAAATCTTCAGTTTCAGTTTGTGTAGCCAGAATTTCTTCCAGTTCTACCTCGTAGCCACTAATTTCCTTTGAATGAAATTCCTTTTCCAAAAAGGTGGCATGTCGAGAAACAAACACCTTTTCTTCCTCTCCATGGTAGAAAAGATATCCATGTGAATGTTTGGGATATCCCACAAACTTGCATAGAACTGACTGTGCCTCGAGTTTGTCCGGATTTTTCCTTTTGACATAGGCCGGACAACCCCATATCTTAACTCGTTTAAAACATGGTCTCTTTCCACTCCATATCTCATTTGGTGTCGTAGGTACAAATTTAGATGGAACTTGATTCAATAGGTATGCTGCTGTCTCCAGCGCATACCCCCAGAAGGAAATAGTTAACTCAGCTGTGCTCATCATAGAGCGCACCAAATCAAATAGGGTGTGGTTCCTCCTTTCCGATACACCGTTGTGCTGTGGTTTATATAGAGGAGTCACCTGAGAGAGAATCCCATTCTCTTTTCGGTAGTCCAGGAATTTATTGCTCAAGTATTCACCTCCTCGATCAGATCAAAGGATTTTAATACTTTTCCCGGTTTGGTTCTCGACTTCTTGTTTATATTCTCTAAATTTCTCAAAAGCTTCTGGTTTGTGTTTCATCAGGAACATATATCCGAATCTAGAGAGATTGTCAGTGAATGTAATGAAGTACGAAGAACCATTCCTGGCATGTGTAGACATGGGACCGCATACATCACTATGTACCAGTCCCAAGAGTTCCGTAACTCTTTCTCCGTGTTCCGTAAACGGAGTTTTGGTCATCTTGCCATTGAGACATGACTGACAAGTGTCATAAGATGAAAGTTCGAAAGTATTCAAATATCCATCCTTATGAAACTTAGCTAGTCGTGTCGCATTGATGTGATCAAGTCTACAATACCATAAGAAGGATTCGTTCATTTCTGAACTCTTCCTCTTATGTGTGTTTGTTATGCTCAGAACAGTTGATTAATTTAGAACATAAATGCCATTGCACAACGTGCCTGATCCAACCAACTTTTGTTTCAGGAAAATGTTCATAACATTATCCTGTAATACAAAATTATATCCCTCTTTACTTAATAAAGAAACCGATATAATGTTGCATAACAGGTTCAGCATGTAATAGCATTCGTTCAGAATCAATATATTACCAGTTGGTAATACAAGGTGATATTCCCCGACGGTTTTAGCTGCAACAATTGCACCATTTCCAACCCTTATGTCTTTATAACCTTCTCCAAGTTCTCTACCTTTTCTAAGCCCATGTAACTAATTACATATATGGGATCCTGACCCGGTATCAAATACCCAGGACGTAGAGCAAATGGAGAAACAGTTCTCTTTAACGAACACACCCGAAGAAAATGCATCAATATGTACTTTCTTCATTCGGGTAGCATGGGAATTCTAGTATTCCCTTATATCATGTTCATTCTTATAACTCTTATAAGAAAGAACGGAACCAACGTTCCCCAGCACAGTATAACATGCGGGTTCGGTCAATACATCCATATTATTATCTTGATTAAGGCATGATATGGTCGCTACCTGGAGAGAGAGAGAAGAAAACACTTTAGCGTATTCTCTTGCAAGATCAGATTGGTTATTATTTTATCTAATCAAGATGGCTCCCACTATTTTTGTCAAATCTTCATTCAAACCATAAAAGGAAAGACTAGCCAGGATTAATTACACCCTATAATTTCGCCAATTTTTCAGCCAGGGAAGGGTCGGTACTTTGAGGGAGGTTCCCTGTGCTTTGGCACGGACCTAATTAAAATAAACCTCGTTTTCCCAGAGGCGTAACCCTGTTGACACCTTTCTAGACACCTACTTGATCGGCTGATTGTCCTGTGTAAAACTCTCCTAGGAGCAACAGTTACTCGCATTGGGTATCGGGATCCAATTATCTCATAAAAGGCATGCAATCTCATTTCAAATTTCAACACTTGAAATTCCCGATATCATTTTTCTCCTAACCCCTATGACCTTGACAAAGGCCAACAAATCAGAGGATGCTAGTCAAGTTCAACCCATCATTTATTGATTGAATCAAACCCACCCGCACGACCCTTGACAAAGGCCAACAAGATCGTACGACTACCCTAAAACAATTTGCATCACAAGCATAAGCAGATAAGCACCATTCAGCTACCGCACACTACGCCTTGACAAAAGCCAACAAACGCATAACGAATACTAAACAATTCTTATCTGAAATGACGGAGGGCTACGACAGGTTTTTCTGAAAACCTATTACGTAATGAACTTGATATCGTTGTAGAAATAAGTGAATTTTGAAATGGAGTGTTTTTTAGGCTTTTCCTAGTTTTGCTAAAGAGGTCACTCCCGGTGAAGGGATCTCGGCTCTTTCCTTATGGAATAAGGTGCAGGATGTATCATATATATCGCTATGCAAAGCAAAAACTCCAAAAGCAATCAAAAGACAAACCGAGTGTTGTAGCATCTTCCAGTTTTGCTAAAGAGGTCACTCCCGGTGAAGGGATCTCGGCTCTTTCCTCATCGAATAAGGTGTAGGATATATCATATATGTCGCTATGGAAAGCAAAACTGTAGCTACCTTTTTTGAAAATTTGATTCTACAACATATTTTAGGTTTCTTTTCTTTCATTAATCATATTAATGAAGTCCCATCATTTAAGTCACCTAAACATCACAGATATATACGACGTACACTTCTGCCATCCCCATTCGCCTCGATGTCCCCTCAAGCACCGTTAGGTTAGGTAACTAACGGCAGAGTGGGGCAGGGCCAGCATGGGTGTAAAATATAAGCAACGTCTATATAATATATCATATATACTATATACAGTATCTATCTCAACATATCAAATGATCACATCACAGATATCGAAGCAGAAGAGACATATGAAATAATGGATATACTAGGAGGTCCGTGTTTTACTTTGAGCCTCTATAAAACACGGATTCCATGGTCGCGATGAATAGCCAAAATCCACACCCCTAGACCCCTATGAGAGCGGCAAGCAACCGTACCAATTCTAGAGTTAGAAGACCCGGACTCAACTTCTCGAGTTGGTCTCCCCCAGAACCCGGTTACTTGTGCTCTCCTCCTTGGGTCTATCCTAGTGCGGAAAAGTAAATAATATACATATGGTGACATCAACCTCAACCCGGAAGTGCCCCAATAAAAGGATATTACATACATTTAATTTTACATGAATGAAAATAAAAACTCCCATCTCACATAAAACCCTCGGCTATTCAAAATGCGACGGTCCAATATAACATATCCAGCAGTACATAACATCACATGTCATCACAACACAGAAAAACTAGACGATGTTAAACATTCCAATCGAATCATCGAACACCCAAGATTACCCAGAAAGCTCAACATTTGAGCGTAGTTTAAAGTATTTCAGCACACGCCACAGCACCAATGAACCTGCCGTAGAAGGGCCAAACCAACGCCTCACATGTGGCAACGCTGAACCACCACAAACCCGAAGGTTGAGTGGTGGTTCTGACGGTCACATAATCGAGTTAAGGTTTTGTTCTTCTAGATGGTCCATCGAATAACTTGCATGATCTTTTAAAGCTTTTTAACTATTGGAAAAATCCAACACTTAGAAATTTTCCCGGCAAGGGTTAAAGTGGATATTTGACATCAGATTGAACTTTTTAACAACGTCTAAAGTTACCCGAAAACAGTTAAAATTACGACTACGAAACACTCCGAGTTGTCATTATAGTAAATTAACATCACATGATAATTTAACAAAAATAAACAACACCTGAAGCACCAAAGCCCATGTAACAGAACAATATAAAAATCTGGATGGGGGCTCGGAATTGGCCGGTGGGGGGGTGTTGTTCGTATCAGATTTTTGCATTTTTATACCGCCCAATTTTTATCATATTGCTTATCGGTAGGTACTCTTGAGCCGTGTTTTCTAGTCAATTGCAGGATACAGGTTCTCGGCTCTAAACGGTGAAATTCATGAAAAACACGACAAAATCCGGGTTCCTGCCAAGCACAGATAAAACACGGGTCTCCGCTCTTTATCCGTTTGTTGCCACACACCAGTTTAGGAGACAAAATGGCAAATCGATTGTCACCTTCATGCACAAGGCTCAATGGCAACACAAGATCCAAGAAATCTACGCGGAGCTCAAGAAAATCATGACAAAAGATCCCTGTCCAATCACCTTTTGATCCACTAGAATTCTGGAAGAAATGTGGAAAGATTATCAGAAAAAACATGTACCAGACAAAAGGGGACAGCAAAACAGGAAAAACCACCAAATACGATGAATCAATTCCCCTAAAGTGCCCCGGTTCCGCGGCAATAGCAGGCTTAGGCCGCGGAACCGCGGCCGTACAGTGGAGACAGAAGATGGGCTTTTAGGGTTATTTTGGTCTTTTTATATTGAGGCAGAATTTTGCCCTATATTTTCAGTTCACTGCCTATAAATAGCCCAGAACCTTGTGAAGCCAAGGGTGCATAATCTTGTATTTTTCTAGGTTTTAGAATACTTGTTCTTCTTCCTCTTCTCCATTGAAAAACTTGTAGTGAGCTTTTCTGAGTGAAGAATGATGAATAAAGAAGTTCCTTTTGTTATCATATTTGTCTTGTTCTCTTATTATTACTTGTAATTTTCATTTGTTAACTTAGTTGTTGTTATTTCTTGTTGTTTCTTTCTTTTCTCTTTTCCTTTATCCTTAAAACAACCATGATGCTTACGCTTGATCCTTGCCAAGGTGAGGTCGCAAATAGCTAGTTGTTATCTTCTAATCTCTTTCTTTCTATCTTCCGCTTTTGTTTTATTTTCATTTCGTTATGATGTGTGAGTAGTTTCCATACTTGTTAGGGTAGAATAAAGGAAGTTTGAGAGAAGGAAATCTCTCTCACTCTTTCCTTGCCCAACATCTTAAATCGACTCCCGTTAATTGAACCACAATCCGCTACTTATGGTACCCTATCCTACATGATAGCGGTGATTCCGTAGTGAGACCGGTTGTGGTTGAATTAACCGGAGGTTATGGCTAAGAGCCAAGAACGGACGGACAAGCACCAAAAGGAAGAACTTATGCGTTGGAAGCCTATCTTATACTCGCAAGTTCCTTCCTAGTCGTACTAATCCCCGTTGTTGCCGATTACCGTAACACCGATATTAAGAGTGGCAACGAAAGAGGTGAGCGACTCCTAACTCAAACTAACCTAATCCTAACCCTAACAAGCTCTCTTTACATATCATTTTAACACTTAATTAATCACAACAAAATCTGGAAAACTGGACTGAACTCGTTAAAGCACTTTGAAAAAGATTCCCATCTCCCTGCGGACGACCCGTACTCAACCGGATAGCTACAAGCGAAACCGTTTTGATTGCGGTAATTAACTAAACTTGAACACGCAGAATCTCTACCAATCAAATGGCGCCGTTGCCGGGGAGACGGTACTTTATTTCTTTGTGTAATTTCGGGTTAACTTGTGAATATAAATATAACCGAAAAACCAAACAAAAAAATATACTTTGTAAAAAAAAAATCATCTTGTTATTTTTGATTAGTTTTTGTGCAAGTGTGCAGGATAATACGAAGTTCGAGTTCAGTGCTAAAGACGTGGGAAGATAGACCCACATCTCGCGGCTACACCGCGACGGATCAAAACGAAGCCAACGGTCTACTACAAGATTCTGGAGCAGATACAACAATCAAATCAAGATTCAGGAAATCCAGAACAGAAGAGGACACCCAACAGAGCACTACCCAAAAATCTGAAGGCCCAAGCCCACCATCTTGCCGCGGAACCGCGGCATAAGCTAGCTTAGGCCGCGGAACCGCGGCCGTCTGGTGTCTTCAGGGTGCCAAATTCCCTGTAAGTTTCCCTCTTCTTCCTCCCACTCCTCTGGATTCCAATAAATTGTGTTTTCTGCAGCATTCTTTGCGCAAACTCTCTTCTCCCTTCCAATAAACTGTTTTTGTGCAGGATTCTTTGCGCCGCGCTAAAAATAAAAAATTGTTTGCAGTAGATTTCTTACCGCTTTGCATTCATTAATACGGACTTAAGGGGCTTGAAAACAATTCAGATTGGGTGGGGATTTCATCACCATTCCCAGGACCCCAAAAATCACAAAAAGCATATGCATTGACCATTGTTAATTAAAAAATACTAGACTCAGCCCTAAGGACTTCACGCTCAATAGGACAGAGGACTAGTTACAGGCATCGGCCGTTTATCCTATCTGACTTTTGCGGTGTCTAGGCAAGTGTGTCGAAGGCAAGTGGTTATTTAATTAAGGAACTTCGCGAAAGCGTTGGATAACCTCCCACATACCTGGCACTTATCTGGCCGCATTTGACGGAGAAGAGGCGGTTCGAGGTCCTATTTCTAGCCCTCTGGAACAGTTAGGAGCTGTCTAGCAGACCTAGGTGACCCTAGATCTAGGTGTGATTGTGCATATCTTGTTTGTGATTGCTTAAAGCCGTAAGTCCGTACACATTTCTGTAAAGCTCTTTCTAAAAAAAAAGGGAAAAAAATCAAAAACTTTTATAAAAACTTGCCCTTTGTCGCCAAATCCATTTTTCACCCAACACCCCATCGTATTTCTCCATTGACGTTTTCTTACCCTCACCTTCTCCGTTTTGACTATACTAAACTCGTTTAGTGTATGTCCGCTTGGACTCAGGACACTAGCGCCCGCCTAGTCCGCGTTGCGTTAGTCGCTACCGACTACGCGATCGACTCAGACGTCGAAACTCCGTCCACGCCTCTTTCACCCCTTCCTTTGCCGGCCAACTCCGACGTTGACCGGAATTCTGTTCATACATCTTCACCTTCACCATCACCAACCTCTTCTTCCGCGATGTCAGGATTTAATCCGAACATCTCTTTGACTACCCCTGGATTGGCTCCACCTCCTACGGAGACCAATAACCCACCACCACCGCCTGTTGTAGCGCCGCAGCGAATCGCGCTCCAGGAACGTTTCTATCCCACCTATTCTGCATTTCCCACCTGCCTTTCTCTTCCACCGGCCAATGGGGATAATTTTGAAATTAAGCCCCACTTCATCAACATGCTTCCACGATTTCATGAGCTTGAATCTGAAGATGCCTATATCTTCATCAATAAATTTCAAAACGTTTGTGCCATGATGAAAACTACCCAACTGTCGGACGATGCTATACGTCTACGGGTCATTCCGTTCACTTTATGAGATCTTGCTGAAAAATGGCTGTATAGCACCGCTTCCCACTCCATAACCAGTTGGGACGAGTTTTTAAAAGCGTTTCTAAAGAAATTTTATCCGAATCATAAAACTGCAAGGATCCGCAATGAAATCAACCAATTCTCCCAGCTTCCTTCTGAACCCTTCTGGAAGTGCTTTGACCGGTACAAAGACCTTATTTTTCAGTGTCCTCACCACGGTAAAGAGAAATGGCAACTTTGCCAAACCTTATACGAGAGCCTGAACCCAGCAACGAAGCAGTTGTTGGAAACCATCTGTCAGGGCCACTTCCTATAGAAATCTGACGAGGAAGCGTGGCAATCCTTTGACGACCTTGCGGAGCAAACGCTACAATGGGAGAGCACCAGACCGACTTCTTCTTCTTCTACCTCCACTTCTACCGATCAGTCTAGGGTAGGAATTCACCAACTTGATGTCTCTATTCGATGAAAGCTGAAATGGCTGGAATAACGAGAAAGCTTGAAGCAATAGAGAGCAAATTTTCTTCTCCTGCTCCTACCCTGTTCTTCCCCTTTGTACCATCTGCGCTTGTTGTTCTGATCCTTCTCAATTAACCGAAGAGTGTCCTTACAATCCGCCATCGGAAGGACAGGATCAGGTTAATGCTGCATTTCAACAAAGACCGAGGAATGATCCATACTCTTCCACCTACAATCCCGGTTGGAGGAACCACCCCAATTTCGCCTGGAATCAGAATCAGAATCAATTCGAAGGCAACAATTTCCAAAGGGCCCCTCCGCCGCAACAACAAGCGCAACAACAGCAGTTTCAGCAGCCCTTCCAACCCCAACCTTTCTAAAATCAGACGAACAACTTTGCACCCAACAATTCTTTTCTACCAAACAACTTTATTCCGTCAAACAACGATAAGGTTTCCTTGCTCGAACGAAGTCTGGAGGCGTTCGTGAAACAATCGACACAATCCACCGCCAACATCCAGTCTTCCATTCAGTCCTTAGTGCAACACACTGCCGCTCACGGGCAAAGCATCAAGACCATCGAGGCCCAGATTGCACTGCTGAATGCGGCCTTAAGCGAGCGAGAGAAGGGGAAACTCCCGTCCCAGCCACTCCCTAATCCCGGTCACCCACATAATGTACATGTTTCTATTGAGCAACAGAATCATAATGTGAGTGCCGTGACCACATTGAGATCGAGAAGGATGCTGCAAAACAACATTGGCACACGGATCAACGATGACACCCCGGCCGCTGCTTCTTCTTTTTCTTCTTCTTCTTCTCCTGCTTCTTCGTCTTCTGAGCCTATTCTCCATTCTTCACAAGGCTCTCCTTCCTCTTCTTCTGCTCTAAATGGACCCACTTCTAACTCCACGAAAACATCCGTTCTGGGATCCGTTCCAACTCCACAACCTCCTCCACAAGCATTAGACTCAACCAATTTTAAAAACGTCCCATTTCCAAACCGGTTGAGGTCTAATAAACAAAATCCACAAATGGAGAAGATTCTGGAGTTATTTAAGCATGTTAACATTAACATTCCTCTTTTAGATGTTGTCCAACAAGTCCCATCCTACGCGAAAATCTTAAAGGACTTGTGCACGAAAAAGAGGAAGTCTCAGGTACCCAAGAAAGTTATCTTGGCTAGTTCTGTGAGTGATGCTCTTACCCAATCTTTACCACAAAAATGGAAGGACCTTGGCTGTCCTACGATTTCTATTACCATTGGGAATTAGAACATCAACCGCGCACTATTAGATCTTGGTGCCAGTATTAACCTGCTTCCGTACTCAGTATACGAGCAATTAGGCGTAGGAGAGCTGAAACCCACACACTGCACTCTCCAAATGGTCGACCGATCGATCACCCATCCTAGGGGTGAGCTAGAGGATGTGTTAATAAAAGTCGGGGACTTCATATTCCCCGTTGACTTCATTGTATTAGACACAGCCTGTAGCTAACCCCCGGAATCAAATTCCGGTGATACTTGGTCGCCCATTCCTTGCAACCTCAAATGCTGTGATCAATTGTCGCAATGGTTCGATGAACCTCTCTTTTGGAAACATGACGATTGAACTCAACATTTTTAGGTTGGGGAATCAGCACGCCGAACCTAATGCTCATATACTGGACGTCTGCTCGATCCAGGAGATCACCCCAGAAGAATGTGAATTCGAGGAGTTTCTGTTTGATCACGATAATCTTGACGCCACTAGTGCGTTTCTCTTCGAACCTGCTGCTGCTTCTGCGCCCGACAACGACTACAAGTGTTTCACGTTCTCGAACGATCTTAGCCGCGCACAACCCGAGTTTGAATCTTTTGAATTTCCGGATGAGTTACCTGAACCATCCAACTCGGTCACCTACACTCGTTTTGAACCTTTGCTGGAGTCCTTTGAGTTCGAGACCTCTGCACCAATCTTGCCTTCAATCGTTTCACCTCCAGCGCTCGAACTCAAGCCTTTGCCGTCTCACCTTAAGTATGCTTACTTAGATGAGAACGAGACCCTTCCTGTCATCATTTCGGCTTCTCTAGCTCTAGAGCAAGAGAAAGCCCTTTCTTGCGGTCTTGCACAGCAACAGGCAAGCTTTTGGCTGGTCCATGGCGGACATCAAGGGGATTAGTCCCCTGATCGTCGAACATCACATTCATTTGATGGATGATGCCAAACCAGCCCGGGATCCACAAAGACGTCTCAATCCAGTCATGAAAGAGGCTGTGAAGAAGGAGATCGTAAAATGTCTATATAGTGGTATCATTTACCCTATCTCTGATAGCCAGTGGGTTAGCCCCATTCACGTTGTCCCCAAGAAATCAGGTATAACGGTCATAACAAAGGAGGCAAACGAGTTAATCCCTACTCGCACCCAAACTGGGTGGCGAATATGCATTGATTACAGAAAACTCAACGCCGGAACGCGGAAGGACCACTTTCCGCTACCTTTCATTGACCAAATGCTTGAACGATTGGCCGGACACGAGTACTGCTGCTTTCTTGATGGCTACTCCGGCTATAATCTGATTCCCATCGCCGAAAAAGACCAGGACAAGACCACATTGACTTGTTCTTTCGGTACGTTTGCATATCGTCGCATGCCCTTTGGGTTATGCAATGCGCCCGCTACCTTCCAGCGGTGTATGATGGGAATCTTCTCAGACATGGTGGAAAAATTTCTGGAGAATTTCATGGATGATTTCTCCATCTTCGGCGATTCCTTCAACGAGTGTTTGCTGCATCTTGACGCTGTCCTTACCCGATGTAAGGACAAGAATTTCACTTTGAATTGGGAGAAGTGCCACTTCATGGTGCATGAAGGTATTGTCTTAGGACATATCTGAAAGGTTCCTAGGCACACCAAGGAGGTCTCACAAGGCATCAACCATGCCAATTTCAAATATTACGGTGCCGAGAAACCCTAATACGGATCGTTGGCTAGAAGTTTAGGCGAAACAATGAAACTAGTTTACAACTAAACTAAAAGAACGGAAATACAACCTTTGTAGATCCGTTTCTACACCTCCATAGCTCCATGATGAAGTCCTCTCCGCTGTCCAAATCGAACCATGACTCTAGCATCGGTTTCATCGGAGAAAAAGCGGGCTAGGTCATCGACGACGATGCCGAAGATGATCTACGTCGAGGCATCACAAGATCAAGCTCCACCTTCACCAAGCCATGAAAACTTGTGAAGGAAACACCCTATACTACATGGAAAGAGGTAGAGGATGAAGAAATAGGAAGTGGGTTCACTTTAGAATTGGATTTCTCACACTTTTTCACAAGTTGCCATTGATGGAGGCAAGCTTGCTTCAATGTTGAAGATGAAGAAGAAGAAAGAATATCATAAGTATTATACAAAATGAATAATAAAAAGAATACTTATCATATCCTAACCTTGGTTAGGTGTAGAGAATAGACCATGGTAAGGTTTAATGGTTTAGGGTTAAGCATGAGACAAAATGGTCATGTAGTCAAAGCTTCATGAAGTTTCAACTACAAACAAAGAAAGCCACCATTTTCCTCATTTATCCTTTTCTTTTGCAAAAATAAACAAAATGGATAAATAAAAGAATAAATGAATAAGTAAATGAAGCAAAAGAAACCCTAACTATTGACCAACCATGGTTTAAACTATACACCAAACAATCATGTATCATCAAACATGATACAATCAAATGCACAAAAGTATATCATATATACAATGTGCACATCAAGTGAGAAAATCCTTTTTAAGTGAACCTATATTAGTTAATGTAAAGTGATATATCAAATATATAATTATACATTAAATCATTAAATCAACACTTGATTTAACGACCCGGTCATATCGCATATAACCGACTAATATCAATAGTAACAACTTATCGAATCAACACTTGATCCGATAACCCGGCTATAACGCATATAACCGATCAATGTTACAAATCGCGAGAATCGAATACAGTATCACATACTGGTATTATTCTCGGTCCCGCACATATCACATATGCGCTCCTATTTCGTTTTGCTTGAGCCAGGAAACCTCTTTGTAGGACTCTAAAGACTCGTCAATACGCCGGTAGCAGATGATGATCATATCAAGCAACCACAAGCCGCAAGTGGTCTGCTAAACGTAACGGCCACCTGGGTATTGAGCGATCAGAAGATCGACGAGCAAGCCCGCTCACACTCCAGTGAATCCAACCAGTAACACTTACCGTACAGTCCGGTCTCGTCGTCTGCTATGTCGCATATCTCGCATAGGGGTGGTAAACGTCAGACCCCAATAACTCGATAAGTCGTGTCGATATGAGGTCTGTAACAATTCGAGAAACTACTGGTAACACTTACCAGTAAATCTCAGCAACCCAGGCCAGGGATTTCCGGTTATAGCCAATCGAACACAGCACGACATCAACTCCCTATACCGGGAGAGACGAATCCCCTCTTATCGCTCATTGCTTCCATGTGACTCGGGACTGTACCCAAAAACCACCGTTTTGCACGCCCTTTTGGATGTGGTAAGTTGGAAATCAAAGCACAGTGGGAACCACACAAGACTCTATGACGATCTCTGGTCAACAGACTACTCTGTACCAGTGTCACCAGAGAACGGCCATCTGACGTAAGGTATAATACCATCTAGGAGTTCTCGGCGAGACCGTCCAGTGTACCCAGTCTCTACTGAGCACCCGTATAACATCTCTGATGTCAAACACCAATGGATATGGGATCATCCATCGCCCATCTGTATGGGTCGAGAAGGTATACGCTAGTCTACTCTGGTATATCGATGTCCCGTCTCGATACACCCATGACTAGGGACCTTGAAGGATGTACTTATGGACTACCCTGTCCCCACTAGTATGATCCGCATAATAGTCCAGGTAGTCAAGTACACATCCTAAGGGCTTTACCAACATGTAACAGAGAGACAATCAGTGTACACGTTAAGGTAAAGAGCAACCAGATAGCATACTATCATGTCGAGCAAGAAAGTCCTCCCTATATATGTCCCAGCATCCACTACAATATACATCCAATGTACAGTAATGGCCTCTAGGGCATACATATAACTAACAATCTCCCACTTGCACTAGGGCCATCTAATAGCAGTGGTTGTAGTATCTCATACTCAACCATCCCATAACAGTCTCTCTCTGGGAATAGGCCTTCGTGAGTGGATCCGCCGTGCTATCCTCTGAGTCCGCTCTCCTAATCTCGATCACCCTGGAGATCAACCATCTCCATGATCAGGTGATACTACCATAGATCATGTCTGGATCGCTGATGGGACCTTCGTTCCTTGGCATAAGCCACAACTCCATTGTCTCACAATGGTAGGAACGTAGTTCATCTCATGAACCTATATACACCCAAACAACCTCTTTGGTTGCATCTTAAGTAGCGATGTATCCTGCCTTTATCGTCTAGTATGTCACGGTATCTAGCTTGGAACTCTTCCAACATACCGTCCCTTTACTGAGGGTAAAGACAATGCCTGTGACTGACATTCAGTTGTCTTTATCACCCTGGAACCCTTCCAGTGATTCTCCCCAGGATCGATTGATACCATCTCACTACAGCTAGTGAGTATCCTAACATCCATTTAGATCTATCTCATAGATCCAAAACTCAGGATTTAGGAGGTATCATTTTGATCCTATATGGAGAATCTTTGTGATAAGCAGAGATTGACCGAGCGAAGCATAGGAAACTCCTTTCTTATAAAGAGTATGTCATCCACGTACTCTACGAGGATCACCATCATACTCCCTACTACCTTTTTGTATATACAAGGTTCATCTACCATTTTGATGAAGTCAAACTTTTTGACTAAGACATCAAAACAGATGTTCCAACTCCGCGATGCCTGCTTTATCCTATAAAGCATCTTGCACACGTTTCCGTTGCTCCCACTGTCTACGAAGCCCTCTGGCTGTGTACTTATAGACGCTCTCTTCCAAAACATCATTTAGAAAAGCAGTCATGGCACCCAACCGCCAGATATCGTAGGCATGGTATGTAGCCGTGGCAAGTAGGATCTGGATGGACTTAAGCACAGATCTTTAGAAAAGGTTTTATCATTATCCACGACTGGTCTATGATGCAAACCTTTAACAAGTCTAGCTTTGAAAGTCTCAACTTTTCCATGTACACCAAGTAATCTTCTCAAGATATACTTGCTCCTGATGGGGATTTAACCCTTCAGATGTAGCAACCAAAGTCCATACTTTGTTGGTGTATAAGGATTCCATCTCAGATCGCTAAGCATCCAGCCATTCTTACAGAGTCCCACTCTTAATGGCCAGCTCGAAACTAGTTCGGTCATTATCTCATGATGCAATCCTCGCTCCCACTGTCATAGAGAAACCGGAGTAACTCTCAGGTGGGTGAGGAACCTTTTTAAATCGGCGGAGAGGCTGAGGTTCGTTGGTTACTATTGAATCCTTCGGTTCTACCAAATCATCAGCTGTAGTTTGTATAGCTGGAACATTTCCAGTTCTCCATAACAGACCTTGCCTCGATCTTGTCAGAATTTTTTCTTTTAGACATAGCCCGGACAACCCCAAATCTTAACTAACTTAAGATATGGGCTCTTCCCTTTCCATATCACATATGAAGTGGTAGGCAACAGATTTGATTGGAACCCTATTCAATAGGTATGCAACTTCTCAAGTGCATAACTCCCTTAAAAGGAAATAGGTAACTCAGTGATACTCATCATAAAGCACACCATATCAAATAGGGTGTATCTGCTCTGTCCCGATTTACCATCGTGCTATGGTGTATGCGGAGGAGTAATTCTGAGAGAGAATCTCATTCTCCTTTAAAATAGTCCAGGATTTCCGTGCTCAAGTATTCTCCTCCCTGATCACATCAAAGGACATAATACTTATACCCTTATTTTGGTTCTCTACTTCTAACTTATATTCTGTGAATATCTCAAAAGGCTCGGACTCATGTTTCAATAGAAACATATGACTGAATCTTGAGAGATTATGAGAGCATATAATGAAGTATAAAGAACCGGTCTTGGAATGTGTAGACTGGGGACCTACATACATCAACATGTATCATCCCAAGAGTACATTAACTCTTTCTCTGTTTCCAGTAAACAGAGCTAGGGTCATCTTATCTCTGTGACATGACTGGCAAGTTTCACAAGATGTAAATTCAAACTGATTTAAATATGCATCTAAATGTAACTTAGCTAGTCGGGTCGCATTGATATGACCTAGTCTACAATACCTCAAGAAGGATCCGTTCATTTCTGAACTCTTCCTCTTGTGTGTGTTCCGTATACTAAGAACTGTAGTTTGATTTAGAACATCAATGCTTTTAGATAACGTGCCTGAACCGATCAACTTTTGATATAGGAAATGTTCAAAACATTATCCAACAATACAAAATTTTATCATTTCTTTACTAATAAAGAGACTGATATGATTTTGTATATCAGGTTCGGTATCTAATAACATTCGTTCAGAATCAATGTATTACAATACAGGGTGACAGTGACAAACAGACCTGGCTGCAACACTTGCCCCGTTTTCCGCATCATGAAAATTATCACCCGTTCTCAGTTTTTCACCTATCCGTAGCCCATGTAACAGATTACATATCTGGGATCCTGATCCGGTATCACATACCCAGGATGCGGAGGATACGGAGAAACAGTTCTTTCTAATGAACACACCCGAAGATGATGCATCATATGCACTTTCTTCGTTTGGGCGGCACGGGAAATCTGGTATTCCCCAATTTCCTACTCTGTCTTATAACATTTATAAGTTGGAGCGGGACCAACGTTCCCCAGCTCAGTATAACAAGCGGGTTCGGTCAATAATCCGTATTATTATCTTGATTAAGGCGTGATATGGTCGCTACCTGGAGAGAGAGAGAAGAAAACACTCAGCGTGCGCTCTTGCAAGAATAGATTGGTTATTATTTTATCTAATCAGGATGGCTCCCACTGCTTTTTATCAAATCTTCCTTCAAACCCTAAAAGGAAAGACCAGCCGGGATTAATTACACACTACAGTTCGCCAATCTTTCAGCTAGGCCAGTGTCGGTACTTTGAGGGAGGTCCCCCGTGCTTTCGCACGAACCTAATTAATGTAAACCTCGTTTTCCCAGAGGCGTAATCTCGTTAACACCTTTCTAGACACCTACTTGAACGGCTAATTGTAATGTGTAAAACTCTCCCAGGGGTAACAATTACTCGCAGCGGGTATCGGGATCCAACTATCTCATAGAAGGTATGCAATCTTATTGCAAATTTCAACACTTGAAATTCCCGATAATATTTTGCCCCTAGCGTCCTATGACCTTGACGGAGGCCAAACTACCCATAGTCCGCTAGTCAAGTTCAACCCGTCATTTCCTGATTGAATTAAACCCACCAGCACGACCCTTGACGGAGGCCAAAAAACGCCGTACGAATACCCTAATCCAATCGCATCATATGCTAGCAGATAAGCACTAGTTAGCTACCGTACACTACGCCTTGACGGAGGCCAAACTACCGCAACACGAATACTAACTAGTACTTATCTGAAATGACGGAGGGCTACGATAGGTTTTTCTGAAAACCTATTGCGTAATGAACTTGATATCGTTGTAGGATCGAATGAATTTTGAAATCGAGTGTTTTTTAGGCTTTTCTAGTTTTGCTAAAGGAGTCACTCCCGGTGAAGGGATCGTCGGTCCTTTCCTCGTCGAATGAGGTGTGGGATATATCATATATATCACTGTGCAAAGCAAAAACTATTAAAAGCAATCAAAAGACAAACCGAGTGTGTATCATCTGCCAGTTATTGCTAAAGGAGTCACTCCCGGTGAAGGGATCTCGGTCCTTTCCTCATCGAATAAGGTGCAGGATATATCATATATACCGCTGTGCAAAGCAAGAACTGTAGCTACCTGTTTTATTTTTGAAATTCGATTCTACAACATCTTAGGTTTCTTTTATTTCATTAAACTCATTAATGAAGTCCCATCATTTAAAGTACCTAAACATCACAGATAAATACGACGTACACTTATGCCATCCGCATTCGCCTCGATGTCCCCTCGTGCACCGTTAGGTTAGGTAACTAACGACAGAGCGGGGCAGGGCTAGCGTGGGTGTAAAACATAAGTAACGTCTATATAATATATCATATATACTATATACAGCATCTATCACAGAACATCACATGATCACATCACAGATATCGCAGCAGAAGAAACATATGAAATATTGGATATACTAGGACGTCCGTGTTTTCAATACGAGCCAGTATAAAACACGGATTCCACGGTCGTGATGAATAGCCAAACCCACACCCCAAGACCCCTACGAGAGCGGCAAGCAACCCTACCAATTCTGGAGTTAGGAGACCCGGACTCGACTCCTCGAGTTGGTCTCCCACTGGACTCCAGAACCCGGTTACTTGTGCCCTCCTCCTTGGGTCTATCCTAGTGCGGAAATGTAAATAATATACAAAGGGTGACATCTTCCGCAACCTGGAAGTGCCCCAATAAAAGAATATTACATACATTTTTTACATGAATGAAAATGAAAAACACTCATCTCACATAAAAACCCCCCGGCTATTCATACACGACGATCCAATATAACATATCCAGCAACACATAAAATCACATGTCATCAACGTAAGTAATTATGCGCATCCCAATTGTCGTTGACATATAGCAACGAAATCGGCGATATCACATATTACACTTACGGTCACAGAAAAGAAAGTGTAAAACTACAACAGTTGGAATCCGCAACCACCTCAGACATCACATGCCTGACCAAATGAATTTCTTAGACATCGCATGCCTAACATTTATAAACCCCGCATTTTAGTCTCATTTATCGAAAACTCCTTTCAATTTCTAGTCAGGCAATTCAACAAGATTCCCGACATCCTGATCGAATACTCGTCGCAAACTTTAGTAGGCGGCCGCACCCCTGATACCGTCGACGAAGTGCACCAAGGCGAAACACCGCTACCGGGAGCACCCGAATGGATGCTTTCGGCGACGGGGTTCTCCTACAGTCACTTGGTCGGGGCTATGGAGTGAGGTTGTCTAATAAGTTTACCCGGCGAGTATCCGCGTACACTACGTGATTGCGACGGACTTTTGATCACATCAAAATTCCGTGGCAACCGATCAAGTGAGACTAAACTGCTATGTTTATAACATTCATTCAGTTATCTCATAACTTCTTGTGAATTCCAATTATTGTATCCCATTCCGGATAAATAGAAAATGTCAAACTTTCCGATCGAACAATCGAACACCCAAGTTTTCCCGATACAGATCAACACATGAAACAAGTCTAAAAACATTCAGTTCGTGCCTCAGTACCAACGGTCCAGCCATAGAAGGGTCAAGCCAACGCCTCACATGTGGCACGCCGTACAGCCCCAAACCCGAAGGTTCAAAGGGCAGTTCAAGACGGTCACATAATCGAGTTAAGGTTTGTTTTCTTCTAGAGGGTCCATCGAGTTACTTGCACTACTTAGAACGTCTTTAAACTACGGAAAAATCCAACACTTGGAAATTTCCCGACAGGGGAAAAATTGGGTATTTATATCCGGTCGAACTTTTTAACATATTCTAAAATTTATCCGGAAAGCCACATAGACAAAATCTGATACTCCGATCGAAACACCGAATCCCCAAAACAACCCCAGAAAATCCAACTCTTGAATAAATATTAAAAATTCCCAGAAAACTCAGCATTAAAATAAAGAAGTTACTGTGCCAAAATCGTTGACTGATGAGACTTGTTGACCGCGGAACCGCCGCATAAGCCATGCTTAGGCCGCGGTTCTGCCGCGCCTTGGAGGAATCATGAGTCCCGTTTTATACAGTAATTCTTAGAATCTGCTTCTTAGTTTTCTGCATATTTTTAATACTCAAAAATCCACAAATTCAGAAAAAGTCCAGAGAGCCGTTTTGAGTTAGGGTTTCGGGTCGATCGGACTTCAAACTCCGTTTAGACTTCGCCTAATGCTCTAGCTAGGCTCTGATACCAATGAAAGGTTCCTAGGCACACCAAGGAGGTCTCACAAGGCATCAACCATGCCAATTTCAAATATTACGGTGCCGAGAAACCCTAATACGGATCGTTGGCTAGAAGTTTAAGCGAAACAATGAAACTAGTTTACAACTAAACTAAAAGAACGGAAATACAACCTTTGTAGATCCGTTTCTCCACCTCCATAGCTCTATGATGAAGTCCTCTCCGCTTTCCAAATCGAACCATGACTCTAGCATCGGTTTCATCGGAGAAAAAGCGGGCTAGGTCATCGACGACGATGCCGAAGATGATCTACGTCGAGGCATCACAAGATCAAGCTCCACCTTCACCAAGCCATGAAAACATGTGAAGGAAACACCCTATACTACTTGGCAAGAGGTAGAGGATGAAGAAATAGGAAGTGGGTTCACTTTAGAATTGGATTTCTCACTCTTTTTCACAAGTTGCCATTGATGGAGGCAAGCTTGCTTCAATGTTGAAGATGAAGAAGAAGAAGAAGAAGAAAGAATATCATAAGTATTATACAAAATGAATAATAAAAAGAATAATTATCATATCCTAACCTTGGTTAGGTGTAGAGAATAGACCATGGTTAGGTTTAATGGTTTAGGGTTAAGCATGAGACAAAATGGTCAGGTAGTCAAAGCTTCATGAAGTTTCAACTACAAACAAAGAAAGCCACCATTTTCCTCATTTATCCTTTTCTTTTGCAAAAATAAACAAAATGGTTAAATAAAAGAATAAATGAATAAGTAAATGAAGCAAAAGAAACCCTAACCATTGAACAACCATGGTTTAAACTATACACCAAACAATCATGAATCATCAAACATGATACAATCAAATGCACAAAAGTATATCATATATACAATGTGCACATCAACTGAGAAAATCCTTTTTAAGTGAACCTATATTAGTTAATGTAAAGTGATATATCAAATATATAATTATACATTAAATCATTAAATCAACACTTGATTTAACGACCCGTTCATATCGCATATAACCGACTAATATCAATAGTAACAACTTATCGAATCAACACTTGATCCGATAACCCGGCTATAACGCATATAACCGATCAATGTTACAAATCGCGAGAATCTAATACAGTATCACATACTGGTATTATTCTCGGTCCTGCACATATCTCATATGCGCTCCTATTTCGTTTTGCTTGAGCCAGGAAACCTCTGTGTAGGACTCTAAAGACTCGTCAATACGCCGGTAGCAGATGATCATCATACCAAGCAACCACAAGCCGCAAGCGGTCTGCTAAACGTAACGGCCACCCGGGTATTGAGCGATCAGAAGATCGACGAGCAAGCCCGCTCACACTCCAGTGAATCCAACCAGTAACACTTACCGTACAGTCCGGTCTCGTCGTCTGATATGTCGCATATCTCGCCTAGGGGTGGTAAATGTCAGACCCCAATAACTCGATAAGTCGTGTCGTTATGAGGTCTATAACAATTCGAGAAACTACTGGTAACACTTACCAGTAAATCTCTGCAACCCTGGCCAGGGATTTCCGGTTATAGCCAATCGAACACAGCACGACATCAACTCCCTATACCGGGAGAGACGAATCCCCTCCTATCGCTCATTGCCTCCATGTGACTCGGGACTGTACCCAAAAACCACCGTTTTGCACGCCCTCTTGGACGTGGTAAGGTGGAAATCAAAGCACAGTGGGAACCACACAAGACTCTATAAGGATCTCGGGTCAACAGACTACTCTGTACCAGTGTCACCAGAGAACTGCCATCTGACGTAAGGTATAATACCATCTGGGAGTTCTCGGCGAGTCCGTCCAGTGTACCCAGTCTCTACTGAGCACCCGTATATCATCTCTGATGTCAAACACCAATGGATATGGGATCATCCATCGCCCATCTGTATGGGTCGAGAAGGTATACGCTAGTCTACTCTGGTATATCGATGCCCCGTCTCGATACACCCACGACTAGGGACCTTAAAGGATGTACTTATGGACTACCCTGTCCCCACTAGTATGATCCGAATCATAGTCCAGTTAGTCAAGTACACATCCTAAGGGCTTTACCGACATGTAACAGAGAGACAATAAGTGTACACGTTAAGGTAAAGAGCAACCAGATAGCATACTATCATGTCGAGCAAGAAAGTCCTCCCTATATATGTCCCAGCATCCACTACAATATACATCCAATGTACAGTAATGGCCTCTAGGGCATACATATAACTAACAATATGATCTTGCAAAATGGCATAGAGGTTGACAAAGCGAAGATTGAGGTCATTTCCAATCTCCCTCCTCCCAGATGCGTCAGAGATATCCGAGCCTTCCTTGGCCATGCCGGTTTCTATAGACGGTTCATCAAGGACTTTAGCAAGATTGCTAGGACCTTGACTCTTTTGCTGGACAAGGATACGCCATTCGACTTCAACTCGAGCTGTGTGACTGCATTCGAGTCATTGAAACGCTCACTAACTTCTGCTCCCGTTCTTTCTTCACCTGACTGGACGCACCCATTTGAGATTATGTGCGATGCATCCGACTTTGCCATTGGTGCTGTCCTTGGAAAACACATCAACAAGATGCCGCACGTAATCTATTATGCGAGCCGACCCTGACGCCCAACTCAATTATACAACAACTGAGAAGGAATTCTTAGCTGTGGTATTTGCTTTAGAAAAGTTCAGGCCCTACCTCATCGGCTCTCCAGTCATTGTCTACACTGACCATTCTGCTCTGCGCCATCTTTTTGCGAAGAAAGATGCAAAATCTCGGCTAATACGTTGGATCCTCTTGCTTCAAGAGTTTGACCTTGTCATTAAGGACAAACGAGGATGTGAAAACGTAGTTGCCGACCATCTCTCACGACTTCCTTCTTCGCCTTCGCTTCCAATTCCGATCAACGACGTTTTCTCGGATGAACAGCACTTGACAGTATCCTGCGAACCCTGGTTCGCAGATATTGTGAACTATTTGGCCACAGCATTACTGCCTACTGAATGGTCAAGTCAGGACAGACTTCGCTTCTTATCCCAAGTAAAAAACTTTTACTAGGACGAACCCTATCTGTTCAAGTACTGTCCCGACCAGATTATTCGTCGGTGTGTCCCTGACGAGGAATTCAAGAGTGTGCTGTCATTTTGCCACGATCAAGCATGTGGCGGGCATTTTGGCCTCAGAAAGACAGCTGAGAAGATCTTGCAATGTGGTTTCTACTGGCCACAACTCTTCAAAGACGCTCATGACTATTGCAAGACTTGCTCCCGGTGCCAACACTTGGGCCGGATATCCAGGAGGAACGAGATGCCGCTCCAACCAATCTTGGTTGTGGAGATTTTCGACGTTTGGGGGATCGATTTCTTGGGGCCGTTTCCCAGCTCTTTTGGGAACTTGTACATTCTTCTCGCTGTTGATTACTTCTCTAAATGGGTCGAGGCTGTGCCCAGCCGGACTAACGACAACAAGGTTGTCGTTACGTTTCTTAAAGAAAACATTTTCTCCCGTTTTGGGCACCCCCGAGCGATCATTAGCGACAATGGAAGTCATTTCTGCAATAAGACTTTCGAGGCCTTGATGCGGAAGTATTCCATTAATCATAAGCTCTCTATGCCCTACCACCCCCAAACCTGCGGGCATGCCGAAGTTTCAAATCGGCAAATCAATTAGATACTGGAGAAGATGGTTTCCAAGAACCGTAAGGATTGGTCGCTGAAACTCACTGATGCCCTTTGGGCCTTTCGAACCGCTTATAAGACCGACCTTGGCATGTCTCCCTATCGGCTTGTGTACGGAAAAGCCTGCCACCTACCTGTCGAAATAGAGCATCGCGCATTTTGGGCGATAAAGGAGCTGAATCTGTCTCTCGAAGATGCGGGCAGCCATCGGAAGCTGCAGTTGAACGAACTGAGCGAACTTAGGGATGAGGCTTACGATAACGCGGTTGTCATTAAGAATCGAACGAAGGTGTTTCACAATAAACACCTTTTGCGCAAAACCTTCGTACCTGGTCAGCAGGTACAGTTTTACGACACCCGACTACACTTCCATCCAGGAAAGCTCAGATCTCGCTGCAGATGGCCGTATTTTGTGCGGAATGTGTATCCGCAGGGCGCTGTGGATTTGGAGAATCCAGAGGACGGTTCATTTCTCAAAGTGAACGGACACCGACTAAAACCGTACCTTAGCGCCGAACCAACAGAGGAGCTCATGTTCTTACAGGAGCCGTTTTACCCTGCATAATCTTCCTCTGCCTACCACCAAACTTCGGTTATCCAGCCAAGAACAGTGGACACTGTTCCAAATAAGTTTGGGGGTATGTATAGTCCATTTTGTATATATTTGTGGATATTCTTTTCCATTCTTTTTCTTTATCTTTTCTTTAAAAAAACAAAAACAACAAAAAATTGTGTATCGCTAACCGACAATTTTGACCCTTCAAATGATCTCTTCATGCAATGACAGTGAGGACACTGTCCAGTTTAAGTTTGGGGGTACGCTCGGTACGCATTTCTTACCTTCGCATTCATATGTATATTTTGCATCTGCATATTAAAATCCATAAAAATCTGAAAATTTTCTAAAAATATAAAAACTTTTCTGTCAAGTTAGTTTGTGGAAGAACTCTGATTCAACATTTCGACGGTTTTGTTTGAGAAAATAAGAATAACTAAATCTTATTTTTAGATTTTGAAAACCTGAAAAATAACTCTCCTTTGAAGTTAACTATAGCTGATATACGTCTTTAAATCACACTACACGTGTCGTGAGTTTTTGGAAATTAGATGATAAGTCTTTTATTTTTAAAAACTTTTAAACAGATAAATGATTTTCTAAGGATCAAATAGGTTTGTTCTGAAATAAGTAATACCAAGAATAGTTTATGAAGTAAAGCGAATATGAAGGATTGTTATTGATGCCTTAATTGGAACTAAGTCTGAAAAATAACCCATCTGGAACTTGATTGGAATGATTACACACCGAACCCACTAAACACGTCTTTTATCCAAAAAAATAACTGAACTGCCGGTTATATCTCCGTTCGTATTAAATCATCTGATTTTCACGCCAAACTGTCTTTTGTTTTTGGACCTAGGTAACTTGAGTAATTAAGTCCGCTGGGGTGTTTCTACACCTAATGCCCTAAAACCAACTGGTTTGGGTGCATTGGCCTAAAGCTCGCTAAGAAGCCTAGAAAGTTCAGATTAAAACAAAGTCAAGCAAGTGTTCTCTCCGAGTTAAAATTCCAAACGGTTCTTTGTGTGAGAATAATCTTGATAAAAGACAGGCTTTTATAAAAAAAATTTAGCGGAGATATGAAGGTTTCACTCTATGATAAAGACTATTGCACGTTCACAGAGATGTGTATGAAATGAAAAACAAGAAAAATGTGGAGTGAAGAATAAGACCTAGTTTCCTGTTTGGGTAGATAGAAATTCTAAAGTTGAAACTTTACTGGAAAACGAAACTTGAAAAATGCTTAACTCTTTGTAAAACTTATGTGATCCTTTTAAAATTGTTTTCTGGGCTTTATTGTGTGACATAATGACTTTATTCGACCTTTCGGGAACTTAACAACACTATTTGCACTGCACGTAAAGACATATAAAATCTGTAGTTAAATAAGAAGCGAGGTCTGAAAAATAAAGGTTCGATAGTCTAGACTTAGGATAATAGAATTGTTATTTTCTGAAACAAAACTTTAGGGTTTGAATCTTAGTTATTTTACAAAACCAACTTAACCGGATTTTGTGGGTAGTATCCGCTGAAAACCCTCAGGAGACAACACTTCTCCTACTAGGGACACATAGAGGTTTAACGGCTTGTTGCACATGCTCAGTGCAATCGCGTTCCCTGCGAAAGTGAGGTTAGGAATTTTTTTTGAATAAATTGGCTTCGCTCGGGACGAGAAAATGATAAGTTTGGTGGTATTTGTTCGTATCAGTTTTTAGCACTTTTATACCGCCCAATTTTTATCATATTGCTTATCGGTAGGTACTCTTGAGCCGTGTTTTCTAGTCAATTGCAGGATACAGGTTCTCGGCTCTAAACAGTGAAATTCATGGAAAAACACGACAAAATCCGGGTTCCTACCAACCATAGATAAACCACGGGTCTCCGCTCTTTATCCGTCTGTTGCCACACACCAGTTTAGGAGACAAAATGGCAAATCGATTGTCACCTTCATGCACAAGGCTCAATGGCAACACAAGATCCAAGAAATCTACGCGGTGCTCATGAAAATCATGACAAAAGATCCATGTCCAATCACCTTTTGATCCACTAGAATTCTGGAAGAAATGTGGAAAGATTATCAGAAAAAACATGTACCAGACAAAAGCGGACAGCAAAACAGGAAAAACCACCAAATACGATGAATCAATTCCCCTAAAGTGCCGCGTTTCCGCGGCAATAGCAGGCTTAGGCCGCGGAACCGCGGCCGTACAGTAGAGACAGAAGATGGGCTTTTAGGGTTATTTTGGTCTTTTTATATTGAGGCAGAATTTTGCCCTATATTTTCAGTTCACTGCCTATAAATAGCCCAGAACCTTGTGAAGCCAAGGGTGCATAATCTTGTATTTTTCTAGGTTTTAGAATACTTGTTCTTCTTCCTCTTCTCATCTCTTCTCCATTGAAAAACTTGTAGTGAGCTTTTGTGAGTGAAGAATGATGAATAAAGAAGTTCCTTTTGTTATCATACTTGTCTTGTTCTCTTATTATTGCTTGTAATTTTCATTTGTTAACTTAGTTGTTGTTATTTCTTGTTGTTTCTTTCTTTTCTCTTTTCCTTTATCCTTAAAACAACCATAATGCTTACGCTTGATCCTTGCCAAGGTGAGGTCGCAAATAGCTAGTTGTTATCTTCTAATCTCTTTCTTTCTATCTTCCTCTTTTGTTTTATTTTCGTTTCGTTATGATGTGTGAGTAGTTTCTATACTTGTTAGGGTAGGATAAGGGAAGTTGGAGAGAAGGAAATCTCTCTCACTCTTTCTTTGCCCAACATCTTAAATCGACTCCCGTTAATTGAACCACAATCCGCTACTTACGGCACCCTATCCTACATGATACGGTGATTCCGTAGTGAGACCGGTTGTGGTTGAATTAACCGGAGGTTATGGCTAAGAGCCAAGAACGGACGGACAAGCACCAAAAGAAAGAACTTATGCGTTGGAAAGCCTAGCTTATACTCGCAAGTTCCTTCCTAGTCGTGCTAATCCCCGTTGTTGCCGATTACCGTAACACCGATATTAAGAGTGGCAACGAAAGAGGTGAGCGACTCCTAACTCAAACTAACCTAATCCTAACCCTAACAAGCACTCTTTACATATCATTTTAACACTTAATTAATCACAACAAAATCTGGAAAACTGGACTTAACTCGTTAAAGCACTTAGAAAAGGATTCACATCTCTCTACGGACGACCCGTACTCAACCGGCTAGCTACAAGCGAAACCGTTTTGATTGCGGTAATTAACGAAACTTGAACACGCAGAATCTCTACCAATCAGGTGTCGCCGGCCCAAAATGCACAGAATGCCTCCAAATTTCATCAGTGTTCATGTTATCACACAATTATGATTCTATACTTGTTTTAAAAAATTTTAGGGCTCGTTTTAAATTCGACAGAAACATGATTTTTAGGGTTTCAAGTTCGGAGTTTGTTTCGTGTTCGTAATCTAACAATATCCGTATTATTTCCTATCTAGGCTATGATGCCACTGTAGGATTCCTATCGACGGAAGCAAGCTTTCGGGAGGCATCGTCTGTTGGATATAGTGCCCTCTAAGTCAATTATTGGATCGCAGGTACGTGATTGCAATGATTAAAGGAGGACCTATACCGATAAACAGTCTTACTCGAGATGATAGTATGCTATCTGGTCTGTCTTTATCATCATGATAAAGCCCATAGGATTCTTGTTTGACTACCAGCAGTATGATGGCGATCATATAAATGGGAGCTGGGCTCTATAAGTACATCCTTAAAGTGTCCCTAGTCGTTGGAGTTTCGAGACAGGGCATCGATACTCCAGAGTAGACTAGTGTATACAGTCGAGACCCCGACGAGGGGCGGTGGCCGGTCTCACAAGCCACTGGTGTCAGTTGGATCACCTAAGATGTATACAGGTGCTCATTGGGATATGAGTACACCGGACAGGACTCGCCGGGAACATGCTAGTTGGTATTATACATATCGTCAGATAGCAGTTCCCTGGTGACATGTGTACAGGTTAGTTCATCGACCTGAGGTCGTCATTTGTCTCGTGTGAGTTCCCACTGTGCTTAGATTACTACCCTACCACGCTCAAAGGAGTTGTGCAAACAGGTTTTAGTTGGGTACAGTCCCGAGCCACACTGGAGGCAAGTGAGCGGATCGTCGGGGATTCGTCTCTCCCTGTATTGGGGGTGAGATCGCGCAGTGTTTAGGAGAGCCATTACACGAAATCCCTGGCCAGGGTAATCGAGATATACTGGTAGGTACACCAGCAGAATCTCAGGGTGTTCTGGGCTGCTCTCTGACACGACTTATGCAGCTATTGGGGGTCTGACATTTACCGACCCCCTTGGCCTAATATGTGATACTCATAGACGAATGTTCCGGACTTTACGGTTATTGTCACTGTCAGGCTCAGTAGGGTTTATAGATGAGTTCGCTCGTCAGCTTCCCTTCCAATCAATACATAGGCAAAACGTTACGTACAGCTTGTACCTCTGACGTGCTAGGGGTTATACCCAGTGCCAGTGTATTGATGAGTCATTAGAGTCCCCCACAGACACTTTCCCAAGTTCGGGCGAAACGTTGTAGAGGCCGTATGGGTTTATGGTAAGGTTCGGAAAATGCACGTGCGTTTTCGCACGTGTCGTTTTTCGGGCAGATAATACTGGTAGGCTTTGGTTTAAGCCGGAACCCAGTATTATACTGTGTAGATATAATATCTTTGTCTCAGATGCATTTGTATTCGGTCGTAATACAAATGCGGGTATGTTTATACCGATACGGAGTTATCCTGAAATTCGTTTCGGGATGATTTTTGGAAGTTGCCAGTTTCCAGTTTTCTATCACCCGTATTTTAACATTCGGTTAAATACGGATTTATCTTTTCTTGATAAGGTGAGTCATGCTTCTAGAAGGTTCTAGAAGTGGTGATTAGGCATATGACTCATTTGTGTCATTAATGGTTCATTAATGATGCAAGGTGACTAGGTTTAATGTCATTGGTTGCTTTTAATGTTAGTTGATGATTCATTCATGCTTTAATTATGATGATAAGTATGAAGGGTTATGGTCACCACTTGAAGCTCCTACACTCACCTCCCTCTTCTATTAGTAGTGGTCGGCCCCTCTTTGTGAGGCATGGTTTTTTCATTTGATTTCATTTTGTGAGAAAAGATTATGATAACTAGTGTATGGAAATTTCCTAGTTCAATTTCCATTCACCCGATTCCAAATGGCAACTTCTATTAACCGTTCGTCCATATTCTCGGACGTAACGAGACAAAGTATTCTACTCATTCTCTACTTCATCTTGGTCGTCTCTTTTGGCAAACTTGACGATCGAGTTGCCTCGGTTCAGAGGCGGGAGCCCGTTTAAAGATTCGTCGACGTGGTGCCACCTGGACGACGAGACCGGAGATCGAGCAAGTTCGAATCAGTTGCAACATAGCGTGGGATGATGGTTGAAGACCGAAGGACTCAGATCATTCGGTATAACAATTCTACCCTCTTTACAATTTGTTAGTTTAGCTTTAATGGACGATCCGGGATAAAGTACGCGATAGCGCCAGTCGTAAAAGTTTTGTTCCGCATATCGGCGTCTGTTTGACGGCCGGGGCGCCGCCGCGTACTTACAGTGGTATCAGAGCCTCACCATTAAGCTATACTAACTTGTGCTAACACGTTTAAAAGATCGATCGAACAGAATTTTCAAAACTACATTTTTCAGGCCCACAGTTTCTGTCGATTTTTAAACTGTTCTAAAATTCATTTTGAGCATTTCAGAAAATCATGCAGGGTTTTTGAAGAATACTGGTGAAATTTGGGCACGTGATCCCACAAAACGACCGCGGATCCGCGGCCCAAACCATGGTTTGGCCGCTAATCCGCCGCGCTTTTGTGGGAACAGTGCGCCAAATTTTTCCAGTGGGTTTCTCATGGGAAATGGTGGTTCTTGGTATATGTAGTTTGGGCCCATATTTTATTACTGTACACCAGATTCTTGTGGGGCCCATTTCGGCAAATTTAGTCGATCGAAATTTTAAACTTGTTAGTTTTTTCAGTACTTTCATTATATCTCCGACCGGGAATGTCATTTGATCGGTAAACCGCGTCTGATTGCTATAGTTCTTTTAGACGGGTTTGCGAACGTGACATTCGCGTTGATGTTCTGTGTTGTGCTGTAATGTTGCGGATTTGTCGTGGTGGATAGCAGGGTGCAATGATAGTGTTGTTCAGTTTTATTTGTACATTTGATATTGCGGGGCGAGCGTCCGACTTGTGGACTACCGTCACTGCCTGTTTGTATAATATTCTTTTAGGGCACGACCAGGTTGCTGTCGATGTACCTGTTGTACTATTTTGATTTCTGTACTAGGTTTACCCCGCGGTGGGGTGCACGAATAGCCGGGTTCTGGAGGGCAATGGGTTCGTATCTCATGGCATTGAGAGGCAAAGGGACCTCACTCTAGAATTGGCAGACTATTCGCCGCACTCGTAGGGGGTACAGGTTGACCCAAGGAGGGGTGCTCAATTTACCGGATTCCGTGAAGTGCCGGGTGTTCTATTCACTATGTTGTGGGGACCACCTCGCTTCAGGTTTTGGCGGGTAACTTGCCGCACCCGTAGGGGTCTAGGTTTCATTGCACAGGCTATCCACACGACCAGGGGAACGTCGGGTTTCAGTAGCGACTCTGTGAAACCCGGGGATCCTAGATTATCTGTATTGTTTTGTGATGCTTATTACTTTTCTGTAATGTTGCATTTCATCACGCCTGGAGCGATTACTGTATATTAGTATATACTCTATTAGATGTTGTATATGTTTTACACCCGCGCTAGTCCAGTCCCCGCTCTGTCGTTAGTTAAGTAACCTAACGGGTGATGACGGGACCCAGTGACGAATGCGGATGGCATATACGTACATTTTATTTTCGTTGTTTTCTGGTGTGATTGATTGATGGGACTGCATTGACTCTTATCAATGCAAAGATAAAACAAACCTATATTTGATGTTGTTGGAACAAATTTTAAAATTATTACAAAGACGTTTCCTTTTGTTATGCATAGCGGTATTCAGTTGGAATATCCTGCACCTCATTCCACGAGGAAAGAGCCGAGATCCCTTCACCGGGAGTGACCTCTTTAACAAAAGGTTTTCGCTACTATATATTTTATAAAGCTATCAGGTTCCTTCAACGAGATCAAGTTCATTACGTTAAAGGTTTTTTCGCCAAAAACCAGCCGTAATCCTCCGTCGTTTCTTATGGATGGTCAGTAGTATTCAAGCTATGTTTGTTGGCCTACGTCAAGACATAGTGTTTGGTAGCTGCTGGGTATTCATTTGTTGCATAGATAGATGCATTAGTTTAAGTCAGACGTACACCTTGTTGGCCTACGTCAAGGGCTTGTACGATGACTTAAGTTGATCAGGACAACGACGGGTAGAACTTGACATGTTGCTTATGACTTGTTGGCCTACGTCAAGGTCATAAGAGCATGGGATAAAAATAACATCGGGAGTTTCAAACATACAAGAAACTTGCCAGACATGCGCATACCTTCTGGAGTGTGTTAACTTGAGTGGCTTCCATCAAGTTATCATGCGATGATAGTTGGATCCCGATTCTCACTGATGAGTTGGTTTACTCCTCGGGTGACCCCGACTAATTCTTCTTTCAGGTTTGGAGGAGAATTTGAGATAACAGTGGGATGTTTCCTAATTAGATAAAGTGATAACCATTCTGATTTAGGCTAGAGTGCACGCAGAGTGTTTCTTTTCTCTCTCTCTTATGGCAGCAACCTTTGACCGACCATAGACTATAACTCAGTGACCAAAGTTGACCGAACCTTCTTATAATACTAGCTTTTTGGATTGTCTATAGTTGCATAAGTGATTGTCACTCGTTCTTTTACCCTTTGTATTTCTCAGAACAACCCGTATTATTACGGACATCCACTTCCATTGGATAGATCCATCGTATGGTTATATACGAACTCGAAGGGAATTCTTCGAGGATGGATCCAGGTTCAGGAGAAATAGAATTGATTTATTCAGTTGTCTTTTATTATCACCTTCTCTCAGGTTGCGAGGGCTCCTTGATTTAGGAGAGTACACCTATTACGCTTATTGGATAATCTTCTTCCAAACCATAGGCAGGTGCCGAATGGTGGGGAATGAAGAAAATCAATTAGCCTAAGTTTGGTGTGCAAAAGGTAATATGTAAAGACAAAATTAAAGGAATTAGAATGAGGGCAATGTAAATTGTGACTATTCATATTCACGACCGAACCACGTATTTCATCGCCACTCCTACTTCACCTTTGATTTCTCCAGAACAACCTGTATCACTACGAACATCCAGTTCCATTGGATAAATCCATCGTATGGTTATATACGAACTCGAAGGATATTTTTTCGAGGATGGATTCCGGTTCAGGAGAAATAGGAATAAGGATTATTCAGTTGTCTTTTATCATCACTTTCTCTCAAGTTGCGAGTACTCCTAAGATTAGGAGGGTACACCTATTATGCTCACTGGATATTCTTATTCCCAACCATAGGCTGGTGCCGAACGGTAGGGAAGGAAGAAAACCATTTAGCCTAATGATGGTGTACAGAAGGTAACGACTGAAGACAAAATAAAGGGAATTGGAAAGATGGCGGGGAAATATACGGTTAAAGTCATGATTTGGATTATGGAAGAGGCATTACTAAAGAATACCAAGATACCCCTACGAAACATATTTATGTTTCATATTCACTGTGCATTGTTAATTGAAAACTGATTTCCCGATTAGATACTTACTCCAGGGTATGTATTTACCAGGTATGATTCTCACATCTGTATGGTTTTATAGATGTTGAGTGGGAGCAAGTTATTAGGAATTAGGTGATCATCCTCATTATATCGGAATTCGTTGTAATTGGTGATATCTGAGGAAATCACCTGGATAAAATTTTCAACCTACGATGCACAGGTTTTGAGTTATTCAACTCAGGGGACTTATACAGAGTATTGTATATTGTCCAGTGTCCATCAGGACAAAGGGGTTGGTCCTCATACTATATTCTGTTTACTTGTAACTTCTCTAGTTTTTAGACAAGTGTTTCGTAGAAATACAATGTCTAAGTTTTGAGAAGTTGTGGGTATAGGAATAAAGTAGAGAACCAAGTGTCACAAGCATCGGGATTCTTCAAAGAAATCGAAGATGTAGATTCTTGTGATTGGTATTCAGTTGATAGTAATGGTTTTGAGAAACTATTTTCTCTTTCAGGTTACTCATAATTGGATGGATTCCTAAGTTGAGTAATACTGATCAGCCTCTCTCTATTAAGTTATTATGCACTGGAGACAGCTGCATAATTTGAATCCGGTTCCAATTAAATAAGTGCCAAAGTTTCTATATTGGATATAGAACGATTCATATCTTAACGATGTTAAGGTAAGGGGAGTTGTCCAGCTTATGCTTAAAACCAGACACTGGATAACTCAAGGCACGTTTCTGTAATGGCAGTTTGCGGGTTGACCCTAGCTTCGACGAGGGTTGATTTTCTACCATCCGGAAGATCAATAGTGATATTGTTCTTGACTCGCCACAGTTTTATTAAAATAGATTTTTTCAGAAAAACAGTAGTGGGAGCATGGTAGAACTGGAAGTGATTCCAGAACCGCAAACGATTACGAAAAGTTTAATAGGACCTATATATTCAATCAGGTTTGACATTCCAATAACCACTCCGCACATATGGTGGGTAACCTCAGACACCCAAGATGTACTCCGGTAGCCTCAAGGACGGTGACAGGGAGGTTCTTGTTTACCCTGACTTGACACTACTGTTGTTCCAGACTGTGAGACCCGGCAGGAGATTATATATAGCGTCGTTCTAAACTAGTTTTAGAAATTTACGTATATATTATTCTGCCAGAGGGTTGTCGTAGTCAGTGGGAGCAGCGGAAGCATAGTAGGCAAGAAGCTTATATCTATTTATAGACTTGAGCAGATATAGCGGAAATAGATCATCTAATTTTTGATGTGACAGTCATGGGTTTGACTTCATCAGAATAGGGGATGGATCTGTTAAGAAGGTAGTAGGGTGTGATGTCCTGATATTTGGATGACATACATAGAGTAGGAAGTAAAATTCCTATACTACGATCGGTTGTACTGTGGTCGTCACAAAGTTGTTTCTCCACAAAGGACATGGATATAATATCAAACATTCTGATAACTAGATCTATGGTTTTAGATCTAGATTTGGGTAGTTTCCCAATTTGAGTACTTTGACTATATTCTAATAGTATTTTAGAATAGATGACTCATTGCATGGTGGTGTGCCTGCAGGTGATGGAGTCACCCTCTCTAAAGGTGTCTTACAGACTAAAGGGGAGAGGGACGTACATGATTGGCAGATCACTTGCTTAGGCAATTGAGTCAATCGTGAGATGTCAAGTACCACACCAGATGTTGTTATTGTACTAGATGCGATAATTTTATATTAATCCAATCCTGGAGAAACATTATGAAGCAATTTTTAGAACATAACTGAATGTTCTATGGATTCGATAACGGCGGCCTCCTTCGGGAGACGGTTATCATTCCAGGCTTCAAAGGTGACATGCATGACAGAGTGATTGTCAGAGTTATAGTTTTCCCTCAGACGAGGGACAGTATTATGGACAGGTGGTCCAAAGGGGTACCGTGGGAGGCATGGTGTTGGACACTGATTAGTTTCAGTGATTGATACAGTCTAAGAAGTTTGGATTTGGAGTTCATTTATGAACTAGGTCCCATCAGATATCCAAACATATTCTAAGACAGGTATTACTCAAATCGGGAGATGGTTTTCTCCTCGAACTTGAGATTAAGAGAGACATAGAAAGAAACACCGAAGCGGATCCACTCACTGAGGCTATTTCTCGAATACAATAGTTTTGCAAACGAGATTTGCGAAACTGATTAGTAGAGGAGTTGGATGCTCGGTATCACACGAGCTGTGAGTACACGACATCGCAATAATTAGTCTTAAGTGCAAGTGGGAGATTGTTGGATATAGTGCCCTCTAAGTCAATTATTGGATCGCAGGTACGTGATTGCAATGATTAAAGGAGGACCTATACCGATAAACAGTCTTACTCGAGATGATAGTATGCTATCTGGTCTGTCTTTATCATCATGATAAAGCCCATATGATTCTTGTTTGACTACCGGCAGTATGATGGCGATCATATATGTGGGAGCTGGGGTCTATAAGCACATCCTTAAAGTGTCCCTAGTCGTGGGAGTTTCGAGACAGGGCATCGATACTCCAGAGTAGACTAGTGTATACAGTCGAGACCCCGACGAGGGGCGGTGGCCGGTCTCACAAGCCAATGGTGTCAGTTGGATCACCTAAGATGTATACAGGTGCTCATTGGGATATGAGTACACCGGACAGGACTCGCCGGGAACATGCTAGTTGGTATTATACATATCGTCAGATAGCAGTTCCCTGGTGACATGTGTACAGGTTAGTTCATCGACCTGAGGTCGTCATTTGTCTCGTATGAGTTCCCACTGTGCTTAGATTACTACCCTACCACGCTCAAAGGAGTTGTGCAAACAGGTTTTAGTTGGGTACAGTCCCGAGCCACACTGGAGGCAAGTGAGCGGATCGTCGGGGATTCGTCTCTCCCTGTATTGGGGGTGAGATCGCGCAGTGTTTAGGAGAGCCATTACACGAAATCCCTGGCCAGGGTAATCGAGATATACTGGTAGGTACACCAGCAGAATCTCAGGGTGTTCTGGGCTGCTCTCTGACATGACTTATGCAGCTATTGGGGGTCTGACGTTTACCGACCCCCTAGGCCTAATATGCGATACTCATAGACGAATGTTCCGGACTGTACGGTTATTGTCACTGTCAGGCTCAGTAGGGTTTATAGATGAGTTCGCTCGTCAGCTTCCCTTCCAATCAATACATAGGCAAAACGTTACGTACAGCTTGTACCTCTGACGTGCTAGGGGTTATACCCAGTGCCAGTGTATTGATGAGTCATTAGAGTCCCCCACAGACACTTTCCCAAGTTCGGGCGAAACGTTGTAGAGGCCGTATGGGTTTATGGTAAGGTTCGGAAAATGCACGTGCGTTTTCGCACGTGTCGTTTTCCGGGAAGATAATACTGGTAGGCTTTAGTTTAAGCCGGAACCCAGTATTATACTGTGTAGATATAATATCTTTGTCTCAGATGCATTTGTATTCGGTCGTAATACAAATGCGGGTATGTTTATACCGATACGGAGTTATCCTGAAATTCGTTTCGGGATGATTTTTGGAAGTTGCCAGTTTCCAGTTTTCTATCAGCCGTATTTTAACATTCGGTTAAATACGGATTTATGTTTTCTTGATGAGGTGAGTCATGCTTCTAGAAGGTTCTAGAAGTGGTGATTAGGCATATGACTCATTTGTGTCATTAATGGTTGATTAATGATGCAAGGTGACTAGGTTTAATGTCATTGGTTGCTTTTAATGTTAGTTGATGATTCATTCATGCTTTAATTATGATGATAAGTATGAAGGGTTATGGTCACCACTTGAAGCTCCTACACTCACCTCCCTCTTCTATTAGTAGTGGTCGGCCCCTCTTTGTGAGGCATGGTTTTTTCATTTGATTTCATTTTGTGAGAAAAGATTATGATAACTAGTGTATGGAAATTTCCTAGTTCAATTTCCATTCACCTGATTCCAAATGGCAACTTCTATTAACCGTTCGTCCATATTCTTGGACGTAACGAGACAAAGTATTCTACTCATTCTCTACTTCATCTTGGTCGTCTCTTTTGGCAAACTTGACGATCGAGTTGCCTCGGTTCAGAGGCGGGAGCCCGTTTAAAGATCCGTCGACGTGGTGCCACCTGGACGACGAGACCGGAGATCGAGCAAGTTCGGATCAGTTGCAACATAGCGTGGGATGATGGTTGAAGACCGAAGGACTCAGATCATTCGGTATAACAATTCTACCCTCTTTACAATTTGTTAGTTTAGCTTTAATGGACGATCCGGGATAAAGTACGCGATAGCGCCAGTCGTAAAAGTTTTGTTCCGCATATCGGCGTCTGTTTGACGGCCGGGGCGCCGCCGCGTACTTACATCGTCCATGCCAATTTAAAAATTATTGTCGTAAATGGAACTTTGAACTAGAATCGTTAGCTAGAATACAATACGGAAACATAGAGTAAACCTTTTACCATCTAAGTGAAATAGAAATACAACCTTTGTAGATCGGTCCTTCACTTCAATTGATCCTTGTTGTATTCCCTTCGCTGTGATCGTGGTTCTTCCGGACTCTTTCATGGCTTCACGAGGCGAAAAGAGCGACCTTGCTTGAAGTCTTCGAGGCCGAAGATGATCTACGTCGAGGGGATGCCAACTCAAGCTACTACTTCACTAACTAAAGGATTAGTGAAGCAAAAATCCTATACTAAAGTGTTAATCTAGTAGAGGATGGCGAAATAGAAGTGGGCTCACTTTTGAATTTCTTTTCTCACAATATTTCTCACTTTGGATCAAACCCTAGAAAGCTTTTGGCTTTGAGGAAGAAGATGAACAAATAGATGAGAATGAAAATGATCAAGTGAGTGAGCTAACCATGGGTGAGTGGGTATCATATACTAACTCATGTAGAGACATGACCATGGCTAATTATAGTGGTTAGGTTAATAAATATCCTAAGTAAAACAAATGGGTAGACTTTGTCAAAGCACTCACAAGCTTCTACAAGCTTCATGCTTTAAACAATTATCCACTAATTTTGCATTTACTTGGAATATTAAAATCCCACCACTTCAATTAGTATGGTGTATGTCTCATACACCCATGTATGTTGTATCAACAACCATGATACACAAACACAATTTAATATATATCACATATATATTAAAGATGTGCACATGTGAGAAAAACAAATGCTTAAGTGAACCAATGTTAGTTAATGTAAATTAGTATATCACATATACAATTATACACTAAATTATCAAATCAATACTTGACATAATAATCCGGCTATATCTCATATAACCAACTAACATCCAATGTATCATCTTATAGAATCGACCCTTGATTCGATGACCCGGCAATATCATATATAACCGACCGATACAAAAAGTTGCGAGAATAGAATACGGTATTACATACACGCATTATTCACGGTCCCGCACATATCACATATGTGCTCCTATTTCGTTTTGCCTGAGCCAGTAAAACCTCTATGTAGTACTCGAAAGACTCGTCAATACGCCGGTAGTAGGTGATGATCACATCAAGCACCCGCAAGCCGTCAGCAGTACTAGCTGGACGTAACGGTTACCCGAGTATTGAGCGATCAGAAGATCAGCAAGCAAGCCCGCTCCAACTCCTGCAAAAGCCTGACGGTAACACTTGCCGTACAGTCCGGTCACCTCGTCTTATATGTCGCATATCAAGTCTAGGGGTGGTAAACGTCAGACCCTAATAACCGATAAGTCATGCAGATGTGAGGCTCATAACGGGTCGAGAAACTACTGGAAACACTTACCAGTAAATCTATAAAACATCCCTGGCCAGGGACTTCCTGTCATGGCCAATCGAGCACAGCGCAACATCAACCCCCAATACCGGGAGAGACGAAACCCCTCCTATCGCTCATTGCCTCCATGTGACTCGGGACTGTACCCAAAATCCACCGTTTTACACGCCCTCTTGGACGTGGTAAGGTGGAAATCAAAGCACAGTGGGAATCACACTAGACTCTATGACGATCTCGTGTCTACAGACTAACCTGTACAAGTGTCACCAGAGAACAGCCATATGACGTGAGGTATAATACCATCTGGGAGTTCTCTGCGAGTCCGTCCAGTGTACCCAGTCTCCACTGAGCACCCGTATACTATCTCTGATGTCAAACACCAATGGATATGGGATCATCCATCGCCCATCTCATGGGTCGAGAAGCGTATACACTAGTCTACTCTGGTATATCGAAGCCTGTCTCGATACACCCACGACTAGGAACATTAAAGGATGAACTTATGGACTACCATGGCCCCACTAGTATGATCTTCAGAATAGTCCTGGTACTTAAGTACACATCCTAAGGGCTTTACCAATATGTAACCATAAGACAGTATCAAGAAACAAGTATACATGTTAAGATAAAGGGCAACCAGATAGCATACTATCATATCGAGCAAGAAAGTCCTCTCTATATATATGTCCAAGCATCCAATATAATATACATCATATGTACAATACTGGCCTCTATGGCATACATACAACTAACAGATATGACCTAGTCTACAATACCTCAAGAAGACTTCGTTCATTTCTGAACTGTTCCTCTTATATGTGTTCTGTACGTTTAGAACTTTAGTTTGTTTCAGAACGTGTGTACTGTTATACAACGTACAATACCCAATCAACACTTGATTTAGGAAAATATTCACAATATTTTTGGTACGGAATAACAGTCGCTCAGAATCAATGTATTACTACATAAAACAAGGTGATATTTGCCAACTGTTTTGGCTGCAATAATTGCACCATTCTCTACTACTAGAGACATATCACCTTTTCCCAGTTCTTTACCTTTCTATAGCCCATGTAACAAATTACATATGTGGGATCCTGATCCGGTAACCAATACCCAGGTCGTAGAGATAACTGAGAAACGGTTCTTGCTAACGAACACACCCGAAGACAATGCATCAACATGCGTATTCTTCATTTGGGTGGCGTGGGAATCCGGATATTCCCTTATTCCTTACTCATAAATATGACAATCATAAGATAGAGCGGAACCTAGCCTAATATAATAAGTAGGTTCGGTCAAAATATCCATATTATTATCTTGATTAAGGCATGTCATTGGTCGCAACCTTTGTGTGCGGTCTTTGCAAGATTAGATTGGTTTTTATCTAATCAGGATGGATCCCACTGTTTTAATCAAATCTTCCTTCAAACCCTAAAATGTAAGATTAGCCGGGATTAATTACATTCTACAAGTTCGTTAACTGGTCAGTCAGGCAAGTGTCGGTACTCCGAGGGAGGTTCCCCATGCTTTCGCACGGACCTAATAAAAATAAACCTCGTTTCCCTAGAGGCATAACCCCGTTGACACCTTTCTAGACACCTACTGGATTAGCTAATTGTAAAGTGCAAAACTCTCCCAGGAGTAACTCTTACTCGCAGTGGGTATGGCGATCCAACCATCATATAGAAGGTATGCAATCTCATTGCAAATTTCAACACTTGAAATTCGCAATAATGTTTTTTACCCCTAGCAACTTATGACCGTGGCTATGGTCAACAAATTATAAGTGCTAGCCAAGTTCAACCCATCATTTCTTGATCGAATTAAACCAACCAGTGCGACCCTTGGCTAAGGTCAACCAAGCCGCACGACTACCCTAATCCAATTGCTTCAAATGCTATAGACGAGCACTAATTAGCTACCTCACACTACGCCTTGGCTATGGTCATCAAACGTAGTACGAATACTAAATAGTGCTTATCTGAAATGACGGAGGGCTACGCAGGTTTTTATGAAAAGCATGAGCGTAATGAACTTGAAATCGTTGTAGAATCTAGTGATTTAGAAAAGGAGTGTTTTTGAGGCTTTTGCTAGTTTCGATAAAGAGGTCACTCCCAGTGAAAGGATATCTGCTCTTTTCTCATCGAATGAGGTGCTGGATATTCATCAAGGAATACCACCATACAAAGTAAGAACTAGAAAAGCAATAAAAAACAAAACCGAGTGAGTTGTATCATTTGCTAGTTTCGCTAAAGAGGTCACTCCCGGTGAAGGGATCTCGGCTCTTTCCTCATCGAATGAGGTGCTGGATATTCATCAAGGAATACCACTATGCAAAGAAAAAACTAGAGCTATCCTTTTTGAAAATTTGATTCTACAACATCTTTAGGTTTGTTTTCTTTCATTAATCTCATTAATGAAGTCTCATCATTTAATGTTTCCTAAACATTACAGAAAAGTGAAACGAAAATAGAATGTTCGCTTATGCCATCCGCATTCGCCACTGCGCCCCGTCATGCACCGTTAGGTTACTTAACTACCGGCAGAGCGGGGGCTGGACTAGCGCGGGTGCAAAACATAATCAACGTTTATTATATATCATATATATAATACAACATTCGTCTCACGCAGTTATTGTTAGTTATATGTATGCCCTAGAGGCAATTACTGTACATACGATGTATATTGTAGTGGATGCTGGGACGTATATAGGGAGGACTTTCTTGCTCTACATGATAGTATGCTATCTGGTTGTACTTTATCTTATCATGTACTCTGATTGTCTCTCTATTACATGTTGGTAAAGCCCTTAGGATGTGTACTTGACTACCTGGACTATGATGCGGATCATACTAGTGGGAACATGGTAGTCCATAAGTACATCCTTCAAGGTCCCTAGTCGTAGGTGTATCGAGACGGGGCATCGATATACCAGTGTAGACTAGCGTATATGCATCTTGACCCATATGATGGGCGACGGATGATCCCATATCCATCGGTGTTTGATATCAAGGATGGTGTACGGGTGCACAGTGGAGACTGGGTACACTGGACGGACTCGCCGAGAACTCCCAGATGGTATTATACCTTACGTCAGATGGCAGTTCTCTGGTGACACTGGTACAGCTTAGTCTGTTGACCCGAGATCGTCATAGATTCTTGTGTGATTCCCACTGTGCTTTGATTTCCAGCATACCACGTCCTAGAGGGCGTGCAAAAAGGTGGCTTTTAGGTACAGTCCCGAATCACATGGAGGCAATGAGCGATAGGAGGGGATTCGTCTCTCCCGGTATAGGGAGTTGATGTTGCGCTGTGTTCGATTGGCTATGACTGGAAATCCCTGGCCAGGGTTGCTGAGATTTACTGGTAAGTGTTATCAGTAGTTTCTCGAACTGTTATAGACCTCATATCGACACGACTTATCAAGCTATTGGGGTCTGACGTTTACCACCCATAGGCGAGATATGCGACATATCAGACGACGAGACCGGACTGTACGGGAGTGTTACTGATTGCATTCTCAGGAGTACTAGCGGGCTTGCTTGTTGATCTTCTGATCGCTCAATACCCGGGTGGCTGTTACGTTTAGCACACCGCTTGCGTCTTGTGGGTGTTTGATATGATCATCACCTACTGCCGGCGTATTGACGAGTCTTTAGAGTCCTACACAGCGGTTTCCTGGATCAAGCGAAACGGAGTAGGATCACATATGTGATATGTGCGGGACCGAGATTAATACGATATGAGATACCATATTCTATTCTCGCGATTCGTGACATTGATTGGTTGTATGCGATATAGACGGGTTATCGGATCAAGTGTTGATTCGATAAGTTGTTACACATGATATTAGTCGGTTATAGCCGGATTATTAAATCAAGAGTTGATTTAATAATTTAATGCATAATTATATATTTGATATATTACATTGCATTAACTAGTATTAGCTCACTTATGATTTATTTTCTTACTAGATTGTGCACATTGTTTATATGTGATATATGCAAGTGTACAAGTTTGTATCATGCTTGATGATACACACAAGTTGGATGTATGAGACTTAAACCAAATCAAGGTTAAATTAGGGTTTACTAATTTCCTAACAAATAACAAAAGAGGTGAGATTTTGGTCAAAGTTATCAAGCTTCATGAAGCTTGATAAACATTGACAAAGTTAACTCTTTTGTCATTCCTTAGGATATTAGTTAACCCAACCTTTAACCTAATGCCTTGGTTAATTCTCTACATGAGTTAAGAATGAGGGCTTAACTCAACCATGGTGCCATAATTCATTGGAAAAGTTTTCATTTGGATGGATTATTCTTTCTTCTTCTTCTTCATCTTCAAGCTCCATCCAAAAGCTTACTAGCTCTAATGGTGCCATGAGAAAAAGAGTGAGAAAATCAATTCTAAAGTGAGCCGACTTCCTACTTCTTCATCCTATACCACTTGCCATGTAGTAGAGTGTGTTCTCTTCACAAAGTTCATGACCTAGTGAAAGAATAGCTTGAGTTAGTGTCTCCCCGACGTAGATCATCTTCGGCCTCGAAGTCATCGTAGCAAGCACGTTCGTTCTTCTCGTGGAGCTTCTCTAGAGTACGGAGTTCACGATCGCAGTGATGGGGACGTATACACGGAGCTAATGAAGTGAAGGACCGGATCTACAAAGGTTGTAATCCCTCTCACTTAGTGTTAAAGTTGTTAACATGCATGTTTTCGCGTAAACCCTAGTTTAAAGATCCGGCTTCGGGTTGTTCGGCACGGCTAAAATTTTAATCGGGTATGGTTGATGCCTCGTAGACCCTTGTGCGCGTGCCTAGCAACCCTACAGTGGTATCAGAGCCATGCTAGAGCTTTAGGCGAAGTCTAGACGAAGTTTAAAGTCCTATCGAACCCGAAAACCCCGATGTAAACCCTTCTCTGTACATTTTTTTGAAATGTGTTTTTTTATGAATTAAAAATGCTCAGAAAAACAAGCAGGAAAAACTAAGAATTACTGTGAAGTACGGTCCACTAAGTCCCTGAAATGACCGCGGAACCGCGGCCAAACCAAGGGTTTGGCAGCGGTTCCGCGGCCAAAATTTGGATTTAGTCCCTCATATTTCATATATTTATTCTTAGGTCCTTTCTTGTCAATTTTTTCTGGGAATTTTTTATTGCACTCAAGTGTTGAGTTTTCTAGGGTTGTATTGGGGACTCGTTGATTCGATCGGATAATTTAACTTTGTTTAGTTTGTTCCGGATATTTTTAGAAACTGTTAAAAAGTTCGGACGGATATCAATAACTCACTTTTTCCCAGTCGGAAATTTTTTCAAAAGTTGGATTTTTTCTCGAGTTTAAGAATGTTCTAAGTCATGCAAGTAACGCGATGGACCCTCTAGAAGACAACAAATATTAACTCGATTATGTGACCGTCTTGAACTGCCTTTTGAACCTTAGGGTTTGGGGCAGTACAGCGTGCCACATGTGAGGCGTTAGCTTGACCCTTCTACGGCTGGACCATCGGTACTGAGGCATGTGATCGATATTTTTGAATTCCGCTCAAGTGTTGAGCTATTTGGGAAAACTTGCGTGTTTGATTATTCGATCGGAAAGTTTAACATTGTCTATTTATCTGGAATGTGATACAATATTTGGAATCCACAAAAAGTTATGAGATAACTAATTTGAATGTTATAAACCAAGCAGTTTAGTCTCAATTGATCGGTTGCCACAGGATTTTGATGTGATCAAAATTCCGTCGCAATCAAGTAGCGTACGCGGATACTCGCCGGGTAAACATAACAAACAGCCACGCCCCATAGCCCCGACCAAGTGACTGTAGGAGAACCCCGTCGCCAAAAGCATCCGTTCGGGTGCTCGCGGCAGCGGTGTTCCGCCTTAGTGCACTTCGTCGACGGCATCCGGGGTACGGTTGTCTACTAAAGTTTGCGACGAGTATTCGATCAGGATGTCGGGAATCTTGTTGAATTGCCCGACTTGATATTGAAAAGAGTTTTCGATAATGAGACTAAAATGCGGGGTTTATAATTGTTTGGCATACGATGTCTAAGGAATTCAGATGGTCAGGCATGCGATGTCTAAGGAGGTTGCGGATTCCAACTGTTGTAGTTTTACACTTTCTTTTCTGTGACCGTAAGCGAAGTATGTGGTGTATCGCCGGCTTCATTGCTATACATCAACGACAATCGGGATACGCATATTTGCTTACGTTGATGATATGAGATATTATGTGTTGCTGTGATATGTTATAATGGATCGTCGCGTTTTGAATAGCCGGGGTTTTTATGTGAGATGAGAGTTTTTCTTTTTCATTCATGTAAAATTCATTTGTATGTAATATTCTTTTATTGGGGCACTTCCGGGCTGAGGATGATGTCACCATTGTATATTATTTACTTTTCCGCATTAGGTAGACCCAAGGCGGGGAGCACAAGTAACCGGGTTCTAGGGTCCAATGGGAGACCATCTCGAGGAGTCGAGACCGGGTCTCCTAAACCTAGAATTGGCAGTGTTGCTTACCGCTCTCGTAGGGGTCTAGGGATGTGGGTTTGGCTATTCATCACGACCGTGGAATCCTTGTTTTATACTGGCTCGTATTGAAAACACGGACATCCTAGTATATCCATTATTTCATATGTTTCTTCTGCTGCGATATCTGTGATGTGATCATTCGATATGTTGTGATAGATACAGTATATAGTATATATGATATATTATATAGACGTTACTTAAGTTTTACACCCGTGCTAGCCCTGCCCCGCTCTGCCGTTAGTTACCTAACCTAACGGTGCACGAGGGGACATCGAGGAGAACGCGGATGGCATAAGTGTACGTCGTATTTATCTGTGATGTTTAGGTGACTTAACTGATGGGTCTTCATTAATGAGATTAATGAAATAAAATAAACCTAAAGATGTTGTGGAATCGAATTTTCAAAAACAGGTAGCTACGTTTCTTGCTTTGCATCGCGGTGTTCCTTGTAGAACATCCAACACCTTATTCGATAAGGAAAGGGCCGAGATCCCTTCACCGGGAGTGACCCCTTTAGCAATAACTGGCAGATGCTACAACACTCGGTTTATCTTTTGATTGCCTTTGGAGTTTTGCTTTGCATAGTGATATTTATGAATAATCCTGCACCTTATTCGATGAGGAAATGGCCGACGATCCCTTCACTTGGAGTGACCCCTTTAGCAAAACAACAAAAGTCTAAAAAAACACTCCATTTTAAAATCATTTGATTCTACAACGATATCAAGTTCATTACGCAATAGGTTTTCAGAAAAACCTGTCGTAGCCCTCCGTCATTTCAGATAAGGACTGTTTAGTATTCGTGCTGCGTTTGTTGGCCTTTGTCAAGGCGTAGTGTGCGGTAGCTGAATAGTACTTATCTGCTTATGCATATGATGCAGATTGGATTAGGGTAGTCGTGCGACCTTGTTGGCCTTTGTCAAGGGCCGTGCGGGTAGGTTTAATTCAATCAAGAAATGACGGGTTGAACTTGACTAGCAGCCTATAGTTTGTTGGCCTTTGTCAAGGTCATAGGACGCTAGGGGCAAAATATTATCGGGAATTTCAAGTGTTGAAATTTGCAATGAGATTGCATACCTTCTATGAGATAGTTGGATCCCGATACCCGCTGCGAGTAAGAGTTACTCTTAGGAGAGTTTTACACATTACAATTAGCCGATCAAGTAGGTGTCTAGAAAGGTGTTAACGGGGTTACGCCTATGGGAAAACGAGGTTTACTTTAATTAGGTCCTCGCGAAAGCACGGGGAACCTCCCTGAAAGTACCGACACTGGCCTGGCTGAAAGATTGGCGAACTTGTAGAGTGTAATTAATCCCGGCTAGTCTTTCCTTTTAGGGTTTGAAGGAAGATTTGATTAAAACATTGGGAAACATCCTGATTAGATATATTAGATAAACAATCTAATCTTGCAAGAGCATACGCTGAGTGTTTTCTTCGCTCTCTCTCCAGGTAACGACCATATCACGCCTTAATCAAGATAAGAAAATGGATGAATTGATCGAACCCGCTTGTTATACTGTGCTGGGGAACGTTGGTCCCGCTCCAACTTATAATTGTTATAAGACAGAGCGGGAAATTGGGGAATACCAGATTTCCCGTGCCGCCCAAACGAAGAAAGTGCATGTTGATGCATCTTCTTCGGGTGTGTTCATTACAGAGAACTGTTTCTCAGTATCCTTTACGTCCTGGGTATGAGATACCGAATCAGGATCCCGCATATGTAATCTATTACATGGGCTACAGAAAGGTAGAGAACTGAGAACGGGTAATAAGTTTCATGAGACAGAAAACGGTGCAAGTGTTGCAGCCAAGTCTGTTGGTCACTATCACCCTGTATTACCAGAATACATTGATTCTGAACAAATGTTATTAGATACCGAACCTGATATACAACATCATATCAGTCTCTTTATTAGTAAAGAAAGAATATAATTTTGTATTGTTGGATAATGTTTTGAACATTTCCTATATCAAGAGTTGATTGGTCAAGCCACGTTATCAAAAAGCATTGACGTTCTAAATCAAACTACAGTTCTTAGTATACAGAACACATACGAGAGGAAGAGTTCAGAAATGAACGGATCCTTCTTAAGGCATTGTAGACTAGGTCATATCAATGCGACCAGACTAGCAAAGTTACATTTAGATGCATATTTAAATTTGTTTGAATTTACATCTTATGAAACTTGCCGGTCATGTCACAGAGATAAGATGACCACAGCTCCGTTTATTGGAAACAGAGAAAGAGTTAGTGAACTCTTGGGATTGATACATGCTGATGTATGAAAATCCCCTGTCTACACATGCCAAAACCGGTTCTTTGTACTTCATTACATTCTCTGATGATCTCTCAAGATTCATACATATGTTCCTGTTGAAACACAAGTCCGAACCTTTTGAGATATTCACAGAATGTAAGTTAGAAGTAGAGAACCAAAATACGGGTAAAAGTATTATGTCCTTTGATGTGATCAAGTAGGAGAATACTTGAGCACGGAATTCCTGGACTATTCTAAAGGAGAATGAGATTCTCTCTCAGCATTACTCCTCCGTATACACCACAGCACGTCGGTGTATTGGTGCGGAGCAATAGCACCCTATGTGATATGATGTGCTCTATGATGAGTACTACTGAGTTTCCTATTTCCTTTTGGGTGTTATGCGCTTGAGAAACTGCATACCTATTGAATAGGGTTCAAATCAAATCAGTTGCCTACCACTTCATATGTGATATGGAATGGGAAGAGCCCATATCTTAAGTATGTTAAGATTTGTAGTTGTCCGGCCTATGTCTTAAAGCAAAATCCGGACAAGCTCGAGGCAAGGTCTGTTATGTAGAACTGGAAAATTTCCAGCTATACAAACTGCAGCTGATGATTTGGTAGAACCAAAGGATTCAATAGTTTCCAACGATCCTCAGCCTCTCCGCCGATCTAGTAGGGTTCCTCACCCACCAGAGAGATACTTCGGTTTCTCTATGACAGTGGAAGCAAGGATTACATCATGAGATGATGACCCAACTAGTTTCGAGCTGGCGATCAGGAGTGGGACTCTGTAAGAATGGCTGGATGATTAGTGATCTGAGATGGAATCCTTATACACCAACAAAGTATGGACTTTGGTAGCTTTATCTAAAGGGTTAAATCCCCATAAGGAGAGAGTATATCTTGAGAAGATTACTTGGTGTACATGGAAAAGTTGAGACTTTCAAAGCTATGCTTAAGTCCATCCAGATCCTACTTGACACGGCTACATACCATGACTACGATATCTGGTGGTTGGGTGTCATGACTGCTTTTCTAAATGATGTTTTAGAAGAGAGTGTCTATAAGTACATAGCCAGAGGGCTTCGTAGAAAGCGGGAGCAGCGGGAATGTATGCAAGTTGTTTTATGTGATAAAGTAGTCATCGCGGAGTTGGAACGTCTGTTTTGATGTGGTAGCCAAAGAGTTTGACTTCATCAAAATGGTAAATGAACCTTGTATATACAAAAAGGTAGTAGGAGTATGGTGATGTTCCTCGTAGAGTACGTGGATGACATACTCTTGATAAAGAAGGAGTTTCCTGTGCTACGCTCGGTCAATCTCCGCTTATCACAAGGATTCTCCTGATAGGATCAAAGTGATACCTCCTAAATTCTGGATTTTGGATCTATGAGATAGATCTAATTGGATGTTAGGATACTCACTAGTTTCAGTGAGATGGTATTAATCGATCCTGGGGAGAATCACTGGAAAGGTTCCAGGGTGATAAGGACGACTGAATGTCAGTCGCAGGCATTGTCTTTGTTAGTTGTTTGTATGCCCTAGAGGCCAGTATTGTACAGATGATGTATATTAAATTGGATGCTTGGACATATATAGAGATGACTTTCTTACTCGATATGATAGTATGCTATCTGGTTACACTTTATCTTAACATGTACACTAGTCTCTTTAAACTGTCTTATGGTTACATGTTGGTAAAGCCCTTAGGATGTGTACTTGACCACCTGGATTATGATGCAGATCATACTAGTGGGGACATGGTAGTCCATAAGTACATCCTTCAAGGTCCCTAGTCGTGGGTGTATCGAGACGGGGCATCGATATACCAGAGTAGACTAGCGTATACGCTTCACGACCCTTGTGATGGGCGATGGATGATCCCATATCCATTGGTGTTTGACATCAGAGATGGTATACGGGTGCTCAGTGGAGACTGGGTACACTGGACGGGCTCGCCGAGAACTCCCCGATGGTATTATACCTCACGTCAGATGGCAGTTCTCAGGTGACACTTGTGCAGGTTAGTCTGTAGACCCGAGATCGTCATAGAGTCTTGTGTGATTCCCACTGTGCTTTGATCTCCACCTTACCACGTCCATGAGGGCGTGCAGAACGGTGGTCTTTGGGTACATTCCCGAGTCACATGGAGGCAATGAACGATGGGAGGGGTTTCGTCTCTCCCGGTATTGGGGGTTGATGTTGCACTGTGCTCGATTGGCCGTAACAGGGAAGTCCCTGGCCAGGGCTGATCAGAGATTTGCTGGTAAGTGTTACCAGTAGTTTCTCGACCCGTTATGAGCCTCACATCGACATGACTTATCGGTTATTAGGGTCTGACGTTTACCACCCCTAGACATGATATGCGACGTATCAGACGAACAGACCGGACTGTACGGTAAGTGTTACTGGTTAGATTCACAGGAGTGTGAGTGGGCTAGCTCGTCGAGCTTCTGATCGCTCAATACCCTGATGGCCGTTACGTTTAGCAGACCGCTTGCGGCTTGTGGGTGCTTGATATGATCATCATCTGCTACCGGCGTATTGACGAGTGTTTAGAGTCCTACACAGAGGTTTCCTGGCTCAAGCAAAACGAAATAGGAGCGCATATGAGATATGTGCAGGACCGAGAATAATGCGTGTATGTGATACCGCATTTCATTCTCGCGATAAATGTTTCGATTGGTTATATTCGATATGACCTAGTTATTGAATCATTGATTCGATAAATCGATACATTGAATACTAGTCGATTATGTGCGACATGACCGGATCATTGAATCAAATGTTGATTTAATGATTTAATGTACAATTATATATTTGATATATTACTTTGCATTAGCTAGTATTGGTTCACTTTATATGGATTTTCTCACTTGATGTGCATGATGTATATGTGATATACTTTTGTGCACTTGTATGTATCATATTTGATGATGCATGTTTATATGGTTAAGTATAAAGAATAAAACCATGGTTAAGTAGATAATTAGGGTTTTGTTTTAATCACTCATTTATTTATCCATTCCTTTTTATTTAAATAATTTTACGAAAACAAAATGGTTTTCTTTTTGTCATGAAGCTTGATGAAGCTTCCTGAAGGTTTGACTCAAAGACCATTTTGTCTTCATGCTAAACCCTAACTATTCCCACTTACCATGGTTTGCTCTCTACACATAACCTTAGTTTGATTATGGTAAGTATTGTTTTTCTTTTCATTTTAAAATAGACTTATCATAATTCTAGCACATCTTCTTCTTCATCTTCAAGTTTGAAACCTTTTGGCCAACAATGGCAACTTGAGCTTGAGAGTGAGAAATCCAATTCTAAAGACAACCCACCTCCTATTTCTTCATCCTCTACCTCTTTCCAAGTAGTAGAGTGTGTTTTCTTCACAAGTTTCATCACTTTGTGAAGTGGGAGCTTGATCTAGCGATGCCTCGACGTAGATCATCTTCGGCATCGTCGTCGATGACCAAGCCCGTTCATTCTCCGATGAAGCCGACGCTAGAGCCCGGGGTTCGACTTGGACAGTGAGGAGACATCGTTGCGGAGCCGTGGAGGTGGATATCCGGATCTACAAAGGTTGTAATTTCCATATTCTAGTAGTTAAGTGTTAACTAGTTTACTTTTCGCCTAGATTTCTAGCAACGATCCGTTAACTAGGGTTTCTCGGCACCATATTTTTGTAAAATGTCATGGTTGATGCCTTGTGAGACCTCTTTAGGGTGCCTAGGAACCTTTCAGTGGTATCAAAGCCTAGCTAGAGCCTTAGGCGAAGTCTAGATGGCGTTTGAAGCCCGAACGAACCCGAAACCCCAAACCAAACATGCTCTCTGTCCTTTTTCTAAAATCGGGGATTTTTCCACATTAAAAATATGCAGAAAAATCAGCAGGCTAATCTAAGAGTTACTGTGAATTTCGATGGACTAATTCCATCAGAGAGTCGCGGATCCGCGGCACGAGCATGGCTCGTGCGGCGGATGCGCGGCGCTTTTGTCGTTTTGTGCATTTTATTTTTCACAGTAATTCTCATTTTTCTGTGGTGGTTTTCCTGGGAATTTTTAATATTCATTCAAGAGTTGAATTTTCCAGGGTTGTTTTGGAGATTCGGTATTTCGATCGGATTATCAAATTTCGTCTTTTGTGTATTTCCGGATAATTTTCAGAATATGTTAAAAAGTTCGACCGGATATAAATACCCAATTTTTCCCCTGTCGGGAAATTTCCAAGTGTTGGATTTTTCCGTAGTTTAACGACGTTCTAAGTAGTGCAAGTAATGCGATGGACCCTCTAGAAGACAACAAACCTTGACTCGATTATGTGACCGTCTTGAACTGCCCTTTGAACTTTCGGGTTTGGGGCAGTACGGCGTGCCACATCTGAGGCGTTGGCTTGACCCTTCTACGGCTGGACCGTCGGTACTGAGGCACGAACTGAATGTTGTTAGACTTATTTCATGTGTTGAGCTGTATCGGGAAAAACTTGGGTATTCGACTGTTCGATCGGAAAGTTTAACATTTTCTGTTTATCTGGAATGTGATACAATAATTGGAATTCACAAACAGTTATGAGATAACTGAATGGATGTTATAAATCTAGCAGTTTAGTCCCACATGATATTGAAAAGAGTTTTCGATGATGAGACTAAAATGCGGGATTTATATCTGTTAGGCATGTGATGTCTAAGTATTTCATTTGATTAGGCATGCGATGTTTAAAGAAGTTGCGGATTCCAATTGTTGTAGTTTTACACTTTCTTTTCTGTGACCGTAAGTGTAATATGTGATATCGCCGGTTTCGTTGCTATATGTCAACGACAATTGGGATGCGCATATTTACTTACGTTGATGACATGTGATGTTATGTGTTGCTGGATATGTTATATTGGATCGTCGTGTTCGAATAGCCAGGGTTTTTTTATGTGAGATGAGTGTTTTTCATTTTCATTCATGTAAAAACTTGTATGTAATATTCTTTCATTTGGGGCACTTCCAGGTAGCGGAAGTTGTCACCCTTTGTATATTATTTACTTTTCCGCATTAGGATAGACCCAAGGAGGGGAGCACAAGTAACCGGGTTCTGGGGTCCAGTGGGAGACCAACTCGAGGAGTCGAGTCCGGGTCTCCTAACCCTAGAATTGGCAGGGTTGCTTGCCGCTCTCGTAGAGGTCTAGGGGTGTGGGATTGGCTATTCATCACGACCGTGGAATCCGTGTTTTATACTGGCTCGTATTGAAAACACGGACGTCCTAGTATATCCAATATTTCATATGTTTCTTCTGCTGCGATATCTGTGATGCGATCATGTGATGTTCTGTGATAGATACTTTATATAGTATATATGATATATTATATAGACGTTACTTATGTTTTGCACCCGCACTAGCCCTGTCCTGCTCTGTCGTTAGTTACCTAACCTAACGGTGCACGAGGGGACATCCAGGCGAATGTGGATGGCATAAGTGTACGTCATATTTATCTGTGATGTTTAGGTATTTAAATGATGGGACTTCATTAATGTGATTAATGAAAGAAAAGAAACCTAAGATGTTGTAGAATCAAATTTTAAACAAAACAGGTAGCTACAGTTCTTGCTTTGCATAGCGGTATATATGATATACCCTGCACCTTATTCGATGAGGAAAAGACCGAGATCCCTTAACCGGGAGTGACTCCTTTAGTAGTAACTAGCAGATGCTACACACTCGGTTTGGCTTTGATTGCTTTTAAGAGTTTTTGCTTTGCACAGTGATATATATGATATATCCCGCACCTCATTCGACGAGGAAAGGGCCGACGATCCCTTCACCGGGAGTGACCCCTTTAGCAAAACTAGAAAAGTTTCAAAATCACTCCATTTCATAACTTCATTCGATTCTACAACGATATCAAGTTCATTACGCTCATGGTTTTTTCTGAAAGAACCCGCGTAGCCCTCCGTCATTTCAGATAGATATGATTTAGTATTCGTGCTATGTTTGTTGACTTTGTCAAGGCATAGTGTATGGTAGCTAAATTATGTTTATCTGTAACAACATGAGATGTGATTGGATTAGAGCATTCGCACGGCCTTGTTGACTCAGTCAAGGGTCGTATGGGTGGGTTTAATTCAATCGGGAAATGTACGGGTTGAACTTGACTTGCGATTTATGGTTTGTTGACTTAGTCAAGGTCATAGATCGCTAGGGGCAAAAGCATTATCGGGAATTTCAAGTGTTGAAATTTGCAATGAGATTGCATACCTTCTATGAGATAGTTGGATCCCGATACCCACTGCGAGTAAGAGTTACTCCTGGGAGAGTTTTACACATTACAATTAGCCGATCAAGTAGGTGTCTAGAAAGGTGTTAACGAGGTTACGCCTCTGGGAAAACGAGGTTTACATTAATTAGGTTCGTGCGAAAGCACGGGGGACCTCCCTCAAAGTACCGACACTGGCCTGGCTGAAAGATTGGCGAACTTGTAGTGTGTAATTAATCCCGGCTAGTCTGTCCTTTTAGGGTTTGAAGGATGATTTGAAAAAAAGCAGTGGGAGCCATCCTGATTAGATAAGATAATAACCAATCTGATCTTGCACGAGTATACGCTAAAGTGTTTTCTTCTCTCTCTCTCCAGGTAGCGACCATTTCATGCCTTAATCAAGATAATAATATGGATGTATTGACCGAACCCGCATGTTATACTGTGCAGGGGAACGTTGGACCCGTTCTATCTTATAAATGTTATAAGACTGAACAGGAAACAGGAGAATATCTGGATTCTCACACCGCCCACACGGAGAACATGCATGTTGATGCATCATCTTCAGGTGTGTTTGTAATTGAGAACTGTTTCTCAGTTCACCCTACGTCCTGGGTATTAGATACCGGGTCAGGATCCTACATATGTAAGATGTTACATGGGCTGCGAAAAGGTAGAGAACTGAGAAAAGGTGATCATTCCGTTCATGTAGGGAATGGGGCAAATGTTGCAGCCAAAGCAGTTGGCATATATCACCTGGTATTACCAAATGGTAATACACTAGTCCTGAATGAGTGCTATTATATACCGAACATGATGTGCAACATTATATCAGTTTCTTTATTAAGTAAAGAAGGTTATAATTTTGTAGTAAAGGATATTGTTATGAACATATTCCTGGATCAAAAGTTGATAGCATCAGGCTCGCTACATAATGGCATATACATTCTCAATCAAAATACAGTCTTCAATATACAAAACACACACAAAAGGAAAAGCTCAGAAATGAACGAATCCTTCTTGTGGCACTGTAGACTTGGCCATATCAATGAGACACGACTAGCTAAGTTGCATAAGAATGGATATTTGAATTCGTTCGAATTATCATCGTATGACACTTGCCATTCATGTCTCAAAGGAAAAATGACCAAAACTCCGTTTACGGGACACGGAGAAAGAGTTACTGAACTCTTAGGACTGGTGCATAGTGATGTATGCGGTCCAATGTCTACACACGCCAGAAATGGTTCTTCCTACTTCATTACATTCACTGACGATCTCTCTAGATACGGGCATGTGTTCCTGTTGAAACACAAGTCTGAAGCTTTTGAGAAATTCAAAGAATATAAGCACGAGGTAGAGAACCAAACGGGCAAAAGTATTAAGGTTCTTCGATCTGATCGAGGAGGTGAATACTTAAGCAGTGAATTCCTGGATTATCTAAAAGAGAATGGGATTCTCTCTCAGCTTACTCCTCCTTATACACCACAGCACAACGGTGTATCGGAACGAAGGAATCGCACCCTATTAGATATGGTGCGTTCAATGATGAGTAATGCTGAGTTACCTATTTCCTTTTGGGGGTATGCGCTTGAGACATCCATATACCTATTGAATCTGGTTCCGTCTAAATCTGTGCCTACCACACCATATGAGATATGGAGTGGGAAGAGACCATATTTTAAACGAATTAAGATATGGGGTTGTCCGGCCTATGTCAAAAAGCAAAATCCGGACAAACTCGAGGCACGATCAGTCCTTTGCAAGTTTGTGGGATATCCTAAGAATTCTCAAGGGTATTTTTTCTACCAAGCTGAGGAACAAAGAGTGTTTGTTGCTCAACATGCCACCTTTTTGGAAAGGGAATTTCTTGCAAAAGAAATTAATAGCAAAGAGGTAGAGCTGGAAGAGGTTCCAGCACCACAAACTGCAACTAACGATTTGGTAGAACCAGAGGATTCAGTATTACCCGACGAACCCCAGCCTCTCCGCCGATCTAGTAGGGTTCCTCGCCAACCTGAGAGATACTATGGTTTTCTCATTGATGGTGGCAGTGAGGATTGCATCATGAAGGATGATGACCCAACTAGCTTCGAGCAGGCCATCACGAGTGGGGACTCAGTGAAATGGCTGGATGCTATGCGGTCCGAGATGGAATCCATGTACACCAACAAAGTATGGACATTGGAAGTTGCTCCTGAAGGGGTAAAACCCATTGGGAGCAAGTGGATCTTTAAGAAGAAACTTGGTGTAGATGGGAAAGTGGAGACTTTCAAAGCTAGACTTGTAGCAAAGGGTTTTCGTCAAAGACCAGGTGTGGACTATGACGAGACCTTTTCTCCAGTGGCTATGCTTAAATCCATCCGGATCATGATTGCCATCGCTGCTTATCATGATTACGAAATCTACGAAATCTGGCAAATGGATGTTAAGACCGCCTTTCTAAATGGTGATTTAGAAGAGTGCGTGTACATGACTCAGCCAGAGGGCTTCGTAGACAGTGGGAGCAGCGGGAAGGTGTGCAAGCTGCTTAAATCCATTTATGGATTAAAGCAAGCATCGCGGAGTTGGAACATATACTTTGACGTCGTTATCAAAGAGTTTGATTTCGTCAAAAATCCAGATGAACCTTGTATCTACAAGAAGGTGGCGGAGAGTAAGGTGGTCTTCCTCGTATTGTATGTGGATGACATACTCTTGATAGGAAATGATATTCCTATGCTGCAATCGGTCAAGCTCTTCTTATCACAAAGATTCTCAATGAAAGATCTTGGTGATGCCTCCTGCATATTGGGAATAAGGATCTATAGAGATAGATCCAAACGGATTTTGGGATTGTCCCAATCCAGGTACATTGACACCATACTAAAGAGGTTTAGTATGGAAGAGTCCAAGCGTGGGAACATGCCCACGATCTCTGGAGTCACTCTCTCCAAAGAGATGTCTCCCAAGATTGATTTGGTGAGAGCTCGCTTGCAAGGGATACCCTATGCTTCGGCAGTAGGCTCTATCATGTATGCGATGCTATGTACCAGACCCGATGTAGCATACTCACTAAGTATAGTGAGCAGGTATCAAGCTGATCCTGGAGAGAGTCACTGGACAACTGTGAAGAGCATTCTCAAGTACTTGCGAAGGACTAGAGATATGTTCTTGGTGTTTGGTAACGGAGAGCTCCAAGTGGAGTCCTTTACCGATTCGAGCTTCCAGAGTGATAAGGACGACTCTAAGTCGCAGTCGGGCTTTGTCTTTACCCTTTACGGAGGGGCGGTTAGCTGGAAGAGTTCCAAGCAGGAAACCGTGGCAGACTCGACTATGGAGGCTGAATACATCGCTGCCAACGATGTTGCCAAAGAGGTTGTCTGGATCAAGAAGTTCATTACCGAACTTGGTGTGGTTCCATCCATTGAGCATCCAATACCTTTGTATTGCGATAACAATGGAGCGATGGCTTTGGCCAAGGAACCCAGGTCCCATCAGCGATCCAGGCATATTCTGAGGCGGTATCACCTGATCCGGGAGATAGTTGATCGCCGGGAGATCGAGGTCAGGAGGGTTGACACGAAGAACGACACGGCGGATCCACTCACGAAGGCCATTCCCCAGATACAGTTTGAGAGACTCTTCGGAATGCTCGGTATGCGATACTACAACAGCTGGCCCTAGTGCAAGTGGGAGATTGTTAGTTGTATGTATGCCCTAGAGGCTAGTATTGTACAGATGATGTATATTATATTGGATGCTTGGACATATATAGAGATGACTTTCTTGCTCGATATGATAGTATGCTATCTGGTTACTCTTTATCTTAACATGTACACTAGTCTCTTTAAACAGTCTTATGGTTACATGTTCGTAAAGCCCTTAGGATGTGTACTTGACTACCTGGACTATGATGCAGATCATACTAGTGGGGACATGGTAGTCCATAAGTACATCCTTCAAGGTCCCTAGTCGTGGGTGTATCGAGACGGGGAATCGATATACCAGAGTAGACTAGCGTATACGCTTCTCGACCCATGTGATGGGCGATGGATGATCCCATATCCATTGGTGTTTCACATCAGAGATGGTATACGGGTGCTCAGTGGAGACTGGGTACACTGGACGGACTCGCCGAGAACTCCCAGATGGTATTATACCTCACGTCAGATGGCAGTTCTCAGGTGACACTTGTGCAGGTTAGTCTGTAGACCCGAGATCGTCATAGAGTCTTGTGTGATTCCCACTGTGCTTTGATCTCCACCTTACCATGTCCATGAGGGCGTGCAAAACGGTGGTCTTTGGGTACAGTCCCGAGTCACATGGAGGCAATGAGCGATAGGAGGGGTTTCGTCTCTCCCGGTATTGGGGGTTGATGTTGCGCTGTGCTCGATTGGCCGTAACAGGGAAGTCCATGGCCAGGGCTGATCAGAGATTTGCTGGTAAGTGTTACCAGTATTTTCTCGACCCGTTATGAGCCTTACATCGGCACGACTTATCGGTTATTGGGGTCTGACGTTTACCACCCCTAGACTTGATATGCGACGTATCAGACGAACAGACCGGACTGTACGGTAAGTGTTACTGGTTGGATTCACAGGAGTGTGAGCGGGCTAGCTCGTCGATCTTCTGATCGCTCAATACCCGGATGGCCGTTACGTTTAGCAGACCGCTTGCGGCTTGTGGGTGCTTGATATGATCATCATCTGCTACCGGCGTATTGACGAGTCTTTAGAGTCCTACACAGAGGTTTCCTGGCTCAAGCGAAACGAAATAGGAGCGCATATGAGATATGTGCAGGACCGAGAATAATGCGTGTATGTGATACCGCATTTCATTCTCGCGATAAATGTTTCGATTGGTTATATTCGATATGACCAAGTTATCGAATCATTGATTCGATAAATCGATACATTGAATACTAGTCGGTTATGTGCGACATGACTGGATCATTGAATCAAATGTTGATTTAATGATTTAATGTACAATTATATATTTGATATATTACTTTGCATTAGCTAGTATTGGTTCACTTTATATGGATTTTCTCACTTGATGTGCATGATGTATATGTGATATACTTTTGTGCACTTGTATGTATCATATTTGATGATGCATGTTTATATGGTTAAGTATAAAGAATAAAACCATGGTTAAGTAGATAATTAGGGTTTTGTTTTAATCACTCATTTATTTATCCATTCCTTTTTATTTAAATAATTTTATGAAAACAAAATGGTTTTCTTTTTGTCATGAAGCTTGATGAAGCTTCATGAAGGTTTGACTCAAAGACCATTTTGTCTTCATGCTAAACCCTAACTATTCCTACTTACCATCGTTTGCTCTCTACACTTAACCTTAGTTTGATTATGATAAGTATTGTTTTTCTTTTCATTTTAAAATAGACTTATAATAATTCTAGCTCATCTTCTTCTTCATCTTCAAGTTTGAAACCTTGTGGCCAACAATGGAAACTTGAGCTTGAGAGTGAGAAATCCAATTCTAAAGAGAACCCACCTCCTATTTCTTCATCCTCTACCTATTGCCAAGTAGTAGAGTGTGTTTTCTTCACAAGTTTCATCACTTTGTGAAGTGGGAGCTTGATCTAGCGATGCCTCGACGTAGATCATCTTCGGCATCGTCGTCGATGACCAAGCCCGTTCATTTTCCGATGAAGCCGACGCTAGAGCCCGGGGTTCGACTTGGACAGCGAGGAGACATCGTTGCGGAGCCGTGGAGGTGGATATCCGGATCTAAAAAGGTTGTAATTTCCATATTCTAGTAGTTAAGTGTTAACTAGTTTACTTTTCGCCTAGATTTCTAGCAACGATCCGTTAACTAGGGTTTCTCGGCACCATATTTTTGTAAAATGGCATGGTTGATGCCTTGTGAGACCTCTTTAGGGTGCCAAGGAACCATTCAGTCTTTACCCTCATTGGAGGGACGGTATGTTGGAAGAGTTCCAAGCTAGATACCGTGACATACTAGAGGATTAAAGGAAAGATATATCGTTACCAAAGGATCTACCAAAGAGGCAGTCTGGATATATATATATAAGTTCATGAGATGAACTTTGCTCATACCATTGTGTGACAATGGAGTTATGGCTTTGGCCAAGGAACTACCGTCCCATCAGAAATCCAGATATAATTCTTAGGCAGTATCACCTGATCACGGAGATGGTTGATCTCCAGGGAGATCGAGGTAAGGAGAGTAGACACAGAGGACAACAGCGCGGATCCACTCACAAAGGCCTTTTCCCCAGTAGAGACTTTTATGGGATAGTTGAGTATGAGATACTTCAACCACAGCTAATTGTTGGGTATGTGATACCACAACGGATGGCCCTAGTGCAAGTGGGAGATTGTTAGTTATATGTATGCCCTAGAGGCCATTACTGTACATAAGATATATATTGTAGTGGATGCTGGGACGTATATAGGGAGGACTTTCTTGCTCGACATGATAGCATGCTATCTGGTTGTACTTTATCTTAACATGTACTATGATTGTCTCTCTGTTACATGTTGGTAAAGCCCTTAGGATGTGTACTTGACTACCTGCACTATGATACGGATCATACTAGTGGGAACATGGTAGTCCATAAGTACATCCATCAAGGTCCCTAGTCGTGGGTGTATCGAGATGGGGCATCGATATACCAATGTAGACTAGCGTATATGCATCTTGACCCATATGATGGGCGATGGATGATCCCATATCCATCGGTGTTTGACATCAAGGATGGTGTAAGTCCATGCTACCTCTCCCGGTACTTTTGGGCATGCGGAATTTGGTGAAAAACAATTTTCTAGAGGCGGTAACATGGGCTCAAAACCGGATCTTTGTTAAACTATCTACCTAACAACCTAACTAGGAGTTGTTAACTACTCGGTTAGGGGGTTATACCTTTCTTTCTTGAACTCCTTCGTCTTTGACTCTCGATGGTGTACGGATTGGCTTCACTCCGTCGTCTCCTTGCGCCGAAGATCGATCCACCCGTAAGCTTCTACCTTTACCTTCTTCTTCGAGATTTGAAGAAACTAGTTCACTCGGTTTGCTAAACCTTGTGAACTAGAGTGAGTAGAGAAGAGTGTGTTGGGATTATATTCTATGGTTCTTGCTTCTCAACACATGAGACAAGTGAACCATAGACTAAAGAGAGGGAGAGCAAGAGGAAGAAGATGAGAGCTCAAGAACACAAGAGAGAGAAAGGAAATGAAAGAATGAGCAAGACTTTTCTCTCTCGGCTCTCATAATCCAAAGCCATCATAACCAATAATAGCAATGAAGTATTAGTGATGGTTTAAGCTACAATAGCCATATCATTTCATGCACTCATTTTGCACAAGAGAACAATCAAGCAAAAGTCTTTGCCATGAAATGATAACCATTGTCATCATGATCGTCAACTAGTCCAACCTAGTCAACCGGTCAACAAAGTCAACCCCTCAACAACCATGTCACTATAATACTTAATTAATATTATTGTTAATTACATATCATATTCTCATTAGGGTTGAGCAAAAATTCAATGGTCAACTGTCAACAGTCAACAACCCTAATGAGAATCCTCTGCCTATGTCTCTCTGTCAACTGTGCATACACACCCGCATCCGCGTTCCGAGGAACACGAATACAGACTGGATAAAACCAATCCCAAAACGTACACTAGGATCTGGCTTAAACCAAATCCCGCTAGTCTTAACTGTCCAGACACTGTACGTGCATAAGTGCACGGATGTGACCGAACCCTGTCGCAAAACCATGCGACCTCTACTCTTTTTCCTAAAGGCGAATAGCTTTCTGTGTGGGACTCTAAAGACTCGACACTACGCTGGCAGTGGGTTTAACCACAGACCGCAAGCGGCACTAGCTGTGCGTAACGGTCCCCAGGTAGAAGCCGACAAGAAGACTGACGAGGTGAAACCCATCTGAACTCCTACTGAGTCTGACTGTGACAGTCTCCGTACAGTCCGGTCTGTTCGTCTGATATATCGCATGGCGGGCCTAGGGGGGGCGGTAAACGTCGGTCCCCTAATAGCGGTACAAGTCGTGTCGGAGTGAAGCCCAAAACACCCTGAGATAACACTGGAAGCCTACCAGTATATCTCGCTTGCCCTGGCTAGGGACTACTCGTGTAATGGCTCTCCTAGGCCCAGCGCGATGTCAACCCCCAATACCGGGAGAGATGAATCCTGTCTAACCGTCACTGCCTCCAAGTGCTTCGGGACTGTACCCAACTACTACCTGTTTGCATGACTCCTTTGAGCCGTGGTAGGGTAGTAATCAAAGTACAGTGGGAACACACTCGAGGCGAAGTGACAGTATCAAGTCAGCGGACTAAGCTGTACTCATGTCACCTGGGAACTGATAATTGACGATAAGTATAGTACCAACCGGTCAGTTCCCGACTAGTCTTGTCCAGTGTACTCGTAACCTAACGAGCACCCGTATACTATCTCCAGTACGACGTATTGATGGCTGTGGGACAGACCATCTCCTACACTGGGATGAGAAGCGCATACGCTAGTCTACTCCGGAGTATCGATGCCCTGTCTCGATAGTCCTGCGACTAGGGACCTGTATAAGGATGTGCTTATAGATTACCCAGCCCCCACTAGTGTGACTGCCATCACAACGCTGGTAATCAAGCAAAGATCCTAAGGGCTCCACTAATGTGTATTGGTGATATACTAAAATAAACATATGTACACATTGAAGTAGAAACAAACCAAGTAGCATACTACTATATTGAGCAAGATTGTTTACACAAGGTGAATATCCCAAGCTTCCATTAAGTAATATACAAACTAGTATGATACAGTAATGGCCTCTAGGGCATATACACTAACAATCTCCCACTTGCACTAAGGCCATGTACTGGCATATCGAAGACCTATCATCTCGATCAGCCGCTCGAACTGAGTCTGGGTCAAGGCCTTGGTGAATGGATCGGCAGTGTTATCTTCTGAAGCAACCCTCCGAAACTCGATCTCCTGGCGATACACGATCTCCCTGATCAGGTGATACCGCCTCAAGATGTGTCTGGATCTCTGATGGGACCTGGGTTCCTTCGCTAAAGCTATAGCTTCGTTGTTGTCGCAATACAGAGGTATTGGATCAACAATGGACGGAACCACCTGAAGTTCTTTCAAGAACTTCCTCATCCAGACAGCTTCTTTTGCGGCATCAGATGCAGCGAGGTATTCCGCTTCCAACGTCGAGTCTGCAACGGTTTCCTGTTTGGAACACTTCCAACACACCGCCCCTCCATTGAGGGTAAAGACAAAACCCGACATGGACTTGGAATCATCCTTGTCGCTCTGGAAGCTGGAGTCAGCAAAGTCCTCGATCTGGAGGACTCTTCCGCCATACACTAAGAACATCACCTTAGTCCTTCTCAGGTACTTGAGAATGTTCTTTACCGCTATCCAGTGTTTCTCCCCAGGGTTTGACTGATACCGGCTTACCACACTCAGTGCATAAGCTACATCCAGTCTGGTACACAACATCGCATATATTATAGAGCCTACCACAGAAGCGTAGGGTATAATAGACATGCGATCCCTCTCCAAATCAGTCTTGGGAGACATCTCTTTAGAGAGGGTGATCCCGTGACAAGCCGGTAGGTTACCGCGCTTGGAATCTTCCATACTGAATCTTTTCAGTATGGTGTCGATGAACCTGGACTGTGAAAGTCCTAATATCCTCTTGGATCTATCACGATAGATCCGGATCCCCAGGATGTATGACGCATCACCCAGGTCTTTCATGGAGAACCAGTGTGACAATAACCCTTGACAGATTGTAGCATAGGAATGTCATTTCCTATTAAGAGAATGTCATCCATGTATAAAACGAGGAATACTACAGTTCTCGCTACAAATCTACTATAGATGCATGTTTCATCTGGATTTTTGATAAAGCCAAATTCCTTGACCGTCTCATGAAAACAGATGTTCCAACTCCGCGATGCCTGCTTTAGTCCGTAAATGGACTTAAGCAACTTGCACACCTTTCCGCTGCTCCCACTCTGAATGAAACCCTCTGGCTGGTCCATATAGACACACTCCTCTAAATTTCCATTTAGAAAAGCGGTCTTTACGTCCATCTGCCAAATCTCATAATCGTGGAAGGCAGCAAAGGAAAGAAGGATCCGAATGGATTTCAGCATAGCTACTGGAGAAAAGGTCTCGTCATAGTCCAAACCAGGTCTTTGACGAAAACCCTTTGCAACCAGTCTAGCTTTATAGGTCTCAACCTGTCCATCAACACCAATCTTCCTTTTGAAGATCCACTTGCATCCTACGGGTTTTATCCCGTCTGGAGCAACTTCCAACGTCCATACTTTGTTGGTGTACATGGACTCCATTTCGGTCCGCATTGCATCCAGCCATTTTACCGAGTCGACGCTCTGAACGGCCTGCTGGAAGCTAGTAGGATCATCATAATCTATGATGCAATCCTCTCTATCCCCGTCTATGAGAAAACAGTAGTATCTCTCGGGCGGATGAGACTGCCTACTACTCCTGCGGAGCCGCGTAGGAATGTCCTGTTCTTTTGAACCCTCTGGTTCTACTAAGCTTTCAGTAATAGTCTGTGGTTCTGGAATCTCTTCCAGTTCTATTTCGCTCCCACTTGTTTCCTTTTCTAAGAACTGGTGTTCCAGAAAATGGGCATTACGAGAAACAATGATCTTTTGTTCCTCTGCGTAATAGAAGAGATACCCCATAGAGTTCTTTGGGTATCCCACAAACTTGCACAGTACTGAGCGTGCCTCGAGTTTGTCCGTATGCTGCTTTTTGACAAAAGCCGGACATCCCCAGATCTTCAGATATTGAAGATAGGGTTTCTTCCCATTCCATATCTCATATGGTGTGGTAGGCACAGTCTTAGTTGGAACTCGGTTCAAAAGGTATGCAGCTGATTCTAGCGCATACCCCCAGAATGATCGTGGTAACTCAGCGTTACTCATCATGGACCGTACCATATCCAATAGGGTTCGGTTCCGTCTCTCCGATACACCATTATGTTGCGGAGTGTATGGAGAAGTAAGCTGAGAGAGAATTCCATTCTCTTTTAAATAATCCAAGAACTCGGCACTTAAGTATTCTCCACCTCGATCCGATCTTAAAATCTTGATACTTTTGCCGGTTTGTTTTTCTACTTCATTCTTATATTCCTGGAACTTTCCAAAGGCTTCGGATTTATATTTCATTAAGAAGACATAACCGTACCTTGAAAAGTCATCCGTAAAAGTAATGAAGTAAGAATAACCGCTTCGCGCATGTGTAGACATTGGACCACACACGTCGCTGTGTACGAGTCCTAAGAGCTCGCTCGCTCTTACTCCGTGTCCAGTGAACGGAGACTTTGTCATCTTTCCTTTGAGACAGGATTGACAAGTGGCATACGATTGATATTCGAACGGATTCAAATATCCATCTGCATGTAACTTCGTCAACCTTCTCTCATTGATGTGACCCAGTCTACAATGCCATAAGAAAGTCTGATTTATTTCCGGAGACTTTCTTTTGTGTGTATTCTGGACATTGAAAATATGTGGTTGGTTTAATACGTATATACCATTGCTTAATGTACCTGACCCAATCAGAACTTGATTAAGGTGAATGTTCACAACATTACTTACAAATGCAAATTCATAACCTTCTTTAGATAATAAAGATACAGAAATGATATTACAAGTTGCATTGGTTACAAAATAGCAATTACGCAAAACCAAAACGTGTCCATCTGATAAGCCCAGGTGATAGTCCCCCACGGACTCAGCATCCATGCCAGCTCCGTTTGCAACTCTGAGGGTCATATCACCTGCCTTCAAAACCCTACGCTTTCTCAGTGCCTGCAAAGAATTACAGATATGAGATCCTGATCCGGTATCCAATACCCAGGAAGTAGAGTTTATTGAAAGACAGTTTTCAATAACATACACACCTGAAGCTAAAGCAGCAACTTGCTTCAGTTCCTGTGTCCTGGCTTTCAAAGCCCTGCAAGCATTCTTCCAGTGTCCCTTCTTATGAAAATAGAAGCATTCTTCTTTATCCACAAGCTGCCCCGCTTTCTTTGTAGCCTTTGCTTTTCCCTTCGTATCCACTTTACTAACACCGCCCCTTGGTTTGGCGGGGGCTTTCTTCTTCTTTCCCTTGGCTTTCTCCTTGGCCCTAGAAGAGGAAGATCCTCCTACAAACAAAGTGGATATTTCCCTACCTTTCTGTAGGGTGCCCTCTGCGCTCCTCAGCATGTTGAGGAGTTCTGAAAGTTCAACTTCCTTTTCTTATAAGTTGAAGTTCAGGATAAACTGGGCGTAAGTGGAAAGAAGGGACTGGAGAATCAAGTCCGTATAGAGCTCATTCTCCAACGTGGTCCCAAGGTCCGCGAGCTCTTCTATGTAGCCAATCATCTTAAGCACGTGTTCCGCTACCGATGATCTGACGGCCAATCTTGCCGAAAATAACTTTTTCGACACTTCGTATCTTGCGATACGAGATTGCTCTCCACACAGTTCTTTTGTATGGAGAAATATGGACTCAAGGTCCATATTCTCGTGCCTCCTCTGATGTTCGTTGTCCATAGCGGCAAGCACGAGGCACCTGGCCTTCATGCAATCAATCTCCCAAGTCTTACGGATTTCGTTATCCGCGACGCTGGAGGTGGGACCTGGGACAGGGGGAGCTTTGGTGGTAAGAAGATACCCCAGCTTGTCGTAAGTGATTGTCATTTTGACATTCCTGAGCCAATCTTTGTAGTTTGGCCCTGTCAGTATGTTTTTATCCAGAAGTAACTTAAGTCCAGTCATGTCGATTGGTCGCTGCAATTAGGAGAGAGAAGAAGAAACACTCAGCATGATGCTCTTGCAAGTTTAGAGTGGTTTTTAGTTTGTCTAAACAGGATGGCTCCCACTGTTTCTCGAATCCCTCCTCAAACCAAAAAGGAACAATTAGTCAGGATCAATCTCACCGTACAATACTTGCTTAACCGTTCGGCCAGGCTGGTGTCGGTATTTCGAGGGAGGTTTTCCAACGCTTTCGCGAAGTTCCTTAATTTAAGAACCTCTTTTCCCTGGGGGCGTAGCCCCGCTAACACCTTTCTAAACACCTACTTGGTTTATAGCATTGATCGTTAAGTGAGAAATTTCCCGAGGAGTAGCATATACTCACAGTAGGATCGGGATCCAAATATCATCGCGTGACAAAACTGAAGGAATCCTACCAGAATCATCACACTCCAAATGGTATGCAGTGCTAGCAAGTTTCAGTTCTTTTGAAACTCCCGATGTAGATTTTTGCCCCATGCTCTTATGACCTTGGCGTGAGGTCAAAATGTCATAAGTCACATGTCAAGTTCTTCCCATCATTATCCAGGTTAATTTGAACCCACCCGTACCTACCCTTGACGTAGGCCAAAATGGCAGTACGAATGTCTCAAACCAACGCATTATATCTATGCAACAGATAAATATCCGGCAGTTACCAATCACTATGCCTTGGCGTGAGGTCAAAATACATAGCTTGAATACTACCGAATATTTAACTGAAATGATGGAGGGCTACGGATGGTTTTGGCAAAACCGTGAACGTAGTGAACTTGATATGATCGATGGAACGAGATAGCTTTTAAAAGGAGTGGCTTAAGCTCCGCGTTTAAAAGTTGTTTTGAAAAGAAACCGAGTGGTTTTTGAAAGTGTTCCAACGACTTTTACTTGGTTTATTTTCTTTTGCATTAGTTCTTTTAATGCGTATTATTCTTGCATTAGTTCTTTTAATGCGTCCCATCATTTAATCCTACCATTGCAGAAAACAACCAAAATATGACGTACGCTTATGCCATTCGCATTCGCCACGAGGCCCCGTCATTACCCGTTTGGTTACTTAACTAACGACAGAGCGGGGGCTGGGCTAGCGCGGCTGTAAAACATAAGCAACGCCTAAATAATATCATATATAAATATATTGCAATGATAGCCATTTCAGATCACAGATGAACACATTGGATATACTAGGAACCCGTAATTCGTACGATCCTGTAACGAAAATATGATTACACGGTCGCGGTGAATAGCCAATACCCCACCCAAGACCCCTACGGGTGCGGCAAACTACCCGCCAAGTACCCAAAGCGAAGCAACCTCCCTCAACCCCGTGAGTAGGCCACTCGGCACTTCGGCATACCCGGTAGTCTGTGCACCCACTCCATGGGTCTATCCTAGGAGCAAAAACAGTAAAAAGAAATTATACAATGACGGCTACAACCCCGACCCGGTTGTGCGGCCATATAAATAATTATTACATCAATTTACAAATTTACATGAATTGAAAGAAAAGAAAACTCTCGTCTCACAACCCTCGACTATTCACCCGCGACAATCCAATGAATTCATATACACATTCCAGCAACAATACAGATCACAGATTTGTATAACCCCCACTAATCGACATATAGCGATTAGCAGACGTTCAATACAAATATCACATCACAGAAAAACTCGTCAGCTTAAGTCTTTAGAAGTTCGATAAAAAATACGGATTTTTAGTCCCCAAACACAAAATTCTCGTTCTGGAATATCTGGGCTGAAAAGACATATTCCAAAAATCCCAAAACAACCCCAGAAATAGACTGCACTAAATTTGGACCTCGGCCGAGTCAACTCGGCCGCGGAACCGCGGCGGGAGCGTGCTCCCGCCGCGTTTCCGCGGCGCTTTGATCGGTTCGTGGGACTAAATTTTGTGGTTATTCAAACAAAAGCCTGAGCCGATTTTTAAGATGAAATTTATTAGTTTTTGAACAGAAAGAAAATCGGCAGAAACTTGACATATCGGGTTCGTTTCGTGACTTTTTCTTTGATCGATCTTCTAGTTACTTTGCTAACATATTAGATAGAGTTTAACTAGGCTCTGATACCACTGTAAGTCTATGCTATCTCTCCCGGTACTTTTGGGCATGCGGAATTTGGTGAAAAACAATTTTCTAGAGGCGGTAATATGGACTCAAAACCGGATCTTTGTTAAACTATCTACCTAACAACCTAACTAGGAGTTGTTAACTACTCGGTTAGGGGGTTATACCTTTCTTTCTTGAACTCCTTCTTCTTTGACTCTCGATGGTGTACGGATTGGCTTCACTCCGCCGTCTCCTTGCGCCGAAGATCGATCCACCAGAAAGCTTCTACCTTTAGCTTCTTCTTCGAGCTTTGAAGAAACTAGTTCACTCGGTTTGCTAAACCTAGTGAACTAGAGTGAGTAGAAAAGAGTGTGTTGGGATTATACTCTATGGTTCTTGCTTCTCAACACATGAGACAAGTGAACCATAGACTAAAGAGAGGGAGAGCAAGAGGAAGAAGATGAGAGCTCAAGAACACAAGAGAGAGAAAGGAAATGAAAGAATGAGCAAGACTTTTCTATCTTGGCTCTCATAATCCAAAGCCATCATAACCAATAATAGCAATCAAGTATTAGTGATGGTTTAAGCTACAATAGCCATATCATTTCATGCACTCATTTTGCCCAAGAGAACAAGCAAGCAAAAATCTTTGCCATGAAATGATAGCCATTGTCATCATGATGGTCAACTAGTCCAACCTAGTCAAGAAGTCAACAAAGTCAACCCCTCAACAACCATGTCACTATAATACTTAATTAATATTATTATTAATAACATATCATATTCTCATTAGGGTTGAGCAAAAATTCAATGGTCAACAGTCAACAGTCAACAACCCTAATGAGAATCCTTTGCCTCTGTCTCTCTGTCAACTGTACATACACACCCGCATCCGCGTTTCGAGGAACACGAATCCATACTGGATAAAACCAATCCCAAAACATACACTAGGATCTGGCTTAAACCAAATCCCGCTAGTGTTAACTGTCCGGACACTGTATGTGCATAAGTGCACGGATGTGACCGAACCCTGTCGCAAAACCATGCGACCTGTCGCAAAACCATGCGACCTGTCGCAAAACCATGCGACCTCTACTCTTTTGCCGAAAGGCGAATAGCTTTTTGTGTGGGACTCTAAAGACTCGACACTACGATGGCAGTGGGTTTAACCACAGACCGCAAGCGGCACTAGCTGTGCGTAACGGTCCCCAGGTAGAAGCTGACAAGAAGACTGACGAGGTGAAACCCATCTAAACTCCTACTGAGTCTGACTGTGACAGTCTCCGTACAGTCCGGTCTGTTCGTCTGATACATCGCATGGCGGGCCTAGGGGGCGGTAAACGTCAGTCCCCTAATAGCGGTACAAGTCTTGTCGGAGTGAAGCCAAAAACACCTTGAGATAACACTGGAAGCCTACCAGTATATCTCGCTTGCCCTGGCCAGGGACTACTCGTGTAATGGCTCTCCTAGACACAACGCGATGTCAACCCCCAATACCGGGAGAGACGAATCCTGTCTAACCGTCACTGCCTCCAAGTGCTTCGGGACTGCACCCAACTACTACCTGTTTGCATGACTTCTTTGAGACGTGGTAGGGTAGTAATCAAAGTACAGTGGGAACACACTCGAGGCGAAGTGACAGTGTCAAGTCAGCGGACTAAGCTGTACTCATGTGACCTGGGAACTGATAACTGACGATAGGTATAGTACCAACCGGTCAGTTCCCGACGAGTCCTGTCCAGTGTACTCGTAACCTAACGAGCACCCGTATACTATCTCCAGTACGACGTACTGATGGCTGTGGGACAGACCATCTCCCACACTGGGATGAGAAGCGCATACGCTAGTCTACTCCGGAGTATCGATGCCCTGTCTCGATAGTCCTGTGACTAGGGACCTGTATAAGGATGTACTTATAGATTACCCAGCCCCCACTACTGTGACTGCCATCACAACGCTGGTAATCAAGCAAAGATCCTAAGGGCTCCATTAATGTGTATAGGTGATATACTAAAATAAACACATGTACACATTAAAGTAGAAACAAACCAAGTAGCATACTACTATATTGAGCAAGATTGTTTATACAAGGTGAATATCCTAAGCTTCCATTAAGTAATATACAAACTAGTATGATACAGTAATGGCCTCTAGGGCATATACACTAATAGATGGTGTATGGGTGCTCAAGGGAGACTAGGTACACTGGACGGACTCTCCGAGAACTCCCAGATGGTGTTATACCTTACGTCAGATGGCAGTTCTCTGGTGACACTGGTACAGCTTAGTCTGTTGACCCGAGATCGTCATAGAGTTTTGTGTGATTCCCACTGTGCTTTGATTTCCATCATACCATATCCAAGAGGGCGTTCAAAAAAGTGGCTTTTGGGTACAATCCCGAATCACATGGAGGCAATGAGCGATAGGAGGGGATTCGTCTCTCCCGGTATAGGGAGTTGATGTTGCGCTGTGTTCGATTGGCTATGACTGGAAATCCCTGGCTATGGTTGCTGAGATTTACTGGTAAGTGTTATCAGTAGTTTCTCGAACTGTTATAGACCTCATATCGACATGACTTATCAAGCTTTTGAGGTCTGATGTTTACTACCCCTAGGCGAGATATGCGATATATCAGACGACGACACCAGACTGTACGGGAGTGTTACTGATTGCATTCGCAGGAGTACTAGTGGGGTTGCTTGTTGATCTTCTGATCGCTCAATACCCGGGTGGCCGTTACGTTTAGCACACCGCTTGCGGCTTGTGGGTGTTTGATATGATCATCACCTACTGCCGGCGTATTGACGAGTCTTTAGAGTCCTACACATGGGTTTCCTGGCTCAAGCGAAACGGAGTAGGAGCACATATGTGATATGTGCGGGACCGAGATTAATACGATATGAGATACCGTATTCTATTCTCGCGATTCGTGACATTGATCGGTTGTATGCGATATAGCCGGGTTATCGGATCAAGTGTTGATTCGATAAGTTGTTACACATGATATTAGTCGGTTATAGACGGATTATTAAATCAAGAGTTGATTTAATAATTTAATGCATAATTATATATTTGATATATTACATTGCATTAACTAGTATTAGCTCACTTATGATTTATTTTCTCACTAGATTGTGCACATTGTTTATATGTGATATATGCAAGTGTACAAGTTTGTATCATGCTTGATGATACACACAAGTTGGATGTATGAGACTTAAACCAAATCAAGGTTAAATTAGGGTTTACTAATTTCCTAACAAATAACAAAAGAGGTGAGACTTTGGTCAAAGTTATCAAGCTTCATGAAGCTTGATAAACATTGACAAAGTTAACTCTTTTGTCATTCCTTAGGATATTAGTTAACCCAACCCTTAACCTAATGCCTTGGTTAATTCTCTACATGAGTTAAGCATGAGGGCTTAACTCAACCATGGTGCCATAATTCATTGGAAAAGTTTTCATTTGGATGGATTATTCTTTCTTCTTCTTCATCTTCATCTTCAAGCTCCATCCAAAAGCTTACTAGCTCTAATGGTGCCATGAGAAAAAGAGTGAGAAAATCAATTCTAAAGTGAGCCGACTTCCTACTGCTTCATCCTCTACCACTTGCCATGTAGTAGAGGGTGTTCTCTTCACAAAGTTCATGACCTAGTGAAGGAATAGCTTGAGTTAGTGTCTCCCCGACGTAGATCATCTTCGGCCTCGAAGTCATCGTAGCAAGCACGTTCTTTCTTCTCGTTGAGCTTCTCTAGAGTCCGGAGATCACGATCGCAGTGATGGGGACGTCTACACGGAGCTAATGAAGTGAAGGACAGGATCTACAAAGGTTGTAATCCCTATCACTTAGTGTTAAAGTTGTTAACATGCATGTTTTCGCCTAAACCCTAGTTTAAAGATCCGGCTTCGGGTTGTTCAGCACGGCTAAAATTTTAATCGGGCATGGTTGATGCCTCGTAGACCCTTGTGCGCGTGCCTAGCAACCCTACAGTTATATGATCACATCACAGAACCAAGAAGCAGAAGCAACATATGAAATATTGGATATACTAGGATTTCTGTGTTTTAAATTTAGCCCGTAATGCAAAACACGGATTCCACGGTCATGAAGAATAGTCAAACCCACTTGCCTAGACCCCTACGAGAGCGGCAAGTAACCCTACCAATTCTACAGTTAGAAGACCCGGTCTCAACTCCTTGAGATGGTCTCCCACTGGACTCTAGAACCTGGTTACTTGTGCTCCCGACCTTGGGTTTATCCTAATATGGAAAAATAAATAATATACATCAATGGTGACATCATCCTCAACCCGGAAATGCCCCAATAAAAGAATATTACATACATATTTTACATGAATCAAAATAAAAACTCTCATCTCACATAAACCCCCAGGCCATTCTTACATGACGATCCAATAAATCATATCAACAGCAACACATAAGATCACATGTCATCAACGTAAGTAAATATGCGTATCCCGAAAACTCATTGACTTATAGCAACGAGATCGGGATAACCCGCATATTACACTTACAATCGCAGAAAAGAAACTGGAAAACTGCAATAATTACAATCCGTATATCCTTAGACATCATAAACCCGGAATATCTCATATTCGGAATTTCATGCCTAACCTATAAATCTTGTATTTTAGTCTCAAATTGAAAACACTTTTCAAATACTTTAGTCGTGTAATTCAACAGGATTCCAGACTACATTATCGAACACTCGTTGGAAACTTTAGCAGATGGCCGCACCCCCGATACCGTCGACGAAGTGCACTAAGGCGGAACACCGTGGCCGCAAACACCCGAGTGGGCGCTTTTGGCAACGAGGTTCTCCTACAGTCACTTGGTCGGGGCTATGGGGCGTGGCAGTCTACTAGATTTACCCGGCGAGTGTTCGCGTATAATACGCGATTGCGACGGAATTTTGATCCGAATCAAAACTTCGTGGCAACCGATTAACCGAGACTAAATTACTAGATTTACAATATACTAATTAGTTTTCACAAAACCAATTAATCCGAATTCTAACAATCGTATCACATATCATCAAGGTCTGTACGACGCTAAACATTTCGATCGGATTTCCAAACATCCACAAAATCCAGAAAGCTCAACAACTTGAGCAAAATTAAAAACATCCAGAAAGTGCAAAATTACTATATGGAGTAGTACAGGAAAGAAGATACCACAACCCAACTTATCTGCGGCGGAACCGCGGCCAAACATGGAGATTGGCCGCGGTTCCGCAGCCATATGTGGGAGTTGGGTGCTCAAATTTCATGGGGATCCATATAAAAGCCTGCACGATTTTCTGCATATTTTTAATCACGAAAATTTCAACGTTTGAAAAATTCGACAGAAAGTAGCAAAATTTGGCATTTCGAAAACCGATCGAGTACTTTAACGTTGTAAAGACCTAGCCAAATATTCTATCTTGGCTGTGATACCATGAAAGTGTTTATTGGCACCTCGACTTGGTTAAAATGAGCATCACACATGCAATTTTCATATTTTAGAGGTGCTAATCAGCACTTAACAAAAATCTAACTAATATTTTAGGGTTTACTATGATGATATGTATAAAACTATAAGAAGTGAAAGATGGCTATACCCTCATAGATCGAGTCCTTCATTTCACATGCTCCGTGTAGTAGTCCCGCAACTCCACTAGGCTCTACTTGAGGGTTTGGACGAGCTTCCTCAAAAGACCTTTGTGCCGAAGATGATCCACGCAAAGTCCCTCCAACTCAACCTACCTCTACACTAAACTCTTTTAGTATAGGAAACACGCTACACTTGATCGCTAGTCAAGTGTAGGATAGTGAATTAGGGGAGTTGGTTTGCTCACTTATTTGTTTTCAAGCTTCATGATTCACATCACATGTGAGGGTTGAAGCTTGAACCATGATCAAGAGGAGGAAGAAGACGAGAGCAAGACAGCAAATGAGAGCAAGCCGTGAAAATTGGCTAAGTGTTGAATGAATCAAGTGAATGAATGGAACCCCTTGACCCCCACTCATTCAACCATGGAAATTTTGCAATATAAAATTGCAACAATGCTTGAATAGTGAGTCAAGAATGAATAAACAAAAGAAAATAGCCATACCTCACCATTCTCCAAATTTCCACCTCAATTTCTATTTTCCAAAAATAGAAATTCAGGCCATGCTTCATTATTATATATATATATATATATATAAATATATCATATATATTAATATATACAATATGAAGAATAATTAGTGAGCTAATGATGTTAGTTAAGATATAATTATATCAAATATAATAAATATCACATTATTAAATCAACACTTGATTTAATAATCCGGTTATATCACATATGATCGACTAATATCATATATCCGTGTATCACATTATCAAATCAATACTTGATTCGATAATCTGGTTATATCACATATAACCAAACTCGATAACAGATAACTGCCAGATTAAAACACGGTATCACATACACGTATTTAATCAGGTCCACACACATATCACATATGTGTCCTACTTCGTTTCTCTTGAACCAGGTAACTTCTGTGTGGGACTTGTTGGGTTATGCAAGCGCCCCAGCCATCAATCCGTGGCCAAATCGGAACAAAATTTTTCAAAAACCGGCGCTAACAAAACCCGATAACCCGGATGAACCCATAAGCCCTAGATAACAAAAACATTCATAGGAGTTAGAATGGTTATACCGAATGATCCGTGTCCTTCGGTATTGAACAATCTTCCCAAGCTCCCAGAGGCCTCCTTGATCAAGCTTGATCTCCGGTCTCCCTGCATCGAAGATGATCCATCCGAGAGTCTATGAATCGAGCTCCAACCTCATATCCGAGGTAACTAGGATACCTAGATCGCTACACTAGATACCGTAGAAGAAGTAGAGAGTGATGAAGGATTAATTTGTCTCAAGACAGCCAAGGTTTCTCAAAACATGAGAGGGTTTGGGTGGAGGAAGAAGAAGAGGCCATGAGGATGAGAGTGTTGTAGGAGAGAGAGAAAAAATGGATTGAATTGATTTGTATGTTGTGAGAATTAATAAATGGAGCCATCCAAAAATATCTAGAGTCAACTAAAATATCTCAAGTCAACAAAATTCTCACAACAAACAAAAACCCTAAACATGCTTAGAATAGTAACCATGGGTCACTAATAAGCCATGCCACCAAAATTGCAATAAACACGTTATCATACACCTCAATAACCTTTTAATCCAAAAAGGTCTAGACCATAATGAGGTGTAATCTTCTAAAAGTAATCTTGTATGAAATTACAAGAATACCCCTCATTCGTATATACATACCCGCATTCGTATTCCGAAGAATACGAATACAATGAGACAAAAATAATCCAACAATATAATACTAGGATCCGGCTTAAAACAAAGTCCACTAGTATTATCCGTCCGAACATCATCCGTGCATAAGTGCACGTATGTGATCAAACCCTGCCGTAAAACCATACAGCCTTTACATCGTTTCGCTCAAAACAGGGAAACCCTCTGTGTGGGACTCTAAAGACTCGTCAGTACGCTAGCAGTGGGTTTAACCACAAGCACGTCAGCGGCACTAGCTGTACGTAACGGCTACCCAGGTATTTAGCGAAAGGGAGGCCGACGATCAAACTCATCCTGAAACCCTACTGAGCCAGACAGTGACAATATCCGTACAGTCCGGTCCGTTCGTCTATGAGTATCGCATATCGAGTATAGGGGGTGGATAAAGTCAGACCCCTAATAACGCGACATTTAGTGTCGATATGAAGCCCATCACCCACTGAGAAACTACCGATCCGAATCAGTATTTCTCGACTACCTTGGCTAAGAATTTCTGGTGATAGCCACCCATGCACAACGCGACATCAACCCCCAATTCTGGGAGAGACGAACCCCTGACGATCCTCTCACTGCCTCCATGTGGCTCAGGACTGTACCCAACTAAAACCTGTTTGCACGACTCCTTTGAGTCGTAGTAGGATAGTAATCAAAGCACAGTGGGAACTCACACGAGACAAATGACGATCTTAGGTCGATAGACTAACCTGTACACATGTCACCAGGGAACTGCTATCTAACAATAGGTATAATACCACTAGCATGTTCCCGGCTAGTCCGTGCGGTGTACTCATAACCCAATAAGCACCTCTATACTATCTTAGGTGAACAAACTGACACCAATGGCTTGTGAGACCGTCTACCACCCCTCCTCGGGGTCTCGATCAGTATACACTAGTCTACTCTGGAGTATCGATGCCCAGTCTCGAAACTCCCATGACTAGGGACATTTAAGGATGTGCCTATAGACCACCCAGCTCCCGCGTATATGATCGCCATCATAATGCCAGTAGTCAAGCAAGAATCCTATGAAATCTATCAACATGTAGTAGTTATCTGTAATGCTACCTAATGTTGTACATGATGATAAAGATAAACCAGATAGCATACTATCATCTCGAGTAAGACTGTTCTACCGATATAGGTCCTCCCTCAATCATCATTATCACCTGCCTGCGACTATGATAATTGCCTTGAGGGCACTATAGCCAACAATCTCCCACTTGCACTTAAGGGTAATTTTTGCGATGTCGCATACTCACAGTCCGTGTGATACCGAACACCCAACTCCCCTACTAATCAGTCTCGCAAAGCTCGTTTGCGAAACAATTGTGTTCGAGAAATAGCCTCAGTGAGTGGATCCGCTCCAATGTTTCTTTCTGTATCTCTCTATATCTCAACTTCGCGGAGAAAGCTATCTTAGAATATATTGTCCACTGAATTTAATGAGTATCCAGTGTCATGCCTTCCTCAGTATCTGCTTGGACCACCTGTCCAACATACTGTCCCTCAAAAGAAGGAAAACTAAAACTCTGGCAGTCACTCCGTCATCCAGGTCACCTTGGAAACCTGAAATGATAACCGTCTCCCGAAGGAGGCTGCCATTACTAAATCCCTAGAACATCCACTTATGTTCATAATCTGCTTCCCAATGTATCTCCAGGATTAGATTAATATATATGCTTATTGCAGCTAGTGCAAAAACAACATCTAGTATGGTACTTGATATCACATGATTGACTTAATTTCCTAAGCAAGTGATACTCCAATCATGCAAATCTCTCTCCCCTTTAGTCTTAAAGACATCCTTTAGAGAGGGTGACTCCATCACCTGTAGGTACACCACCAAGCCAGGAGTCAACCATTCTAAAACACCTTTAGAATAATGTCAAAGCACCCAGATTGGGACACTTCCAAAATCTAGATCTAAAACCATAGATCTAGTAAACAGAAACCCTGATATTATATCCATATCCTATGTGGAGAAACAACTTTGTGACAACCACAGTATAACCGATCGTAGTATATGAATTTGACTTCCTATAAAGTGCAAGTCATCCAAATAATAAAACATCACACCTTATTACCTTCTTACCAGATCCATCTCCTATTCTGATGAGGTCAAAGCCTATGACTGTCAAATCAAAAATAAATGATCTATCTTCGCTATATCTGCTTTAGTCTATAAATAGACACAAACTACTTGTCCACTATGCTTCCGCTGCTCCCACTGACTACAATAACCCTCTGGGAGAGTCATATACACGTGCACTTCTAATGCTAGTTTAGAACGATTCTATACTCATCCTCCTGCCGGGTCTCATAATCTAGAACAGCAGCAATGGCAAGTCTGGGTAAACAAGAACCTCCCTGTCACCGTCTCTGAGAAGACCGAAGTACCTCTCGAGTGCCTAAGGTTACTCACCATATCTGTGGAGTGGCTAATGGAATGTCAAAACCAAATGAATCTTTTGGTTCTATTAAATTTTCAGTAATCGTTTGTGGTTGTGGAATCACTTCCAGTTCTACCATACTCCCACATATGTATTCTGAAAAGAATCCATTTTACTAAAATTGTGGCGAGTGAAGAACAATATATCTATTGATCTTTCAGATGGTAGAAAGTTATGAATGGTTTGCCTAGCACCCTATGTAGAGTTTTGAAGCATCACATGTCTCAAAGTTTAGATTTTTATGGTGCTAAACAAGCATAAAAAGGAATCGATTCTAGAAAATTAGGGTTTCGAAATTAAAGCCAGTAAAAACTAGGGTTTCGAGACTACAACCTTTGTAGCTCCCTTTCGCTAAACTCTTTGGTCTCTTGGGTGTTGGAAGAAGGTCCTCTTGAAGTCCTCTCACGTCCACGACGATCCACCCGGAGTTCCTCGTCCAAGCTCGCAACTTCGATTATATAGATGAGAATCGAAGAGAACACTCTAAACAAGTTGGCTAAACTTGTGTAGAATGATGTTGTGGTTAAGATTCTCACTTCAAAAACCTTTCTTTATGTGTGTTTTACGCACTAGAAAAAACTAGAGAGCAAATGGTGAAGGAGGATGAAGATGGTAGCTTTCTTTTAACAAGAGTAAAAATGATAACCATAGAAAAGAAATGAAATATAGCTTTATATATTTTATTTCTTCTCACTTCAAACCATGGTTAAGTGATGGAGACATTATTTAACTTGAGTTTTAAAACACAAAGAGAAGGATAACTCATGGTTAGAAGTAGGTGAGCATGGTTAGGTTTAAAGAAGAATGTAGAAGCAAGCAAGAATTATCCTTATCTTTTCTATTTTTTTTTAAACAATAAATCAAATAATAATCCATATATTCAACCATGGTGTGAGTCTTATATTGCCACCATTTCCATGTGTAAACAACCATGATAGATGGGTGTATGTATGTATGTATGTATGCACATCCATATGTGCATGAAACTAGAAAGAAAGAAAGAAAGGAAAACATACATGCATGCACACATCCATCATCCAAGAAAAAAGGTTTTAAGTGAGAAAACTAATGGTTAAATGATAAATCAACACTTGATTTATCAATCCGGCCATATCACATATGTCCCTACCAAAAGCAAGCCGCCCGATCAATGTACGGTATGATATACACGCATTTTAATCGGGTCCATGCGCATATCGCATACGCACACCACAACGTTTCGCCTGGACTAGGTAACTCCTGTGTGGGACTCTAAGACTCGTCAATACGCCGGCAGTGGGTGATGATCATATCAAGCACCCCCAAGCCGCAAGCGGTCAGCTAAACGTAACGGCCACCCGGGTATTGAGCGATCAGAAGAAAACAAGCGAACCTGCTACAACTCCCGTCGAGCCAACCGGCAACACTACCGTACAGTCCGGTCTCTTAGTCAGATATGCTGCATATCGAGCCCAGGGATGGTCACGTCGACCCCAATAACTCAATAAGTCATGCCGGTGAATGGTTTATAACAGATCGAGAAACTACTGATAACACTTATCAGCAAATCTCAGCAGCCCTGGCCAGGGACTTACTGATATAACCAGTCGGGCACAGCACAGCATCAACTCCCAATACCGGGAGAGACGAAACCCCTCCTATCGCTCATCGTCTTCGTGTGTCTCGGGACTGTACCCAACGGCCACCTGTTTGCACGACTCAGTAGAGCCGTGGTAGGGTGGCAATCAAAGTACAGTGGGAGAACACACAAGACTCTATGACGATCTCGGGTCTACAGACTAACCTGCACCAGAGTCACCTGAGAACTGCTATCCGACGATAGATATAATTTCATATAGGAGTTCTCGGTGAGTCCGTCCAGTGAACCCAGTCACCACTGAGCACCTGTATATGATCTTGATGTCAAACATCGATGAATGTGGAAACATTCATCGCCCATCGTATGGGTCTAGTATCATATACGCTAGTCTACTCTGGTATATTAATGCCTTGTCTCGATATACCTACGACTAGGGACTTTCCAGGATATGCCTATAGACTACAGATGTCCCACTAGTATGATCTCTATCATAATCAGAACAGTCAAGCCGATATCCTCAGGGCTTTCTCAGCATGTATGAATGAATAAAAGCATGATCAAATCAACATGTCAGATAAAGAAGAACCAGATCGCATACTATCATGTCGAGCAAGACTGCATACTGAATATATATATACATGTATAGATACATCCGCTATCATATAATGGCCTCTAGGGCATACATATATCCAACAATTCCCACTTGCACTAAGGCCAGTTATTGGCGTATCTCATACCCAACATCTCAAAAAGTCGCTCATGCTGCGGCTGAGGGAGGTCCTTGGTGAATGGATCCGCGGCGTTATTCTTTGTGTCTACTCTCCTAATCTCGATCTCGCGGCGATCTACAATCTCCCGGATCAAATGAAAACGCCTCAGGATGTGTCTGGACAGCTGATGGGATCTGGGCTCCTTGGCTAACGCCATAGCCCCATTATTATCACAATACAAAGGTATTGGATCAATAATGGTTGGAACTACTCCTAGCTCCGAGACGAACTTCTTCATCCAGACGGCTTCCTTGGCACCATCATTTGCAGCAATGTACTCAGCTTCCATCGTAGAGTCTGCAACGGTATCTTGTTTGGAACTCTTCCAACTCAGCGCCCCTCCATTGAGAGTAAATACAAACCCAGAGATAGATTTGTTGTCGTCCTTATCGCTCTGGAAGCTCGAATCGGTAATGGCCTCCATTTGGAGATTTCCATTACCATACACCAAGAACAATTCTTTAGTCCTTCGCAAGTACTTAAGAATGTTCTTCAGAGCTGTCCAGTGATTCTCCCTTGGGTTAGATTGATACCTGCTTACAACACTAAGTGCATAAGCTACATCTGGGCGTGTACATAACATCACATACATTATAGATCCTACTGCCGAAGCATAGGGTATAATACTCATGCGAGCTCTCTCTTCATCGGTCTTTGGACAAGAATCCTTGGAGAGAGTTACCCTATGGCAAGAGGGTAAGGCACCCCGCATGGAGTCTTCCATACTAAACCTTTTTAGGATGGTGTCAGTGTACCTGGTTTGGGACAATCCCAATAACCTTTTGGATCTATCCCTATAGATCCTTATGCCCAGAATGTATGTGGCATCACCCAGGTCCTTCATGGAGAACCTCAGTGATAAGAAAGATTTGACCGACTGTAGCATAGGAATATCATTTCCTATCAGAAGAATGTCGTCCACGTACAATACGAGGAATGTGACAGCTCTCCCTAAAGCCTTCTTATAAACACAAGGTTCATCTGGATTTTTGATGAAATCAAACTCTTTGATGACATCATCGAAACAGATGTTCCAACTCCGCGATGCCTGCTTTAACCCATATATGGATTTAAGCAATTTACATGCTTTCCCGCTACTCCCACTGTCAATGAAGCCCTCTGGCTGATCCATATAAACGCATTCTTCTAAATTTCCATTTAGAAATGCGGTTTTAACGTCCTTCTGCCAGATTTCATAGTCGTAGTGAGCAGCAATAACAAGTAGGATCCGAATGGATTTAAGCATGGCTACGGGAGAAAAAGTCTCGTCATAGTCCAAACCTGGTCTTTGACGAAAGCCTTTCGCCACAAGTCTTGCCTTATAGGTCTCTACCTGCCCATCTACACCAATCTTTCTTTTAAAGATCCATTTGCACCCCACAGGTTTTACCCCAGGGGGTACAACGTCCAAAGTCCATACTTTGTTGGTGTACATAGACTCCATTTCGGATCTCATGGCATCCAGCCACTTCACAGAGTCTCTAATCGTGATAGCTTGCTGAAAACTGGTAGGATCATCATCATCCATGATACAGTCTTCTCTGTCACCATCAATGAGGAAACCGTAGTACCTCTCCGGTGGGCGAGAAGTCCTACCAGACCTACGGAGTGGCCGAGGTTCTTGAGTTTCTGTTGCAACAGCCGGTTCAACCAAATCGTCATTTGCAGTTTGTGTCTCTAGAACCTCTTCTAGATCCACCACCTTACCATCATCTTTATCTGTGAAAAATTCTTTTTCCAAGAATGTGGCATGTTGAGAAACAAACACTTTTTGTTCCTCTTTGTGGTAGAATAGATATCCATAAGAATTCTTTGGATATCCCACAAAATTACACATGACTGACCGTGTCTCGAGTTTGTCCGGATTCTGCTTTTTAACATAGGTCGGGCAACCCCAAATCATAATTCTCTTAAGAGATGGTCTCTTCCCATGCCATATCTCATATGGCGTGGTAGACACGGTTTTGGTTGGAACTCTGTTTAGCAGAAACGCTGCAGTCTCTAATGCATGCCCCCAAAACAAGACGGGTAACTCAGCGTCACTCATCATGGACCGGACCATATCTAATAGGGTCCTATTCCGTCGTTCTAACACACCGTTGTGCTGTGGTGTGTAAGGGGGAGTGAGCTGAGAGAGAATCCCATTCTCTTTTAGGAAGTTTGCAAATTGTGTACTGAGATACTCACCACCTCGATCTGATCGAAGCATCTTGATACTCAAGCCGGTTTGTTTTTCTACTTCTTGTTTATATTCAATGAATTTCTCGAAAGCTTCGGACTTGTGCTTTAATAAAAATACATGACCGAATCTTGAGAAATCGTCAGTGAATGTAATGAAGTATGAAAAACCGCCTCTAGCCTGTGTAGACATTGGCCAACATACATCACTATGTATGAGGCCAAGGAGCTGAGTAGCTCTTTCTCCGTGTCCGGTAAACGGAGTTTTGGTCATTTTACCCTTGATACAAGATTGGCAAGTCGCATAAGATTTATATTCAAAAGAGTTTAAGTATCCATCTTTGTGTAACTTGTTTAGTCTTTTTTCGTTAATATGACCAAGTCTACAGTGCCAAAGAAAAGCTTCATTTAATTCTTAAAGTTTTCTTTTATTAGTGTGTTGTATACTGAAAACAGTGTGTTGATTTAGGACATATATTCCGTTATTAAGCGTACCATACCTAACCAACATTTGATTCAGGTGAATGTTCATAACATTGTTCTGCAATACAAAATTATATCCTTCATTATCCAACAAAGAAACGGATATTATATTACATAGCATACTTGGTACAAAATAACATGGATTCAAGTGATACTCTCCCATTGCGACTGTATGTACATTGGAACCATTTCCAACGCGGAGAGTATGGTCACCTGTCTTCAAAACCTTGCTATTTCTCAGCCCCTGCATAGAATTGTAAATGTGAGAACCTGAACCGGTATCCAATACCCAGGAAGCAGAGTTTATTGAAAAACAGTTTTCTGTCACAAACGCACCTGAAGCAGAAGCATCACCATGCTTCTTCTTGAGACTTAAGTACTCCGTGCAGTTGCGCTTCCAATGTCCTGTCTTGTGGGAATGAAAACATTCGCCTTTCCCCGAGTCTCCAGCCTTGGACTTTTCCTTTCCCTTCACCTTTTTAACTCCACCTTTAGGATTGGTGGGCTTCTTCTTTTTCTTTCCCTTGGCCTTAGCTTTCGGGCGAGAAGACGAAGATTGTCCAACAGTCATAACGGGAGTTCTTGCTGACTTCATAGTGCTCTCTGCACTCCTTAACATGTTAAGGAGTTCAGGGAGTTCCTTCTTCATGCCATGCATGTTGAAGTTCACTATGAACTGAGCAAAGGTGGAGGGAAGGGACTGCAGAATAATATCTATATATTGTTCATTGTCCATCGTCCATCCAAGGTCCTCAAGCTCTTCTATAAGAGCTATCATCTTCAGAACATGGTCTCCTACTGGTGTGCCAGGGGCCATTCGCATCTGAAATAATTTCTTTGATTCTTCGTACCGTAATACGCGGGATTGCTCTCCATACAACTCCTTTGTATTGAGCAATATACCGTGAATGTCCATATCCTCGTGCTGCTTTTGATGTGTGTTATCCATCGATGCAAGCGCGAGGCATTTTGCCGTGGCACAGTCAGCGTCCCATGTCTTGCGGACTTCAATGTCCGCAACTGAGGATTTTGGACCTGGGACGGGCGGGGCTGAAGCCGTGAGGACATATGATACTTTATCATAAGTCAAGGCGATTTTCAGATTCCTCAGCCAGTCTTTATAGTTGGTCCCATTCAGTTTGTTTTTATCTAGTAAAAGCTTGAGTCCAGTCATGGGTATCTGCCATTAAGAGAGAGAAAAGAATACACTCAGCGAAAGATCTTGCATAGATCATATTGGTTATTATCTTGTCTAATCGATGTCTCCCACAGCTTTTATGGAGTTTTTCTTTCAAACCTTAAGAAGAAAACTAGCCAGGATTAATTACAGTCTACAACTTCGCTAACCGTTCAGCCAGGCCAGTGCCGGTACTTGAGGGAGGTTCCCCGTGCTTTCGCACGGACCTAATTAAAGTAAACCTCGTTTTCCCTGAGGCGGAGCCCCGTTAACACCTTTCTAGACACCTAATGAGTTAGCTAATTGTAAACTGTAAAACTCTCCTAGTAGCAACTATTGCCCACAGTGGGATCGAGATCCAACCATCACATGGAAGGTATGCAATCTCATTGCAAATTTCAACTATTGAAATTCCCGATGTGGTTTTTGCCCCTAATACTCGTGACCTTGGCTAAGGTCAACAAATCACGAGTACTAGTCAAGCTCAACCCGTCATTTCTTGATTAATTAGACCCGTTCACATGACCCTTGGCTAAGGTCAACAAAGTCATATGCTCATCCTAATTAATCTGCATCATATGCATTTGTAGGAAGACATCACTTAGCTACCGTACACTATGCCTTGGCTAAGGTCAAAAAACGTAGCACGAATACTAAGTACTCTACTTCCTAAAATGACGGAGGGTTGCAGATGATTTTTAAGAAAATCTTTAACGCTTTGAGCTTGATATCGTTGTAGAATCAAATGGTTTTCAAAAGGAGTGGCTTAAGCTCCGCAGTTTTGAAATATAGCTTTTTCATAAATAGCCGAGTGGTTTTTAAATCCGATTCTACAACATCTTTTTAGGTTTATTTTGTTTACATTAATCACATTAATGTAATCTTATCATTTAAGTCCTTAAGCCAATCACAGAAAAGAAACGAAAATAACACGTACGCTTATGCCATCCGCATTCGCCGCAATGTTCCGTTATGCACCGTTAGGTTACTTAACTAACGGCATACCGGGACGGGACTAGCGCGGGTGTAAAACATAAGCAACGTCTACTATATATCATATATATAATATGTCATTCGTCTCAGATATCACAGAACACAGGCAGCAGAAACATAGATATAACGTGGGATATACTAGGACGTCCGTATTTAGTATTTAGCCAGAATAGAAAATACGGATTCCACAGTCGCGATGAATAGCCAAGCCCACACCCTGGACCCCTACGAGAGCGGCAAGTGACCCTACCAATTCTGGAGTTTAGGAGACCCGGTCTCGACTCCTCGAGATGGCCTCCCACTGAACCCCAGAACCCGGTCACCTGTGCTCCCCTCCTTGGGTCCATCCTAATGCGGAAAAGTAAATAATATACAACACTGGTGAAACAACCTCAACCCGGAAGTGCCCTAAATAAAAGAATATTACATTACATTTGAATTTACATGAATGAAAATATAAAACTCTCATCTCACATAAAAAAACCCCGGCTATTCAATCGCGACAATCCTGCACATCATACCTCAGCAACACATAATATCTCATATCATCAACGTAAGTAAGTATGCATACCCCAATTGTCGTTGATGTATAGCAACGAAACCGGCGATATCGAACATACTACACTTACGGTCACAAAAAATAAAGTGTAAAACTACAATATTTGGAATCCACATTCTCTTTAGACATCATAAATGCGAAATATCACATATTTCATATTTCATGCCTAAACTATATGAATTCCACGTATTGTATCACATTCCAGATAAACAGACAGTATTAAAGTTTTCGAACGAACGATCAAGTAACCAAGATTCACTAATGCTCAACACTTGAGCCGGGTTCAAAAAATCCGAAGTGTGACACAGTAGTAGCGGTTCAACCGTAGAAGGGTCAAGCCAACGCCTCACATGTTGCACGCCGTACTGCCCCAAACCCTAAGGTTCAAAGGGCAGTTCAAGACGGTCACATAATCGAGTTATGGTTTGTTGTCTTCTAGAAGGTCCACCAAAAAAAGACTTGCACGTATCTCCAAAGTATTTAATCCCCGTGAATAGTGAGCAAATGATACTCGTTCAAACACTTCAATACTTTCTAATTTACCCGGAAAAGCAACGAAATGAAAATTCCGATCGAATCTACGCGTCCAAAACCATCTCCAGCAAATACAGTGCTATTTTCAGATTAAACATACCTAAAACTCTGTACAAGCAGTTCTAAGAATTACAGTAGAAATTTCCTGCAATGACGCCTCTGTACGGCCGAGGAACCGCGGCCTAAGCCAGGAAATGCGGCGGTTCCGTGGCGGTTTACACTGTTCAGGTCATCGAATTTCACTGTTATTCTTATAATTTCCTGGTGTATTTTTTAAGTATTTTTAATTCTGAAAAATGTCAGATTTCAAAAATTGTCCAGAGAAGGCTTCGAAATGTCGTATTTTTGTCCGATCGGGATTTTTACTTCGTAAAAGCTTCGCCTAATGTTCTAAGTCGGCTCTGTTACCAATGAAAAGTTTTCCTAGCACCCTATGTAGAGTTTTGAAGCATCACATGTCTCAAAGTTTAGATTTTTATGGTGTTAAACAAGCATACAAAGGAATCGATCCTAGAAAATTAGGGTTTCGAGACTACAACCTTTGTATCTCCCTTTCGCTGGACTCTTTGGTCTCTTGGGTGTTGGAAGAAGGTCCTTTTGAAGTCCTCTCACGTCCACGACGATCCACCCGGAGTTCCTCGTCCAAGCTCGCAACTTCGATTATCAAGATGAGAATCGAACAGAACACTCTAAACAAGTTGGCTAAACTTGTGTAGAATGATGTTGTGGTTAAGATTCTCACTTCAAAAACCATTCTTTATGTGTGTTTTACTCACTAGAAAAAACTAGAGAGCAAATGGTGAAAGAGGATGAAGATGGTAGCTTTCTTTTAACAAGAGTAAAAATGATAACCATAGAAAAGAAATGAAATATATCTTTATATATTTTATTTCTTCTAACTTCAAACCATGGTTAAGTGATGAAGACATTATTTAACTTGAGTTTTAAAACACAAAGAGAAGGATAACTCATGGTTAGAAGTAGGTGAGCATGGTTAGGTTTAAAGAAGAATGTAGAAGCAAGCAAGAATTATCCTTACCTTTTCTATTTTGTTTTAAACAATAAATCAAATAATAATCCATATATTCAACCATGGTGTGAGTCTTATATTGACACCATTTCCATGTGTAAACAACCATGATAGATGGGTGTATGTATGTATGTATGTATGTATGCACATCCATATGTGCATGAAACTAGTAAGAAAGAAAGAAAGGAAAACATACATGCATGCACACATCCATCATCCAAGAAAAAAGGTTTTAAGTGATAAAACTAATGGTTAAATGATAAATCAACACTTAATTTATCAATCCGGCCATATCACATATGTCCCTACCAAAAGCAAGCCGCCCGATCAATGTACGGTATCATATACGCGCATTTTAATCGGGTCCATGCGCATATCGCATACGCGCACCACAACGTTTCGCCTGGACTAGGTAACTCCTGTATGGGACTCTAAGACTTGTCAATACGCCGGCAGTGGGTGATGATCATATCAGGCACCCCCAAGCCGCAAGCGGTCAGCTAAACGTAACGGCCATCCTGGTATTGAGCGATCAGAAGAAAACAAGCGAACCTGCTACAACTCTCGTCGAGCCAACCGGCAACACTACCGTACAGTCCGGTCTCTTCGTCAGATATGCTGCATATCGAGCCTAGGGATGGTCACGTCGACCCCAATAACTCAATAAGTCGTGCCGGTGAATGGTTTATAACAGATCGAGAAACTACTGATAACACTTATCAGCAAATCTCAGCAGCCCTGGCCAGGGACTTACTGATATAACCAGTCGGGCACAGCACAGCATCAACTCCCAATACCGGGAGAGAAGAAACCCCTCCTATCGCTCATCGTCTTCGTGTGTCTCGGGACTGTACCCAACGGCCACCTGTTTGCACGACTCAGTAGAGCCGTGGTAGGGTGGCAATCAACGTACAGTGGGAGAACACACAAGACTCTATGACGATCTCGGGTCTACAGACTAACCTGCACCAGTGTCACCTGAGAATTGCTATCCGACGATAGATATAATTCCATATAGGAGTTCTCGGTGAGTCCGTCCAGTGAACCCAGTCACCACTGAGTACCCGTATATGATCTTGATGTCAAACATCGATGAATGTGGGAACATTCATCGCCCATCGTATGGGTCTAGTATTATATACGCTAGTCTACTCTGGTATATCAATGCCCCGTCTCGATATACCTACGACTAGGGACTTTCCAGGATATGCTTATAGACTACAGATGTCCCACTAGTATGATCTCTATCATAATCAGAGCAGTCAAGCCAATATCCTCAGGGCTTTATCAGCATGTATGAATGAATAAAAGCATGATCAAATCAACATGTCAGATAAAGAAGAACCAGATAGCATACTATCATGTCGAGCAAGAATGCATACTGAATATATATATACATGTATAGATACATCCACTATCATATAATGGCCTCTAGGGCATACATATATCCAACAAGTTAACACTAGACATAGCCCGGGATAACCCATAAACAACCATTACTGAAACGTGTTAGTTATATGTATGCCCTAGAGGCCATTACTGTACATAGGATGTATATTGTAGTGGATACTGGGACATATATAGGGAGGACTTTCTTGCTCGACATGATAGTATGCTATCTGGTTACTCTTTACCTTAACGTGTATACTGATTGTTTCTTTATTACATGTTGGTAAAGCCCTTAGGATATGTACTTGACTACCTGGATTATGATGCGGATCATACTAGTGGGGACATGGTAGTCCATAAGCACATCCTTCAAAGTCCCTAGTCGTGAGTATATCGAGACGGGGCATCGATATACCAGAGTAGACTAGCGTATACCTTCTCGACCCATAAAGATGGGCGATGGATGATCCCATATCCATTGGTGTTTGACATCAGAGATGATATACGGGTGCTCAGTAGATACTGGGTACACTGGACGGACTCGCCGAGAACTCCCAGATGGTATTATACCTTACGTCAGATGGCAGTTCTCAGGTGACACTGGTACTGAGTAGTCTGTTGACCCGAGATCGCCATAGAGTCTTGTGTGGTTCCCACTGTGCTTTGATTTCCACCTTACCACGTCCAAGAGGGCGTGCAAAACGGTGGTTTTTGGGTACAGTCCCGAATCACATGGAGGCGATGAGCGATAGGAGGGGATTCGTCTCTCCCGGTATAGGGGGTTGATGTGGCGCTGTGTTTGATTGGCTATAACCGGAAATCCCTGGCCAGGGTTGCAGAGATTTACTGGTAAGTGTTACATGTAGTATCTCGAACTGTTATAGACCTCATATCGACACGACTTATCGAGCTATTGGGGTCTGACGTTTACCACCCCTAGGCAAGATATGCGACATATCAGACGACGAGACCGGACTGTACGGTAGTGTTACTGGTTGGATTCACTGGAGTGTGAGCGGGCTTGCTCGTCGATCTTCTGATCGCTCAATACCCGGGTGGCCGTTACGTTTAGCAGACCACTTGCGGCTTGTGGGTGTTTGATATGATCATCACCTGCTGCCGGCGTATTGACGAGTCTCTAGAGTCCTACACAGAGGTTTCCTGGCTCAAGCGAAACGAAATAGGAGCACATATGAGATATGTGCGGGAACGAGAATAGTGCGTGTATGTGATACCGTATTTCATTCTCGCGATTAATTTTTCGATTGGTTGTATGTGATATAACCTAGTTATCGAATCGAATATCGATTCGATAAATCGATACATTGTATACTAGTCGGTTGTGTGCGACATGACCGGATCATTGAATCAAGTGTTGATTTAATGATTTAATACATAATTATATATTTGATATATTACTTTGCATTAACTAGTATTGGTTCACTTTAAATGGATTTTCTCACTTGATTTGTGCAAGTTGTATATGTGATATACTTTTATGCACATGATTGTATCATGTTTGATGATACATGCATATTTGGTTAAGTGTAAAGATTAAACCATGGTTAAGTTAATGATTAGGGTTTTGCTTTTCTTTCTTATTTATTTATTTATTTATTTTGGAAAGAATAAAGAGAAAATGGTGGCTTTCTTTGTTTGTAGTTGAATCTTCATGAAGGTTTGACTTTCTAACCATTTTGTCTTCATGCTTAACCCTAACCATTTAAACAAACCATGGTCTATTCTCTACATTTAACTAGGGTTAGGATATGATAAGTATTCATATTTTTTATTCTTTTTGGATAATACTTATGATATTCTTTCTTCTTCTTCTTCATCTTCAACATTGAAGAAAGCTTTCTACCAACAATGGTGGAATGTGAAAATGAGTGAGAAATCCAATTCTAAAGTGAACCCACTTCCTATTTCTTCATCCTCTACCTCTTGCCAAGTAGTATAGGGTGTTTCCTTCACAAGTTTTCATGGCTTAGTGAAGGTGGAGCTTGATCTAGTGATGCCTCGACGTAGATCATCTTCGGCATCGTCGTCGATGACCTAGCCCGCTTTTTCTCCGATGAAGCCGACGCTAGAGCCCGGGTTTCAATTTAGAAAGCGGAGAGGACCTCATCATGGAGCTATGGAGGTGGAGAAATGGATCTACAAAGGTTGTATTTCAGTTCTTTTAGTTTAGTTGTAAACTAGTTTCATTATGTCGCCTAAAATCTAGCCAACGATCTTGTTAGGGTTTCTCGGCACCCGTTAAATAATTTAAATTGGCATGGTTGATGCCTTGTGAGACCTCATTAGCGTGCCTAGGAACCGTACAGTGGTATCAGAGCCTAGCTAGAGCCTTAGGCGATGCGTAGACGAAGTTTGAAACCCGATCGAACCCGAAACCCCGACTTTTTCTTGCTCTCTGGACTTTTTTCAAAAACAGAGATTTTTGTGAATTAAAAATTCTCAGAAAATAGAGCAGGAAATTCTAAGAGTTACTGTAGAAAACGAGCCCCTAACTCCACCAACGCGCCGCGGAACCGCGGCAATAGCCTCCTTTTGCGGCGGTTCCGCGGCCGTCTGTAAAGATTGGGGTGTCGTTTTGGTACAGTAATGCCTGTATCTGTTTCCTATGTTCTCTGGGAAGTTTTAATCTGCACTCAACAGTTGAGTTTTCTGGGTTGTGTTGGGGACTCGGTGTATCGATCGCATTGTCTAATTTTATCTATGGGTTTTACGGATAATATTTTTGAATACGTTAAAAAGTTCGACCGGATATAAATACCCACTTTTTCCCCTGTCGGGAAATTTCCAAGTGTTGGATTTTTCCATAGTTTAAAGACGTTCTAAGTAGTGCAAGTAACTCGATGGACCCTCTAGAAGACAACAAACCTTAACTCGATTATATGACCTTCTTGAACTGCCCATTGAACCTTAGGGTTTGGGGCAGTACGGCGTGCCACATGTGAGGTGTTGGCTTGACCCTTCTACGGCTGGACCGTTGGTACTGAGGCATGAACTGAATGTTTTTAAACTTGTTTCATGTGTTGATCTGTATCGGGAAAACTTGGGTGTTTGAATGTTCGATCGAAAAGTTTAACATTTTCTAATTATCTGGAATGTGATACAATAATTGGAATTCACAAGTAGTTATGAGATGACTGAATGAATGTTATAAACATAGCGGTTTAGTCTCACTTGATCGGTTGCTACGGAATTTTGATGTGATCAAAAGTCCGTCGCAATCACGTAGTGTACGCGGATACTCGCCGGGTAAACTTAATAGACATCCTCACTCCATAGCCCCGACCAAGTGACTGTAGGAGAACCCCGTCGCCGAAAGCATCCGTTCGGGTGCTCGCGGCAGCGGTGTTCCGCCTTGGTGCACTTCGTCGACGGCGTCGGGGGTGCGGCCGCCTACTGAAGTTTGCGACGAGCATTCGATCAGGATGTCGGGAATCTTGTTGAATTGCCCGACTTGATATTGAAAAGTGTTTTCGATTTTGAGACTAAAATGCGGGGTTTATAATTGTTAGGCATGCGATGTCTGTGGAGTTTGCGGATTCCAACTGTTGTAGTTTTACACTTTCTTTTCTGTGACCGTAAGTGTAATATGTGATATCGCCGGTTTCGTTGCTAAATGTCAACGACAATTGGGATGCGCATATTTACTTACGTTGATGACATGTGATGTTATGTGTTGCTGGATATATTATATTGGATCGTCGTGTTTGAATAGCCGGAGGTTTTTATGTGAGATGAGTGTTTTTCGTTTTCATTCATGTAAAAACTTGTATGTAATATTCTTTTATTGGGGCACTTCCAGGTTGCGGAAGTTGTCACCCTTTGTATATTATTTACTTTTCTGCACTAGGATAGACCCAAGGAGAAGGGCACAAGTAACCGGGTGTTGGAGATAATGCCCTCAGAGTCAATTATTGGATCACAGGTACGTGATTGCAATGATTGATGGAGGACCTATCCCGGTTGGACAGTCTTACTCGAGATGATAGTATGCTATCTGGTTTACCTTTATCATCGAGTACTGCTTTAAGTGACCTGACAAGTCGCTATTACACGTTGATAGAGCCCCTAGGATTCTTGCTTGACCACCAGCAGTATGAGGGCGATCATATAAGTGGGAGCTGGGGTCTATAAGCATATCCTTAAATGGTCCCTAGTCGTGTGAGTTTCGAGACAGGGCATCGATACTCCATAGTAGACTAGTGTATACAGTCGAGACCCCGACGAGGGGCGGTGGCCGGTCTCACAAGCCACTGGTGTCAGTTGGATCACCTAAGATGTATACAGGTGCTCATTGGGTTATGAGTACACCGGACAGGACTCGCCGGGAACATGCCAGTTGGTCATATACCAGACGTCAGATGGCAGTTCCGTGGTGACATGTGTGCAGGTTAGTTCATCGACCTGGGGATCGTCATTTGTCTTGTGTGAGTTCCCACTGTACTTTGATTACTACCCTACCACGGCTCAAAGGAGTCGTGCAAACAGGTTTTAGTTGGGTACAGTCCCGAGCCACATGGAGGCAGTGAGCGTATCTTCAGGGGTTCGTCTCTCCCGGTATTGGGGGTGAGGTCGTGCTGTGTCTAGGAGAGCCATTACACGAAGCCCTCGGCCGAGGCAAGGAGATTTACTGGTACGTATTCCAGTAGTATCTCAGGGTGTTCTGGGCTATACTCCGACACGACTTGTACCGCTTTTGGGGGTCTGACTTTTACCAACCCCCTAGGCCCGCCATGCGATGCTCATAGACGAACGGACCGGACTGTACGGATATTGTCACTGACAGGCTCAGTAGGGTTGTCAGGCTGAGTTCACTCACAGACATCCCTTTTTTAGTCAGTACCTGGTAGCCCGTTACGTATTGGCTTATACCTCTGACGTGCTAGTGGTTAAATCCACAACCAAGGTGTTGACGAGTCTTTAGAGTTCCCCACATTCAGTTACTCAGCTTTCGGGCGAAAGGTTGTAGAGGCCGTATGGAGATATGGCAAGGTCCGATCAGATAGGTGCGGTATTGCACGGATCGGGATCGGACAGTTTGTACTATAGGCCGTATGGGTATATGGCAGGGTTCGATCAGATACGTGCGGTATTGCACGGATCAGGATCGAACAGATATTACTAGCCGGTTTTGGTATAAACCGGATTCTAGTATAGTACAGTGGAGATTTTGTCTCATGGCATTTGTATTTCGGTCGAAATACAGATACGGGTGTGTATGCACAGTATCGGGGTTTTCCTGTAATTTATTACGGGACCAGTTTTCTGGAGTTGCCAGTTTGCTTTCCGTTTCGGCCGATTTCCATTGTTCCGTTCGTTGGCCGAAGATTGGTGGAGGAGGGCTTATTTGCATTGTTGCAAATAAGTGTTTTTGGAGGGGGTTCTTTGCATATATTTATATCATGATGGTTTCATGATGGAGCCCATCCTTTGACTTCTAGCTTTATGATGATGGCTTGACCATTGTAGGTTATGATTGTCTTTTGGAGTGTTGGGTTTTGTTCTCTCATCATCTCTTTTCATCATTGCTTCCACCCACCCCCTTGACCTTACTCTTTCTCTCTCCAATCACACATGGGTGGGGGGGGGGCCGTCTATTCCTATGGAATGGAAAGGGATTCATTTCTTTTGAGTGTGATTTTTTGATATCTTGAGTTGAGAAAAATCCCTAACACTCCCTCTCCAAAAAGGTTCACCTCAATCCCTCCACCAATGGCAATTCCACAACCCCAAAGTGAGACATGGTTCTATACATATTCTACAGCAAATCTTGGGCACGTCGAGTAGCCAGCTTCGTGCCCGAGTTGCCTCGGCATTGAGGTGGGAGCCCGTAAAAGAAGTAGGCGATGTGGTGCACTTCCGGCGACGAGGAGGAGATGGGACATTCCGCAGGAGATCGGGACGACGACGAGAAGACCGGAGGACTCGGATCTGTCGGTATACTTCTCTTCCCTATCTTGTTAGTAGCTTAGACTTGTTAATGGTCACGATCCGGATGTTTAGTGCGCGGTGGTGCCGGTTTGCTAAGTCCGCAAAATTAAAGATTATCACCGGTTCCGCATTCCGGCGTCGGTTTGACGGTCGGGGCGCCGCCGTGCACTTACAGTGGTATCAGAGCCTCGCCATTAACTTAGTCTAGCTTTGTGTAATGTGTTTGCATTTTCGATCGATCAAAAAGTTCCAAAACCCGTATTTTGTTAGCATCAGTTTTCTGTTGGAAATTTTTAGTGTCGAAATTTTTTTCAGGTTGTATAAAATTGATGTACTGGAGATTACAAGGATACTGTAAAATTCGACAAGTTCAGTCGACAGTGCAGGCACGGAACCGCGGCCAATACCCCCTTTGGGCCGCGTTTCCGCCGCGCACTGTTGAGATCTCTGCGCCCAATTTCTACAGTGTCTTTGTGGGCTTAATATATGGGTTTTGGAATATTAATTTTGGGCCCAGGATTTCTTGATCTGCTACAGTATTGTTTGGGGGCCCACTTGTTAAAATTTGATTGATCGGATATTTTAAACACATTATTTCACAGTATTTACATTATATCTGCGACCGTGAATGTCACTTGATCGGTAAATCCGGTCTAACTGCTATAGCCCGGTTAGACGGATTTGCGAACGTGACTTTCACGTTGATGTTCTGTTTCTGCTGTGATGTTGCGGATTGGTCGTGGGGGATAGCCTGGATGCAATGCTAGTACAGTTGTGGTTGTATTATGTACATTTGATTTTGCGGGGCGAGCGTCCGACATGTGGACAGCCGTCACTGCCTGATTGTATTATTATTTTGGGGCACGACCTGGTTGCGGTCGATGTACCCGTTGTATATATATTTTACTTTCTGTACTAGGATTACCCCGCGGAGGGGTGCACGGATAGCCGGATTCTAGAAGGCAACAATCCCGCATCTCATGGCATTGAGACGGAGGGGGCTTCACTCTAGGGTTGGCGGGCTATTCGCCGCACTCGTAGGGGGTACAGGTTGACCCAGGAGGGGTGCCCAAGTTACCGGATTCCGTGAAGTGCTGGGTGGTCCATTCACGGCGCTGAAGGGGGCTGCCTCGCTTCAGGTTTTGGCGGGTGACTTGCCGCGCCCGTAGGGGTCTAGGATTTCATTGCACAGGCTATCAACACGACCAAGGGAACGTCGGGTTTTCAGCGGCTCTGTGAAACCCGGGGATCCCAGATATCTGTATTGTTTCTGTGATGCTGTTCATTCTCTGTGATGTTGCATTTCTTTCACGCCTTGAGCGAAATATAATATATTGGTATATATATTAGTAGATGTTGTATATGTTTTACATCCGCGCTAGTCCAGTCCCCGCTCTGTCGTTAGTTCGCTAACCTAACGGGTAATGACGGGACCCAGTGGCGAATGCGGATGGCATATACGTACATCAGTATATTTTCATTCTTTTTGGTGTGATCAATTGATGGGACTGCATTGATTCGGATCAATGCAAGTTAAAAACAAACCTAATCTGATGTTGTTGGAACACTTTTTCAAAAAGCTGTTATTGCAAGGACGTTCACTTTTGTTTTGCATCGAGATATTCAGTTGGAATATCCTGCTCCTCAGTCGACGAGGCAAGGGCCGAGATCCCTTCACCGGGAGTGACCCCTTGGACAAAAAGTTTGCGTTAGGGCATTAACTTCACTATAACCGATTACTTTTGCTTTGCATCGCGGTATTCAGTTGGAATATCCTGCACCCCATTCTACGGGGAAAGAGCCGAGATCCCTTCACCGGGAGTGACCTCTTTAGCAACGGTTTTCGTCACTATATTTTAAAAGCTATACGTTCCTTCGACGATATCAAGTTCTTTACGTTAAAGGTTTTCGCCAGAAACCATTCGTAGCCCTCCGTCGTTTCATATGGGTAGTCAATAGTATTCAAGATGTGTTTGTTGGCCAAAGTCAAGGCACAGTGTTTGGTAGCTGTTGGTTATTCATATGGAGCATAGATAGATGCGTTGGTTTGGGACAGTCGTATAGCCTTGTTGGCCAAAGTCAAGGGCTTGTGCGGGTGGATTCGAATCAACCTGGAGAATGACGGGTAGAACTTGACATGTGACTTATGATTTGTTGGCCAAAGTCAAGGTCATAAGAGCATGGGGCAGAAATCACATCGGGAGTTTCAAAAGAACTGAAACTTGCCAGATATGCGCATACCTTCTGGAGTGTGATACCGTGAGCGGATTCTGTCACGTTGTCATGCGATGAGAGTTGGATCCCGATTCCCACTGATGAGTTAGTTTACTCCTCGGGTAACCCCGACTAATTCTTCTTTCAGATTTGGAGGAGAATTTGAGGTACAGTGGGAGGTTTCCAGATTAGATAAATTGGTAACCATTCTGATCTAGGTTAGAGTGCACGCTGAGTGTTTCTTTTCTCTCTCTCTTTGGCAGCGACCATTGACCCGACCCTAAGACTTTGACTCAGAGACCAAGTTGACCGAACATTCTTAAACACTGGCTTTTGGATTGTCAGAGTTGCAGACCTCATTGCCACTCCTACTTTTACCCTTTTCTCCAGGACACCCCGTATTACTACGAACGTCCACTTCCATTGGACAAAACCATCGTATGGTTAGATACGAACTCGAAAGAATTTATTCGAGGATGGTTTCAGGTTCTGGAGAAAACGAATAGGATTATTCAGTTGTCTTTTCCTTTTACCCTCTCTCAGGTTACGAGTACTCCTTGGTTTAGGGGTAGTACACCTATTACGCAAATTGGATTCTCTTCTTCCAAACCTTAGGCTGGTGCCGACCGGTAGGGAATGAAGAAAACCAAACAACATAACGATGGTGTGCAGAAGGTATTAAGTTAAGACAAAGCAAGGGATTAGTAAGAGGGCAAAGTAAATTGCAACAGATATTCATGACCAAACCGGGTATTTCATCGCCAATCCTAAAATCACCTTTAAATTTCTCCAGGACACTCCGTATCACTACGAAGATCCACAGTTTATTGGATACTCCATCGTATGGTTATATACGAACTCGAAAGGAACTTGTTCCAGTTCAGGGATGGATTCTGGTTCAGGAGAAATAGGAATAAGAGTTATTCAGGTGTCTTTTATCTTCACCTTCTCTCGCATTGCGAGTGTTCCTAGGATTGGGATAGTACACCCATTATGCTTATTGGATAGTCTTCTTCCAAACCATAGGCTGGTGCCGAACGGTAGGGAAGGAAGAAAACCATTTGGCCTAAAGGGGTGTGCAGAAGGTAAAGACTAAAGACAAATGAAGGGATTTGGAGAGGTGGCAAAGAACTATACGGTTACAGTCGTGAATCTGGAAGAGGCATTACTAGGAATACCAGGATACCCCATCGAGACATTTCAATGTTTCAGTTTCACTGTGTACTGTTAAAGGAAAACTGATTTCCCGATTAGACACTTGCTCCAGGGTATGTATTTACCAGGTATGATTCTCACATCTGTATGGTTTTACAGATGATGAGTGGGAGTAGGTTATTGGGAATTGGGTGATCATCCTCATTATATCGGGATTCGTTGTAATCGGTGATATTTGAGGAAATCACCTGGGTTGTTTGCCGGTCGGCAAATATTTGGTTTTGAATATCCGCTGTTATGCACCAATTTCAAATCGATATATCTGTACGTCTATTTTCATAGAGTGAGATATACTTTTTGAAATTATGTCGATGACATTTACCTATACCAGTGGATGGTTAGGTAAGGAGCATTAAACGGCGGTGTAATTCTTCTTAACCATAAGTACAGTTTTCAACCTACGACACACTGTGAATGAGTTATCAAACTCAAGGGACTTATACAGAGTATTGTATGTTGTCCAGGGTCCATCAGGACAGAGGGGTTGGTCCTCGTACTATATTCGGTTTACTTATTACTTCTCTAGTTTTTAGACAGGTGTTTCGTGGAAACACATGGTCCGAATTTTGAGAAGTTATAGGTATTTGAATAGAGTAGAGAACCAGGTGTAGCAAGTATCGGGATTCTTCAAAGAGATCGAAGATGTAGATACTTGTGTATGGTATTCGGTTGGTAGTAGTGACTAAGAGAACTTGCTTCTCTTTCAGGTTACTCATAATTGGAAGCATTCCTAAGTTGAGTAACGCTGATCGGCCTCCTTCCATTTAGTTGACATGCACAGGAGACAGTTGCATGATTTGAATCTGGTTCAGTTAAATCAGTGCCTCTGGTCCTATATAGGATATAGAACAGTTCGTATCTTGACGTTGTTAAGGTACGGGGAGTTGTCCAGCTTATGATTAAAACCAGACTCTGGATAACTCAAGGCACGTTTCTGTAATGGCTGTTTGTGGGTTGACCCAGGCTATGACGAGGGTTGACTTTCTACCATCTGGATGAACAATAGCGATATTGTTCTAGACTCGCCACAGTTTTATTAAAAATGGATTTTTTCAGAAAACAGTAGTGGGAGTATGGTAGAACTGGAAGTGATTCCAGAACCACAAACGATTACAAAAGATTTGATAAGGAACCTAAAGATTCAATCTGGATTGACATTCCATTGGCCACTCCGCAGATAAGGTGGGTAACTTCAGGCACCCGAGAGGTACTACGGTAGCCTCAAGGACGGTGACAGGGAAGTTCTTGTTTACCCACACTTGCCATTGCTGTTGTTCCAGACTGTGAGACCCGGCGGGAGGATGAGTATAGCGTCGTTCTAAACTTGTTTTAGAAGTGTACGTGTATATGACTCTGCCAGAGGGTTGTCGTAGTCAGTAGGAGCAGCGGAAGCATTGGTGGACAGGTAGCTTATGTCTATTTATAGACTAAAGCAGATATAGCGGAGATAGATCATCTATTTCTGACGTGACAGTCATGGGTTTGACTTCATCAGAATAGGGGATGGATCTGTTGAGAAGGTAGTAGGGTGTGATATCCTGGTATTTGGATGACATACACAGAGTAGGAAAAAAAACTCCTATACTACAATCGGTTATCCTTTGGTCGTCACACAGTGGTTTCTCCACACAGGACTTGGATATTATATCTGACATATTGGTTACTAGATCTATGGTTTTAGATCTAGATTTGGGTGGTTTCCCAATCAGGGTACTTAGACAGCATTCTAAGAGTATTTAGAATGGACGACTCCTGGCACGGTAGTGTACCTGCAGGTGATGGAGTCACCCTCTCCAAAGGTGTCTTACAGACTGAAGGGGAGAGGGATGTGCATGATTGGCAGATCACTTGCTCAGGCAATTGAGTCAATCATGAGATGTCAAAGTACCACACCAAATGTTGTTTTTGCACTAGATGCAATAAGTTGACATTAATCCAATCCTGGAGAAACAGTCGGAAGCAGTTTTAGAACATAAGTGGATGTTCTAGGGATATGATAACGACAGCCTCATTCGGGAGACAGTTATCATTCCAGGCTTCCAAGGTGACATGGACGACAAGGAGGTTGTCAGAGTTATAGTTTTCCTTCTGATGAGGGGCAGTATTTTGGACAGGTGGTCCAAGGCAATACTGAGGGAGGCATGGCGCACGATACTGATTAAGTTCAGTTGACGATACAGTCTAAGAAGTTTGGATTTGGAGTTCATTTATGAGCTATGTCCCATCAGACATCCAGACACATTCTAAGACAGGTATTGCTCATTTCGGGAGATGGGTTTCTCCGCGAACTTGAGATATAGAGAGACATAGAAAGAGACATCAAGGCGGATCCACTCACTGAGGCTATTCCTCGAACGCAATAGTTTCGCAAACGAGCTTTGTGAGACTGACTAGTAGAGGAGTTGGGTGTTCGGTATCACACGGGCTGTGAGTATGCGACATCGCAATAATTAACCTTGAGTGCAAGAGGGAGATTGTTGGAGATAAAGCCCTCAGAGTCAATTATTGGATCACAGGTACGTGATTGCAATGATTGATGGAGGACCTATCCCGGTAGGACAGTCTTACTCGAGATGATAGTATGCTATCTGGTTTACCTTTATCATCGTGTACTGCTTTAAGTGACCTGATAAGTCGCTATTACACGTTGATAGAGCCCCTAGGATTCTTGCTTGACCACCAGCAGTATGAGGGCGATCATATAAGTGGGAGCTGGGGTCTATAAGCATATCCTTAAATGGTCCCTAGTCGTGTGAGTTTCGAGACAGGGCATCGATACTCCATAGTAGACTAGTGTATACAGTCGAGACCCCGACGAGGGGCGGTGGCCGGTCTCACAAGCCACTGGTGTCAGTTGGATCACCTAAGATGTATACAGGTGCTCATTGGGTTATGAGTACACCGGACAGGACTCGCCGGGAACATGCCAGTTGGTCATATACCAGACGTCAGATGGCAGTTCCCTGGTGACATGTGTGCAGGTTAGTTCATCGACCTGGGGATCGTCATTTGTCTTGTGTGAGTTCCCACTGTACTTTGATTACTACCCTACCACGGCTCAAAGGAGTCGTGCAAACAGGTTTTAGTTGGGTACAGTCCCGAGCCACATGGAGGCAGTGAGCGTATCTTCAGGGGTTCGTCTCTCCCGGTATTGGGGGTGAGGTCGTGCTGTGTCTAGGAGAGCCATTACACGAAGCCCTCGGCCGAGACAAGGAGATTTACTGGTACGTATTCCAGTAGTATCTCAGGGTGTTCTGGGCTACACTCCGACACGACTTGTACCGCTTTTGGGGGTCTGACTTTTACCAACCCCCTAGGCCCGCCATGCGATGCTCATAGACGAACGGACCGGACTGTACGGATATTGTCACTGACAGGCTCAGTAGGGTTGTCAGGCCGAGTTCACTCACAGACATCCCTTTTTTAGTCAGTACCTGGTAGCCCGTTACGTATTGGCTTATACCTCTGACGTGCTAGTGGTTAAATCCACAACCAAGGTGTTGACGAGTCTTTAGAGTTCCCCACATTCAGTTACTCAGCTTTCGGGCGAAAGGTTGTAGAGGCCGTATGGAGATATGGCAAGGTCCGATCAGATACGTGCGGTATTGCATGGATCGGGATCGGACAGTTTGTACTATAGGCCGTATGGGTATATGGCAGGGTTCGATCAGATACGTGCGGTATTGCACGGATCATGATCGAACAGATATTACTAGCCGGTTTTGGTATAAGCCGGATTCTAGTATAGTACAGTGGAGATTTTGTCTCATGGCATTTGTATTTCGGTCGAAATACAGATGCGGGTGTGTATGCACAGTATCGGGGTTTTCCTGTAATTTATTACGGGACCAGTTTTCTGGAGTTGCCAGTTTGCTTTCCGTTTCGGCCGATTTCCATTGTTCCGTTCGTTGGCCGAAGATTGGTGGAGGAGGGCTTATTTGCATTGTTGCAAATAAGTGTTTTTGGAGGGGGTTCTTTGCATATATTTATATCATGATGGTTTCATGATGGAGCCCATCCTTTGACTTCTAGCTTTATGATGATGGCTTGACCATTGTAGGTTATGATTGGCTTTTGGAGTGTTGGGTTTTGTTCTCTCATCATCTCTTTTCATCATTGCTTCCACCCACCCCCTTGACCTTACTCTTTCTCTCTCCAATCATACATGGGTGGGGGGGCCGGCCATTCCTATGGAATGGAAAGGGATTCATTTCTTTTGAGTGTGATTTTTTGATATCTTGAGTTGAGAAAAATCCCTAACACTCCCTCTCCAAAAAGGTTCACTTCAATCCCTCCACCAATGGCAATTCCACAACCCCAAAGTGAGACATGGTTCTATACATATTCTACAGCAAATCTTGGGCATGTCGAGTAGCCGGCTTCGTGCCCGAGTTGCCTCGGCATTGAGGTGGGAGCCCGTAAAAGAAGTAGGCGATGTGGTGCACTTCCGGCGACGAGGAGGAGACGGGACATTCCGCAGGAGATCGGGACGACGACGAGAAGACCGGAGGACTCGGATCTGTCGGTATACTTCTCTTCCCTATCTTGTTAGTAGCTTAGACTTGTTAATGGTCACGATCCGGATGTTTAGTGCGCGGTGGTGCCGGTTTGCTAAGTCCACAAAATTAAAGTTTATCACCGCTTCTGCATTCCGGCGTCGGTTTGACGGTCGGGGCGCCGCCGTGCACTTACAGTTCTGGAGTCCAGTGGGAGACCAACTCGAGGAGTCGAGTCCGGGTCTCTTAACTCCAGAATTGGTAGGGTTGCTTGCCGCTTTCGTAGGGGTCTTGGTGTGTGGGTTTGGCTATTCATCGCTACCGTGGAATCCGTGTTTTATACTGGCTCGTATTGAAAACACGGACGTCCTAGTATATCCAATATTTCATATGATTCTTCTGCTGCGATATCTGTGGTGTGATCATGTGATGTTCTGTGATAGATACAGTATATAGTATATATGATATATTATATAAGCGTTACTTATGTTTTACGCCCGTGCTAGCCCTGCCCCGCTCTGCCGTTAGTTACCTAACCTAACGGTGCATGAGGGGACATCGAGGCGAATGCGGATGGCATAAGCGTACGTCGTATTTATCTGTGATGTTTAGGTACTTAAATGATGGGAATTCATTAATATGATTAATGAAAATAAAAGAAACCTAAAGATGTTGTGGAATCGAATTTCAAAATAAAACAGGTAGCTACAGTTCTTGCTTTGCACAGTGGTATATATGATATATCCTGCACCTTATTCGATAAGGAAAGGACCGAGATCCCTTCACCGGGAGTGACTCTTTTAGCAATAACTGGCAGATGCAACAACCCTCGGTTTGTCTTTTGATTGCTTTTAAGAGTTTTTTCTTTGCAAAGTGATATATATGATATATCCCGCACCTCATTCGACGAGGAAAGGACCGACGATCCCTTCACCGGGGGTGACTCCTTTAGCAAAACTAGAAAAGCCTCAAAAACACTCCATTTCAAAATTCATTCGATCCTACAACGATATCAAGTTCATTACGCTATAGGTTTTCAGAAAAACCTGTCGTAGCCCTCCGTCATTTCAGATAAGTAGTAGTTAGTATTCGTGCTGCGTTTGTTGGCCTTTGTCAAGGCGCAGTGTGCAGTAGCTAACTGGTGCTTATCTGCTTATGCATATGATGCAGATTGGGTTAGGGTAGTCGTGCGACCTTGTTGGCTTTTGTCAAGGGCCGTGCGGGTGGGTTTAATTCAATCAGGAAATGACGGGTTAAACTTGACTAGCATCCTATGGTTTGTTGGCCTTTGTCAAGGTCATAGGAGGTTAGGGGCAAAATTATCGGGAATTTCAAGTGTTGAAATTTGCGATGAGATTGCATACCTTCTATGAGATAGTTGGATCCCGATACCCGCTGCGAGTAAGAGATACTCCTGGGAGTGTTTTATACATTACAATTAGCCGATCAAGTAAGTGTCTAGCAAGGTGTTAACGAGGTTACGCCTCTGGGAAAACGAGGTTTACATTAATTAGGTTCGTGCGAAAGAACAGGGGACCTCCCTCAAAGTACCGACACTGGCCTGGCTGAAAGATTGGCGAACCTGTAGTGTGTAATTAATCCCGGCTAGTCTTTCCTTTTAGGGTTTGAAGGAAGATTTGATAAAAACAGTGGGAGCCATCCTGATTAGATAAAATAATAACCAATCTATTCTTGCAAGAGCGCACGCTGAGTGTTTTCTTCTCTCTCTCTCTCTCCAGGTAGCGACCATATCACGCCTTAATCAAGATAATAATACGGAATATTGACCGAACCCGCTTGTTTTACTGAGCTGGGGAACGTTGGTCCCGCTCCAACTTATAATAGTTATAAGACAGAGGAGGATATAAGGGAATACCAAGATTCCCATGCCGCCCAAACGAAGAGAGTGCATGCTGATGCATCATCTTCGGGTGTGTTCATTACAAAGAACTGTTTCTCTGTATCCTCTACGTCCTGGGTATGTGATACCAGATCAGGATCCCAGATATATAATCTGTTACATAGGGCTACAGATAGGTAGAAAATTGAGAACGGGTGATAAGTTTCATGAGGCAGAAAACGGGGCAAGTGTTGCAGCCAAGTCTGTTGGTCACTGTCACCCTGTATGATAAAATACATTGATTCTGAACGAATGTTATTAGATACCGAACCTGATATACAAAATCATATCAGTCTCTTTATTAGTAAAGATATGATAAAATTTTGTATTGTTGGATAATGTTTTGAACATTTCCTATATCAAAAGTTGATCGGTTCAGGCACGTTATCTAAAAGCGTTGATGTTCTAAATCAAACTACAGTTCTTAGTATACGGAACACACACAAGAGGAAGAGTTCAGAAATGAACAGATCCTTCTTGAGGTATTGTAGACTAGGTCATATCAATGCGACCCGACTGGCTGAAGTTACATTTAGATGTATATTTAAATCTGTTTGAATTTACATCTTCTGAAACTTGCCAGTCATGTCACAGAGATAAGATGACCATAGCTCCGTTTACAGGAAACAGAGAAAGAGTTAGTGAACTCTTGGGATGATACATGTTGATGTATGTAGGTCCCTTGTCTACACATGCCAAGACCGGTTCTTTCTACTTCATTACATTCTCTGATAATCTCTTAAGATTCAGACATATGTTCTTGTTGAAACACAAGTCCGAACCTTTTGAGATATTCACGGAATATAAGTTAGAAGTAGAGAACCAAAATACAGGTATAAGTATTATGTCCTATGATGAGATGAGGGAGGAGAATACTTGTGCATGGAATTCGTGGACTACTCTAAAGGAGAATGAGATTCTCTCTCAGCATTACTCCTCCGTATACACCATAGCACGATGGTATATCGGGGCGGAGAAATCACACCCTATATGATATGGTGTGCTCTATGATGAGTACTACTGAGTTACCTATTTCCTTTTGGGAGTTATGCGCTTGAGAAGCTGCATACCTATTGAATACGGTTCGAATCAAATCAGTTGCCTACCACTCCATATGAGATATGGTATGGGAAGAGCCCATGTCTTAAGCCAGTTAAGATTTGGGGTTGTCCGGCCTATGTCTAAAAGCAAAATCCGGACAAGCTCGAGGCAAGGTCTGTTATGTAGAACTGGAAAGGTTCCAGCTATGCAACATACAGCAGATGATTTGGTACAACCATAGGATTCAATATTAACCAACGAACCTCAGCCTCTCCGCCGATCTAGCAGGGTTCCTCACCCACCTGAGAGTTACTTCGGTTTCTCTATGACAGTGGGAGCGAGGATTGCATCATGAGATGATGACCCAACTAGTTTCGAACTGGCCATCAGGAGTGGGACTCTGTAAGAATGGCTGGATGCCTAGCGATCTGAGATGGAATCCTTATACACCAACAAAGTATGGACTTTGGTTGCTATATCTGAAGGGTTAAATCCCCATCAGGAGAAAGTATATCTTGAGAAGATTACTTGGTGTACATGGAAAAGTTGAGACTTTCAAAGCTAGACTTGTTAAAGGTTTGCATCATTGACCAAGCGTGGATAATGATGAAACCTTTTCAGTGCCTATGCTTAAGTTCATCCAGATCCTACTTTCCACGGCTACATACCATGACTACGATATCTGGTGGCTGGGTGCCATGACTGCTTTTCTAAATAATGATTTAGAAGAGAATGTCTATAAGAACACAGCCAGAGGGCTTCGTAAACAGTGGGAGCAGCGGAAACGCGTGCAAGATGTTTTATGTGATAAAGCAGGCATCGCGGAGTTGGAACATCTGTTTTGATGGATTAGTCAAAGAGTTTGACATCATCAAAATGGTAGATGAACCTTGTATATACAAAAAGGTAGTAGGGAGTATGGTGGTGATCCTCGTAGAGTACGTGGATGACATACTTTTGATAAGAAAGGAGTTTCTTATGCTACGCTCGGTCAATCTCCGCTTATCACAATGATTCTCCATATAGGATCAAAGTGATACCTCATAAATCCTGGTTTTCGGATCTATGAGATAGATCTAATAGGATGTTAGGATACTCACTAGCTGTAGTGAGATGGTATCAATCGATCCTTGGAAGAATCACTGGAAAGGTTCCAGGGTGATAAAAACGACTGAAAGTCAGTCACAGGCATTGTCTTTACCCTCAGTAAAGGGACGGTATGTTGGAAGAGTTCCAAGCTAGATACCGTGACATACTAGACGATAAAGGCAGGATGCATCGCTACTTAAGATGCTACCAAAGAGGCTGTTTGGGTGTATATTGGTTCATGAGATGAACTACGTTCCAACCATTGTGAGACAATGGAGTTGTGGCATATGCCAAGGAACGCCGGTCCCATCAGTGATCCAGACTTATTCTAAGGCAATATCGCCTGATCATGGAGATGGTTGATCTCTAGGGTGATCGAGGTTAGGAGAGCAGACTCAGAGGATAACACGGCGGATCCACTCACAAAGGCCTATTCCCAGAGAGAGATTTTTATGGGATGGTTGGGTATGTGATACTACAACCACTGCTATCAGATGGCCCTAGTGCAAGTGGGAGATTGTTAGTTATATGTATGCCCTAGAGGCCATTACTGTACATAGGATGTATAAAGTAGTGGATGCTGGGACATATATAGGGAGGACTTTCTTGCTCGACATGATAGTATGCTATCTGGTTACTCTTTACCTTAACGTGTATACTGATTGTCTCTCTATTACATGTTGGTAAAGCCCTTAGGATGTGTACTTGACTACCTGGACTATGATGCGGATCATACTAGTGGGGACATGGTAGTCCATAAGTACATCCTTCAAAGTCCCTAGTCGTGAGTATATCGAGACGGGGCATCGATATACCAGAGTAGACTAGCGTATACCTTCTCGACCCATACAGATGGGCGATGGATGATCCCATATCCATTGGTGTTTGACATTAGAGATGATATACGGGTGCTCAGTAGAGACTGGGTACACTGGACGGACTCGCCGAGAACTCCCAGATGGTATTATACCTTACGTCAGATGGCAGTTCTCAGGTGACACTGGTACAGAGTAGTCTGTTGACCCGAGATCGTCATAGAGTCTTGTGTGGTTCCCACTGTGCTTTGATTTCCACCTTACCACGTCCAAGAGGGCGTGCAAAACGGTGGTTTTTGGGTACAGTCCCGAATCACATGGAGGCGAAGAGCGATAGGAGGGGATTCGTCTCTCCCGGTATAGGGGGTTGATGTTGCGCTGTGTTCGATTGGCTATAACCGGAAATCCCTGGCCACGGTTGCTGAGATTTACTGGTAAGTGTTACCTGTAGTATCTCGAACTGTTATAGACCTCATATCGACACGACTTATCGAGCTATTGGGGTCTGATGTTTACCACCCCTAGGCAAGATATGCGACATATCAGACGACGAGACCGGACTGTACGGTAGTGTTACTGGTTGGATTCACTGGAGTGTGAGCGGGCTTGCTCGTCGATCTTCTGATCGCTCAATACCGGGTGGCCGTTACGTTTAGCAGACCGCTTGCGGCTTGTGGGTGTTTGATATGATCATCACCTGCTGCCGGCGTATTGACGAGTCTTTAGAGTCCTACACAGAGGTTTCCTGGCTCAAGCGAAACGAAATAGGAGCACATATGAGATATGTGCGGGACCGAGAATAGTGCGTGTATGTGATACCGTATTTCATTCTCGCGATTAATGTTTCGATTGGTTGTATGTGATATAACCTAGTTATCGAATCGAAGATCGATTCGATAAATCGATACATTGTATACTAGTCGGTTGTGTGCGACATGACCGGATCATTGAATCAAGTGTTGATTTAATGATTTAATGCATAATTATATATTTGATATATTACTTTGCATTAACTAGTTTTGGTTCACTTTAAATGGATTTTCTCACTTGATTTGTGCAAGTTGTATATGTGATATACTTTTATGCACATGATTGTATCATGTTTGATGATACATGCTTATTTGGTTAAGTGTAATGATTAAACCATGGTTAAGTTAATGATTAGGGTTTTGCTTTTCTTTCTTATTTATTTATTTATTTATTTTGGAAAGAATAAAGAGAAAATGGTGGCTTTCTTTGTTTGTAGTTGAATCTTCATGAAGGTTTGACTTTCTAACCATTTTGTCTTCATGCTTAACCCTAACCATTTAAACAAACCATGGTCTATTCTCTACACTTAACTAGGGTTAGGATATGATAAGTATTCATATTATTTATCCTTTTTGAATAATACTTATGATATTCTTTCTTCTTCTTCTTCATTTTCAACATTGAAGATAGCTTTCTACCAACAATGGTGGAATGTGAAAATGAGTGAGAAATCCAATTCTAAAGTGAACCCACTTCCTATTTCTTCATCCTCTACCTTTTGCCAAGTAGTATAGGGTGTTTCCTTCACAAGTTTTCATGGCTTAGTGAAGGTGGAGCTTGATCTAGTGATGCCTCGACGTAGATCATCTTCGGCATCGTCGTCGATGACCTAGCCCGCTTTTTCTCCGATGAAGCCGACGCTAGAGCCCGGGTTTCGATTTGGACAGCCGAGAGGACCTCATCATGGAGCTATGGAGGTGGACAAACGGATCTACAAAGGTTGTATTTCCGTTCTTTTAGTTTAGTTGTAAACTAGTTTCATTATGTCGCCTAAAATCTAGCCAACGATCTTGTAAGGCTTTCTCGGCACCCGTTAAATTTGAAATTTGCATGGTTGATGCCTTGTGAGACCTCATTAGCATGCCTAGGAACCCTACAAAACGTGCCTTGAGTTTATCCAGAGTCTGGTTTTAAGCATATGCCAGACAACTCCATATACCTTAACATCGTTAAGATATGAACCATTCAATATACAATATAGAAACATAGGCACTAATTTAATTGGAACCAGATTCAAATCATGCAGCTGTCTCCAGTGCATGTCAACTAAGTGGAATGAGGCCAAGCAGCATTACTCATCTAGGAGTGCATCCACATATGAGTAACCTGAAAGAGAAGCAATTTCTCAAAAGCATTACTTTCAACGGAATACCTAGCACAAGTATCTACATCTTCGATCACCTTGAAGAATCCTGATACTTGCAACATGTGGTTCTCTACTTTATTCATATACCTATAACTTCTCAAAATTTGGACCTTGTATTTAAGTGAAACACATATCCAAAAACTAGAGAAGTCACAAGTAAATAGAATATAGTACCAGTACCAACACCTTTGTCCTAGTGGACACTGGACAATATACAATACATTGTATAAATCCCCTGAGTAAAATAATTCATACCCTGTTCGTCGTAGGTTGAAAACTGTACTATGGTTAAGAAGAATTACACCGCTGTTGAATGCTCCTTACCCAATCATCAACTGATACAGGTAAATGTCATAGACATAATTTCAAAAAGTTATATCTTACTTTATAAACAAACGTACAGATATATCAGTTTGAAATTGGTGCATAACAACGGATATTCAAAACCGAATATTTGTTGTTAGGCAAAAACCCTGGTGATTTCCTCAAATATCACCAATTACAACGAATTCCGATATAATGAGAATATAATCACCTAATTCCCAATATCTTACTCCCACTCATCATCTGTAATACCATACAGATGTGAGAATCAAATCTGGTAAATACATACCCTGGAGTAAGAATCTAATTAGGAAATCAGTTTTCAATTAACAACTCACAGTGAAACTGAAACATGAAAATGTTTCGAAGGGGTATCTGGGTATTCCTAGTAATAACTCTTCCACAACCCAGATTCATGAATATAACCGTATATTTCCTTCCCATCTCTCCAATCACTTTATTATTCTTTACTCATTACCTTCTGTACACCACACTTAGGCTAATTGATTTTCTTCCTACTCTACCTTTCGGCACCAGCCTAAGGTTTGGAAGAAGACCATCCAATAAACGTAATAGGTGTACTCTTCTAAATACCAGGAGCCCTCGCAACCTGAGAGAAGGTGAACATAAAAGACAACTGAATAATCCTTATTCTATTTCTCCTGAACCAGAATCCATCCTCGAACTGGAACAAGTTCCTTCGAGTTCGTATGTAACTATACGATGGATTATCCAATAAATGTAGATCTTCGTAGTGATACGGGGTGTTCTGGAGAAATTCAAAGGTGAAGTAGGAGTGGCGATGATATACGCTTCTTCGTCATAAATGATAGCAATCGCAATTTACTTTGCCCTCTTTCTAATCCATTTATTTGTCTTTACTTATTACCTTGTGTACACCACATTTTGGCTAATTGGATTTCTTCCTTCCCTACCCTTCGGCACCAGCATATGGTTCGGAAGAAGACTATCCAATAAGCATAATGGGTGTACTCTCCTAATACCAGGAGCTCACGCAACCTGAGAGAAGGTAAAGGGAAAAGACAACTGAATAGTCCTATTCAATTTCTCAAGAACCAGAAACCATCCTAGAATCAGATACAAGTTTCTTCGAGTTCGTATGTAACTATACGATGGTCATATCCAATAAATGTGGATCTTCGTAATGATACGGAATGTTCAGGAGAAATGCGAAGGTTATAAGCAGGAGTGGCAATGATATATGCAACTATGACAATCCAAAAGCCAATGTGTTTTAAGAAGGTTCGGTTAACTTGGTTCAAGAGTTTTAGTCAAGGGTCGGGCCATGGTCGCTGCCAAAGAGAGATAGAAATGAAACACTCAGCTTGCACTCTAACCTAGATCAGAATGGTTAATCACTTTATCTAATCAGGATGGCTCCCACTGTTTCCTCGAATTCTCCTCCAAATCCTAAAAGGAGAATTAGTCGGGATCATCTAAAATCACCCGAGGAGTAATCCTACTCATCAGTGGGAATCGAGATCTAACTATCATTGCATGATAACTTGATGGAATCTACTAAAGCTATCACACTCCAGAAGGTATGCGCATGCCTGGCAAGTTTCCTGTATATTTGAAACTCCCGATGTAGTTTTTACCCTATGCTCTTATGACCTTGATGAAGTCCAACATATCATAAATCACATGTCAAGTTCTACCCATCATTGTCCAGGTTAATTTGACCCCAGCCGTACATACCCTTGACGAAGGCCAAAAAAGTAGTACGATTGTCCCAAACCAACGCATCTATCTATGCTACAGATGAATATTCAGCAGCTACCAATCAATATGCCTTGGCGAATGTCAAAATACATAGCTTGAATACTACTGAATACCCAACTGAAATAACGTAGGGCTATGTATGGTTTTTGGTGAAAAACCTTTAACGTAACGAACTTGATATCGTTGAAGGAACCAGATTGCTTTATAAATATATAGTAGCGCAAACTTTTCCTAAAGAGGTCACTCCTTGTGAAGGGATCTCGGCTCTTTCCTCTTCGAATGAGGTGCAGGATATTCCTAACTGAATACTACGATGCAAAGCAAAAGAATCGAATATAGTGAAGTTATTACGCTGACGCAAACTTTTGCTCAAGAGGTCAGTTCCAATGAAGGGATCTCGGCTCTTGCCTCGTGGAATGAGGTGCTGGATATTCATAACCGAATACTACTGTGCAAAACAAAAGAGAACGTCTCTAATGTCATTTTTTTAAAAACTTGGTTCAAACAACATCATATATAGGTTTGTTTTCCTTGCATTGATCAGAATCAATGCAGTCCCATCAATTAATCACACCAGAAAAGAACGAAAATATAATATACGTATATGTCATCCGCATTCGCCACTGGGCCCCGTCATCACCCGTTAGGTTACTTAACTAAGGACAGAGCGGGGGCTGGACTAGCGCGGGTACAAAACATTTACAACATCTACTAGTATATATATAAATATATATATAACAATCGTCCCAGGCATGTGTCACGACCCGAAATATTGGCTTGTGGCCAGCACTGAAATCACGTAACGTCTAAAGGCGTATCGTAATCCATGTAAGCTGAAACCCAGAAATCTAAACCTTTTAAAGAAATAAAAGAGGTGCAGTTTTGAAATAAGGTATAATGAAGAAAAGTGTTTTCTTAAATGCATAGAAAAGGGAACATGAAAAATGCAAATTTATCCTACTTTTTGTAAAACATGTTCGTCTTTTTAAAAATTTGGGATGCACATCCTTTGTATATTTTGATCCAAAACCACCAATACAAGATAATAATAAAGGCATCCCCAAGCGGGAGCTAGCTCTTCGCCAAACGGCAGATTCATAACCACTCAGGTAATAAAACAAGTATACGACGCCAAATGGCGAAGATCAACACAAAAGATAAAGAATAAAGCAAGACATCAAACCCACAAGCGAACATATAACCCATCGCTCAAGTCTCGCAACTACAAGTCGCACTAAGTCTTACTATATACAAATACTAGTTTTGATTGATGGAGTTGTTAGTGTATATTCCCTAGAGGCCATTACTGTATCATACTAGTTTGTATATTACTTAATGGAAGCTTGGGATATTCACCTTGTATAGACAATCTTGCTCAATATAGTAGTATGCTACTTGGTTTGTTTCTACTTCAATGTGTACATGTGTTTATTTTTGTATATCACCTATACACAATAGTGGAGCCCTTAGGATATTTGCTTGATTACCAGCGTTGTGATGCCAGTCACACTAGTGGGGGCTGGGTAATCTATAAGCACATCCTTATACAGGTCCCTAGTCGCAGGACTATCGAGACAGGGCATCGATACTCCGGAATAGACTAGCGTATGCGCTTCTCATCCCAGTGTGGGAGATGGTCTGTCCTACAGCCATCAGTACGTCGTACTGGAGATAGTATGCGGGTGCTCATTGAGTTACGAGTACACTGGACATGACTCGTCGGGAACTGTTGGTTGGTACTATACCTATCGTCAGTTATCAGTTCCCAGGTGACATGAGTACAGCTTAGTCCGCTAACTTGACATTGTCACTTCGCCTCGAGTGTGTTCCCACTGTACTTAGATTACTACCCTACCACGGCTCAAAGGAGTCGTGCAAACAGGTAGTAGTTGGGTGCAGTCCCGAAGCACTTGGAGGCGGTGACGGTTAGACAGGATTCGTCTCTCCCGGTATTGGGGGTTGACATCGCGCTGTGTCTAGGAGAGCCATTACACGAGTAGTCCCTGGCCGGGGCAAGCGAGATGTACTGGTAGGTTTCCTGTGTTATCTCAGGGTGTTCTGGGCTTAACTCCGACACGACTTGTACCGCTATTAGGGGACTGACGTTTACCGCCCCTAGGCCCGCCATGCGATGTATCAGAAGAACAGATCGGATTGTACAGAGAGATTGTCACATTCAGACTCAGTAGGAGTTCAGATGGGTTTCACCTCGTCAGGTTTCTTGTCGGCATCTACCTGGGGACCGTTACGCACAGCTAGTGCCGCTTGCGGTCTGTGGTTAAACCCACTGCCAGCGTAGTGTCGAGTCTTTAGAGTCCCACACAGAAAGCTATTCGCCTTTAGGAAAAAGAGTAGAGTGTTCCCCTCCGAACGGCGGCGCGACGTGGGGCGTCCGTGCCTGAGGTTCGGGGCAGATGCTAATTGGTGCTATCCGTCCACCTCTCCGAAGATGCCAAGTTGTTTATGGCACCGTGCATCGGAGGTTTAGACGGATGCGGCCGATGTAGCAGACTTCGTCAGATTCCCCCTCGTTTGAGAGGTTTTTGATTGTGGGGACACTCTTCCCTACAGGCGCAAGCCCCTGCAGTTAATTACGCTACCGCATCGCGGTAACAACTTTCTCCTTTTCCAGATGGTCACTTCGTGTCGTGTGTGTTTATTTTATGTTTTGTTGCCCGTGGATTGTTTACGGAGACTGAGTTATGTCGTCGCCCGTAGGGCGTGGACTAGTCCAAATCCGTATTTTCTTAGATTTGGGTTTGGGGTTTTGGTTTAAGGATACGTTAGCCCTGTTTAAGGCTAAGATCAACTTAAACGTTTGTTAAGGATACGTTAGTCCAGTTTGAGACTAAGATCAACTTAACGGGACCGCTTAGATCCAACAAGGGAGTGTTTTAGGCTCCATTGTTCCAGTTTAGGGACATAGTGGTCCATCGTATATGTGGCCGTCGGGACCCGTTACCTCTCTGACGACGTTGAAGGATTACAACGACGGATGTCAGAGGAGTTCAGAGATGTACCCTCGAGCCAGAGTTAATTTGGGGGATTCATAGTCCAGTCTGTTTGAAGGTTTAAGGATACGTTAGCCATCTTTGAGGCTAAGATCAACTTAAACGGGACCGTTTAGATCCGACAAAAGAGCATGCGGGGCTCTATTGTTCTAGTTTAAGGACATTGCGGTCCATGGGTAGTTTAAGGACATTGCGGTCCATGGGTAGTTTAAGGACATTGCGGTCCATTGTTAGTTTTAAGACATCTCGGTAAAGGTTAAGGACGTCGTAGTCCATGGGTTTAAGGACTCCACAGTCCGGTATGTGCTCTGGATGCTTCACACGGGTTCACTGCCGTGCTTGGCGAGGACCAGGCTCCGCTCTGGGCGTTTTCCGTGGGGTCAAAGAGTGACGTTATCCACGTTCCACGTAACCAGGAATTTTGCACTAGATGCTTCACACGGGTTCACTGCCGTGCTTGGCGAGGACTAGGCTCCGCTCTGGGCGTTTTCCGCGGGGTCAAAGAGTGACGTTATCCGCGTTCCACGTGACCAGGAATTTTGCATTAGACATTGGTTTAAGGACCCCACAGTCCATATCATGGGTGGTCATCGGGACCCGTCACCTCTTTGAAGACATTGAGGGATTACAATACGAAGTATCAAAGGAGTGAAGAGATGTACCCTAGAACCGGAATGGATTAAATAGTCCTTGGCCCAATTTGGGATCAAGACCCATTAAGAATTGAGGACTTATGGCCAACTTGGGCTAAGTCCTATCATGTCTGGAATATTGACTTCTTGTTGGTCCATTGAGGGAGAGGCTTTGCCTCTATCCCTTTAGCCAATTGGGCCAAAGCCTAGTGTTAAACACTACAAAGCAATCAGTGTTGAACACTGGGAATGAGGTTTGACAAGTTAGTGTTTAACACTAAAAGATAATTGGTGTCAAACACCAGCAACAAGGCTTTCAAATTAGTGTTAAACACTAAAACAGATCAGTATCGAGCATCGGCAACAGAGCCCTCAAATTAGTGTTAAACACTAAGGTAGTCAGTGTTGAACACTGCAAATAAAGTTCTTTGATTGGTGTTGAACACTAAGGCCCAACAGTGTTTCAATACTGGATTCGAGAGTTCCAATTTAGTGTTAAACACTAAGGCAAAAGGGGTCACGTGGCAACACGTGAGAGCGCCCTTTCTCCATTCATTCTGCTGAGATTATTGCATCTTTCAGAGCATCACGTGCCATTACGTGACGGGCATTCATATGCTTATGTGTTAGAGCTTCTGTCAAGGGTCACGTGGGTCACGTGGGGGACTGCCTCAAAGGGCTTTCTGTAGATCTTTTGAGGGGGTCACGTGGTGGCACGTGACCCTGCCTTCATGTATGTTGTTTAGAGGCTCTGTTAATCTTTTTCCACGAATTAAATTCCTCGAGCTTTAAATTTCAGAGGAATTAAATTCCTACTTCCTTTTGAAGACTTATATTCAGGAGTAGAGTTGAACTCTGAATCTTCTGTAGGAATTAAATTCCTCGTATATGTGAAGAACTGAATAGGGTTAAACCCTAATAAAAACTTTTTAAGGAATTAAACTTCCATTCCCTGTTAAATTATGATTAAGGGAATTAAATTCCCGTTGTTTCAATAGAACTAAGTTCTTAATTAGGGTTAAACCCTGTTTCTCTCTGTTCTGAAGGAATTAAATTCCCATAACACAGGGTCAAGCCCCACTTTTATCTTAACGGAATTAAATTCCTATGGTTCTGTGAGAATTAAATTCTCATGTTTCCATTCCCTCTCTATGTTTTGGATCTGCATGGCAGGATCTCAACCCATTGAGAATTAAATTCTCAACCTAAAGGGGAGATGTGCACTTTGCAGATCCTCTATCAAAGAGAGAAGAAATATGTTCTTCTGTTTTTATATTGTCAGAGTTAAACTCTGTTGAGAATTAAATTCTCCTTCTTTCAAAAAGCCTTCCCTTTCTTACCTAGGGTTTTCTTTTGCAGAAGCTCCAAATTCCTCAAAGTATCAAGGTTCTCTCCTTTTTTCTCCCTCTGCGTATATCTCTTTTTTTTGTGTCTCTTGGCTCCTATTTATAGGAGAAGCAGCCGAATCAATTAGTTTTTGATGAATCTTCATTAAAAGATTTGATTTGCATCCATCATTCGTTTTTGACCTTTGGATTATTAGGTGAATTTTATTCACCATTGGATTTCAAATCCCCGGGAATCTCCTTTGTTATTTCGGTTAGATTTAAAGGGGAAATCTTTCCAAACTCGAGATTTTCCCATAGATAGATGGTATTCAATCATCTCTGAATCTTTAATTCGATCTGCTCCAGATAATCACTTTCCTTTAGGAAGATTTGATTCTCCTTCAGAATTTAATTCTGTTAACAAAACGGGCTTTGAAAGTCGGTCACGTGTGACCACATGACCCATGGTCACGTGTGGACACGTGACTCTCTTGAAAGGAGCCTTCCTCTTTCTTTCTGCGCTTTGCTTTTTGTTCTCTGTTTAGCTGTCACGTGCCACCACGTGACAACTGGTCACGTGTGAGCACGTGACCTCTTCTGAAGCCTTTTTCTTGATTCGATCAGGGAACCGTTGTGTCTTTGCCGTTTGCATTTTAATTTCACGTGTCGACACGTGACCCTGGTCACGTGGGAACACGTGACTCTTTCTGAAGCCCCTTTTCTTCAATGTAGTCAGGAAACTGAACTTGCCTTGATGATGCGCTTAGGCGTCACGTGTCAACATGTGACCGCTGGTCACGTGTAAGCACGTGACCCTCTTCTGAAGCTTTTCCCAGAAGCTTTCCTGATTTTAAATCAGGAAACAAATGCCCCCACAGCGTTGTTCTCACGTGTCTGCACGTGAGTGCAACGCTGTCACCTCTTGTGACCGTTGGATTCCTCTAGGGATCTGGGGAGATGAAACGTTTCCATTGCCTTCTATAAATACCTCTGTCTCTTCATAGGAGCCTTCACTTTGCTCATCTTCTTCTTCTGAGAATTTCTTCCTCGAGAATTTAACTCTCGCTTTCAGAGCTTAGTTCTCTGCTTCGAAACATTTTTCAGAGTTTAACTCTGTTTAAAAGGACTCTTCCTCCTCAGGTAATGGTGATCGAAGCACCTTCAATTTGACAGCGCTCTCTGGATTTTAAATCCATATCAAGGGTTTCAAAAAGAACCCATTTTTTCTCAAAGTTCTTTAGCCAAAATATAAGACCACTTAACCTCCAACAGCAGATCTCTTAGGGTCGGATGATCCTTGGGGAGATGATGATGGCGGTTCAACTCCATGGAATTTAATTCCATCCCAAAAAAAGTTTTCTGGGAATTTAATTCCTTTTCTTAATAAGGAATTTAATTCCAATGAAGGACTCAGTTTCTTCACACGGAGGCTTCTTGGGGTTTCCTTGTCATTCTATGATTAGTGAAGAAGAAGAGGGCTTGTAATAAGTCGTCCTGATTTTTATTTCAGGCATCATGGACGCTCATTTGTATAATCTCAACGAAATCATTTCCTACGGGAATATTCGTGCCCTGGGCCGTAGTCAGAATCAGGAGTTCACCAACGCTCAGTGTGCTGAGATTATGAGCCGTTTTGACGAGTACAACCATCGGCTACTCCCCCGTCGCTCTTCTCTTCTGAGGCTCATCGTGCTGGCGATTTGGGAGGCGCTTCCTCTCATCTGCACCGGTGTGCCACTCAGGGCATTGGACGTTGCCGAGGATAAGATACATTCGGTGTATCTGATGAGTCTGATCTCGAAGAGAAGGCGTGACAACCTCATTGATCTTTTGCACCAGGCGTTTCAGCAGTCGGCCATACTTGCCGCCTACCGGAGGGTGGAGGACATCCGCGAGGACCCCGACGCTTGCGATCGCGAGAGAAAACAAACTCGGGCGGTTCGAAATGCTTGGAGGATGTTGGACAAGGTCAAGCTTGAGTTTCTCAATCCGTGCCCCGCGCCTGAGGTCTTGCCGTTGTAATCGTTTTCTCTTTATTTTGTATGAACCTTTTTAAAGCATGAATGATAAACTTATCGCGTCCTTTTGTGTTTGCGTGCCCCCCTTTTTTGGAATTTTGTCGTTCATTTTTTTTTACTGTTGATGTGTTTAGCGTGCAAGGCATTGTTTCACTTCTTAGTATGCACCAAGCATGGTGCTCACGTGTCCCACACGTGAGGGGCCTTTTATTATTCAATTTTTTATGCCACATTTCCGCGCATGGCATTGGATACAGAGAAGGCGCCTTGGAAATCGCTCCTTTTCCTGATTTCCAATGTCTTCCCTTTTTTGGGCCTTGGAAGGGTTCCATCATGCAATTTTCTTTCGCGCGCAGCATTTAATGCTCCCCTTTATAGTCTTGAGGCCATAGCCTATTTCCTCTTCACAGAGAAATTTATTTCCATATTGACATGATTTAATTTGAGGAGTAGCTGAGTGTTATGGCCTGCAACCGTCTACACGCTCGTCGACAGCCATGGGAAGTGCCTATCGAGGAGATGATCCCACGCTTTGCTGCTCGGTTGATGGATCCACTTCTTACCGACGACGAATGCGACTCAGCAATGTACGAACTCTCGATTCGTAAGGGGTCCCCCCTCCCGATGGGTTCCCTCTGGCTCCGGATGATTCTCACGGCCTTGCTTGCCAACATCCCTCCTCACCCGACAAAGATGACCTTGGCGATGCTTGACGCGGCTGAAGAAAAGCTCGAGGGCTTTCATGAAGCACGCCTGATTACTCAGGCTTTGAAGGATTGCTCAATTCATCTGCTGAGCCAGATAAAGGCCCGGCGAGCTATTATGTCTGCTTTCGCGGACGAACACGGCGCCAATCGATGGGGAGCGACTCCTCGCGAGAACCGTCGCTTTGACGTTCTGGAGAGAGCGGAGAGAGAGATGGAGAACCTTGTTCTTTGTTTTATTAACCCTTGTGCCATTGATCCCGTGTTTGGTGACCTTTTTCCATTAGCATAGTATTTTTACATTAGTCCCTCCTTTTCCTTATGTTTTATGCCGAACTTCCCTGTAGGCTTGGTGCTAGAATGTATGTTTCCGCTTGCATAAATAAACTTTGTATTCTTCTCATGAGAACTTTTTTTAATTGCAAATGCTATCATCACTTTCCTGCGCATCAGACCTTTTTGGGCATTATGAATGTTCATGCGATTGCAAATGCTATTATATTTTTTTTTTAAATACTCATATGATTGTGAACGCATGCTCGCAATATGTCGGAAATCTTTCTTGTTGCCTTTCACGTCAGGTGATGTGAGCGCGTTTTAGATCGATTATTCCCGTCGACTAGAAGCCCATTTATACGGTCTTGTAAATGTCTTGTTTCCAAGGCCGCGGTCACGAAAGCTAGCTTACGCGGCCAGATATAGCGACACGTAGCGAACACATTGTTGTACGAGAAAAGGGCTTGGCCGTAAATTTTCGGAGAGGGAGCTAGCTTCTAAGGCGCTGAGCGAGCTTCATGCCAGCCTCACAGCCAAGGCCAACAAAGCATACCAACTCTGGCGGGTGCTTCAGGAGTCCATAAAAGAGGTGGTGGCTCTCGATAAAGCCGCCACGTTCACTCGTGAGAGGGTCGAGGCTCATAAAGCCACCGAGAAAGGGCTCGAAGCTCGGCTTACTTCGTATCAGGCTCAGCAAGCTCAGGCGGAGGCTCGTCTTCTGGATATCTTGCGTCATGAAGCCGTGGCTCAGCAACAGAACGATGAGCTGGTAAAATTACTACACCGCCCGCCAGCTTGAGGAATTGTATCTTTTCTCCCTTTTTTGTATATACTCATGAATGAGAGTATCTCTTTTTTTTGTTTCTTTCATGAATTGTACTTTGTATCTGTTTTGGTTTATGAATAAAAGATACATTTTTCCTCTCAATGGTGTATCCCCTTTTTATTGAATGTATTCTGCGGATATTCTATCTTGATCTCCTTGCAGGACGGAGATGGCTTAGGATTCAGGGTTAGGATCTGCTTCCTAAGGCTTTTGCATTTTATGAGCCACGAGGGTCTCGTAATGAGTTTTTCTCCCTACAGGTCGAGAGGATCCCATAGGTGTAAGTTCTTCTTAAGAATCGTGAGGATTCTTAAGAGGGTTTTCTCTTGAGAGTCGTAAGGATCCCACAAGAGAGTTTTTCTCGCTTACAGGTCGTGAGGACTTGTAAGTGCTGGATGCGGTCACCCTTGTGCGTGTTTTACGGAGTGAGGGGTTTCTCCAGGTATTGTAGTTTAAAGACGTCGCGGTCAAGGTTAAGGACCTCATAGTCCGTGGATTTAAGGACTCCACAGTCCGATGTTAGTTTTAAGACATCACGGTCAAGGTTAAGGACCTCATAGTCCGTGGATTTAGGGACTCCACAGTCCGATGTTAGTTTTAAGACATCACGGTCAAGGTTAAGGACTTCATAGTCCATGGATTTAAGGACTCCACAGTCCGATGTTTGGTTGCAGGGACCCGTCACCTCTTTGAAGACGTTGAGGAATTACAACGCCAGGTATCAAAGGAGTGATGAGATGTACCCTTAAACCAAGGCAGAATCTGTAGGGAACCGGGGTGGTTGATCGTTAGTTTTAAGACATCACGGTCGAGGTTAAGGACATCATAGTCCGTGGATTTTAAGGACTCCACAGTCCGATATTTGCTCTGGATGCTTCACACGGGTTCACTGCCGTGCTTGGCGAGGACCAGGCTCCGCTCTGGGCGTTTTCCGCGGGGTCAGAGAGTGACGTTATCCGCGTTCCACGTAACCAGGAATTTTGCACTAGATTCTTCACACGGGTTCACTGCCGTGCTCAGCGAGGACGAGGCTCTGCTCTGGATGCTTCACACGGGTTCACTGCCGTGCTCTGCGAGGACCAGGATCCGCTCTGGACGTTTTCCACGGGGTCAAAGAGTGACGTTATCCGCGTTCCACGTAACCAGGGATTTTGCACTAGATGCTTCACACGGGTTCACTGCCGTGCTCGGCGAGGACTAGGCTCCGCTCTGGACGTTTTCCACGTGGTCAAAGAGTGACGTTATCCGCGTTCCACGTAACCAGGAATTTTGCACTAGATGCTTCACACGGGTTCAGTGCCGTGCTCGGCGAGGACTAGGCTCCGCTCTGGACGTTTTCCACGGGGTCAAAGAGTGACGTTATCCGCGTTCCACGTAACCGGGAATTTTGCACTAGATGCTTCACACGGGTTCACTGCCGTGCTCGGCGAGGACTAGGCTCCGCTCCGGACGTTTTCCACGGGGTCAAAGAGTGACGTTATCCGCGTTCCACGTAATCAGGAATTTTGCACTAGATGCTTCACACGGGTTCACTGTCGTGCTCGGCGAGGACTAGGCTCCGCTCTGGACGTTTTCCACGGGGTCAAAGAGTGACGTTATCCGCGTTCCACGTAACCAGGAATTTTGCACTAGATGCTTCACACGGGTTCACTGCCGCGTCAGGCGAGGACTAGGCTCCGCTCTGGATGCTTCGCACGTTAACTGCCGTGTTCTGCGAGGACCAGGATTCGCTCTGGACGTTTTCCACGGGGTCAAAGAGTGACATTATCCGCATTCCACGTAACCAGGAATTTTGCACTAGATGCTTCACACGGGTTCACTACCGTGCTCGGCGAGGACTAGGCTCCGCTCTGGATGCTTCACACGGGTTCATTGCCGTGCTCTGCGAGGACCAGGATCCGCTCTGGTCGTTTTCCACGGGGTCAAAGAGTGATATTATCCGCGTTACACGTAACCAGGAATTTTGCACTAGATGCTTCACACTGGTTCACTGCCGCGTTAGGCGAGGACTAGGCTCCGCTCTGGATGCTGCACACGGGTTCATTACCGTGCTCCGCGAGGACCAGGATCCGCTCTGGACGTTTTCCACGGGGTCAAAGAGTGACGTTATCCGCGTTCCACGTAACCAGGAATTTTGCACTAGATGCTTCACACGGGTTCATTGCCGTGCTCGGCGAGGACTAGGCTCCGCTCTGGATGCTTCACACGGGTTCATTGCCGTGCTATACGAGGACCAGGATCCGCTCTGGATGTTTTCCACGGGGTCAAAGAGTGACATTATCCGCGTTCCACGTAACCAGGAATTTTGCACTAGATGCTTCACACGGGTTCACTGCCGCGTTAGGCGAGGACTAGGCTCCGCTCTGGATGCTTCACACGGGTTCATTGCCGTGCTCCGCGAGGACCAGGATCCGCTCTGGACGTTTTCCACGGGGTCAAAGACTGACGTTATCCGCGTTCCACGTAACCAGGAATTTTGCTGATTGTATCCGCATATCACGAGATGGAGGTTTGACTCTCGGTGATATGTATATCGCCGAGCCATGGAACTGGGGGGTCGCCGCTGTTCCGTTTCGCTTGATGTTGTGTCTGCTGCCATGAGACGAACGACGAGATGATCTCTAGGCTATCTGTGAACCGTCGAGATTTGGCTTCTCCTTATGATGAAACCTGGGGAAGGAGTATGATCCCTCTCTTTTTTTGCGCCCCTGGATTGTATATAGAGGTAGATGTAACATCACCTGTAAGGCGAGGATTTCACTTTTATTTTATTTCTTTTTCCGCGATGCTCTATCATTTCAGCTTTTATATCGCGAAGGTCGCGATTGCCCCATCATTTCGGCTATTTTTCGCGGTGCCCAATCATTTCGGCTATTTATTTATTTTCTGCTCGCTGCTTTTTATTGCGAGTTGCCCCATCATTTCGGCTATTTTTCATGCCTTCATTTTTACTTGCTGCTTTTTTATTGCAAGTTGCCCCATCATTTCGGCTATTTTGTAGGCATGTGTGGCTTGCTAGCTTTTTCGCTGCAAGCCTGGATTTTAGGCACCGATTTCTGCATCAGCACCGCTACAACTGGAATGTTGCCAGGAGCGAATCATCATTTGCCTTTGTCGATGATGAACAAAGGTGGCTCAGCAAACAGGGTTAAGGGTCCTGTCGACCAAGGCTTTTGACTTCATGAGCCGTAAGGGTCTCACAAAGGTATTTCTCCCTACTAGTCGTGAGGATCTTGCAGGTGTATTTTCTCCTTAGGGATCGTGAGGATTCCTAAGTGTGTGCTCCTCTGTACGTCGTAAGGATCCTACAAGAGGGCTTTCTCCTTATGGATCGAGAGGACCTACAAGGGTTGGACATTGCTGGGAAATGTTTACTCGCGCCCGTGGATTGTATACAAGGGTCAGTATTGAGCCTCTTGTAGGTCAATATCGAAGGTTGTGGGGGATCTGCTTAAGAACAGGTTTAGGTTTCTGTAACTTAAGACTTTCAAATCTCGTGAGCCGTGAGGGTCCCATGAGAGAATTCTCCTTACGAGTCGTGAGGATCTCGCAAGTGTATTTTCTCCTTAGGAATCGTGAGGATCCCTAAGTGTGTTTCTCCTTTGTGAGTCGTAAGGATATCACGCGGGTGGTTTCTCCTTACAAGGTCGAGAGGACCCTATAAGTGTCTTTTAACGAGGTTGCGCCCTTTCGGGTTTTCGCAAACACTCGCCGGTAGTCCTGCTGTTTTTACTCATGGAGCCCTTTCGGGTTTTCATCTGTGCCCGTTTTGCTTGTGGACGCACCGTTTTTTATTCTTTTTTTCTCTTTTTCTTTATCTCGTCAGCCTAAGGATGCTGCGGTAATAGTTTAGGGACGTTTCGGTCCGTCGTTAGTTTAAGGACATTTCGGTCCGTCGATAGTTTAAGGACGTTTCGGTCCGTCGATAGTTTAAGGACGTTCCGGTCCGTCGATAGTTTAAGGACGTTTCGGTCCGTTGTTAGTTTAAGGACGTTTCGGTCCGTCGATAGTTTAAGGACATTTCGGTCCGTCGTTAGTTTAAGGACGTTTCGGTCCGTCGATAGTTTAAGGATGTTTCGGTCCGTCGATAGTTTAAGGACGTTCCGGTCCGTTGTTAGTTTAAGGACGTTTCGGTCCGTCGATAGTTTAAGGACGTTCCGGTCCGTTGTTAGTTTAAGGACGTTTCGGTCCGTTGTTAGTTTAAGGACGTTTCGGTCCGTCGATATGGGAGGGCCAGCCGCTGCTTACAAAGTCTGAGCCTAGGAAGATAGCGAGCGGACATAGTCGTCGTCATCTATCATTGACCCAGGCTATGGCTCATTAAGCGTAGTATTTCTTTAAGAAACGGCCGTTTATTGGCCTGAAAGGTCTTTCACCGTGCATGTCCATGAGTAGATAGGCTCCACCCTGGTAGACCTTGTCTATGATGTAAGGACCTTCGTAGTTTGGCTCAAATTTCCCCCGCTTGGCACGATTGGCGATCATAGGTCTCTTGACCACTAGCACGAGTTCGCCTTGGCGGAATGTCCTCGGCCTGGTCAATCTTTCGTACGAGCGCATCATCTTTTCTTTGTAGGCTTCTAGATGTTGTTGCGCTATGAGCCGGGTTTCGTCGAGGGCATCAAGCTCCTCAAGCCGAAGGTGAGCATTTTCTTCGTCCGTCAGCTCGTGGTGGACTGCCACTCGCAGAGAGGGTAACTCTATCTCGAGGGGGAGTACTGCTTCCGTCCCAAATACCAACGCGTACGGCGTTGTGTTCGTGGCCGTCTTGAATGTAGTTCGATAAGCCCAAAGGGCCTCTTGCAGCCTCTCGTGCCAGTCTCTCTTATTCCGGGAAACGGTCTTTTTTATGATCTTCGTCAAGGTCTTATTGAAAGCCTCGGCTAGACCGTTAGCTCGTGGGTTGTAAACTGAAGAATATCTCCAGTCTATATTGTGATGCTGCGCGAAGCGGCTAATCTTATGGCTTCTGTAGGCTGGCCCGTTATCGGAGATAATCCGCCGTGGGGTTCCGAACCGATAGATGACGTGCGTCTTGAAGAAATGGAGGATATTCTCCGTCTTCACTTCCCTCAGTGGTATTGCTTCTGCCCATTTGGAGAAGTAATTAGTCGTCGCCAGGATAAAACGATGTCCCCGAGATGATGCTGGCTCGATGGGGCCGACTATGTCAGTCCCCCACATTTCGAATGGCCAGCTAGCCACCGTTGGGTGTAGTGGATTAGGATGTTGGTGGATAAAGTCTCCATGAATCTGGCACGAGTGGCATTGCTTCGCATACTCAAGGCAGTCCTGGATCATCGTGGGCCAGTAGTAACCCATCCGTTTAATTTTTAACTTCATCTTTGGGCCTGCTTGGTGAGAACCGCAAAGTCCGTCGTGAACTTCCTGAATGACTCTTTCCGCTTCGTCAGGTCCTAAGCATCTCAGCCATAAAGAATTAAACGATCTCTTGTATAGAGTATCGTTGACGAAGGCGAAAGATAGAGCTCGTTTCATGAGTTGATGCCTTGAGGATGTATCTTTGGGCATTAGGTGGGACTTAAAGTAGTCTATGAAGACTTCCCTCCAGTCCTCGGCCTTCTCATGGTCTTTTATTCGTAGGGTCGTCTGCTCAGTCGCTCCCTTCTCTTTATATAATTCCGGAGGTATTTCTGCCGGGGCAAGCACTCGACGGCTTTGTACCACGATTCTTACATCATCAAGGTTTTCGTCCGCCAGTTCTTTAGCAAGTTTGGCTAACGCGTCTGCTTTACTGTTTTCCGCGCGCGGTATACTCTCCAAGGTATAGGAGGGAATTTGGGTCAATAGTTGTTGCACCTTTTCGCCGTACTTTACTAACTCTGGTTTGCACGTTTGGTAATCACCATTTACTTGACTAACAACCAGTTGAGAATCCCCGTATATAAGGAGGTCTTCAATTCCCAGGTCGATGGCGATTTCGAGGCCTGCTATCAGAGCTTCGTATTAAGCTTCATTGTTTGTCCTCAGCTCTGTTAAGGAGAAGGCGAAGCGCATTATCCCTCCTTGTGGAGTTGCAAAGACGAGGCCTATCCCCGATTTGATCATTGGGATACCTTGTTTCTGTTTCTTTACGGAGGACGCTCCATCGAAATAGAGTTCCCATCGGGTGCTACCGCCGCCAATCGCATCAAATGCATGTTCGTCCGGCAAATCACAGTTCAGAGGAGAATCGGCCGGTATCGGGTGCTCAGCGAGGAAATCGGCAATGGCCTGGCCTTTCACTGCCTTGAGAGGTTGATACGTTACCGAGAACTCCATCAAGAGTAGGGCCCATTTAGCGAGTCGTCCCGTCAATATGGCTTTTGACATCAAGTATTTAAAGGGGTCCACTTTTGAAATAAGACGGACTTCATGCGCCAACGCATAGTGCCTGAGCTTTGTTATCGCGAAGATTAACGCCAAGCAATGTTTTTCAATGGGAGAGTAGTTGCTTTCTGCCCCCAGCAGAACTCGACTTAAGTAGTAGAGTGCTCTTTCTTTTCCCTGATCGTTCTCTTGCGCCCATAATGCGCCCAAGGAACCTTCGAGGGCGGTTGTATAAAGAATGAGGGGTTTTCCTTTGACCGGCGCGGCCAACACCGGAGGGTTCTGCAGGTATTGCTTGATCTCGTCTAGTGCACCTTGGCATTGGTGATCCCAAACGAACGGAGTTCCCTTTTTCATCAGATGGCTGTAAGGACGGCATTTGCCGGAAAGATTGGCGATAAATCGCCGGATGTATGCGAGCTTCCCTTGGAGAGACCGCAACTGTTTGAGGGTTCTTGGCGGAGGCATTTCCACGATCGCTTTAATCTTTGACGGATCTATTTCGATACCTCGGTGTCGAACGATGAATCCCAGGAATTTGCCCGAGGAGACTCCAAACGCGCATTTGAGGGGATTCATTTTCAAATTATATTGCCGAAGGCGTTGAAATACAGTCTCCAGGTGGTTTAAATGCTCTTCGTATGACATGCTCTTTACTACGAGGTCATCGATATAGCACTCGACGATGTCATGTATGAGGTCGTCGAAGATCTTTGTCATGGCCCTTTGATAGGTAGCACCAACGTTCTTTAGACCAAAGGGCATAACCCTGTAGCAGAATATACCCAAAGGGGTCCGGAAAGCGGTGTGCTTCTGTTCTTCGGGATGCATCTTTATCTGATTGTATCCTGACGAACCGTCCATAAAGGAGAAGACCTCGTGAGTGGACGTGTTATCTATCATTAGCTCGGTTACCGGTACTGGGAAATCATCCTTTGGACAGGCTTTATTGAGATCCCTGAAATCCACGCATATGCGTACCGTCCCATTCTTCTTCATTACCGGGACGATATTGGCGATCCAGTCGGGATATTGGACTTCTTGGATAAATCCAGAATCGATCATCTTCTTGACTTCGGCGTTGATGCTCATTTCAAGCTCGAGTCGCATCCTTCTTGGCGCTTGCTTGACTGGCTTGATATCTGAGGATATTGCTAATTTATGCACAGCAACCTCCGGATCTAATCCTGGCATCTCGAAGTAGTTCCACGCGAAGCAGTCTTTATGCCGTAGAAGCACTTCCTTTAACGCAGCCACCCTTTCTTCAGAGAGTAGCTCACTGACAAATGTCGGTCGCGGGTCATCTGCCGATCCCAACTCAATCTTCCTGAGGGTATCTGCCGTAGTATGTATACTATCTTCCAGTTCTTTCGGAGCTGGCGGAAATTCTGAGATCACCTCATCATCGCCGTTCTTAAAGCACTGGGGAAAGTCATCCATGTTCTCGCGCTCTTCTTTTAATATCGTAATCGTATAACAGGTGCGAATCCGCTCCCAGGACTGAGGTGGATCCGGTTTTGCTCTTGCGGTCTTAGGTTCATGATTTTGTGGTGGCGTTACCCTCCAGCTGTTGGATAAAACGAATCTGCCCCGTTGGTACTGGTCCTCGACCCAGTTCTTGAAGGTGAAGCAGTCTTCGGTAGGATGTCCTATGGCTTGGTGATAAGAGCAATAGCTCGAACGAGAAGCCTTGTTAGCTTGCTCAGGGTGTCTAGACTCTGGAAGCGCGATCATTTGATGTTTTAAAGCGAGCTTGAGTAACTTCTCCGTCTTGTTTCGGGGGAAGGAGTACGCTCGACTCATCTTCTCCATGAGGGACGAATCCGAGCCGCGCAGTACCCCTAACCCTCTAATCCTGCGTCGTTGTTGTCGGCTCCTCTTCCCAGTTCTTAATTTATTTCCGTCTCCGCATCGGGCCTTTCGCACAACGGGTTGACAAAGATGAGCATCTTTGTCTTTTGGAGCCTGTAGAAATAGACGTTGCGTCCTGGCCTTCTCATAGATGGCCATTTCGCGGTTGTGGTCTTCCTGAGCTTTCTGACCCATTTTCCTGATAGACTTGTCCGTTCGTTCTTCAAACGACGGACTCGGTGCTACAATCGCGGGGTCTAGTTTTGATGAGGGGTTGGCATCTCCTGACAGGGCATCCTCTTCTTCATCAAAGGTATATACAGTGTAGCTGCTGTGAGCCCGTTCCCGTTTTCCAGCTCTCGCGTATCCAAGCCCAAGTGTTTCCATTTTCCCGTTGGGCAATTTGCGTTGAGTCCCAGGGACATCCCAAATCTTGTTGTAGAACCGAGCCTGCCGAACAGTCTGTTTTAAGGGTACTCCTTGGCGCTTCAATAGCTTCTTTAATCCATTTGTATAGTATCTGGGCAGACGGATGGGTTGGAGCCTGTCGAATGTAGCATCCGCGCCATGCCAGATCTCTTTCTCTATTTTCGACTCTAAGGATCGGTAGAATAGGATCACCTTCTCACCCCTTTGCCTGGGAGGGATGTAAAATGTTTGCAGGTCCTGCACATTGTGAGCTTGAAGCGCGTCGAGATCCTTGTAATGTTCTCGCGGTACCATGGTGATTTGCAAACTATGGTCATCGCCGAGGGGTGCTTGTATTGACAGCCGATTGGAGAATACGGTATTAACTTCATCTTTTGAATCACTTCCGAAGACCAACATGGGGGCAGGCGTCCCCAGGTTGTTGCGTTGAGATGGCCCCGCATAAACTATCTCTTCCTCTTCTTCGGTATCGCTCCCGAAAACAGGGATGGTGGCGGCGGCTTTGTTCTCCGGGTTGCGACACCTTTCTGTATCCTCGAAATCTGGCAAAAAGTACTTCGCGTCTTCGTATTTGCGGACTTCGTTCATGGAAAATGGGTTTAACTCTCCTGTTACGGTGTACTCGAAACCATCTTTAAAGTACATCATACACTGGTGTTGCGTAGAAGGGATGATGTTGTACTCGTGTAGCCAAGAACGACCGAGCAAGGCGTTGTAGCAGGTCTTGGCGTCGATGACATGGAATTTGATTTCTGTGACAAGAAGTCCAAAGCGTAATGTTAGTATCACAGATCCGAGAGTCCGTGACGATTGTGAATCGAAACCGGAGATAGTAATTTTGTCACGAGCGAGATGTTGCACACTCATGCAGATATCCTTCAACACCCGAACATTTAGGAGATTGACGGAGGATCCATTATCCACCAGGATCTTGCCTATCTTGATATCATGGCAGTATCCAGAGACATATAGGGGACGGTTATGGTCGCACGTCCCGAGAAGGAGGTCTTCATCACCGAAAGTGATATCGGCTGTATGCACTTCCTCCAGTTCATCCTTCATCTTTTCAGTGGCGAGGAAGGCTTGGAATTGCTCAGGTTCTTGTAACGCCTTAATTAGTGAGTCTCGCGCTTCTTTTGATAATAGGAGGGCGTCGAGAATGCTAAGCTGAGAAGGTAGCTTCCTTAGGTGCGCGAGGATGTTATAGTCCACTTTACTCTTCCTAGGAGGGTCTTTGGCAGCCAGTTCTTTCATGACTTGGTCATCTAAAGTGATATCTTCAGTGACCTTTTCCTTTCCCTTATCTTTTCTACTCACGGGCCCGAGATTCTTTTCTGGGAGTGTGCGATTGCGCAGCTGAATGTTTTCGCAGGCTTCTAGTTCTTCCTCTTTCTCTAAAACGGATTCTTTAAAGAGAGGGCCCAGAGACATTTCTTCATCAGAGTCGCTCCCAAAGGTGAGAACTTGTGTCCCCCCGGCGTTAACCATGTAACAGTTGCCAGTAGTTCTGTTGTGCCCTTCGACAGTACTTCTTCGCTCCCGACGGCTTTTGCGTTTCATGCGCTTAAAATGTTGCCGACGAGTAACATATCCTTGCCACCATATTTTAAAGGCGTCGCACTCTTCCATGGGGTGTGAGATTCTCCGATGATATGCGCAATAATTAGGGTGCCTCTCCGCCCCATCGTGTGTATTTCCTTCCGAAGGTGGTAACCTCATTCCTATTGACATGGCTTTGGCAAACCTTTTCCTCGTCTTGAATATCTTCTTGTCTACTTCTGATGCCTTTTGATCTGGCGGGGGTAGTTCAACTCTTTCATTCAGTCGCTGGCATTTGGTTCCTTCTGACGTTGCCATCTCACGCTCCTGATCCGCTTTACTTTTTAGACGAATTTCGTCTAGAAAAGCATTGATCACTTCATTTGTCAGCCACGCACGTTCTGGTTCAGGCTTTGTCTCCAGTTTCTTAGTGCCAGGAGTTTTCTCATCATCGATAAACGAGTGGGAGATTACGTTACAACTCGCCACATACTCTTCGGATTCATCCGATGAGCTCTCTTCATCATCTCCCTCTTGAAAGATGTGGTTGAGGAACTCTTGCAGTGTGACAGGAGTTCGAGCCTTTTGATTGTATTCTTCCAGCGCGTCGATTTGCTTCTGCAAGTTCGTGTGCTCGTCTCCAAGCTTCGCGTGCTTCTTGGATTTCTTCTTCTTCTTCTTTGAAGATTTTGACGGTTGGGCATGAGTATTTTGGCCCTTATCACGAGTTTTCGTAGTTGTGCGGGGCTTCAACATCCCTTCGATAATTTGAGGTTCAAGAGAGTCCTTCCATTCGACCGCAGGGCACGCGTGAAGGTCTCTCAGCATTCTTTTGGTTTTAGTTGATAGCACGACCTCCCATGGAGCTTCTTCAATAAAGGAGCAGGTCGCCCCCGGTGCATCTGCTTTCTTAGGAGTATGCGGTTGTGGTGGGTTCACCTTCCACTTTTCGGACAGTACAAATTTCCCCTGGAGGTATTGATCTTCAATCCATCCTTTGAAGACGAAGAAATCTTTAATCGGAAGACTTACCGTTTGATGGTAAGGGCAATAGCTAGGGTTATTCACCTCGGTGGGTTGCGGCGGTCGCCTTGGATTTTGTAGGTTTATAAGTCTGTTGCGTATTGCCAGCTCGAATAACCATTTCGTCTTGTCTCGTGGGAACGAGTAGGGACGTTTCATCTTCTCATTATAATACCGGCGTCTTTCTTCCAGTTGATCTGCCGGTTTCGGGGCGTTAGGTTGTTGTTGGGCATTCGCGACGAAGGTTGCCCTTCCTTTACCCTTGTCATTCCGCGGTTCCGACTTCGGGGGAGGTGGTCTATGACCCATCTGGTCCATCTGAGCCAACTTGTCGATTAAAGCCTGGAATGTGGTTGGCTTAAAGAACATCATGAACTGGGAGATAGTTGCGTGGGGGTCTAGGGTTCCCACGAACATGCCCACTGCGGGTGCCTCCTCAATGCGTTGCTCGCATCTCGACCACAAATTCCGCCAGCGTATAGCATACTGGACCCAGGTTTCGCCTGGTTTTACCCTAGCGTTAATCAAAGCAGTTATTGGAGTGCGTTCGCTGGCACTTGCGAATCGCTGAGTGAATAACAACTCCATTTCAGCGAACGTTTTGATAGAATCGTTCGGGAGTTCCGAATACCATTCGAATGCTGTTTCTGATAAGCTGCCCACGAACTGTCGGAGCAACAGTTTATCATCACCGCCGGTGTTACCATAGAGGGCCCGGAACTGGGCGACATGTTGATGGGGATTGCCGGTCCCCTTGTACACGTGGAATTTTGGTATCGTATAGCCTTGCGGGTATTTGATTTGGTCGTACCAGCTTGGATACGGCCGCCCCGTTTTCACGACTTGACCAGCTGCCTCAGTCGCACGATGGACCCGGATTTGCCGTGCTATGTAGTCAGCCAAGTCAGCCTTAGAGATTGCCTCCTCCTTGGCCGTTGAGAGGGCTGGTAGTGGATTTGACGTTTCTCCTCGGTCGTCTTCAAGAACGATTGGGGGATCCTCGGCGGGCAAGTCCTGTTGGATCATCATTCCTATCATATCTTGGAAGAGAAGGCCCATACGTTGTATGTTGGCCACTTGTTCAGCAGCCTCTTTGTCCTTTTTCTCTAGTATCCGGCGAAGGAATTCAGCGTCGGTTTCTTCCTCCTGGCGCGCATCCGAGGACGTTTCTGGGCTTTCTTTTGGCCCGGTAAGTGCGGCCATAGCATTCATCATTTCCTGAAGCTTTTGTTGCTGCTCCTGGGCTTTCGTCACGGATCGGGTAAGTGGTCGGTGGCCTGTAGAAGTGCGGCTCTCCTCCTTTCCAGAGGCCATGTATACGGTGTGGACCATCATGCCCCCAGACTTAGGGCGTCTGGGCTCAGTGCTTTTAGCTGTCGTGGCGGGCTGGGGGGTCTTCTCTGGCCTCCTCCTTTTATGAGCCATGGAGGTTGAGGGGGTCGTTGAGGTGGGCGTCCAGACAGCTTTTTGGGGTTCAGCCTGGTGACCAGCTTCCGGTTGGATTTTCAGCTTCTTGTGCTGGCGGGAGGAGTTTGGATCGATGATCGAGTCTCGGGCCTGCCGCCAAACCTTATAGATTTTGGAAGACAGCCGTTGAGGAGATTAGGGCTGTTCTGGTTTTATTTCCGCAACCCTTTTTAATGGGGGAGGAGACCTCTTCAGCACTGCAGTAGGAGAATTTCTTCGCACCTTATTTAGCATTTCGAAGCTGTTCCCAGTTGGAACAGCAGCATTAACTTCTGCCACCGGGGCTAATGGAGTCAACCCAGAGGGGGAGTTTCCCCCAGCCTTCCTTACTCGGCGCCAATGGCGACGTCGAGCGTGTCGAGCGGACGGCGTTGGGTCAGCGGTAAGAATGGTTTCGTCTTGCCCCCTGCGTAGTGGGGGGTTGCTGTTGGTGTTAGCCTATCAAAGACCGATGTCCTTTGGGTAGCAGGAGCGGGAGCTGAAGCCGTCAATCTTGTAAAGACCGACTTTTTGGCCGGAGAAGCCGCCTTGGCGATTTCGGGGGCAGGAGCGGCCACTTTCTTAGAAGCAGCCTCCTATGAGACTGTAGGCCCTATGATGAGCTCGCAGGATTTCTGGCCCAATCTAGAGAAGACCGAGGAGTTGACGTTGGGCGAATCGTTGAGAGGAGCCACGGCAGGGGTAAGACGATTAAAGACCGACTTCTTGAGAGCTTCCTTTGTCAGTACCGGCGCCGCGAAGCTTGATGATGGGAGTATAGTCCCGAAGATCAATCCGGTAGTGGCTTGAGTCACTTGGTCCACCGGCATTGTGAACAACGAAGCAGCTTGGGGTCCATAGGCTATACCTCCTGGCGAGGTAAAGCGTTGGCCGCAATTGCAGTCTGAGCAGTTGAAGGATTTCGCAGAAGTAGAAGCCTTCGATCCTTTGCTTTCTGCAATAAGCAAGACGCCAATTCTTAGTATCTTGAAACCCAAGGGCAACCCTTAGCGAACCGCGATTGGTTCGCGAATCACGACTCACGAAGTGTGGAGTGGAAAGAGGAAAAGGTCCCACCGGGCGTGCCAGAATCTGTTCCCCTCCGAACGGCGGCGCGACGTGGGGCGTCCGTGCCTGAGGTTCGGGGCAGATGCTAATTGGTGCTATCCGTCCACCTCTCCGAAGATGCCAAGTTGTTTATGGCACCGTGCATCGGAGGTTTAGATGGATGCGGCCGATGTAGCAGACTTCGTCAGATTCCCCCTCGTTTGAGGGGTTTTTGATTGTGGGGACGCTCTTCCCTGCAGGCGCAAGCCCCTGCAGTTAATTACGCTACCGCATTGCGGTAACAACTTTCTCCTTCTCCAGATGGTCACTTCGTGTCGTGTGTGTTTATTTTATGTTTTGTTGCCCGTGGTTTGTTTACGGAGACTGAGTTATGTCGTCGCCCGTAGGGCGTGGACTAGTCCAAATCCGTATTTTCTTAGATTTGGGTTTGGGGTTTTGGTTTAAGGATACGTTAGAACTGTTTAAGGCTAAGATCAACATAAACGTTTGTTAAGGATACGTTAGTCCAGTTTGAGACTAAGATCGACTTAACGGGACCGTTTAGATCCGACAAGGGAGTGTTTTAGGCTCCATTGTTCCAGTTTAGGGACATAGTGGTCCATCGTATATGTGGCCGTCGGGACCCGTTACCTCTCTGACGACGTTGAAGGATTACAATGACGGATGTCAGAGGAGTTCAGAGATGTACCCTCGAGCCAGAGTTAATTTGGGGGATTCATAGTCCAGTCTGTTTGAAGGTTTAAGGATACGTTAGCCATCTTTGAGGCTAAGATCAACTTAAACGGGACCGTTTAGATCCGACAAAAGATCATGCGGGGCTCTATTGTTCTAGTTTAAGGACATTGCGGTCCATGGGTAGTTTAAGGACGTTGCGGTCCATGGGTAGTTTAAGGACGTTGCGGTCCATGGGTAGTTTAAGGACGTTGCGGTCAATAGGTAGTTTAAGGACGTTGCGGTCCATTGTTAGTTTTAAGACATCTCGGTCAAGGTTAAGGACGTCGTAGTCCATGGGTTTAAGGACTCCACAGTCCGGTATGTGCTCTGGATGCTTCACACGGGTTCACTGCCGTGCTTGGCGAGGACCAGGCTCAGCTCTGGGCGTTTTCCGCGGGGTCAAAGAGTGACGTTATCCACGTTCCACGTAACCAGGAATTTTGCACTAGATGCTTCACACGGGTTCACTGCCGTGCTCGGCGAGGACTAGGCTCCGCTCTGGGCGTTTTCCACGGGGTCAAAGAGTGACGTTATCCGCGTTCCACGTGACCAGGAATTTTGCATTAGACATGGGTTTAAGGACCCCACAGTCCATATCATGGGTGGTCATCGGGACCCGTCACCTCTTTAAAGACATTGAGGGATTACAATGCCAAGTATCAAAGGAGTGAAGAGATGTACCATAGAACCGGAATGGATTAAATAGTCCTTGGCCCAATTTGGGATCAAGACCCATTATGAATTGAGGACTTATGGCCAGCTTGGGCTAAGTCCTACCATGTCTGGAATATTGACTTCTTGTTGGTCCATTGAGGGAGAGGCTTTGCCTCTATCCCTTTAGCCAATTGGGCCAAAGCCTAATGTTAAACACTACAGAGCAATCAGTGTTGAACACTGGGAATGAGGTTTGACAAGTTAGTGTTTAACACTAAAAGATAATTGGTGTCAAACACCAGCAACAAGGCTTTCAAATTAGTGTTAAACACTAAAACAGATCAGAATCAAGCATCGGCAACAGAGCCCTCAAATTAGTGTTAAACACTAAGGTTGTCAGTGTTGAACACTGCAAATAAAGTTCTTTGATTGGTGTTGAACACTAAGGCCCAATAGTGTTTCAATACTGGATTCGAGAGTTCCAATTTAGTGTTAAACACTAAGGCAAAGGGGGTCGCATGGCAACACGTGAGAGCGCCCTTTCTCCATTCATTCTGCTGAGATTATTGCATCTTTCAGAGCATCACGTGCCATCACGTGACGGGCATTCATATGCTTATGTGTTAGAGCTTCTGTCAAGGGTCACGTGGGTCACGTGGGGGACTGCCTCAAAGGGCTTTCTGTAGGTCTTTTAAGGGGGTCACGTGGTGGCACGTCACCCTACCTTCATGTATGTTGTTTAGAGGCTCTGTTAATCTTTTTCCAGGAATTAAATTCCTCGAGCTTTAAATTTCAGAGGATTTAAATTCCTACTTCCTTTTGAAGACTTATATTCTGGAGTAGAGTTGAACTCTGAATCTTCTGTAGGAATTAAATTCCTCGTATATGTGAAGAACTGAATAGGGTTAAACCCTAATAAAAGCTTTTTAAGGAATTAAACTTCCATTCCCTGTTAAATTATGATTAAGGGAATTAAATTCCCGTTGTTTCAACAGAACTAAGTTCTTAATTAGGGTTAAACCCTGTTTCTCTCTGTTCTGAAGGAATTAAATTCCCATAACACAGGGTCAAGCCCCACTTTTATCTTAACGGAATTAAATTCCTATGGTTCTGTGAGAATTAAATTCTCATGTTTCCATTCCCTCTCTATGTTTTGGATCTGCATGGCAGGATCCCAACCCATTGAGAATTAAATTCTCAACCTAAAGGGGAGATGTGCACTTTGCAGATCCTCTATCAAAGAGAGAAGAAATATGTTCTTCTATTTTTATATTGTCAGAGTTAAACTCTGTTGAGAATTAAATTCTCCTTCTTTCAAAAAGCCTTCCCTTTCTTACCTACGGTTTTCTTTTGCAGAAGCTCCAAATTCCTCAAAGTATCAAGGTTCTCTCCTTTTTTGTCCCTCTGCGTATATCTCTTTTTTTTTGTGTCTCTTGGCTCCTATTTATAGGAGAAGCAGCCGAATCAATTAGTTTTTGATGAATCTTCATTAAAAGATTTGATTTGCATCCATCATTCGTTTTTGACCTTTGGATTATTAGGTGAATTTTATTCACCATTGGATTTCAAATCCCCGGGATTCTCCTTTGTTATTTCGGTTAGATTTAAAGGGGAAATCTTTCCAAACTCGAGATTTTCCCATAGATAGATGGTATTCAATCATCTCTGAATCTTTAATTCGATCTGCTCCAGATAATCACTTTCCTTTGGGAAGATTTGATTCTCCTTCAGAATTTAATTCTGTTAACAAAACGGGCTTTGAAAGCCGGTCACGTGTGACCACGTGACCCATGGTCACATGTGGACACGTGACTCTCTTGAAATGAGCCTTCCTCTTTCTTTCTGCGATTTGCTTTCTGTTCTCTGTTTAGCTGTCACGTGCCACCACGTGACAACTGGTCACGTGTGAGCACGTGACCTCTTCTGAAGCCTTTTTCTTGATTCGATTAGGGAACCGTTGTGTCTTTGCTGTTTGCATTTAAATGTCACGTGTCGACACGTGACCCTGGTCACGTGGGAACACGTGACTCTTTCTGAAGCCCATTTTCTTCAATGTAGTCAGGAAACTGAACTTGCCTTGATGATGCGCTTAGGTGTCACGTGTCAACATGTGACCGCTGGTCACGTGTAAGCACGTGACCTTCTTCTGAAGCTTTTCCCAGAAGCTTTCCTGATTTTAAATCAGGAAACATAGAGGTCGCATGGTTTTGCGACTGGTCCCATGGTATTGCGACAGGGTTTGGTCACATCTGTGCACTTGTGCACGTACAGTGTCCGGACGGTTAACACTAGCGGGCTTTGGTTTAAGCCAGATCCTAGTGTACGTTTTGGGATTGGTTTTATCTCGTTTGTATTCGTGTTCCTCGGAACGCGGATGCGGGTGTGTATGCACAGTTGACAGAGAGACAGAGGCAGAGGATTCTCATTGGGGTTGTTGACTATTGACTGTTGACTTTTGGCTAAACCCTAATGAGAATAAGAAATATGATTAATGATAATATTAATTAAGTATTATTGTGTCATGGTTGAGATGAGGGGTTGACTTTGTTGACTTGACCGGTTGACTAGGTTGGACTAGTTGACCATCATTATTGCATTGGCTATCATTTCATGGCAAAGACTTTTGTTTGCTTGTTTTGCTTTGGAATATGAGTGCATGAAATGATAATGCCACTTGATATAATATGAACCATCACATAATACTCAATTATTATTGTTATTCTTTTTAGATTATGGAAGAGAGGTTGACAAAAGTTTTTATCATTCTTTCATTTGCTTTCTCACTCTTGAGCTCTCAATCTCAAGCTCTCCCTCTTCCTCTTGCTCTCTCTAGCTCAAGGCAAACCATTCTCATGTGTTGAGACTCGTTGCCTTAGAGATAAAAAGACACCAAAATATTCCTCTACTCATTCTAGTTCACAAGCCCTAGCAAGCCAAGTGATCTAGTTTTCTTCAAAGTTCGAAGAAGAAGCCAAAGGTAGAAGCTTTCGGGTGGATCCATCTTCGGTGTAAGGAGACGACGAGGTGAGGCCGATCCGTACACCGGGAGGAGTAGAAGTCGAAGGAGTTCAAGAAAGGTATAGCCCCCTAACCGAGTAGGTAAACTCTTGTTTGGTTGTTAGTTAGTCGTTTAACAAAGATCCGTATTGGTAGTCTATGTTACCACCCACTTGAAAATCGTTTTTCACCACTTCCGCAACCCCGTAAGTACCGGGGAAGGGTAGCATGGACTTACTGGAGTTGATTAGATACAATATGAAATATAAATACGAGAGTGGGCACGATACAAATGTCCCACCTACCAAGTCAAATCTCCCAAAAGCAAGCTGTGCGCCAACTATGCCGCTACCGATCCATGCGGTCAACCTGCAATTGTTAGTTGTATGTATGCCCTAGAGGCCAGTATTGTACAGATGATGTATATTATATTGGATGCTTGGACATATATAGAGAGTACTTTCTTGCTCGATATGATAGTATGCTATCTGGTTGCTCTTTATCTTAACATGTATACTTGTCTCTTGATACTGTCTTATACTAACATATTGGTAAAGCCCTTAGGATGAGTACTTGACTACCAGGACAATGATGCATATCATACTAGTGGGGCCATGGTAGTCCATAAGTTCATCCTTTAATGTTCCTATTCGTGGGTGTATCGAGACAGGGCATCGATATACCAGAGTAGACTAGCGTATACGCTTCTCGACCCATTAGATGGGCGATGGAAGATCCCATATCCATTGGTGTTTTACATCAGAGATGGTATACGGGTGCTCAGTGGAGACTGGGTACACTGGACGGACTCGCCGAGAACTCCCAGATGGTATTATACCTCACGTCAGATGGCAGTTCTCTGGTGACACTTGTGCAGGTTAGTCTGTAGACCCGAGATCGTCATAGAGTCTTGTGTGATTCCCACTGTGCTTTGATTTCCACCTTACCACGTCCAAGAGGACGTGCAAAACGGTGTTTTTTGGGTATAGTCCTGAGTCACATGGAGGCAATGAGCGATAGGAGGGGGTTCGTCTCTCCCGGTATTGGGGGTTGATGCTGCGCTGTGCTCGATTGGCCATAACAGGGAAGTCCCTGGCCCGGGATGATTTAGAGATTTACAGGTAAGTGTTACCAGTAGTTTCTCGACCCGTTATGAGCCTCACATCGGCACGACTTATGGGTTATTGGGGTCCGACGTTTAACACACCTAGACTTGATATGCGATATATCAGACGAGGAGACCGGACTGTACGACAAGTGTTACCGTTAGGCTTTTATAGGAGTTGGAGCGGGCTTGCTGATCTTCTGATCGCTCAATACCCGTGTAGCCGTTACGTCCAGCTAGTACCGCTGACGGCTTGTGGGTGCTTGTTGTGATCATCACCTACTGCCGGCGTATTGACGAGTCTTTAGAGTCCTACATAAAGATTTTACTGGCTCAGGCAAAACGAAATAGGAGAGCATATGTCATATGTGTGGGACCGAGAATAATGCGTGTATGTGATACCGTATTCTATTCTTGCGACTTTTTGTATCGGTCGGTTATATGTGATATAGCCGTGTTATCGAATCAAGTGTTGATTCGATAAGTCGATACATTGGATGTTAGTTGGTTATATGAGATATAACCGGATTATTAAGTCAAGTGTTCATTTAATAATTTAGTGTATAATTGTATATTTGATATACTAATTTACATTAACTAACATTTGTTCACTTAAGGATTTTTCTCACATGTGCACAACTTTAATATATATGTGATATATATTAAAATGTGTTTTCTTTTTGTATCATGGTTGTTGATACAACATTCATGAGTGTGTGAGACTTACACCATCCTATTTGTTATGTTGTGTTTAATATTTAAAGTAATTACAAAATTAGTGGAAGATTTGAAAAATGCATGAAGCTTATGGGAGCTTGTGGATGCATTGACTAAGTCCACTAGGTTTGATTTTACTTTGGATATTTGTTAACCCAACCATTAGGATTAGCCATGGTTATGTCTCTACATGTGTTAGTATATGATACTCACTCACCACGGTTGGCTTTCTGACTTGATGATTATCCTCATCTCATTATTTCTTCAACTTCTTTCTTAAGCTCAAAAGCTCTCTACATTTTGATTAAGTGAGAAATAAAAGTGAGATAAATAATTCTAAGGTGTACCCAATTCCTATTTTCTCATCCTCTACTAGACTAGCACTTTAGTTTAGGGTGTTTGCTTCACTAATTCTCTAGTTAGTGAAGAAGAAGCTTGAGTTCGTATTCCCTCGACATAGATCATCTTCGGCATCGAAGACTTCAAGCAAGGACGCTCCTTTTACCTCGTGAAGACATGAAAGAGCCCGGGAGGACCATGATCGCAGCGAAGGGACTACAACAAGGAGCTATTGAAGTGAAGGACTGATCTACAAAGGTTGTATTTCGTATTCACTTAGTCGTAAAAGATATTTACTTGCATGTGAAACCCTAATAATCTAGCAAAGATCTTGTTTAGGGTTGTTCGGCACGGCTAAAATTTTAATCGGGCATGGTTGATACCTTGTAGAACCTTGTTAGAGTGCCTAGTAACCCTACAGTGGTATCAGAGCCTAGCTAGAGCATTAGGCGACGTGTATACGAAGTTACTATGCAAAACGACACCACAATTCCACTAAAGTGCCACGGAACCGCGGTCGTACTATGGCTTCAGCAGCGGTTCCGCGGCAGCACAGCAGAATTAGGTTTAGATTTTTGGCACAGTACATCCGTTGGTATTTGTTGCTTCTTCTGGGTATTTTTAATCTGACTCAAGTGTTGATTGTTCTGGGGATTATTTTGTATTCGTTGATTCGATCGGAAAATTTAATTTCGTTCTTTTTCCGGATAATTTAGAAAGTATTAAAAGTGTTGAATTTTTCTTGAGTTTAAATCTTTCGGAAAAACGTGCATGTAACGCGATGGACCCTCTAGAAGAACACAAACCTTAACTCAATTATGTGACCGTCTGAACCGCCTCTAAACCTTAGAGTTTGGGGCAGTACGGCGTGCCACATGTGAGGCGTTGGCTTGACCATTCTACGGCTGGACCATTGGTACTGTGACGTATTCTTGAATTTTTGAACTCCGCTCAAGTGTTGAGCTATTTAGGAAATCTTTGGTATTTGATTATTCGATCGGAAAGTTTAATACTGTCTATTCATCTGGAATGTGATACAATATGTGGAATTCATATTGTTAGGCATGAAATGCGAAGTATGTGATATTTCGGATTTACGATATCTAAAGAGATTGTAGATTCCAAATGTTGTAGTTTTACACATTCTTTTCTATGACCGTAAACGTAGTATATGATATATCGTCAGCTTCGTTGCTATACATCAACGACAGTCGGAATACGCATGCTTGCTTATGTTGATAATATGAGATATTATGTGTTGCTGTGATATGTTATATTGGATCGTCGTGTTTTGAATAGCCAGGGGTTTTATGTGAGATGAGGGTTTTTATTTTCATTCATGTAAAATTCATTGTATGTTATATTCTTTTATTGGTGCACTTCCGGGATGAGGATGATGTCACCATTGTATATTATTTACTTTTCCGCATTAGGTAGACCCAAGGAGGAGAGCACAAGTAACCGGGTTCTAGAGTCCAGTGGGAGACCAACTCGAGGAGTCGAGTCCGGGTCTCCTAATTCTAGAATTGGTAGGGTTTCTTGCCGCTCTCGTAGGGGTCTAGGTGTGTGGGTTTGGCTATTCATCGCGACCGTGGACTCCGTGTTTTATTGAGGATCAAAATAAAACACGGACCTTCTATTATATCCATTATTTCATATGATTCTTCTGCTGCGATATCTGTGATGTGATCATTTGATTTGTTGTGATAGATATTGTATATAGTATATATGATATATTATGTAGACATTACTTATGTTTTACACTCGCGCTAGCCCTGCCCCGCTCTGCCGTTAGTTACGTAACCTAACGGTGCTTGAGGGAACATCGAGGCGAATGCGAATGGCATAAGTGTACGTCGTATTTATCTGTGATGTTTAGGTGACTTAAATGATGGGACATCATTAATATGATTAATGAAAGAAAAGAAACCTAAAAGATATTGAAGAATCAAATTTTCAAAAAGGGTAGCTACAGTTTTTGCTTTGCATAGCGATATATATGATATATCCTGCACCTTATTCGATGAGGAAAGAGCCGAGATCCCTTCACCGGGAGTGGCCTCTTTAGCAAAACTGGCAGATGCTACAACACTCGGTTTGTCTTATGATTGCTTTTGGAGTTTTTGCTTTGCATAGTGATATATATGATATATCCTGCACCTTATTCCATAAGGAAAGAGCCGAGATCCCTTCACTGGGAGTGACCTCTTTAGCAAAACTAATGAAAGCCTCAAAATCACTCTATTTCCAAATTCACTCGATTCTACAACGATATCAAGTTCATTACGCAATAGGTTTTCAGAAAAACCTGTCGTAGCCCTCCGTCATTTCAGATAAGTTGTATACAGTATTCGTGCTGCATTTGTTGGCTTTCGTCAAGGTGTAGTGTGCGGTAGCTATATGTTGCTTATCTGCTGCATATGATGCGATTGGATTAGGGTAGTCGTACGGCTTTGTTGGCTTTCGTCAAGGGTCGTGCGGGTGGGTTTAATTCAATCAAGAAATGTACGGGTTGAACTTGACTAGCGGGCTATGGTTTGTTGGCTTTCGTCAAGGTCATAGCACGTTAGGGGCAAAATATTATCGGGAATTTTAAGTGTTGAGATTTGCAATGAGATTGCATACCTTCTATAAGATAGTTGGATCCTGATACCCACCGCGAGTAATTGTTACTCCTGGGAGAGTTTTACACAAGACAATTAGCTGATCAAGTAGGTGTCTAGAAAGGTGTCAACAGGGTTACGCTTATGGGAAAACGAGGTTTACTTTAATTAGGTCCGTGCGAAAGCACGGGGAACCTCCCTCTAAGTACCGACACTGGCCTGGCTGAAAGATTGGGGAAATTTTAGGGTGTAATTAATCACGGCTAGTCTTTCCTTTTAGGGTTTGAAAGAAGGTTTGATAAAAACAGTGGGAGCCATCCTGATTAGATAAAATAATAACCAATCTGATCTTTCAAGAGCATACGCTAAAGTGTTTTCTTCTCTCTCTCTCCAGGTAGCGACCATATCATGCCTTAATCAAGATAATAATATGGATGTATTGACCGAACCCGCATGTTATACTGTGCTGGGGAACGTTGGTTCCGTTCTATCTTATAAGATTATAGGACTGAACAGGATATAGGGGAATACCAGGATTCCCATACCACCCGAATGAAGAAAGTACATGTTGATGCATTTTCTTCGGGTGTGTTCGTTACGGAGAACTGTTTCTCCATTTGCTTTACGTCCTGGGTATTAGATACCGGGTCAGGATCCCATATATGTAATCAGTTACATGGGCTGAGGAAAGGTAGAGAACATGGAGAAGGTGATAAAGACATAAGGGTTGGAAATGGTGCAATTGTTGCAGCTAGAACCGTCGGGGAATAGCACCTTATATTACCAACTGTTAATACATTGATTCTGAACGAATGCTATTACATGACGAACCTGATAAGCAACATTATATCGGTTTCTTTATTGAGTAAACAGGGATATAATTTTGTATTACAGGATAATGTTATGAACATTTTCCTAAACCAAAAGTTGGTTGGATCAAGCACGTTGTGCAATGGCATTTATGTTCTAAATCAATATACAGTTCTGAGCATAACAAACACACAAAAGAGGAAGAGTTCAGAAATGAACGAATCCTTCTTGTGGCATTGTAGACTTGGTCATATAAACGCGACACGGCTAGCTAAGTTGCATAAGGATGGATATTTGAAACCGTTCGAATTTTCATCTTATGACACTTGCCAGTCATGTCTCAAAGGCAAGATGACCAAAACTCCGTTTACGGGATAAGGAGAAAGAGTTACTGAACTCTTGGGACTGATACATAGCGATGTATGCGGTCCCATGTCTACATATGCCAGGGATGGTTCTTCATACTTCATTACATTCACTGACGATCTCTCAAGATACGGAAATGTGTTCTTGATAAAACACAAGTCTGAAGCTTTTGAGAAATTTAGAGAATATAAACAAGAAGTCGAGAACCAAACCGGGAAAAGTATTAAAATCCTTCAATCTGATCGAGGATGTGAATACTTGAGGAATCAATTCCTGGACTTCCTAAAAGAGAATGGGATTCTCTCTCAGCTGACTTCTCCATATACACCACAACACAACGGTGTATCAGAACGGAGGAACCGCACCCTTTTAGATATGGTGCGCTCTATGATGAGCACAGCTGAGTTACCTATTTCCTTCTGGGGGTATGCGCTAGAGACAGCCATACATCTATTGAATATGGCCCCCACCAAATATGTTCCTACCACTCCATATGAGATATGGAAAGGGAAGAGACCATGTCTTAACTCTGTTAAGATATGGGGTTGTCCAGCCTATGTCAAACGAAAAAATCCGGACAAACTCGATGCGCGGTCTGTTCTATGAAAATTTGTAGGATATCCCAAGAATTCACAAGGGTTTATCTTCTACCACACTGAGGAAGAAAGGGTGTTTGTTTCTCGGCATGCCACCTTTTTAGAAAAGGAATTTCATGCAAAAGATATTAGTGTTCATGAGGTAGAACTGGAAGAGGTTCCAGCTACAAAAGCTGCAACAGAAGATCTGGTGGAACCAGAGGATTCGGTAGTACCCGATGAACCCCAGCCACTCCGCCGATCTAGTAGGGTTCCTCACCCACCTGAGAGATACTACGGTTTTCTCATGGATGGTGGGAGCGAGGATTACATCATGGAGGATGATGACCCAACTAGTTTCGAGTAGGCCATCACGAGTGGGGACTCAGTGAAATGGCTTGATGCAATGCGGTCCGAGATGGAATCCATGTACACCAACAAAGTATGGACTTTGGAAGATGCTCCTGAATGGGTAAAACCCATTGGGAGCAAGTGGATCTTCAAGAAAAAACTTGGTGTAGATGGGAAAGTGGAGACTTTCAAAGCTAGACTTGTTGGAAAGGGCTTTCGTCAAAGACCAGGTGTGGACTATGACGAAAACTTTTCTCCAGTGGCTGTGCTTAAATCCATCCAGATCATGCTTGCCATCGCTCCATATCATGACTACGAAATCTGTCATATGGATGTTAAGACCGCCTTTCTAAACGGCGATTTAGAAGAGAGCGTGTACGTGACTCAGCCAGAGGGCTTCGTAGCTAGTGGGAGCAGCGGGAAGGTGTGCAAGCTGCTTAAATCCATTTATGGATTAAAGCAAGCATCGCGCAGTTGGAACATCTGCTTTGACGTCGTTATCAAAGAGTTTGATTTCGTCAAAAACGTAGATGAACCTTGTATCTACAAGAAGGTGGCAGAGAGTAAGGTTGTCTTCCTCGTATTGTACGTGGACGACATACTCTTGATAGGAAATGACATTCCTATGCTGCAATCGGTCAAGCTCTTCTTGTCACAAAGATTCTCAATGAAAGATCTAGGTGATGCCTCCTGCATGCTGGGAATTATGATCTATAGAGATAGATATAAAAGGATATTGGGATTGTCCCAACCCAGGTACATTGACACCATACTAAAGAGGTTTAGTATGGAAGAATCCAAGTGTGGATTTTTACCCACAATCTCAGGGCTGACCCTCTCCAAAGAGATGTCTCCCAAGACTGATTTGGAGAGAGCTCGCATGCAAGGGATACCCTATGCTTCGGCAGTAGGCTCTATCATGTACGCGATGCTATGTACGAGACCCGATGTAGCACACTTACTAAGTATAGTGAGTAGGTATCAAGCTGATCCTGGAGAGAGTCACTGGACAACTGTGAAGAGCATTCTCAAGTAGTTACGAAGAACTAAAGAGATGCTCTTGGTGTATGGTAACAGAGAACTCCAAGTGGAGTCCTTTACCGATTCGAGCTTCCAGAGTGATAAGGACTACTCTAAGTCGCACTCGGGATTTGTCTTTACCCTTTACGGAGGGGAGGTTAGCTGGAAGAGTTCTAAGAAGGAAACCGTGGCAGACTCGACGATGGAGGCCGAATGCCTCGCTGCCAACGATGCTGCCAAAGAGGTTGTCTGGATCAAGAAGTTCATTACTGAACTTGGAGTGGTTCCATCCATTCGGCATCCAATACCATTGTATTGTGATAACAATGGAGCGGTGGCTTTGGCCAAGGAACCCAGGTCCCATCAGCGATCCAGGCATATTCTGTGGCGGTATCACCTGATCCGGGAGACAGTAGATCGCCGGGAGATCGAGGTCAAGAGGGTTGACACGAAGAACAACACTGCGGATCCACTCACGAAGGCCATTCCCCAGATACAGTTTGAGAGACTCTTCGGGATGCTTGGTATGCGATACTACAGCAGCTGGCCCTAGTGCAAGAGAGAGATTTTTAGTTGTACGTATGCCCTAGAGGCCAGTATTGTACAGATGATATATATTATATTGGATGCTTGGACATATATAGAGAGGACTTTCTTGCTCGATATGATAGTATGCAATCTGGTTGCTCTTTATCTTAACATGTATACTTGTCTCTTGATACTGTCTTATAGTTACATGTTTGTAAAGCCCTTAGGATGAGTACTTGACTACCAGGACTATGATGCAGATCATACTAGTGGGGCCATGGTAGTCCATAAGTTCATCCTTTAATGTTCCTAGTCGTGGGTGTATCGAGACAGGGCATCGATATACCAGTGTAGACTAGCGTATATGCTTTTCGACCCATGAGATGGGCGATGGACGATCCCATATCCATTGGTGTTTTACATCAGAGATGGTATACGGGTGCTCTGTAGAGACTGGGTATACTGGACGGACTCGCCGAGAACTCCCAGATGGTATTATACCTCACGTCAGATGGAAGTTCTCTGGTGACACTTGTGCAGGTTAGTCTGTAGACCCGAGATCGTCATAGAGTCTTGTATGATTCCCAATGTGCTTTGATTTCCGCCTTACCACGTCCAAGAAGGAGTGCAAAATGGTGGTTTTTGGGTACAGTCCCGAGTCACATGGTGGCAATGAGCGATAGGAGGGGTTTCGTCTCTCCCGGTATTGGGGGTTGATGTTGCGCTGTGCTCGATTGGCCATAACAGGGAAGTCCCTGGCCAGGGCTGATTTAGAGATTTACTCGTAAGTGTTACCAGTAGTTTCTCGACCCGTTATGAGCCTCACATCGGCATGACTTATCGGTTATTGGGGTCTGACGTTTTCCACCCCTAGACTTGATTTGCGACATATCAGACGAGGAGACCGGACTGTATGGCAAGTGTTACCGTTAGACTTTTACAAGAGTTGGAGCGGGCTTGCTTGCTGATCTTCTGATCGCTCAATACCCGGGTAGCCGTTACGTCCATCTAGTACCGCTGACGGCTTGTGGGTTCTTGATATGATCATCACCTATTGCCAGCGTATTGACGAGTCTTTAGAGTCCTACATAGAGGTTTTACTGGCTCAGGCAAAATGAAATAGGAGCGCATATGTGATATGTGCGGGACCGAGAATAATGCGTGTATGTGATACCGTATTCTATTCTCGCTACTTTTTGTATCGGTCGGTTATATGTGATATAGCCGGGTTATCGAATCAAGTGTTGATTCGATAAGTCGATACATTGGATGTTAGTTGGTTATATGAGATATAACCGGATTATTAAGTCATGTGATGATTTAATAATTTAGTGTATAATTGTATATTTGATATACTAATTTACATTAACTAACATTTGTTCACTTAAGGATTTTTCTCACATGTGCACAACTTTAATATATATGTGATATATATTAAAATGTGTTTTCTTTTTGTATCATGGTAGTTGATACAACATTCATGGGTGTATGAGACTTACACCATGCTATTTGTTATTTTGGGTTTAATACTTAAAGTAATTAAAAAATTAGTGGAAGATTAGAAAAATGCATGAAGCTTGTGGAAGCTTGTGGATGCATTGACTAAGTCTACTAGGTTTGTTTTTCCTTTGGATATTTGTTAACCCAACCATTAGGATTAGCCATGGTTATGTCTCTACATTAGTTAGTGCATGATACTCAATCACCATGGTTAGCTTTCTGACTTGATGATTATCCCCATCTCATTATTTCTTCATCTTCTTCATTGAGCTCAAAAGATCTCTAGTTTTTGATTAAGTGAGAAATAAAAGTGAGATAAATAATTCTAAGGTGTACCCACTTCCTATTTCATCATCCTCTACTAGACCGGCACTTTAGTTTAGGGTGTTTGCTTCACTAATTCTCTAGTTAGTGAAGAAGAAGCTTGAGTTCGTATTCCCTCAACGTAGATCATTTTCGGCCTCAAAGACATCAAGTAAGGACGCTCCTTTTGACTCGTGAAGCCATGCAATTGCCCGGGAGGACCATGATTGCAGCGAAGGGACTACAACAAGGAGCTATTGAAGTGAAAGACCGGTCTACTAAGGTTGTATTTCGTATTCACTTAGTCGTAAAAGATATTTACTTGCATGTGAAACCCTAATAATCTAGCAAAGATCTTGTTTAGGGTTGTTCGGCATGGCTAAAATTTTAATCGGGCATGGTTGATGCCTTGTAAAACCTTGTTAGAGTGCCTAGTAACCCTACAGAAATAACTGTGGCACAACGGGGGTGAGTTGCCAACTCGTGAGTAGAAAAAATCAACAGGTAGAAATCGAATAAAATAACGATTTCCTAGGTCAACTATATCATAAAGGTAATACTATGATATCAAGGGTGACCGTATCTATATATATGCCAACAATAATAATTAAATGCAAGTATGCAAGTGGATATCATCCAAAAATATAATCAATGCCAATATACATGTGGATCTCGTCCACTCGAAACATCGTAATAGCATATGCATGTAAATATATGAAGATATCAAGAATGTGTGTGTCCATCAATAACACACCAAAACATGTAACCTGAGTGTCCAACACCGACACTCGAAATATCATGAAAGCCGTGTCCAGCATCGACACGTAAATCCTCATATCTCAGGCGTCGCATCCTTAGATCGACCCTCATGTCCATCTCTCTACTCCGGTCGGTATCCTCCGGATAACCGCCGAGTCCAAATACTATCACCGGTAGGTAGTGCTCCCCTTCCAGGCTCAACGCCATCATCTGGGACCATCTTGCCCCGGGGTACCTCACCGGGTCAACCATGCACCCGCAGACGGTTCCTCCTCCACCTCCTCGAATCGGGTGGAACATGTCAATCGCAGAACCGAGAAAAAACATGGTAGACGCACTGAAATATAATATCAAGAGAAACCGGGTTTTTAAAACAATACATATTTTCCTTTGAAATAACCACGGTTCTTAAATCCAAAATCTCAAGGAAACAACATATCTCAATGCGTAAAATCGTAAAGCATGATGTATGCGACATATAACAGAATGTAAGCATATCCGTAAATCATGCAACATGGAACAATAATATGCATATATCAAGGGAAAACCTCTCTTTAAAATGAATCCAGTTTTAAAATATATCCCGCCGTTCCCAATACCTCCATGGTCAAATGCAACATCGTATAAAGGTGTATATGCAACTATAGCAGGTAAATTATGCAAAGAGTCATATCATGATGCAGCAATTCTACTGTGTAGTGACATAGCAATTATCGATGATGAAGTGTGTGAGCCGGCCAATCTGTGTAAGTGTGACATACGCAACATCGATAATGGTGCAGGTGTACTAGCACTGGTATATGAAATGCAATATTAATGACATGAACGTAGAATAAGGTAAAACGATAGCTAAAAGGTATAAAGTATACGTATTTAACATGACCGAGTCAGTGAATCTATCAATCGGCCTCCTCTAGTCAAGGGTATGGATCAATCATCATTAAACTCATCACGTACGACGTCAATAAACAGATTGGGATTCTAACAACCTATATGACAAGGAGGGTACGGACCTCACGTCTCGTACGGCTTATCATTCGAGATTCACAACATTATCCATATATATACCTATCTCTTAGGTCGCATCCGTATCAATCTTAGATGATGGGACCGACAAAGGTATCAATTATCACAAATCGACTCGCATCCGCCGCCAATCGTGGCAATTGCCGCCCTTCCGCGGTGTTTTGATCAGTTCGCTGCTTCAAAATTTTACAGAGAGCTTATGTTGGTTCTCTCAGCTCTCTGGAATTTTTAGAATAATTTTTCCCAAGCTCGAATGATTCCAGATTTCCTCGCAATCAAATCACAACACACGTATTAGTGTTTGCACGAGTTTAGATGTAAAAATTATAATGGAATAAATTTTTTCAACTCAAATTTCAAAATACGAACAATTAGCGCACTATCCCCGGCAACGGTGCCATTTGATTGTTAAAGAATTCTTGTTTGTGTAGTTGGAAAATTTATAGAATCACAATCAAAGAATTATTTTGACCGCAATCAACTACGGTGTCGGATGTAGATTGTAAGTGAGTATGGATCGTCCACAGGGACAGTGTAATAGTTCGCCTTTTGAATTAGATGAGTCGAAACTTTAAAGAAAACAAAACAAAATAATTCATGATTTGTAATTGCAATTCAAGAAAGAGAAAACCTAGATCTAAGAAAGCATTAAAATCAAGAATTGAGAGCTTGATGATTTTTCCAAACCAAATATCACGAATCGAAATGAGGCTCGTAGGAATCGATCGAATCTATAGACGTGATGCAATCTCAAGATGACGTATTCTCATCCTTCGATGGATTGATACTAGATCGATGATGATCGACGAGAATTAGGGATTTCTAGTGAAACTAGGGTTTCATCATTTATCCCTTGTTCATTCGTCGATATCATTCACATTCTAGCCTCTAGTAAATTCAAGAAACGATCGTAGAACCCTAATTTCGAGCGATCACAATCATGAAAGCATCGCAACGAAACTAGGTCATCGATTCTTGAACTTGCTAGGGTTTACAAAACCCGCAGGACTTAAGAATCGTATTAATATTTGTTACATCATCATTCTATTGATCGCCTTGACTCCTCGACGAGTGGAGTTTTACTCAAACATCATCACAAGAACTACAATCATAAATTGAGATCGAATCATGATGCAAGAATTTAAAGAAAGCAAGATAAAAGAATTTCACCTTTTATTTATATCAACAATTTCATTACAATCGCTCAAGAACTACAAGAGGAAGAACTTGATCGTCGATTTGGTTTCGCTCGGCTCCGTGAGTCGCGGATCGGCTTGGATCACTTGCTCGGTTGAAGATTGGCTCGGCTCCTAAAAGGTTGAAGGCTTCTCGCTTGATTGGTACTCAAGATCTTGAATTTGGAGTGGAATTAGGGTTAGGGTTTCGCACAAGCCTTGTCACTAGACTTGTGGAAGAAGATGGAGAATTTGAAGAAGACTAAAGATTTGCTAACTAAAGATTGATTTCCTAATGATTGATTAGCTTTTAACCCTAGGTCTAGGCTTCTATTTATAGATATCCAAATCCTAGATCTAGGATTTCAAATTTTAAGTTTCCCGCCAAAAGTTTGTTGAGAAAATTTGAATTTTCCTCCAAAAGTTAGTTAGAGGAGAAGCTTCTAGATGTGATTAGTTAGGAGGGAGCTTTTAGAAATAGTTTGTTAGGAGCTTAATTAAGATTAGCCTTGCTTAATGATCTTTGGTGATCTGGCAGAAGACTCTGGAGAATTATGGAATTTGACGTGTCAAAATGAGGTGTAGGCCTTGAGATAGGAGTTTTGCACTGAAAATTAAGCGATGATGTGGCAACACCGCCGCGGAACCGCGGGGCAAGCCGGCTCCCGCCGCGGTTCCGCGTCGCTTTTGAGGCCTTATGGCTTGTAACTTCTTCTGGTGCTTTGGGATGACAATTGGGCCTTGTTTTGATATGTTGAATATTGTAATTCCTTCTATATTGCTACCAGCTCTCAGGTCTTTGAGTTGGCGTAATGTTTGATCAGCAAAATGACAATTTTGGCTTTTCTACCGGATTTTCCTGCACAGACTCAAGACAAGTGTTGCGCAATATAGGGATGATGCGATGCCATAAAATACAATCAATTTCCCTTAAAGTGCCAGTTTTAAAGTCTAACACATGCAATCTGATATTTTACGACTGATTTGCTAATATGTGAAATATGAATACCGAACACTTCTAAATGAGTGCAAAAGATGGGGAAATTGCCGTGTTAAAAATACATTATTTTCGACTGATCAGCCAGCTTAGATATTATAGTTATTACTTGTCACTTCATGCATACTGTTATTCATTGTTATGCCATATTCATGGATTCTCAGCCTATATTCATAGGTTTATATGCTATTGATGATTTGGATTCGGATATCTATGAGATTTTCTGGATTTGGGGGAAAACCGCAAAACTTGTATAAGCTTCTTCCCTCTCTTTTAAATAAAAAGTGCGGTTTTCCCATGATGTATGAGTCGTCCACCATGAGTTTGCTGATGGATTTCGAGACCCGATTCGAGGAGTGGAGGAACCGTTTCGGGTACATGGTGGGCCCGGTGCGGTACCCCGGGGCAAGAGTATCGTGTTGTTGACGTTGAGCCAGGGAAGGGATCACTACAGACCGGTGATATCACCCGACACGTCGGATATCCGGAGGATACCGTCGTGGTCTTGAGATGGATGGTAGGGGCCGGTCTGGACTGACGGCGCCTTAGATATTGTGATTGAGACATTGAGATTTCGAGATATTGAGGTACAGAGACTGTGATACAGAGATATCGAGATATTGGGATTACGTTTTGTGCCGATGCTAGGACTGTTTTATGCTGATTTTATTATGATACCTCATTTTAAAAAATACAGAAATCTCACTAATTTATGAAAGCAGTTTTCTTCAGTACATGCATTCTGTTTCTTGCATTCATACATCATCCATATGATATATTGCAACCTAAGACACTGACACGGGCACATGGAATTACACTTGGGTTAGATATTTGCCCTAACCATTGTTATGGGTTGCTGGTTATATATTTGCGGATATATTATGATCATTAACCTAGGATTGCGTTATTTATGCGATTTCTTTCCGTAGATGTTTTTCTATTCACGAGTTGGCAACTCACCCCCGTTGTGCCTAGTTTCTTGCAGGTTTTGCCGTACAGGTTTCATTACGGCTTTGCGGGCATAGTTTCCTTCGGGTGATTTGCTAGTATGTGGGTTTACTTGTATCGTACCCCCATTATATATCTTGTATATCATTATTCTGTTATATCATTATTCTGTTGTATCGTACCCCCATTAGACCCGGAGAATTCAATTCAAGTTATCATACTCTTGCCCATCAGCCTCAGTACTTTTTAATTAATGAATATTTAGATGAGATTGCTCACACACTTTCATGCGACCGTTAATACTTCTTGAGGTACTAACCGACCGATTACTCATGTGCTTGCTTACTTGGTGCATTTTCCTCGTCTTGCACCACCTCAGGCATAGCAGTGACTCCCAGACCAGTTGGCCTTAGGGCACTAGGTGAAGAGGCACCCTCGCTATATATTTTTTATTGCCCTCGATGATAACAAAACCAGTGTCCATTTTTCTCACCACTTTATATTTTCTTCATTTCATTTTTTTTTATTTCCTTCATACTTTTGGCTTAAAGACAAGAGCATTTAAAGGTATTCTCTACTATCCCAGCATTTAAGACGTGTGTAAGTGCGAATAGCAGGGTATCAACGTTCAAAATGTTTGGATTTCCAGAATAGAAACTATTTTTCAGACTTATTTTTATCCTCAGATTAGTGATGTCCTTCATCTTACTAATTCTTGGGACAACGGCTCATAACTACTTATTACTAGTTTGTATAAGAAAACTTCTAATTTTCTTGGTTTTCTTGAATTTTTCTAGTCTCATGGATGTAATTTTTCATTATCTAAACTTTCATTATCTTATTTATGTACAAAAAATATTTTTATATTTTGAAAATTTTAAATTTTTATGGGTTTTGAAAATGTTTTGTGCTTATGCAAAGTATGATGCAAATGATGCGAAAATAAGTACAAACCTCCCCCAAACTTGTTTTCAATAGTGTCCTCACTGTTGCTATCTGCTAAATCTCGAAAAACCTGTAAGCTTGGGAGTAATTTATTAGTGGGGGCAAAATATTTAAGTGAAAACCGTCCCCCAAACTTATTTTTGGCTCAAAATTTTGTAACACTTTACTTTTCAAGAGCCCGATTATACCCCCCCAAACTTGAGTTATGCAATGTTAATCTTTTGAAAATCATATGAGGGGGTCAAAAAATCATTGGTCGATGCCAAGCTTTGCAAAGACCGAAAGTTAACACCAACCATTCAAAAATTTTATCAATGCAGTGCTCTGGTTAGTGGAAGAAGAAGTGGGGAAAGGTTAAGTGGTGGAAGAGAGTGTGTGAGCGTCTCGTATTGGAGAGACGATGCAGTGAATGCGATGGATTACTCGCATTCTTTTTACAATTCAGAAGAAGGGGTGGAGGTTCAATTTCAATGATTGGGACATGATTCATCTCAACACACGTGTCATTTAAAAATGCGAGTTCATCAGCGAAGATCTCCTCAAAAGTTCCATCATTACCCCGAGAAATAATGTCATCACAAAGTGCGGGGTGATCTTCAGACTCTAAAAACATTTCATAATCCGTGTTAATTGTTGACCCGGACATCTCAGTGGAAGAGTCCGTATGTGTATGATACATAGTTGGGTCAAACAACAACATATGAAAAGAGTCAAAATCAGTATCAGGAGGATCATCGAATTCGCTGCTGCCGACATCCATTAAGTCGACAGAACTGACCTGAGCAGTAGGTTTGGAGGGTACACTTCCCAACTTGTAAACGTTCAGCTCTATTGACCTATTCCCGAAAGATAGGGTCATAGAACCGTTACGACAGTTGATAATAGCATTGGAAGTGGCCAAAAAGGGGCGACCTAAAATCACCGGAATTTGATTCCGTGGGTTCGCTACAGGTTGTGTATCAATTACAATAAAGTCCACAGGGTATATGAATTCCCCGATTTTTATTAACACATCCTCCAGTTCACCCCTAGGTTTGGTGATTGATCGGTCAGCCATCTGGAGAGTGCAATGGGTTGGCTTCAACTCTCCGATCCCTAATTGCTCATAAACAGAGTATGGAAGCAAGTTAACACTAGTGCCAAGGTCTAGTAGAGCACGGTTAATGTGTTTTTCCCCAATAGAAATGGCAATAGTAGGATATCCAGGATCCTTACGTTTCCTCGGTAATTGTTGGGGGAAAGTCGTGTCTATTGTCTTTTCCTTGAATATCTTCTTGGGCTCTTGAGTCTTCCTCTTCCAAGTGCACAAGTTCTTAAGAGTTTTCGCATAGGACGGAACTTGTTGGATAGCATCTAGGAGAGGGATGTTGATGTTAACTTGCTTAAAAATGTTCATAATCTTCTCCATATGTGGACTCGGTGTGTTAGCCCTTAACCGATAAGGATAAAGTGCTTTAGCAATAAGCGCTGGGTCCATCATAGGAGAAGGAAGTGTGTGCGGACCCGATCCCAAAATAGATATGGGGATCGTTGGTGGAGGAGTAAAAGAGGTGGGCTGAAGTGGCGAGCCTTTTGGGAAACGAAGAATAGGCTCGAAAGAAAATGGTGGGGTAGAAGAACTGGGGTCAGAATTAGAAGGGTGTGTGTGAGGAAAGGTCTCAGCCGGGGTATCATTGATTGATTTATCGGTATCATCAAACTCTTCCCCAACGTGAGTGTCAAGCACTCTTCCAGATCTCAACGTGATTGCATCCACATGATGTGAATAGGCAGGATTGGGTAAAGGTTGAGCTGGAAGTTTCCCTTTCTCTCTTGCACTCATTTCGGCTTTTAGTTGTGCAATTTGTTCTTCCATCGATTTGATGTTCTCATTTTGAGAGATAATGATCTTCATCACATTCTCGATGGAAGATTGCAAACTTGTCGTCCCTTGGATAGATTGTTTCATGAAAGTATCCAAGGTTTGTGCTAGTGCAGAGGTATTATCTGTACCGGTCAATTGCAAAGGACTAGACGGTGCAAAAGTGTTGGCCGGATTTTGAAAGTTTTGTGCTTGGAAGGGGTGCTGACTCAATTCAAGTGGTGGCTGTTGTTGTGGTGGAGGGACCCTTTGGAAATGATTCGTGTTTGGAACCGTGTTTTGAGATTGTGATTGGTTCCAAGCAAAGTTAGGGTGATTCCTCCAACCCTGATCATATGTGGAGGAAGATGGATCGTTTCTAGGTCTTTGAAATGTGGCATTGGTATGCTCATGACCTTGAAACGGACATTCTTCCGTAAAGTGACACGGATCAGAACAGCATGCACATACAGTTTTGGAGAGTGATATTTGACTTAGGGCGGCTAAAAATATGTTTTCCATAGTCTCAAGTTTCTTTTGCATAGCCGAAATGTCAGCTCTAACTCCTATGGAAATATCATTTCCATCCCCAGATGATTGACTCACACCCTCCCACTGTAAAGATTTTTCAGCGAAATCTTCTAGAAAATTCCAGGCTTCCCCATCATCTTTTGTCATAAAGTTGCCCTGACACATGGATTCAAGGGTCTGTCTTGTGTAAGGACTAATGCCCTCATTAATGATTCAACACAATTTGTAGGGTTCCTAGGCACACTAATGAGGTCTCACAAGGCATCAACTATGCCAATTTCAAAAATTACAAGTGCCGAGAAACCCTAATACGGATCGTTGACTAGAGATTAGGCGAAATATGCAACTAGTTAACAACTTAACTAAGTGAATGAACATACAACCTTTGTAGATCCGAGACTCCACCTCCATAGCTCCGTGATGATGTCTCCTCGCTGTCCAAATCGAATCCATGACTCTAGCATCGGCTTCATTGGAGAAATAGGCGGGCTAGGTCGTCGACGTCGATGCCGAAGATGATCTACGTCGAGGCATCACAAGATCAAGCTCCAACTTCACCAAGTCATGAAACTTGTGAAGAAAACACCCTATACTACTTGGCAAGTGGTAGAGGATGAAGAAATAGGAAGTGGGTTCACTTTAGAATTGGATTTCTCACACTTTTTCTCAAGTTGCCATTGATGGAGGCAAGGTTTTCTTCATGTTGAAGAAGGAGAAGAAGAAGATAATATGATAAGTATTCAAAGAAATAGAAAATAAAAGGAATACTTGTCATATAGCAACCATGGTCAAGTGTAGAGAGTAAACTAAGGTTAGGTGAATGGTTAGGTTAAGAGAAGAAAATAAAAATGGTCAAGGTTTCAACTCTTCATGAAGCTTCATGAAAGAAACAAAGAAAGCCACCATTTTCATTTTCTTTTCCAAAATAAATAATCAAAATCAATAAATGAATAAGTAAACAAAACCCTAACCATTCATATAACCATGGTTTAATCTTTACACAAACTCAAGTTAACATGTATCATCAAACATGATACAATCAAGTGCACACAAAAATATATCACATATACAATGTGCACATCAAGTGAGAAAATCCTTTTAAAGTGAACCAATACTAGTTAATGCAAAGTAATATATCAAATATATAATTATACATTAAAACATAAAATCAACACTTGATTCAATGATCCGGTCATGTCGCACATAACCGACTAGTATCCAATGTATCAGCTTATCGAATCAATCCTTGATTCGATAACTAGGTTATATCGCATACAACCATTCGACACACATTCATCGCGAGAATGGAATACGGTATCACATACACGCATTACTCTCGGTCCCGCACATATCTCATATGCGCTCCTATTTCGTTTCGCTTGAGCCAGGAAACCTCTGTGTAGGACTCTAAAGACTCGTCAATACGCCGGCAGCAGATGATGATCATATCAAGCACCCACAAGCCGCAAGCGGTCTGCTAAACGTAACGGCCACCAGGGTATTGAGCGATCAGAAGATCGACGAGCAAGCCCACTCACACTCCTATGAATCCAACCAGTAACACTTACCGTACAGTCCGGTCTCGTCGTCTGATATGTCGCATATCTCACCTAGGGGTGGTAAACGTCAGACCCCAATAGCTCGATAAGTCGTGTCGATATGAGGTCTATAACAGTTCGAGAAACTACTGGTAACACTTACCAGTAAATCTCAGCAACCCTGGCCAGGGATTTCCGGTTATAGACAATCGAACACAGCGCAACATCAACTCCCTATACCGGGAGAGACGAATCCCCTCCTATCGCTCATTGCCTCCATGTGATTCGGGACTGTACCCAAAAGCCACCGTTTTGCATGCCCTCTTGGACGTGGTAAGGTGGAAATCAAAGCACAGTGGGAATCACACAAGACTCTATGACGATCTCGGGTCTACAGACTAACCTGTACCAGTGTCACCAGAGAGCTGCCATCTGACGTGAGGTATAATACCATCTGGGAGTTCTCGGCGAGTCCGTCCAGTGTACCCAGTCTCTACTGAGCACCCGTATATCATCTCCGATGTCAAACACCAATGGATATGGGATCATCCATCACCCATCTGTATGGCTCGAGATGGTATACGCTAGTATACTCTGGTATATCGATGCCCCGTCTCGATACACCCACGACTAGGGACCTTGAAGGATGTACTTATAGACTACCATGTCCCCACTAGTATGATCCGCATCATAGTTCAGGTAGTCAAGTACACATCCTAAGGGCTTTACCAACATGTAACAGAGAGACAAACAGTATACACGTTAAGGTAAAGTGTAACCAGATAGCATACTATCATGTCGAGCAAGAAAGTCCTCCCTATATATGTCCCAGCATCCACTACAATATACATCCTATGTACAGTAATGGCCTCTAGGGCATACATATAACTAACAATCTCCCACTTGCACTAGGGCCATTTGCAGCAGTGGTTGTAGTATCTCATACTCAACCATCCCATAAAAGTCTCTCTCTGGGAATAGGCCTTCGTGAGTGGATCCGTCGTGTTATCCTCTGAGTCTGCTCTCCTAACCTTGATCACCCTGGAGATCAGCTATCTCCATGATCAGGTGATGCCGCCTTAGAATACGTCTGAGTCACTGATGGGAACGGGGTTCCTAGGCCAAAGCCACGTCCATTGTCACACAACGGTAGGAACCAAGTTCATCTCATGAACAAACATGCACCCAAACTGCCTCTTTGGTAGCATCTTAAGTAGCGATGTATCCAGCCTTTATCGTCTAGTATGCCACGGTATCTAGCTTGGAACTCTTCCAACATACCGTCCCTTTACTGAGGGTAAAGACAATGCCTGTGACTGACATTCAGTCTTCTTTATCACCCTAGAACCCTTCCAGTGATTCTCCCCAGGATCAATTGATACCATCTCACTACAACTAGTGAGTATCCTAATATCCAATTAGATCTATCTCATAGATCCAAAACCCAGGATTTAGGAGGTATCATTTTGATCCTATATGGAGAATCATTGTGATAAGCGGAGATTGACCGAGCGTAGCATAGGAAACTCCTTCCCTATCAAGAGCATGTCATCCACGTACTCTACGAGGATAACAACCATACTTCCTACTACCTTTTTGTATATATAAGGTTCATCTACCATTTTGATGATGTCAAACTGTTTGACTACTACATCAAAACAGATGTTCCAACTCCGCGATGCCTGCTTTATCCTATAAAGCAACTTGTACACGTTTCCGCTGCTCCCACTGTCTACGAAGCCCTCTGGCTGTGTACTTATAGACGCACTCTTCTAAAACACCATCTAGAAAAGCAGTCATGGCACCCAACCACCAGATATCGTAGTCATGGTATGTAGCAGTGGCAAGTAGGATCTGGATGGACTTAAGCATAGGAACTGGAAAAATGTTTCTTCATTATCCACGCCTGGTCGATGACGAAAACCTTTAACAAGTATAGCTTTGAAAGTCTCAACCTTTCCATGTACACCAAGTAATCTTCTCAAGATATACTTGCTCCTGATGGGGATTTAACCCTTCAGATAAAGCAACCAAAGTCCATACTTTATTGGTGTATAAGGATTCCATCTCAGATCGCTAAGCATCCAGCCATTCTTACAGAGTCCCACTCTTGATGGCCAACTCGAAACTAGTTGGGTCATCATCTCATGATGCATTCCTCACTCCCACTGTCATAGAGAAACCGAAGTATCTCTCAGGTGGGTGAGGAACCCTACTAGATCGGCGGAGAGGCTGAGGTTCGTTGGAATCTACTGAATCCTTTGGTTCTATCAAATCATCTGCAGTAGTTTGTATAGCTGGAACGTTTCCAGTTCTACAGAACTGACCTTGCCTCGATCTTGTCCGGATTTTTCTTTTAGACATAGGCCGGACAACCCCAAATCTTAACTAACTTAAGATATGGGCTCTTCCCTTTCCATATCACATATGAAGCGGTAGACAACTGATTTGATTGGAACCCTATTCAATAGGTATGCAACTACTTAAGTGCATAACACCCAATAGGAAAAAGGTAACTCAGTAGTACTCATCATAGAGCACACCTTATCATATAGGGTGTGATTGCTCCGCCCCGATATACCATCGTGCTATGGTGTATACGGAGGAGTAATGCTGAGAGAGAATCTCATTCTCCATTACAATAGTCTAGGAATTCCATGCACAAGTATTCTCCTCCTCGATCACATCAAAGGACATAATATTTATACCCGTATTTTGGTTCTCTACTTCTAACTTATATTCTATGAATATCACAAAAGGTTTGGACTTGTGTTTCAACAAGAACATAGATCTGAATCTCGAGAGATTATCAGAGAATGTAATGAAGTACAAAGAATCGGTCTTGGCATGTGTAGACAGGGGACCTACATACATCAACATGTATCATCCCAAGAGTTCACTAACTCTTTCTCTGTTTCCTGTAAACGGAGCTATGGTCATCTTATCTCTGTGACATGACTGGCAAGTTTCACAAGATGTAAATTCAAACTGATTTAAATATGCATCAAAATGTAACTTAGCTAGTCAGGTCGCATTGATATGACCTAGTCTACAATACCTCAAGAAGGATCCGTTCATTTCTGAACTCTTCCTCTTGTGTGTGTTCCGTATACTAAGAACTGTAATTTGATTTAGAACATCAATACTTTTAGATAACGTGCCAGAACCGATCAACTTTTGATATAGGAAATGTTCAAAACATTTTCCAACAATACAAAATTTTATCATTTCTTTACTAATAAAGAGACTGATATGATTTTGTATATCAGGTTCGGTATCTAATAGCATTTGTTCAGAATCAATGTATTGATAATACAGGGTGACAGTGACCAACAGACTTGGCTGCAACACTTGCCCCGTTTTCTGTCTCATGAAACTTATCACCCGTTCTCAGTTCTTTACCTATCTGTAGCCCATGTAAAAGATTACATATCTAGGATCCTGATCTGGTATCATATACCTAGGACGTAAAGGACATTGAGAAACTGTTCTGTATAATGAACACACCCGAAGATGATGCATCAGCATGCACTCTCTTCGTTTGGGCGGCTTGGGAATCTTGGTATTCCCCTATTTCCTGCTCTGTCTTATAACTATTATAAGTTGGAGCGAGACCAACGTTCCCCAGCTCAGTAAAACAAGCTGGTTCGGTCCAAATTCCGTATTATTATCTTGATTAAGGCGTGATATGGTCGCTACCTGGAGAGAGAGAGAAAACACTCAGCGTATGCTCTTGCAAGATCAGATTGGTTATTATTTTATCTAATCAGGATGGCTCCCACTGTTTTTATCAAATCTTCCTTCAAACCCCAAAAGGAAAGACTAGCCGGGATTAATTACACGCCACAAGTTCGCCAATCTTTCAGCCAGGCCAGTGTCGGTAATTTGAGGGAGGTCCCCCGTGCTTTCGCACGAACCTAATTACAGTAAACCTCGTTTTCCCAGAGGCGTAACCCCGTTAACACCTTTCTAGACACCTACTTGATCGGCTAATTGTAATGTGTAAAACTCTCCCAGGAGTAACTCTTACTCGCAGCGGGTATCGGGATCCAACTATCTCATAGAAGGTATGCAATCTCATTGCAAATTTCAACACTTGAAATTCCCGAAAATTTTTCCCCTAGCAGCTATATGACCTTAACATAGTCAACAAATCATAAGTGCTAGTCAAGTTCAACCCGTCATTTCCCGATTGAATTAAACCCACCCGCACGACCCTTAACATAGTCAACAAAGTTGCACGACTACTCTAATCCAATCGCATCATATGCTTATACAGATAAGCACTAATTAGCTACCGCACCCTACGCCTTAACATAATCAACAAACGTAGCACGAATACTAACTAGTACTTATCTGAAATGACGGAGGGCTACGACAGGTTTTTCTGAAAACCTATCGCGTAATGAACTTGATATCGTTGTAGGATCGAATGAATTTTGAAATGGAGTGTTTTTGAGGCTTTTCTAGTTTTGCTAAAGGAGTCACTCCCGGTGAAGGGATCGTCGGTCCTTTCCTCGTCGAATGAGGTGCGGGATATATCATATATATCACTGTGCAAAGCAGAACTCTTAAAAGCAATTAAAAGACAAACCGAGTGTGTAGCATCTGCCAGTTATTGCTAAAGGAGTCACTCCCGGTGAAGGGATCTCGGTCCTTTCCTTATCGAATGAGGTGCAGGATATATCATATATACCGCTGTGCAAAGCAAGAACTGTAGCTACCTGTTTTATTTTGAAATTCGATTCCACAACATCTTAGGTTTCTTTTCTTTCATTAATCGTATTAATGAAGTCCCATCATTTAAATTACCTAAACATCACAGATAAATACGACGTACACTTATTCCATCCGCATTCGCCTCGATGTCGCCTCGTGCACCGTTAGGTTAGGTAACTAACGACAGAGCGAGGCAGGGCTAGCGCGGGTGTAAAACATAAGTAACGCCTATATAATATATCATATATATACTATATACATTATTTATCACAGAACATATCAAATGATCACATCACAGATATCGCAGCAGAAGAATCATATGAATATTGGATATACTAGGACGTCCGTGTTTTTAATACGAGCCAGTATAAAACACGGATTCCACGGTCGCGATGAATAGCCAAACCCACACCCCAAGACCCCTATGAGAGCGGCAAGCAACCCTACCAATTCTAGAGTTAGGAGACCCGGACTCGACTCCTCGAGTTGGTCTCCCACTGGACTCCAGAACCCGGTTACTTGTGCCCTCCTCCTTGGGTCTATCCTAGTGCGGAAAAGTAAATAATATACAAAAGGTGACTACTTCCGCAACCTGGAAGTGCCCCAATAAAAGAATATTACATACAAGTTTTTACATGAATGAAAATGAAAAACACTCATCTCACATAAAAAAAAAACCCGGCTATTCAAACACGACGATCCAATATAACATATCAAACAACACATAACATCACATGTCATCAACGTAAGTAAACATGCGTATCCCAATTGTCGTTGACATATAGCAACGAAACCGGCAATATCACATATTACACTTACGGTCACAGAAAAGAAAGTGTAAAACTACAACAGTTGGAATCCGCAAACTTTTTAGATATCGCATGCCTAATCAAATGAAATACTTAGACATCACATGCCTAACAATTATAAACCCCGCATTTTAGTCTCAATATCGAAAACACTTTCCAATATAAAGTCGGGTAATTCAATAAGATTCCCGGCATCCAGAACGAATGCTCGTCGCAAACTTCAGTAGACGGCCGCACCCCGATGCCGTCGACGAAGTGCACCAAGGCGGAACACCGCTGCCGCGAGCACCCGAACGGATGCTTTTGGCGACGGGGGTTCTCCTACAGTCACTTGGTCGGGGCTAAGGGGTGTAGCTGTCTATTAAGTTTATCGGCGAATATCCGCGTACATTACGTGATTGCGACGGACTTTTGATCACATCAAAATTTCGTGGCAACCGATCAACTGAGACTAAACTTCTATATTTATAACATTCATTCAGTTATCTCATAACAACTTGTGAATTCCAATTATTGTATCCCATTCCAGATAAATAGAAAATGTTAAATTTTCCGATCGAACATTCAAACACCCAAGTTTTCCTGAAACAGCTCAACACATGAAATAAGTTTAAAAACATCCAGTTCATGCCTCAGTACCAACGGTCCAGCCGTAGAAGGGTCAAGCCAACGCCTCACATGTGGCATGCCGTACTGCCCCAAACCCTAAGGTTCAAAGGGCAGTTCAAGACGGTCACTTAATCGAGTTAAGGTTTGTTGTCTTCTAGAGGGACCATCGCGTTACTTGCACTACTTAGAACGTCATTAAACTACGGAAAGATCCAACACTTGGAAATTTCCCGACAGGGGAAAAGGTGGGTATTTATATCCGGTCGAACTTTTTAACATATTCAAAAATTATCCGGAAAACACATAGACAAAATTAGAAAATCCGATCGAATCAACGAAGTCCCAACACTACCCCAGAAAACTCAACTGTTGAGTAAATATTAAAAATTCCCATAAAACTCAGCACCTGAAAACATGAATTACTGTGCAAAAATCATAAATTAATATGACAAAATGGCCGCGGAACCGCCGCACAAACCATGCTTGTGCCGTGTTTCCGCCGCGATTTAGATGAATCAGCCCCTCGAATTTCACAGTAATTCAAATAAGACCCTGCTGAATTTTTTACCGATTTTTAATTCACAAAAATCCAAATTTTTTGAAAATTTCCAGAGAGCATTTTATAGTTAGGGTTTCGGGTCGATCGGACTTCAAAATCCATCTACGCATCGCCTAAGGCTCTAGCTAGGCTCTGATACCACTGTAGGGTTCCTAGGCACACTAATGAGGTCTCACAAGGCATCAACCATGCCAATTTCAAAAATTACAAGTGTCGAGAAACCCTAATACGGATCGTTGACTAGAGATTAGGCGAAATATGCAACTAGTTAACAACTTAACTAAGTGAATGAACATACAACCTTTGTAGATCCGAGACTCCACCTCCATAGCTCCGTGATGATGTCTCCTCGCTATCCAAACCGAATCCATGACTCAAGCATCGGCTTCATCGGAGAAATAGGCGGGCTTGGTCGTCGACGTCGATGCCGAAGATGATCTACGTCGAGGCATCACAAGATCAAGCTCCAACTTCACCAAGTCATGAAACTTGTGAAGAAAACACCAATAACTACTTGGCAAGTGGTAAAGGATGAAGAAATAGGAAGTGGGTTCACTTTAGAATTGGATTTCTCACTCTTTTTCTCAAGTTGCCATTGATGGAGGCAAAGTTTTCTTCATGTTGAAAAAGGAGAAGAACAAGAAGATAATATGATAAGTATTCAAAGAAATAGAAAATAAAAAGAATACTTATCATATAGGAACCATGGTCAAGTGTAGAAAGTAAACTAAGGTTAGGTGAATGGTTAGGTTAAGAGAAGAAAACAAAAATGGTCAAGGTTTGAACTCTTCATGAAGCTTCATGAAAGAAACAAAGAAAGCCACCATTTTCATTTTCTTTTCCAAAATAAATAATCAAAATCAATAAATGAATAAGTAAACAAAACCCTAACCATTCATATAACCATGGTTTAATCTTTACACAAACTCAAGTTAACATGTATCATCAAAAATGATACAAGCAAGTGCACACAAAAATATATCACATATACAATGTGCACATCAAGTGAGAAAATCCTTTTAAAGTGAACCAATACTAGTTAATGCAAAGTAATATATCAAATATATAATTATACATTAAATCATTAAATCAACACTTGATTCAATGATCCGGTCATGTCGCACATAACCGACTAGTATCCAATGTATCGGCTTATCGAATCAATCCTTGATTCGATAACTAGGTTATATCGCATACAACCATTCGACACACATTCATCGCGAGAATGGAATACGGTATCACATACACGCATTACTCTCGGTCCCGCACATATCTCATATGCGCTCCTATTTCGTTTTGCTTGAGCCAGGAAACCTCTGTGTAGACTCTAAAGACTCGTCAAGACGCCGGCAGCAGATGATGATCATATCAAGCACCCACAAGCCGCAAGCGGTCTCCTAAACGTAACGGCCACACGGATATTGAGCGATCAGAAGATCGACGAGCAAGCCCGCTCACACTCCTGTGAATCCAACCAGTAACACTTACCGTACAGTCCGGTCTCGTCATCTGATATGTCGCATATCTCACCTAGGGGTGGTAAACGTCAGACCCCAATAGCTCGATAAGTCGTGTCTATATGAGGTCTATAACAGTTCGAGAAACTACTGGTAACACTTACCAGTAAATCTCAGCAACCCTGGCCAGGGATTTCCGGTTATAGCCAATCGAACAAAGCGCAACATCAACTCCCAATACCGGGAGAGACGAATCCCCTCCTATCGCTCATTGCCTCCATTGGATTCGGGACTGTACCCAAAAGCCACCGTTTTGCACGCCCTCTTGGACGTGGTAAGGTGGAAATCAAAGCACAGTGGGAATCACACAAGACTCTATAACGATCTCGGGTCTACAGACTAACCTGTACCAGTGTCACCAGAGAGCTGCCATCTGACGTGAGGTATAATACCATCTGGGAGTTCTCGGCGAGTCCGTCCAGTGTACCCAGTCTCTACTGAGCACCCGTATATCATCTCCGATGTCAAACACCAATGGATATGGGATCATCCATCGCCCATCTGTATGGGTCGAGAAGGTATACGCTAGTCTACTCTGGTATATCGATGCCCCGTCTCGATACACCCACGACTAGGGACCTTGAAGGATGTACTTATAGACTACCATGTCCCCACTAGTATGATCCGCATCATAGTTCAGGTAGTCAAGTACACATCCTAAGAGCTTTACCAACATGTAACAGAGAGACAAACAGTATACACGTTAAGGTAAAGTGTAACCAGATAGCATACTATCATGTCGAGCAAGAAAGTCCTCCCTATATATGTCCCAGCATCCACTATAATATACATCCTATGTACAGTAATGGCCTCTAGGGCTTACATATAACTAACACAATTCCCATATTGGGATGCCGTGATGTGGACATTGGACTAACTGATCCTTGAAATGTTCAAGACACTTTGAAAATGTTTCATTTGGAAGCTGGGTGAATTGATAGATTTCGCTACGGACTCGAGCTGTATTTTGATGTGGGTAGAATTTCTTAAGGAATGCTTTGACGAAGTCTTCCCAATTTGAAATGGAATGTGCGTTAGTGTTATATAGCCACTTCTCGGCTAAATCACACAAGGTGAATGGGAGAAGACGTAGACGGAAAGCATCCACAGAAAGCTGTGAAGTACACATCATTGAGCATACATTTTCAAATTTTGTGATAAACACGTATGCGTCCTCAGAATCGTGACAGTGAAACTTTGGTAGAAGGTTGATGTATTGGGGTTTTATTTGAAAATTTTCCCCGTTGGCTGGTGGAATGGAAAGACAAGTGGAAAGTGGACCTCGTGTTGGATAGCACCTCTCTTGGAGAGAGATGCGAGGTGGATTCTGCACACCAACGGACGGCGACAGATTAGTGGAAAAGAAATTCGATGGAGGTGGATCCATCGATGTGGGTGTGGTGGTGGGTAAAAGAAAGGGTAACTGTAGAAATACCGACTTTTGGGTCGATAATAGGAAACGCGGACTTAACGGGCACTAGAAACCCGTGTCCAGCCTATCTTGCACTAAAAAGGGTTAGTACAAGTGGCAGCGTGAATTTATAATTAGGGGAAATGATATGAATGCGGTGTTTTTTTTGAAAATTGGACGGATTTTTGAAAATATGATGCAACACAACAAATGCAACACACAAAACCCTAAAATCTAGTGGTCACCTAGGTCAAACTCTAGACCGCTCCTAACTGCCAAAAGACAAGTCGCAGGATAGAATCCTCCACTGCCTCTTTGTCCCCCTGTGGACAGGTAAGTACCAGGTAAGTGGGAAGGTACTCCACTACGTAAGTAGTGGGCCTAATTAAAAACCACTAGCCTTCGACACACTTGCCTTAGACACCACAAGAAAACGCGGATAAGCAATGAATTACCCACGGCCTTCTTCTGTCCTAAGTGAGCGCGACGGTCCTTAGAGTCATCTCTATATATTTTTTAATTAATGATGGTAAATGCGGATGCAAGTTTGTGATTTTTGGGGCTTAGGAAGGGTAATGAACTCTCCACCTAATCTGGATTTGGTCGTGCCCCTTAAATTCCGTATTAATTATGCAAACAACCAAGAATCAAAACACGCACAAATTTTATTTTGCTTTTGCGGCGCAGCGATTATTTGCAAAGAAACCTGCACAAAATGTTAGTTGGAGCTAAAAAGAGGAGAGAGGAGAAGGTAAGAATGCACCTTAGGAATTTTGGAGCAGAGATACCTCAAGGAGGCCGCGGTTCCGCCGCCAATCGTGGTAATTGCCGCCCTTCCGCGGGGTTTTGATCAGTTCGCTGCTTCAAAATTTTACAGAGAGCTTATGTTGGTTCTCTCAGCTCTCTGGAATTTTCAGAATAATTTTTCCCAAGCTCGAATGATTCCAGATTTCCTCGCAATCAAATCACAACACACGTATTAGTGTTTACACGAGTTTAGATCTAAAAATTATAATGGAATAAATTTTTTCAACTCAAATTTCAAAATACGAACAATTAGCGCACTATCCCCGGCAACGGCGCCATTTGATTGTTAAAGAATTCTTGTTTGTGTAGTTGGAAAATTTATAGAATCACAATCAAAGAATTATTTTGACCGCAATCAACTACGGTGTCGGATGTAGATTGTAAGTGAGTGCGGATCGTCCACAAGGACAGTGTAATAGTTTGTCTTTTGAATTAGATGAGTCGAAACTTTAAAGAAAACAAAACAAAACAATTCATGATTTGTAATTGCAATTCAAGAAAGAGAAAATCTAGATCTAAGAAAGCATTAAAATCAAGAATTGAGAGCTTGATGATTTTTCCAAACCAAATATCAAGAATCGAAATGAGGCTCGTAGGAATCGATCGAATCTATAGACGTGATGCAATCTCAAGATGACGTATTCTCATCCTTCGATGGATTGATACTAGATCGATGATAATCGACGAGAATTAGGGATTTCTAGTGAAACTAGGGTTTCATCATTTATCCCTTGTTCATTCGTCGATATCATTCACATTCTAGCCTCTAGTAAATTCAAGAAACGATCGTAGAACCCTAATTTCGAGCGATCACTATCAAGAAAGCATCGCAACGAAACTAGGTCATCGATTCTTGAACTTGCTAGGGTTTACAAAACCCGTAGGACTTAAGAATCGTATTAATATTTGTTACATCATCATTCTATTGATCGTCTCGACTCCTCGACGAGCGGAGTTTTACTCAAACATCATCACAAGAACTACAATCATAAATTGAGAACGAATCATGATGCAAGAATTTAAAGAAAGCAATATAAAAGAATTTCACCTTTTATTTATATCAACAATTTCATTACAATCGCTCAAGGACTACAAGAGGAAGAACTTGATCGTCGATTTGGCTTTGCTCGGCTCCGTGAGTCGCGGATCGGCTTGGATCACTTGCTCGGTTGAAGATCGGCTCGGCTCCTAAAAGGTTGAAGGCTTCTCGCTTGATTGGTACTCAAGATCTTGAATTTGGAGTGGAATTAGGGTTAGGGTTTCGCACAAGCCTTGTCACTAGACTTGTGGAAGAAGATGGAGAATTTGAAGAAGACTAAAGATTAGCTAACTAAAGATTGATTCCCTAATGATTGATTAGCTTTTAACCCTAGGTCTAGGCTTCTATTTATAGATATCCAAACCCTAGATCTAGGATTTCAAATTTTAAGTTTCCCTCCAAAAGTATGTTGAGGAAATTTGAATTTCCCTCCAAAAGTTAGTTAGAGGAGAAGCTTCTAGATGTGATTAGTTAGGAGGGAGCTTCTAGAAATAGTTTGTTAGGAGCTTAATTAAGATTAGCCTTGCTTAATGATATTTGCTGATCTGGCAGAAGACTCTGGAGAATTATGGAATTTGACGTGTCAAAATGAAGTGTAGGCCTTGAGATAGGATTTTTGCAGTCAAAATTGAGCGATGATGTGGCAATACCGCCGCGGGGCAAGCCGGCTCCCGCCGCGGTTCCGCGGCGCTTTTGAGGCCTTATGGCTTGTAACTTCTTCTGGTGCTTTGGGATGACAGTTGGGCCTTGTTTTGATATGTTGAATATTGTAATTCCTTCTGTATTGCTACCAGCTCTCAGGTCTTTGAGTTGGCGTAATGTTTGATCAGCAAAATGACAATTTTGGCTTTTCTTCCGGATTTTCCTGCACAGACTCAAGACAAGTGTTGCGCAATATAGGGATGATGTGATGCCATAAAATACAATCAATTTCCCTTAAAGTGCCAGTTTTAAAGTCTAACACATGCAATCTGATATTTTACGACTGATTTGCTAATATGTGAAATATGAATACCGAACACTTCTAAATGAGTGCAAAATATGGGGAAATTGCCGTGTTAAAAATACATTATTTTCGACTGATCAGCCAGCTTAGATATTGTAGTTATTACTTGTCACTTCATGCATACTGTTATTCATTGTTATGCCGTATTCATGGATTCTCATGCCTATATTCATGGGTTTATATGCTATTGATGATTTGGATTCGGATTTCTATTTGATTTTCTAGATTTGGGGGAAAACCGCAAAACTTGTATAAGCTTCTTCCCTCTCTTTTAAATAAAAAGTGCGGTTTTCCCATGATGTATGAGTCGTCCACCATGAGTTTGCTGATGGATTTCGAGACCCGATTCGAGGAGTGGAGGAACCGTTTCGTATACATGGTGGGCCCGGTACGGTACCCCGGGGCAAGAGGATCGTGTTGTTGACGTTGAGCCAGGGAAGGGATCACTACCGACCGGTGATATTACCCGACGCGTCGGATATCCGGCGGATACCGTCGTGGTCTTGAGATGGATGGTAGGGGCCGGTCTGGACTGACGGCGCCCTAGATATTATGATTGAGACATTGAGATTTCGAGATATTGAGGTACAGAGACTGTGATACAGAGATATCGGGATATTGGGATTACGTTTTGTGCCAATGCTAGGACAGTTTTATGCTGATTTCATTATGATACCTCATTTTGAAAAATACTGAAATCTCACTAATTTATGAAAGCAGTTTTCTTCAGTACATGCATTCATACATCATCCATATGATATATTGCTACCTGAGGCACTGACACGGGCACATGGAATTACACTTGGGTTAGATATTTGCCCTAACCATTGTTATGGGTTGCTGGTTATATATTTGAGGATATATTATGATCATTGACCTAGGATTGCGTTATTTATGCGATTTCTTTCCGTAGATGTTTTTCTATTCACGAGTTGGCAACTCACCCCCGTTGTGCCCCAGTTTCTTGCAGGTTTTGCCGTACAGGTTTCATTACGGCTTTGCGGGCATAGTTTGCTTCGGGTGATTTGCTAGTAGGTGGGTTTACTTGTATCGTACCCCCATTATATATCTTGTATATCATTATTCTGTTGTATCTAGAAGTTCCATCAACCAAACATGTATTTATTTTGAGATAGAGACCAGTGATGTTATTCCTTCGACCTTAGAGTCGCGCGTTATATTTCTGTGGTTTTCTTATGGTTTTGAGTTTCCTTTTGAATTTTGATCCTCGCCGTTGGCGTTGTATATTATATTGCTTGTGTGGTTGTGACCGTAGATTGACGAAGAGCTAGCTCCCGCTTGGGGATGCCTTTTTATTGATTTCGTATACTATTCATGTTGTATCCCGTTTGGGGGCCAGTATTTACAAAGGAGACTCTGCCTAAATTTTCAGGAAATATTTGATGTTTTTTTTAAAACCGCATAATTCGGCTTATGATATTAAACTACTTGTTTTAAATTGGTTTTCCTTCACTCTACTACTTTTCTTGGTTTGGATTTCTGGGTTTTCGGCTCACTTTGATTACGTACGCCTCGGGACGTTCGTAGTTTAAGTGCCGGTCATGTTCCGTACTTTCGGGGCGTGACAAAGTTGGTATCAGAGCGTTAGGTTTTACTTTCGGAGCGTAGGATGACCCTTGGTTGATGGAATAGGTGACTGAAGTAGAGTGACGTACCGTAGGTATGTTCCACGGCATATTTACAATACGCTACTCCACTTAAGAAGCCTTAGGATATACATTTCTTTGTTCAGTATTATATTCATTCCGATCTAGCCTCATCAGTACCAGTTATGGTTTTGCTTCCACGATTACGGGCAGGGAGAGCTACAGCTAGAGTTGCGGTCAGCACGAGCTCGTCACGAACGAGGATTGACCAGGGCGAAATTCCGGCGACACACGATTCCGGAGATGTGTCTTTTTACTGTGTTTCCGCGCCACGAGCGTTCGGCGGATCGCCTTTATGAGGTTACTCGGATGTGCTGATCGACACTAGAGGATTGAGCCAATGATAGAGGCCAGCCAGATTTTGATGACCGTTTGTGTATTGCTTACTCATAATGATTGAGGCACTGTTCAGCGTGCAGACGAGTAAGCCAGTTGCTGCTGCGAGCGACGAGATATCGCCCCATATGTTGGAGCTATTGAAGCACAGTTTATACTAAGAGATGATAGAAGGTCGCTAGTCACCCGAGGATGAATGACTAGGACATGTGGTTCGTTCGCCTACCCGATGAGAGGTCATCAGATAGATTGATTCCAGCTAGAGACGACTTCACGCGGAGACGTTGGGAATCGACAGAGACGATCGAATGTCAGAAACCTATTATTCCAAGTTTAAAGTATTCGGAAGGGCATGCAGGCAATTCTATGGACTCTCTAGAAGAATGAAACCCTAACTCGACTTAATAACCGTGTGAAAGCCTTTGAACCTTCGGGTTTGCGGCAGTTCTACGGCGCCATTAGTGAGGCTTGGGTTTGCCCTTCTACGGCTGGACCACCGATGCCGTGGTATGTACTCGATACTATTAAAATGTGCCCAAGATGTTGAGCTCTTGGGGGATTATGAGGTTTTGACGACTCGATCGGATGGCTCGACTTAATTCGGATGCTAGGTGGTGAGATACATTTCTTGGGAGACTCCCGATACGAGGATAGCCGTTGGAGCTCAGTCCATTCAGCCGCAACGAGACGAGTCCAAAGCAGACGACATTAAAGAAAAGTGAAGTGAGAGGTTCATACCAGATCTAGATGAGATGACGTTCCACTCCGCCTACATCAGAGATGCGATGCGCATGCCGAGGCATGGTACTTGGATTTACCTTCCAGAAGGAGTCGCGATGAGTATGCAGTCATTCCAGAGCAAGATGCAGATATAGGAAAGGACGATGACTTCCGGACAGTTGGCAGAGATGAGACATGGAAGAGACCGTGAGCAGGAATCCTTCCAGGACACTGCTGCAATGATACTTGCACCCAGGATCAGATGTGTCACGTACATTCAGAGAGCCAGAGGCCGACGCCAGTGATATGCTGTCTTACGAGTGGTCGCGATGATTGACCGAGAGATGACCAGAGAAGTGGCAGAACGGGATCATCCCCGTTAGCACACCTGGCAGGGCCGATGAGCCGATGGACCGAGAGATTGGTAATTCACAGTGAAGACCTTGACCCAGAAGTGGTCATTGTTAGGCACACTAGCAGGCCAGAGTTCATGATCATCGACGAGACGTCCCGCTAGTGACCGCGACAGTTGGCCCGAGATTCTCAGAGGATGCGCTTGAGCGGTACTATTCTGCCATTATTGATTTCGATGTTTTGGGTGATTTATTCGCATGATTTGATTTTGATGATTGAGGATTTACGATCTTTGCACAGTGTTGCACTTGATATCGTTTTCGTGCTTTGGTTTCACATGTTTGTGATTTTACGGTTTTAGACATTTGAGTTGATTTTGTGCGTATGCACGCACACGATTTGGTTCCTGCACTCTGTACAGTTTATATATGCTTGCTGTGCAGTGATACGCCTTTTGTGCACTTAGATGCACTGGACTTCGATTTCGATTGTGATACTCAATATTTGTTTTGTGCACCTTGTGCACCTGATTTGATTTTGCGTATGTTCGACGCTTAATATTGGATTTCATAATTTCGTGCATGATGGATGCCCCTGGTTTTGGGTTTTCACGCATGTTTAGCGCATGTCTTGAGATGCGATTTTGGTGCACACCAGATGCACTAAATCGAGATTTTTTTCGTGCATGTCAGATGCACCTGATTTTGCTGTCAGGCACACACGTTGCCTACGACAGATGTTTTGTCGACACCCGATGCACTTAGATCTTGTTTCTGTGCACTTGTATGGCACGTATATGGATTTTGATGGTCGTGCACACCAGACGCACGTGGTATTCATACGCGTATTTTGGGATGGATTTCTTATAGAGCAGTACATTTTTTTTATGATAATTGCGAGGTGTTTTCGTACTAAACAGGATTAGTCAGAGAACAGTACCTGAATGTATTTTGCATGCATTGATAGCTATTGAAGGGAATTCCAAAAAGCGAGCTATAGTCTCAGTATTTACCTACGTGTCTGATATGACGCGAAACGTTTAAAACAAGGAAAACCCTTCAAAATTGTTTCCCAAAACGGCGAAACGTACATTTCAAACAAAGGTATATATGTATATAGTTATTTTCTTATGATAGACGTCCGCCACTGTGCAGTGTTATATGCATTGCACAACAACTTAAAGGATTTGGCATGCATTTCCTCCTGATATTTGCATGTATAGTTCCGATTTATAGCATATCGGTCTTGCTTGAGATTTGGCATTCGTGTCTTCACCTTGACTCCGATGATTGCGGGATGCTTGACAGAGTTTTGATTTCAATTATCTACTCATTACTCATGCGCATGCATTGTGCTATGATGTGTTTATGTATTTAAGATTTCGGAGCCCCGGCGATTTGATGGTTTTGGCTGAAATATTTTAGTATTTGGGGGAAATTTTAATTTAAATTCGGGGACCGAATTTCTTAAAGGGGGGAAGATTGTAACGTTTTGAAAATCGTTTCGGTGAAATTTCGAAAAAACGGTAAAATAAGGGGGTTTTCTGTAAAAAGTCAAAATGCAAATATCTTTATTATAAAATTAAATATACATATTCTAGCTATGTAATTGCTAGTATTTGGTGTTTATTGAGCCACTGGTGAAATTTCAAATTTTCTGAAAATTTTCCGAAATTATTTATTTTAATATTATTTTAAGCCGTCACTAATACATTTAATTAGGGAAAATTACAAATTGGAATGAGTTGAAACAAATTTTGTGCATCATAAAACTTTAAATAAAATTTTATCATATAGTTTTTGAAACGAAATCGTTTGCCAAAACGGTTTAGAAATTATTGAAGAAAAAAGGCTTTTTTTAGTATAAATGGATGTTTGGGGTATTGTATTTATCATTTTCCATCACCCTACACCCATACCCACACTCACACACCCCCATTTACTTCTTCCCTTGGCTGAATTCAGCAGCCCCCACCCTTTTTCCCCACTTGAATTTCAAAGAAAAGAAAAGAAAGAAAAGAAAAGAAAAGAATAGAAAATGATAGAAATTGAGTGGACTTTGACTAGATTTACCTTTCCCCACCTCACTCTCTCTCCTCCCTCATCCAATCCCCACCAAATTCTGGCCGAAACCTGCACACAAACAGCCCCCTCTTAATTCTTCTCCATTTCATTGCAAAACCCACAAAATTCCACCAAAAACCCAAGTCAAAAATCCCACAAAATCAAAATCCACCTCCTACCCATTTTTCCTTGGCTACTTTAGCATGGATCTAGGGATTTAGATTTCAATTTGGGAGGCTAAGTGTGCTTGTGGGAGCTTCAAATTATTTGGGTATAAATTCTAACCTTTTGCTTAATGTGTTGTAATTTTTTCATGTTAGCTTAATTAGGTGTTTAATTAGGTTTAAATAGGTTTCCAATTGGTTTTAAGTGCATGATTTAAAATTTATGAGTTAGGGTTTGAATTCAAATATGGTCATTGTCACTTGTTTAGGTTTACAAAGTGCATTTTGGCATGTGAGGGCATGGAAAAACCTAATCTAGTTGCTATTATGTAAATTGTTGCATTTAATTTGTCCAAATCAAGTTTTTAAGCAAACTAGGTTTTTGGAATTTGATTAAATAATGGAGATAAAAATCTAATTAGGGTATTCATGGAATTATTAACATTTTAAAGTGTAGTTTAATACTTTAGTTCATGAAAATCCAAGCTAGATTGTAGTTTGTGCATTTTTGCTATAAAATTGTTAAAATTTAGGTATTTTGTAAACTAGAATTTTAGGGTTTTTGGAATTTAATGAGATTAAATTATGGGAATTGTTTTTATGACTTATTTAAGATATTTAATGAATATTGTGGCCGCTAGATTCCTTTATACATCGTGTTTTGTACTAAAACGGTGATTTGTGCTTGCTAGATTTTCGGAAGAATGACTTTTTAAGTGAAATTGGGGTTTTTGTGAATTTTAAGCTATTTTATATTATAAATAGTGCTTGTAATTGTACAAATGAGTGTGTTGGGAGCTTTCTCGATGGTTTGGCATTTGTACGCCGACGTCGAGGGTTTTTTGGTCGATTTGTGAAAACAACCATAGGTTTTGACCTATGTGGGATTCGTGTGTCGTTTTGGTCATGAGTCGGATTTTAATGCGATACGATGCGTTGTGATATGTAGGTACCCCCATGTGGACTTCGAGACGACAAGCAAGCGCGTTGCGACGTCGGCACCGGCGAGCGAGGACCAGGTGAGTAGATTTATATCTACGGGGAGAAGTCGGGTGGATGGCGTATAGCACCCCGCAGTTCGTGGTGATGTATACGAACACGTATACACACATATATATATTGTTTATATATTGTTTGAGTTATTGATGATAAATATTGATATTTGGTGTTTTTGGATGATTGAGTGTCGCGAAACCCTAGAGTAGCGGTCGCACCACACTTGCACACACCCACCCAGACTTGCATACTTTCTTCTTTCTTTTGTGCTCATGCGGGAATATATAGTTATGTGTTCACATAGGTATGGGACTATGTGTTCACATACGGATTTGAGAATGATACTTGGGATTGAGATGAGTCGATGAGATTTGTGTTGAGATTGTGATATCGGTGATATGGCAGGATTCGTACTTGAGGTATGTCGTTGTGTTATAGCGGATCTTGGGGAGATGATACGGGTGAATAGTGTTATAAATAAAGTGGTCAACATGTGATCGTGATATGAGATATGATATGCTAGGATATTGATCCTAGGTTGTATTGGGCGATGTATACCCCTTGATGATGACATGTGCTGATGATATCAGTTTGTATGAGACTGTCGATCGTGTTGGAGATAGTGCCCTCAGAGTCAATTATTGGATCACAGGCACGTGATTGCAATGATTGAGGGAGGACCTATCCCGGTAGGACAGTCTTACTCGAGATGATAGTATGCTATCTGGTTTACCTTTATCATCGTGTACTGCTTTAGGTGACCTGACACGTCGCTATTACACGTTGATAGAGCCCCTAGGATTCTTGCTTGACCACCAGCAGTATGAGGGCGATCATATACGTGGGAGCTGGTAGTCTATAAGCACATCCTTAAAAGGTCCCTAGTCGTAGGAGTTTCGAGACAGGGCATCGATACTCCAGAGTAGACTAGTGTATACAGTCGAGACCCCGACGAGGGGCGGTGGGCGGTCTCACAAGCCACTGGTGTCAGTTGGTTCACCTAAGATGTATACAGGTGCTCATTGGGTTATGAGTACACCGGACAGGACTCGCCGGGAACATGCTAGTTGGTCTTATACCTGACGTCAGATAGCAGTTCCCTGGTGACATGTGTACAGGTTAGTTCATCGACCTGGGGATCGTCATTTGTCTCGTGTGAGTTCCCACTGTACTTTGATTACTACCCTACCACGGCTCAAAGGAGTCGTGCAAACAGGTTTTAGTTGGGTACAGTCCCGAGCCACATGGAGGCAGTGAGCGGATCTTCGGGGGTTTCGTCTCTCCCGGTATTGGGGGTGAGGTCGCGCTGTGTCTAGGAGAGCCATTACACAAAGACCTTGGCCAAGGCAGGAGATTTACTGGTAGGTATTCCAGTAGTATCTCAGGGTGTTCTGGGCTACACTCCGACACGACTTGTACCGCTTTTGGGGGTCTGACTTTTACCAACCCCCTAGGCCCGCCATGCGATACTCATAGACGAACGGACCGGACTGTACGGATATTGTCACTGACAGGCTCAGTTGGGTGTCGGGGTGAGCTTCCTCATCGACGTCCCTTTTAGTCAATAGCTGGTGGCCCGTCACGTATTGGCTTATACCTCTGACGTGCTAGTGGTTAAATCCACAGCCATAGTATTGACGAGTCTTTAGAGTCCACCACACTTTCAATTACTCAAGTTTTCGGGCGAAACGCTGTAGAGGCCGTATGGAGATATGGCAGGGTCCGATTAGATACGTGCGGTATTGCACGGATCAGGATCGGACGGTTTGTACTAGTGGCCGTATAGTTATAAGGCAGCGTTCGATCAGATACGTGCGGTATTGCATGGATCAGGATCGGACGGATATTACTAGCCGGCTTTGTTTTAAGCCGGATCCTAGTTTAGTACAGTGTAGATTTTGTCTCATTGCATTTGTATCCGGACGGAATACAGATGCGGGTGTGTATGCACAGTATAGGGGTTTTCCTGTAATTTATTACTGGACCATTTTTCTGGGGTTGCCAGTTTGCTTTCAGTTCCGGCCGGTTTTTCTTTGTTCTTTCCCGGCCGGACTTTTCCGATGGAGGGTGTTATTTGCAAGTTTGCAAATAACACTTTGTGGAGGGTTTTATTGCATAAGGTTTGATATGATAAGCATCTTTGCTTTTCATGCACTTATGGTGATAAGAGAGGATTTGAAATGGATTTGATTTGTGATCATGATTATGTTTTGGATATGGTTACCCTCCACCTTTTACTACCATCACCTCCCTTCATATTCATATTCCTCCACCATTGTTACTCACTTGATGTAAGAAGTTTTTCATGGTTAAGAAAAAGAAAGAGAGAAGAAGAAAAGAGAAGAGAGGAAGAAAAATGAGAGTGATTCATTTTGTGCATATCATCCTTCATCTCATTCCATTACTAGAAAATTGAAAGCACCAATTTTCTATACACCATTCCTCCATCCTCTTCAAATGGCAACCAACCCCAAAGTGAGACATACATTCTACATTACACTCCCTACAGCATATCTTGAGCATGTCGAGTATCCGGCTTCATGCGCGAGTTGCCTCGGTATTGAGGTGGGAGCCCGTAAAAGTACCCGGCTTCGTGGTGCCCTTTCTGACGAGGAGGAGACGGACGGAGATCCCGCGAGGAGATCGGAGTGGAGATGAAGACCGGAGGACTTGGATCGTATGGTATACTTCTCTACCCCCTCTCTAGATAGCTTAGACTAGTTTAATGGCACGATCCGGGGTTTAGTGCGCGGTGGTGCCGGTTTGCAAAGTCCGCAAAATTAAAGTTTATCACCGTTTCCGCGTTTGGCCGTCGGATTGACGGCCGGGGCGCCGCCGTGCACTTACAGTGGTATCAGAGCCTCGCCATTAACATAGTCTAGCTTGGTGTAATGTGTTTTTCTGTTTCGATCGATCGAATGTTCCAAAACTGCATTTTAGCTCGAATCAGTTTCTGTTGAAAATTTTTGGTCTCGAAAAATTTTTCAGGTTGTAAAATATTGATGTACTGGAAAATCTAAGTGTTCTGTAAAAATTTGACGATGTAACTCCACAGTGGGAGCGCGGAAGCGCCGCGAAACCCCCCCTCGTGCGGCCCTTCCGCCGCGCACTATTCACATCACATCACCAAATTTTTTCAGAGGCCTTCTGGGCTTAAAATATGGGTTTTGGAATATTAAAATTGGGCCCAGGATTTCTGTGAGTGCTACAGTTTTGATTGAGGTCCCACTTGTTAGTTTTTGATCGATCGGAATATTTTAAACACATTTTTCACAGTATTTACATTATATCTGCGACCGTGAATGTCACTCGATCGGTAAATCCTGTCTAACTGCTATAGCCCGGTTAGACGGATTTGCGAACGTGACTTTCACGTTGATGTTCTATGTTTATGCTGTGATGTTGCGGATCGATCGTGGGGATAGCCTGGATGCAATGCTAGTACAGTTGTGGTGGTATTATGTACTTTTGATATTGCGGGGCGAGCGTCCGACATGTGGACTGCCGTCACTGCCTGATTGTATTATTCTTTTGGGGCACGACCTGGTTGCGGTCGATGTACCCGGTGTATGTATATTTTACTTTCTGTACTAGGATTACCCCGCGGTGGGGTGCACGGATGGCCGGGTTCTAGAGGGCAACAAGCCCGCATCTCATGGCATTGAGACGGAGGGGGCTTCACTCTGGGATTGGCGGGCTATTCGCCGCACTCGTAGGGGGTACAGGTTGACCCAGGAGGGGTGCCCAAGTTGCCGGATTCCGTGGAGTGCTGGGTGGTCCATTCACGGAGCTGAAGGGGGCTGCCTCGCTTCAGGTTTTGGCGGGTAACTTGCCGCGCCCGTAGGGGTCTAGGATTTCATTGCACAGGCTATCCACACGACCAGGGGAACGTCGGGTTTCAGTAGTGGCTCTGTGAAACCCGGGGATCCCAGATATCTGTATTGTTCTGTGATGCTATACATTTCTGTGATGTTGCATTTCTTTTCACGCCTTGAGCGAAATATAATATATTAGTATATATATTAGTAGATGTATATGTTTTTCATCCGCGCTAGTCCAGTCCCCGCTCTGTCGTTAGTAAGCTAACCTAACGGGTAATGAAGGGACCCAGTGGCGAATGCGGATGGCATATACGTACATCAGTATATTTTCGTTCTTTTTGGTGTGATCAAATGATGGGACTGCATTGATTCGGATCAATGCAAGTTTAAAAACAAACCTAATCTGATGTTGTTGGAACACTTTTCTAAAAGCTGTTATTGCAAGGACGTTCACTTCTGTTTTGCATCGTGGTATTCATTTGGAATATCCTGCTCCTCAGTCGACGAGGCAAGGGCCGAGATCCCTTCACCGGGAGTGACCCCTTGGACAGAAGTTTGCATCAGGGCATTAACTTCACTATAGCCGATTACTTTTGCTTTGCATCGTGGTATTCATTTGGAATATCCTGCACCCCATTCTACGGGGAAAGAGCCGAGATCCCTTCACCGGGAGTGACCTCTTTAGTAAAGGTTTTCGTCACTATATTTTATAAAAAGCTATCCGTTCCTTCAACGATATCAAGTTCTTTATGTTAAAGGTTTTCGCCAGAAACCATTCGTAGCCCTCCATCATTTCAGTTAAATATTCGGTAGTATTCAAGCTATGTATTTTGACCTCACGCCAAGGCATAGTGATTGGTAGCTGCCGGGTATTTATCTGTTGCATAGATAGATGCGTTGGTTTGGGACAGTCGTACTACTATTTTGGCCTACGTCAAGGGTATGTACGGGTGGATTCAAATTAACCTGGATAATGATGGGTAGAACTTGACATGTGACTTATGATATTTTGACCTCACGCCAAGGTCATAAGAGCATGGGGCAGAAATCACATCGGGAGTTTCAAAAGAACTGAAACTTGCCAGATATGCGCATACCTTCTGGAGTGTGATACCGTGAGCGGATTCCGTCACGTTGTCATGCGATGAGAGTTGGATCCCGATTCCCACTGATGAGTTGGTTTACTCCTCGGGTGACCCCGACTAATTCTTCTTTCAGGTTTGGAGGAGAATTTGAGGTACAGTGGGAGGTTTCCAGATTAGATAAATTGGTAACCATTCTGATCTAGGATAGAGTGCACGCTGAGTGTTTCTTTTCTCTCTCTCTCTGGCAGCGACCATTGACCCGACCCTAGACTATGACTCAGTTGACCGAACCTTCTTAACACTGGCTTTTGGATTGTCAGAGTTGCAGACCTCATTGCCACTCCTACTTTCACCCTTTTCTCCAGGACACCCCGTATTACTGCGAACGTCCACTTCCATTGGACAAAACCATCGTATGGTTAGATACGAACTCGAAGGACTTCGAGGATGGTTTCCGGTTCTGGAGAAAACGGATAGGACTATTCAGTTGTCTTTTCTTTTCACCTTCTCTCAGGCTGCGAGTACTCCTTGGTTTAGGAGTAGTACACCCATTACGCAAATTGGATAGTCTTCTTCCAAACCATAGGCTGGTGCCGACCGGTAGGGAATGAAGAAAACCAGTTAGCCTAAACGGTGTACAGAAGGTATTAAGTTCAGACAAAGCAAGGGATTAGTAAGAGGGCAAAGTAAATTGCGACTGCTATTCACGACCAAACCAAGTATTTCTTCGCCAATCCTAAATCACCTTTGTATTTCTCCAGGACACTCCGTATTACTACGAAGATCCCACTTTATTGGATAATCCATCGTATGGTTATATACGAACTCGAAAGGAACTTGTTCCAGTTCGGGGATGGATCCTGGTTCAGGTGAAATAGGAATAAAGTACATTCAGGTGTCTTTTATCTTCACCTTCTCTCGCTTTGCGAGTGCTCCTAGGATTAGGACAGTACACCCTTTATGCTTTTTGGATAGTCTTCTTCCAAACCATAGGCTGGTGCCGAACGGTAGGGAAGGAAGAAAACCATTTGGCCTAAAGGGGTGTACAGAAGGTAATGACTAAAGACATATGAAGGGATTTGGAGAGGTGGCAAAGAATTATACGGTTATAGTTGTGAATCTGGATAATGGAAGAGGCATTACTAGGAATACCAGGATACCCCATCGAAACATTTTGATGTTTCAGTTTCACTGTGTAATGTTAAAAGAGAACTGATTTCCCGATTAGATACTTACTCCAGGGTATGTATTTACCAAGTATGATTCTCACATCTGTATGGTTTTACAGATGATGAGTGGGAGTAGGTTATTGGGAATTGGGTGATCATCCTCATTATATCGGGATTCGTTGTAATCGGTGATATTTGAGGAAATCACATGGGTTGTTTGCCGGTCGGCAAATATTTGGTTTTGAATATCCGCTTTTATGCACCAATTTCAAATTGATATATCTGTACGTCTATTTTCATAGAGTGAGATATACCTTTCTGAAATTATGTCTACGACATTTACCTATATCAGTGGATGGTTAGGTAAGGAGCATTAAACAGCGGTGTAATTCTTCTTAACCATAAGTACAGTTTTCAACCTACAACACACAGTGAAAGAGTTGTTAGACTCAGCGGACTTATACAGAGTATTGTATGTTGTCCAGTGTCCATTAAGACAGAGGGGTTGGTCCTCATACTATATTCTGTTTACTTTTGACTTCTCTAGTTCTTAGACATGTGTTTCGTAGAAACACAGGGTCTAAGTTTTGAGGAGTTATAGGTATTTGAATAGAGTAGAGAACCAGATGTAGCAAGTATCGGGATTCTTCAAAGTGATCGAAGATGTAGATACTTGTGTATGGTATTCAGTTGATAGTAATGATAAAGAGAAATTGCTTCTCTTTCAGGTTACTCATAATTGGAAGCATTCTTAAGTTGAGTAACGCTGATCGGCCTCCTTCCATTTAGTTGACATGCACTGGAGATAGCTGCATGATTTGAATCTGGTTCAATTAAATCAGTGCCTCTGGTTCTATATTGGATATAGTACAGTTCATATCTTAACATTGTTAAGGTACGGGGAGTTGTCCGGTTTATGCTTAAAACCAGACTCTGGATAACTCATAGGCACATTTCTGTAATGGCTGTTTGTGGGTTGACCCAGGCTATGACGAGGGTTGACTTTCTACCATCTGGGAGATCAATAGAAATATTGTTCAAGACTCGCCACAGTTTTATTAAAAATGGATTTTTTCAAAAACAGCAGTGGGAGTATGGTAGAACTGGAAATGATTCCAGAACCGCAAACGATTACTGAAGATTTGATAAGGAACCTAAAGATTCAATCTGATTTGACATTCCATTGGCCACTCCGCAGATAAGGTGGGTAACTTCAGGCACCCGAGAGGTACTCCGGTAGCCTCAAGGACGGTGACAGGGAAGTTCTTGTTTACCCACACTTGCCATTGTTGTTGTTCCAGGCTGCGAGACCCGGCAGGAGGATGAGTATAGTGTCGTTCTAAACTTGCTTTGGAAGTGCACGTCTATATGACTCTGCCAGAGGGTTGTCGTAGTCAGTGGGAGCAGCGGAAGCATTGGTGGACATCAGGCTTGTGTCTATTTATAGACTAAAGCAGATGTAGCGGAGATAGATCATCCATTTCTGATGTGACAGTCATAGGTTTGACGTCATCAGAGTAGGGGATGGATCTGTTGAGAAGGTAGTAGGAAGTGAAACTCCTATACTACGATCGGTTAGACTTTGGTCGTCACACAGTGGTTTCTCTACACAGGACTTGGATATATATCAGACATTCTGGTTACTAGATCTATAGTTTTAGATCTAGATTTGGGTGGTTTCCTAATCAGGGTACTTAGACAGCATTCTAAGAGTATTTAGAATGGACGACTCCTGGCACGGTAGTATACCTGCAGGTGATGAGTCACCCTCTCTAAAGGTGTCTTACAGACTAAAGGGGAGAGGGATGTGCATGATTGGCAGATCACTTGCTCAGGCAATTGAGTCAATCATGAGATGTCAAGTACCACACCAGATGTTGTTCTTGCAGTAGATGCAATAAGTTGACATTGATCCAATCCTGGAGAAACAGTCGGAAGCAGTTTAAGAACATAAGTGGCTGTTCTAGGGATATGATAACGACAGCCTCATTCGAGAGACAGTTATCATTCCAGGCTTCCAAGGTGACATGGACGACAAGGAGGTTGTCAGAGTTATAGTTATCCCTCTGATGAGGGGCAGTACTTTGGACAGATGGTCCAAGGGAATACTGAGGGTGGCATGGCGCAGGATACTGATTAAGTTCAGTTGACGATACAGTCTAAGAAGTTTGGATTTGGAGTTCATTTATGAGCTAGGTCCCATCAGACATCCAGACACTCTAAGACAGGTATTGCTCATTTCGGGAGATAGTTTTCTCCGCGAACTTGAGATATAGAGAGACATAGAAAGAAACATCAGAGCGGATCCACTCACTGAGGCTATTCCTCGAACGCAATAGTTTCGCAAACGAGCTTTGTGAGACTGACAAGTAGAGGAGTTGGGTGTTCGGTATCACACGGGCTGTGAGTATGCGACATCGCAATAATTAGCCTTGAGTGCAAGTGGGAGATTGTTGGAGATAGTGCCCTCAGAGTCAATTATTGGATCACAGGCACGTGATTGCAATGATTGAGGGAGGACCTATCCCGGTAGGACAGTCTTACTCGAGATGATAGTATGCTATCTGGTTTACCTTTATCATCGTGTACTGCTTTAGGTGACCTGACACGTCGCTATTACACGTTGATAGAGCCCCTAGGATTCTTGCTTGACCACCAGCAGTATGAGGGCGATCATATACGTGGGAGCTGGTAGTCTATAAGCACATCCTTAAAAGGTCCCTAGTCGTAGGAGTTTCGAGACAGGGCATCGATACTCCAGAGTAGACTAGTGTATACAGTCGAGACCCCGACGAGGGGCGGTGGGCGGTCTCACAAGCCACTGGTGTCAGTTGGTTCACCTAAGATGTATACAGGTGCTCATTGGGTTATGAGTACACCGGACAGGACTCGCCGGGAACATGCTAGTTGGTCTTATACCTGACGTCAGATAGCAGTTCCCTGGTGACATGTGTACAGGTTAGTTCATCGACCTGGGGATCGTCATTTGTCTCGTGTGAGTTCCCACTGTACTTTGATTACTACCCTACCACGGCTCAAAGGAGTCGTGCAAACAGGTTTTAGTTGGGTACAGTCCCGAGCCACATGGAGGCAGTGAGCGGATCTTCGGGGGTTTCGTCTCTCCCGGTATTGGGGGTGAGGTCGCGCTGTGTCTAGGAGAGCCATTACACAAAGACCTTGGCCAAGGCAGGAGATTTACTGGTAGGTATTCCAGTAGTATCTCAGGGTGTTCTGGGCTACACTCCGACACGACTTGTACCGCTTTTGGGGGTCTGACTTTTACCAACCCCCTAGGCCCGCCATGCGATACTCATAGACGAACGGACCGGACTGTACGGATATTGTCACTGACAGGCTCAGTTGGGTGTCGGGGTGAGCTTCCTCATCGACGTCCCTTTTAGTCAATAGCTGGTGGCCCGTCACGTATTGGCTTATACCTCTGACGTGCTAGTGGTTAAATCCACAGCCATAGTATTGACGAGTCTTTAGAGTCCACCACACTTTCAATTACTCAAGCTTTCGGGCGAAACGCTGTAGAGGCCGTATGGAGATATGGCAGGGTCCGATTAGATACGTGCGGTATTGCACGGATCAGGATCGGACGGTTTGTACTAGTGGCCGTATAGTTATATGGCAGCGTTCGATCAGATACGTGCGGTATTGCACGGATCAGGATCGGACGGATATTACTAGCCGGCTTTGTTTTAAGCCGGATCCTAGTTTAGTACAGTGTAGATTTTGTCTCATTGCATTTGTATCCGGACGGAATACAGATGCGGGTGTGTATGCATAGTATAGGGGTTTTCCTGTAATTTATTACGGGACCATTTTTCTGGGGTTGCCAGTTTGCTTTCCGTTCCGGCCGGTTTTTCTTTGTTCTTTCCCGGCCGGACTTTTCCGATGGAGGGTGTTATTTGCAAGTTTGCAAATAACACTTTGTGGAGGGTTTTATTGCATAAGGTTTGATATGATAAGCATCTTTGCTTTTCATGCACTTATGGTGATAAGAGAGGATTTGAAATGGATTTGATTTGTGATCATGATTATGTTTTGGATATGGTTACCCTCCACCTTTTACTACCATCACCTCCCTTCATATTCATATTCCTCCACCATTGTTACTCACATGATGTAAGAAGTTTTTCATGGTTAAGAAAAAGAAAGAGAGAAGAAGAAAAGAGAAGAGAGGAAGAAAAATGAGAGTGATTCATTTTGTGCATATCATCCTTCATCTTATTCCATTGCTAGAAAATTGAAAGCACCAATTTTCTATACACCATTCCTCCATCCTCTTCAAATGGCAACCAACCCCAAAGTGAGACATACATTCTACATTACACTCCCTACAGCATATCTTGAGAATGTCGAGTAGCCGGCTTCATGCGCGAGTTGCCTCGGTATTGAGGTGGGAGCCCGTAAAAGTACCCGGCTTCGTGGTGCCCTTTCTGACGAGGAGGAGACGGACGGAGATCCCGCGAGGAGATCGGAGTGGAGATGAAGACCGGAGGACTTGGATCGTATGGTATACTTCTCTACCCCCTCTCTAGATAGCTTAGACTAGTTTAATGGCACGATCCGGGGTTTAGTGCGCGGTGGTGCCGGTTTGCAAAGTCCGCAAAATTAAAGTTTATCACCGTTTCCGCGTTTGGCCGTCGGATTGACGGCCGGGGCGCCGCCGTGCACTTACAGATCGGTAGCCAGATCATGACTATATTGATGATATCAGTATTGTACTAGACCTAGGTCAGTACCTTAGACTATGATATTTGATAAAGAGGATACCAGATGAATAGTATGATGAATGTGATATTGACCCGTACCCAGATTTGGGATGCCGTACGACGGATTTACGTACGAGCTATATATTGATGATTGATCCGCACTCTTGACTTGGGATGTCTGATTATAGATATGGTATCGGATATGATATTATTGAGGCGGGATCACCGACTATACATATACAGGTATGTATCTGTATCGACTCAGATGATAGGCGGTTTCCTTACCTGTAGTTCAGCTTGTTAGTTCAGCCGTATAGTTAGTGTAGTTGTTAGATTAGATTAGACTCCTACCTATTTCAAAACTAGCGGATCGTGGGTATTTTAAAAGACAGGTCAAGGGATCTACGGATATTTCAAAAGACGTATCCTTTCTTAAAACTACCGTAGCCCTATTTTCAAAACCCCACGATTCATGTTATTTCAAATGGCACCATTGTTTAATATTTAGCTCCCGCTCATTTTGGTTGCTCGCTCCGCATCGCATACTTACATAGTTATTTCATATTGCATTGTTGACATTATGCTGTTAGGACACCAGCACCATTACCGATGATGCGTATGTACCACGTACACTTACTTGCCGGCTCACACACATCTTCATCGGTAATTGCCATGTCACGTACAGCTTAGAAAATATTATTGCTTAACTTAGCTTGATAGCTAGTAGTTTGACATAATATTAGTGTACTTACCTTATATGCCAGCTTAGATATTGTAGTTATTACTTGTCACTTCATGCATACTGTTATTCATTGTTATGCCGTATTCATGGATTCTCATGCCTATATTCATGGGTTTATATGCTATTGATGATTTGGATTCGGATTTCTATGAGGTTTTCTGGATTTGGGGGAAAACCGCAAAACTTGTATAAGCTTCTTCCTTGTCTTTTAAATAAAAAGTGCGGTTTTCCCATGATGTATGAGTCGTCCACCATGAGTTTGCTGATGGATTTCGGGACCCGATTCGAGGAGTGGAGGAACCGTTTCGGGTACATGGTGGGCCCGGTGCGGTACCCCGGGGCAAGCGGATCGTGTTGTTGACGTTGAGCCAGGGAAGGGATCACTACCGACCGGTGATATTACCCGACGCGTCGGATATCCGGAGGATACCGTCGTGGTCTTGAGATGGATGGTAGGGGCCGGTCTGGACTGACGGCGCCCTACATATTGTGATTAAGACATTGAGATTTCGAGATATTGAGGTACAAAGACTGTGATACAGAGATATCGAGATATTGGGATTACGTTTTGTGCCGATGCTAGGACTGTTTTATGCTGATTTCATTATGATACCTCATTTTAAAAATACAGAAATCTCACTAATTTATGAAAGCAGTTTTCTTCAGTACATGCATTCTGTTTCATGCATTCATACATCATCCATATGATATATTGCTACCTAAGGCATTGACACGGCATATGGAATTACACTTGGGTTAGATATTTGCCCTAACCATTGTTATGGGTTGCTGGTTATATATTTGGGGATATATTATGATCATTGACCTAGGATTGCTTTATTTATGCGATTTCTTTCCGTAGATGTTTTTCTATTCACGAGTTGGCAACTCACCCCCGTTGTGCCCCAGTTTCTTGCAGGTTTTGCCGTACAGGTTTCATTACGGCTTTGCGGGCATAGTTTCCTTCGGGTGATTTGCTAGTAAGTGGGTTTACTTGTATCGTACCCCCATTATATATCTTGTATATCATTATTCTGTTGTATCTAGAAGTTCCATCAACCAAACATGTATTTATTTTGAGATAGAAACCAGTGATGTTATTCCTTCGACCATAGAGTCACGCGTTATATTTCTGTAGTTTTCTTGTGGTTTTGAGTTTCCTTTTGAATTTTGATCCTCGCCGTTGGCGTTGTCTATTATATTGCTTGTGTGGTTGTGACCGTCGATTGACGAAGAGCTAGCTCCCGCTTGGGGATGCTTTTTTATTGATTTCGTATACTATTCATGTTGTATCCCGTTTGGGGGCCAGTATTTACAAAGGAGACTCTGCCGAAATTTTCAGGAAATATTTGATGTTTTTTTAAAACCGCATAATTCAGCTTATGCTATTAAACTACCTGTTTTAAATTAGTTTTTCTTCACTCTACTACTTTTCTTGGTTTGGAATTCTGGGTTTTCGGCTAACTTAGATTACGTACGCCTCGGGACGTTCGTAGTTTAAGTGCCTGTCATGACCCGCGGGGTACGGAACGTGACTGGCACTTAAGTTTACGAAACGTCTAAAGACGTCCGTAAAATAAGTAAGCCAAAGCCCAGAAAACAAAACCAATTAAGCAAAAGAGTGAAGAAAACCCAATCAATTGAAAGCGAGTTTATCAAATAAGTCATGTAAAACCCTTTTTAAAAACAATACCAATTTTTCCGAAAATTTCGGCAGAGTCTCCTTTGTAAATACTGGCCCCCAAAATGGGTACAACAAAATATATATGAATCCAACAAAATAGGGCATCCCGAAGCGGGAGCTAGCTCTTCGCCACAAGGCGGTCACAAATCCCACGCAATATAAAACGACAGCATGCAAAATAATCATAATGAAGCATAAGAAAAACAGCATGTCGACTCAAGTGAGCTCGACCCCAAAATACAGCATAAAAGTCCACAAACCTCACAGTCTCATCTCTAAGTCAATATACAACAATACTGGTAGATACAGTAGATGGAGTGCACTAGATACAAAGAATATACAAGGGGGGTACAAAAATAGTAACATAACCCACCTAAGAGCAAAACCTCGAGTCCAGGCAAAGGAGGCAAAAGAACAAGTGCGCCCGCCGCTACTGAACTGACGGAGCGAACCTGCCAAAGACTGTGGCACAACGGGGGTGAGTTGCCAACTCGTGAGTAATAAATAACACCTGCAAAGGCTATCGTATGCATGCACACAAGCATCCTAGCATCTAAAATACAGGTATGAATGAGTGCACTAGCAGGTGTGTATACAACATCAGTGTACGAATATGTATGCAACATGAATATCTGAGGTCTCAATAGGTATATATAAGAAACATTTATCTCTTTTTGTTTTTGAAACTCTTTTAGAATGCCAGCATAATACTCAAAGAATCGACGAGAACCGGTGTCCAGCAACGACACCCAAAAGCTGTCTCAAATCTCATAAATGTATCTCTGGCCTCAGCCGTCCGGCTGACCCATCTCAAATATCAATATCTCATCATCTAGCGGCCACGGTCGGTATCCTCTGGATATCCGCCGTCCCAAACTGTCACCGGTAGGTAATCCGTCCCCTGCCAGGCTCAACATCAACACCACATTCCTCTTGCCCCGGGGTAACTTACCGGGCCCACCATGTACCTGTGACGGTTCCTCCACTCCTCGACACGGATTTCCAAAACCACGGCAAACTCATGGTGGATGACACTTACATCACTAGAAAACCGCAATTTACTTATTGTAAAAATATAATAAGTCTAGAAATTTTGCGGCTTTCCCCCGAAATCCAGAAATATCATAAAATCTCAAGAAATCCTCATAAGTGCATATGTCAATGATAATGAATGCATATGGTACCAATAATCAAGTTGCAATGTGTGATTAATAGATTAGGCATGAACAATTAATATGATGAAGTACATGCACATGAATAGAATTCCTACGGTTTCATTTTAAGGAATTAAAGGCAATAGCATAAGTTTAAATATCAATTAGTAAAAGGTTTAAATTTAAAGGTTATCTAGTGTGGTGGCATGGCAATTACCAGGGTGTGTGTGTAAGCATGAATAGTGATCGTGCTGCATATAAAAACCCTGGCAATGGTGCAGGTGTCCTATAAAATGGTTTCGCATAGGTATGTCAATATAATGCATGGATGCAGCAAATAATCATACAAGTATTACACCCCTAATTACTAACATTACTAAGAATCTTTTAAATTACTAAAACTATCGGGCGGCTTGCGCCATCCAACGATAGTCCCCCGTAGATGTTACATCTACTCATCGAAATCCTCAGCTAGCTACGTCCGATCACCGCTTCCCCTTTTCGTGCCGCATCCGAAGCCTCCGCGACCGAACCTGGAATTTACATCAATACAAGACATAAGGTTACATATCAAGAACGACGCAATTCCCTAATGGAAATACCATAGTTCACAAGCTAGGTACAACGTGCACAAGGTGCGCGGAACATACGCGAAAATCTCAAAAACTGCCGAAAATCGCCGATTTAGTCGCCCGGCAAAACTAAAACTTGACCACTCAAAGAAACCGCACTCACACATCCTAAATGTCATAGGATAAGCCAACACAATCATCAAGATATCCAAAATAATTCATCACATAATTTTATAACAAAACTAGTAAGCACAAACATTCCAAAAATCGGCGCAACATCTACGTTTTGCGACAAAAAGGATTACAACCTAGTATAACATGTAACCGCATAACTAGTTAACCACAATCATATTAATTATAACACATTACATTGCTTCAAATCATATTTTTCCATAAACAACCCTCTCTTGATTTTTATAACCATCAATTAAATCCAATTTCACACTTGAACAACATAATTTAACACATATCGATGTCCACTTAAGCAAAGTAATCTCTTAAATTAAGTTTGCATAAAACTAGATAACAAAATAACTTAATTAACTAATTAATGGTTTTCTAAACCCTAATTAAAATTTCAAGCCATGAACTTTTAAAACCTAGACTAGAAATTAACACTAATATTTACACTAAAACAACCCAATTAAAGAAATCTAACCAAAAGAATTTAAATGGGTAAGGATTATACCTCTAGATCTAGAGATCTAGAAAGAAATTTTGACTCCAAACATGGTCTCCTAGCATCCAAGATCCATGCAAGAAAGATTAAGAAGAATGGATGAAGGATTTGGTTTCAATTTTGAATAAATTGTGGATTTTTTGAGCAAATTTTGGATGAACTTTGATGGAAGAAGAGTGGAGATTTTTGGGGCTGTTTTTTCTGCTGGAATTCAGCAGTGAGGGAGTGGGGAGAAGTGTGGGGAAGTGGGGAAAAAAAGTCCAAGTCAACTCTCTTATATTACCATAATACCCTTACCTCAAATAAATATATAAATAACCCTTCATCATATCATTTTGTTCAAATGAGATGGGGAAAATTTTTGGGGGCTTGATACTGAGGTAGGGCCGGCCTAGGGGTGAGGGGAGGGTGAATGGGGTTTTACAAAAGAAATTTTATGCAAAAAGACCCCGTACAAGTCAAAAATTGCAAGTTTTAGCTTAAAATTCAATAAATTCGTTTCCTATCATAAAAATTTGTTAAAAATCAAAATAAAATACTAAAAATTTATGTTACAACTAGATTTTAATTATCATAATTTTAAAGATTAAAATTAGCCCGGAAAAATTTGTATTTATCGCTAATTTAATGTATTTTCTTACCGGCTTAAAATAATATTAAAAAATTGAAAAATAGGGAAATTTTTTTAAACGACCGGAATTTCATAAGTAACTCATTAGCTACTAAAAACAAGCAATTACCTATCCATTTTAGGTATAATTAGCCCTAAACTGCAAAATAACGAGAAAGACGGTTTTCGGAAAAATACCGAATTTTCACCGAATTTCAGGAAAACACCAAAACGACTTTTCAAGACGCTACAATCTTCCCCCCTTAAAGAAATTCGGTCCCCGAATTTAAAAAAAATTATAACTACGCGTACCTTCAAAGAGATGGGGATATTTCTTCCTCATCTCGCCCTCGGTCTCCCAGATAACCTCCTCACTGCTCGGGCTACGCCAAAGGACCTTGACGGTTGGTATAATCTTCGACCTCAACTTCTTCACCTGCCGATCCAGGATGGCCACCGGCTGCTCTGCAAAAGAAAGGTCGCGCTCTAGCTGGACTGTCGGGTGCTGAATCGCATGCGAAGGGTCGTGAAGGTACTTGCGGAGCATCGAAACATGGAAGACGGGGTGAACATCGGGAAAGCTGGGAGGAAGAGCCAAACGATATGCAACAGCGCCAACCCGCTCGAGGATCTCGAAGGGACCTACGAATCTAGGGCTAAGCTTCCCCTTTTTCCCAAAACGCATCACGCCCTTCATCGGAGAGACTTTCAGAAAAACATGGTCGCCAACTGCGAACTCTAATCTGCGACGGCGCCTGTCTGCATAAGATTTCTGTCTGCTCTGAGCTGCCCTCATCCGGTCTCGAATCAACTATATTTTCGCTGTCGTCTCCTCAACAAGCTGCGGCCCCAAAATGCTGCTCTCGCTGAGCTCTGTCTAACAGACGGGCGATCTGCATCTCCTCCCATACAATGCCTCGAAAGGTGCCATCTGAATAGTATCCTGGAAGCTGTTGTTGTAGGAGAACTCCACTAGAGGTAAATGACGATCCCAGCTACCACCAAAGTCTAAAACGCACGCTCTGAGCATGTCTTCGAGAGTCTGAATGGTCCGCTCTGACTGTCCGTCTGTCTGCGGATGAAACGCTGTGCTGAAGCTCAAACGAGTGCCCAAAGCCTCCTGAAGTCTCTGCCAAAGTCGGCTGGTGAACTGAGTGCCTCGATCTGACACGATACAAGTCGGTACGCCCTGTAGTCGCACGATCTCATCAATATAGAGCTGAGCATACTGAGCGAAGCTGAAAGTCGTCTTCACTGGCAGGAAGTGAGCCGCTTTCGTCAATCTATCCACGATCACCCAGATGGAGTCGTACCCTCGACTGGTCCTGGGTAGACCCACAACGAAGTCCATCGAAATCTGTTCCCATTTCCACTCTGGAATGGGTAACGGCTGTAGCTCTCCTGCGGGCCTCTGGTGCTCGGCCTTAAATTGCTGACAAGTCAGGCATCTCGAAACGAACTCCGCAATGTCCCTCTTCATCCCGTCCCACCAGTAGGTCTCTCTCATATCATGGTACATCTTGGTGGAACCGGGGTGGACACTATACACTGATCGGTATGCCTCCTCAAGAATGTCGCGTCGCAATCCATCAGCATCTGGTACGCACAGTCTAGATCCATATCGTAAAATCCCCTGATCGTCAACCACGAACTCGGAAAATCTGCCCTGTCCCATCTGTGCCATGATCTCTGAGCAACGGTCGTCACTGTGCTGTGCCTCACATATACGGTCAAGCAACTGTGGGCGTGCACGAACATGCGCGAGCTGTCCCCCTGTCTGAGTGAACTCGAACTCAACTCGGCTGTCGCATAACATCTGCCAATCTGCTGACGACTGCCTCTGCACTGCGCGCAAAAAGGATAGACTACCTCCGGGCCTCCTACTCAACGCATCTGCCACCACATTTGCCTTGCCGGGGTGATATAAGATCTCGCAGTCGTAGTCTTTCACCAACTCCATCCAACGACGCTGTCTGAGGTTCAGGTCTCGCTGCTGAAATATGTACTTTAAGCTCTTGTGATCGATGAATATCTGACACGACTCGCCGTACAGGTAATGTCGCCAAATCTTCAGTGCAAAGACCACTGCAGCCATCTCCAAATCATGAGTGGGGTAGTTCTGTTCATGCTTCTTCAACTTCCGAGAAGCATAAGAGATCACCCGGCCATGCTGCATCAATACGCATCCTAATCCCACTCGCGAAGCATCACAGTAGACAACAAATCCGCCTGATCCCGAAGGCAAAGATAATACCGGCGCCGTAGTCAAACAAGTCCGTAGCTGCTGAAAACTGCGCTCGCACTCCTCTGTCCAAATGAAAGGAACTCCCTTCCGGGTCAAACCGGTCAACGGTGCAGCTATACGGGAGAGGTCCTGAACAAAACGCCTGTAGTAGCCCGCCAATCCTAGAAAACTACGGATCTCAGTAACCGATGTAGGTCGGGGCCACTGCTGAACAGCCTCAATCTTCTTCGGGTCCACACAAATGTCGTCTATCGTAACCACGTGACCCAAGAATCCGACGCTGTCTAGCCAGAATGCACACTTGGAGAACTTCGCGAACAGCTGGTGCTCCCTCAGAGTCTGTAACGTAATCCGCAAGTGCTGCTCGTGCTCCTCTCTGCTCCGAGAGTACACCAAGATATCGTCGATAAACACGATGATGAACAAGTCAAGATACGGCCTGATTGTACGGTTCATCAAATCCATGAATGCTGCTGGGGCGTTGGTGAGTCCGAACGACATCACGAAAAACTCGTAGTGGCCGTAGCGCGTGCGGAAAGCTGTCCTCGGTATATCCTCCTGTCGAACTCGCAGCTGAAGGTATCCTGATCGCAAGTCGATCCTCGAAAAATACCCCGCACCCTGAAGCTGGTCGAACAAATCATCAATGCGCGGCAACGGATATCTGTTCCGAACGGTAACTTTGTTCAGCTGGCGGTAGTCGATACATAAGCACAAACTTCCATCCTTCTTCTTGACAAACAGGACCGGAGAACCCCACGGAGAAACACTCGGTCGAATAAGCCCCTTATCTAACAAATCCTGCAACTGATCCTTCAGCTCTCGAAGCTCTGCCGGGGCCATCCGATAAGGCGGTATAGAAATAGGCCCCGAACCGGGAATCAAATCAATGCAGAACTCAACATCGCGCTCAGGCGGTAGCCCAGGTAGCTCATCAGGGAAAACATCAGGGAACTCACAAACTACCGGGACCCGGTCTAACGGAACCTCTGCAGCTCGAGTATCACAAATACACGCTAAGAATCCCTGACATCCCTTCCGCAAGAGCTGACCAGCGCGAAGAGACGAAATTAAGCTGGGAAGGGTGACACTGCGGTCTCCCCGAATAACAAGGACTGGCTCTCCCGGAAAGCTAAATCTGACTGCCTTCTCAAGGCAGTCCACCGAAGCATAACAAGTGGCTAGCCAATCCATGCCCAGAAGCACATCAAAGTCCAACATATCGAGGAGTATCAAATCAACTGATGAATCCCTCTCCCCGATACGAACGGAACACAAACGAAAAACAAAACGAGCGACAAACGACTCGCCTACCGGAGTAACAACAACAAGCGGCTGATCTAACGACGACGACTCACGGCCCAACATCGGTGCAAAGTGTGTAGATACGTACGAATGTGTGGAACCTGGGTCGAATAATACCCGTGCGTCGAAAGAACAAACTGGCAAGGTACCTGTCACAACGGCATTGGATGCCTGCGCATCCTGCGGTGTCAAAGCAAAAACTCGGGCCTGTCCTCCACCGATAGCGGGCTGACCTCGACCTTGGCCTCTGCCTCCTCGTCCTCTCTGAACAGGACCGCCGCGTCCACGGCCTCTGGGTGCACCTAACTGGCGTGGAGCATCGCCGGTGGTAGGAAGTAGGGCTCTCTGAGGAGGGGGTGGTGATGGTGGTAGGGTCACATGCGGAACTGTCGCTGCTCCCTATCGTCTCGCCGGACAGTCTCTGACAAGATGATGCGGACTCCCGCACCCAAAATACCCTGGCGACGGCTGCTGTCCCTGGGGATAAGAACCATATAACTTGTCACGACCCGAAAGAGCACGTGACTGGCCCTTGAACCATATGAAGTCTATAGGACTCCATCTGATCCAAGTAAGCCAAAAGCCCAGAAATCTAAAACCATTTTTAAGAATAAGTAAAGAAACTGATTTAAAGAAGTGAAGAAAAACATGTTTGAAATCAAGGTTTTTAAATAACTAAGCCGAATATGCATTTTTAAAAACAGTACAGTCTTTTCTAAAAATTTCGGCAGAGTTTCTTTTGTAAAACTGGCCCCGAATGGGGTATAACAAGGATAACAATATATGCAATGATAAAGGCATCCCCAAGCGGGAGCTAGCTCTTCGTCAATCGACGGTCACCACCACACATGCAACAATAATATACAACGCCAAGTGGCGAGGATCAAATCCAAAAGAAAGCTCAAAAGCAACAAGAAAACCGCAACACTACTAAGCGCGACTCTATGGTCGAATAACACATCACTAGTCTAGGTCTGAAACAATATACGAGTTTTGGTTGATGGATATTCTAGATACAATGAATAATATAAATACAACGGCGGTTCTGATACAAAAGAACCCACCTATCCAAGCAAATCACCCAAAAGGAAGCAGTGTGCCAGAAATGCCGCTATAGAACTGTACGGCAAACCTGCAAGAACTGGGGCACAACGGGGGTGAGTTGCCAACTCGTGAATAGAAAGATATCTACAAGCAGAGATCGAATGCATGACCCAACCTAGGTCAATACGATCAGATATAAAGAAACCTCAATATGAATAAAGCTGAAGCATGCTAAACTGGCAATGTAATCTCTATACGTGAATGTAGTGCCAAGTGCTCGTGCTAGTGCCTCAGGTAATAGTATGTCATGAATATGAGGTATGAATGCATGAAAGCAGAATACATGTAAATGAAGAAACTGTTTTCATAATTTAGTGAGATTTCCCTTGTATTTTTAGTTGAGGTATCATAATGAAATCAGCATAAAACAGTGCCTAGCATCGGCGCAAAACGTAATCCCAATATCTCGATATCTCAGTATCACAGTCTCTGTACCTCGAAATCTCGAAATCCCAATGTCTTAATCATAATATCTAGGGCGCCATCAGTCCAGACCGGCCCCTACCATCCATCTCAAGACCACGACGGTATCCTCCAGATATCCGACGCGTCGGGTAAAATCACCGGTAGGTAGTGCTCCCCTGCCAAGCTCACATCGTCATCACCACGCGCTTCTTGCCCCGGGGTACCTTACCGGGTCCACCATGTACCCGAAACGGTTCATCCGTCTCCTCGAATCGGGTTTCCAAATCCATCAGCAAACTCATGGTGGACGACTCATACATCATGGGAAAACCGCACTTTTTATTTTAAAGAGAGAGAAGAAGTTTATATAAGTTTTGCGGTTTTCCCCCAAATCCAGAAAATCTCATGGAAATCCGAATCCAATCCTCAATAGCATGTAAACAGTGCATACAGGCATAAAAATCCATGAATAATAACATGCATGATGTAACAACTAATAATTACAATGTCTAATCTAGCATATAAGGCAAGTACACTAATATCTTGTCTAAATTATTAGCTAACAACCTATGTCGATGCAATAATATTTTCTAAGGTGTACGTGACATGGCAATTACCGATGAAGATGTGTGTGAGCCGGCAAGTAAGTGTACGTGGTACATACGCATCATCGGTAATGGTGCTGGTGTCCTAACAGCATAACATCAATAATGGAGTATGAAACATAATATAAGCATGCGATGCGATGCGAACCACAATAATGAGCGGAAGCTGAATACTAGACGCAACTATAACTAATCTGCATTAATCTAAAATAACCTCTACAATTGGTGCCTTTTGAAATAACACGAATCATGGGGTTTTGAAAATAGGGGCTACGGTGTTTTTATGAAAAGATACGTCTTTTGAAATATCCGTAGGATCCCTTGGGCTGTCTTTTAAAATACCCACGATTCGTTAGTTTTTGAGATAGGTAGGAGTCTAATCTAATCTAACAACCATCCTAAACTATACGGCTGAACTAACAAGTAGAGCTACGGGTGAGGAAACCGCCTAACATCTGAGTCGATACATATACATACATGTATATATATTAGTCGGTGATCCCGCCTCAATAATATCATATCCGATACCCTATCTATAATTAGACATCCCAAGTCAAGAGTGCGGATCAATCATCAAAATAGAGCTTGTACGTAAATCCGTCGTACGGCATCCCAAATCTGGGTACGGGTCAATATCACATTCATCATACTATTTATCTGGTATCCTCTTTATCAAATGTCATGATCGGGGTACTGATCTACGTCTAGTACAATATTGATACCCTCTATGTATGCATGCAGGTGTAAGAATCACTACGTCAAAAGACCCGTTAAAACATCGTGTCGTACCTCAATACGAACCAAATCACATCACCGATCTCCTGGCCTCAAGCCCAATCTCATCGACTCATCTCAAATCCCAAATACTATCCTCAAATCCAGTATATAAACACATAGTCCCATACCCATGTGTAGATATACGCACCATCATATGCACTCTAATAAATGAAAGAATGAATGCAAGTATGTGTGTAAATGTATGTGTGAGTGCAACCACTACTCTAGGGTTCGCACTAAACTAAACCAATATATTCTTATCATCAAAATATCATTATTACCATCAATAACCCTAAACAACACATAATAAATATTCGTGTGTATACGTATTCGTATACATCACCACGGACTGCGGGGGTGCTATACGCCATCCACCCGACTTCTCCCCACAGATATAAATCTACTCACATTGCTTCTCGTGTGCCAAAGCCGATGTCGCTATCTTCACCTCCTTTGCCTCAACATCACGCGGGGTACCTACAAGTATATCACAATGCTAAAGCACATGAAAATCACATCGGAAACCAAAATAGCACACGCTACCCGCATAGGTAAAAACCTATCGACTCGCATGTAAACACAATCAAAATCCACTTGTCGTTGACGTCCAAACGCCACCCGACAGGAATGAATCACCAAATACCAAAATCCATGCTAAATCAAGTCCCAAATTATACACCAACATAGGAAAATCAACCCAGATTTCACCCTAGATGGAATCAGTCAAAACTAGACATACTCAGGGTCAAAACTAGAGGAAATGGGGGCATGCACAGAAAACGAAGCAATTCCTTAAAATACCTTATTTTAGAATTTTCCATAATTTTTCCCCATTTATCTGTATTTAATTATACCAGAATATTAAAATATTCATTAAAATAATATTAAATTATAAAATTTCCCAAAAATCATATTTTATTATTTTGAAGACGTTACAATCTACCCCCCTTAAAGAAATTCGGTCCCCGAATTTAAATTTAAACCCCCAAATACTAAAATATTTCAATACAAATTCCAAGTCATCGGGGCTCCGAAATCATCTATACATAAAACATCATAGCGCAATGCATGCGCATGAGTACTGAGCAGATAACTCAAAAGCAACACTCCATCAAGCATCCGCAATCATCGGAGTCATGGTAACGACACAATGTCAAATCCAATACAAAATCAATATGATATGGACCAAGACTATACATGTAGACATCCAATCTATACATGTAAATAGCTGATGCAAATGTATGCCAAATCTTTTTAAGTCGCTGTGCGATGCGCGTAACACTGCACAGTGGCGGACGTTTCTCATAAGAAAATAACTATATATGTGTATATATATCCTTTGTTTAATAGGTACGTTCCGCCGTTTTGAAAACAGTTTAGAAGGGTTTCCTTGTTTTTAAAACATTTCGTGTCATATCGGACACGTAGGTATATACTGAGACTATATCTCGCTTTTCGGAAATCCCTTCGATAACTATCGATGCATGCAAAATATATCCAGGTACTGCCCACTGACTAGTCCTGCTCAGTATGAAAGCAAATATCCAACATCATAAAAATGTACTGCTCCAAAAGGAATAAATCACAAAAATCACATAACACCACCCTGTGCGTCTGGTGCGCACGGAAATCAAAATCCATATATGTGCTAAACATGTGCACAAAACAACATCTAGGTGCAACGGGTGTGCACGAAGCATCTGTCATAGGCAACGTGTGCCTGGCAGCCAAAACAGGTGCATCTGACATGCACGAAGAATCTCGATTTAGTGCATCTGGTGTGCCCCAAAATCGTATCTCAAAACATGCGCCCAACATGAGCGAAAATCCAAATCGGTGCATCCATCATGCACGAATGAAAATCTAGACCCTGCGCACTCAATATGCACGGAATCACAAAATCCAATAGCAACGTCGAATATGCGTAAGTCCAGTCAAAAGCACGGAGTGCAAGAATCCACATCAATATCACAATCAAAATCGACATACCGAAAGGCATCAAATCGAAGTCAGGTGCAATCGTAATGCACAAAATATAAATCCGGTGCAACAAAGGCACGAAATATAAATCTGATGCGATAAACGCAAGAAACATAAAACTGGTGCGACAAATGCACGAAGTATAGAACTGGTGCATCCCATGCACAAATACCAAGCAATAACTCAAATACGTAAGCAGCAACACCAAGTGTATCCAGATATGAAGAAAATCATAAACGTGTGCAGCTGCGGGCACAAAACACATATCGATACACTACAAGCACATATAAGCTATACCGAGTGCAAAATCAAAACACTAAAATTACATGAAACTCTGCTGGAAGCGTAAATCAAATCACCAGCATAAAATAGGCATGAAATCGCAATCAACAGCTCAAGAGTAATAACTATGTACAAGGTATAAATACCCAGTAGATGCAACCATGGTGCACAAAATCAAATATCATGAAACTCAGTCATCAAGACTAAATCATGTGAATAGATCGCCCAAAATACCGAAATCCAAAGCAACGGATACGTGATAATCAAATCACAAAATCACAAATCATAATTACCGTCGTCGGTATACCATCCTTCAGGGTCGAGAAGGTACCGGAACATCCGATGCTAGCTGCGCAAGATATCTACTTGCCTCTTGCTCGCGGCTGGCGTCCTCTGCCTCTGGTTCCTGATCTTTCCTGTAGATTACCAATCTCGCAATCCATCGGCTCATCGGCCCGGTCAGGAGTACTGACAGGAACGATTCCGTTCTGGCACTTTCCTGGTCACCTTTCGGTCAATCCTCACGACCGCTCGTAAGGCAGCGTATCACTGGCATCGGCCTCTGGCTCTCTGAAAGCACGTCAGACATCTGATCCTGGGTGCAAACATCATTGCAGCAATGTCCTGGAAGGAATCCTGCTCAAGGTCTCTTCCGATCATGCCTATACCGATCTGTACAGAGGCTGGCTTCCTGCACAACCTCTTCTCGCTCAAAAACACCTGTGTCCTCAGCACAATATTTTCTCGGAAACTGGTCACATTCCAAAGTCTCTGTAAGTATATCAGGTCTCTAGTCTCGACGGGAAGCAATGACAGCTCATCAGTGTCTCACACGAACCACTTGTTCCAACTGTCTCTATCGTCGTCCACTATGACGTCACGCCAAGCTACTACGCACTGCACTGTTCTCGGCCACGGTCAATCTGAAGTCTCTCGCACGGACTCGAAATCGCATATTCTGTAGCTTCATCATTCTGTAGAGGATGTCAGGCCGAACAGGTCCTCGGGAACACGTCCCAACCATCGGAGGAATACTCATCACTCGTCTGTCCCTGATCAATCTGCAACGCATCTGGGTAAGTTCCTTTATCCGAACATGGTCAACTACCTCGTCGACAATGCCGAACTCTGTCCTGCTGGGTGTGCGCAATACGACCACTCCTAGTCTAGGTCTTCTCGTAACGTACTCCAGAAAGGTCCTGTCGAGGTTCCTTTCTCAAATCTCAATCCTGCCGAAATGCCCGGAAGTCATCATCCAATGCTGAAGCTAAAGCTTATTCCGGAACGGCTGCATACCTATCGCGCTTCTCTCTGGAAGATACATCCATATACCACGCCTCGGGGTGCATATCACATCTCTAATGTCAGCGGAGTGGGACGTCATCTCGTCGAAATCTCGTACGAACTCTTTACTCCACCTTGCTCAATGTCGACTGATTCGGACTTAACTCATCGTGGCTACACGAACTGCGCTCCGACGGCTACGCTCGCATCTGGAGTCTCCCAAGCAGTGTCCCATCACGATATCCGAAAGATGTCGAACCATCCGATCGACTCGTCAGATCCTCATAATCCCCCAAGAGATCACATCATGGGTACAGTTTAATAGTATCGAGTACATGCCACAGCGTCGGTGGTCCAGCCGTAGAAGGGCAAACCCAAGCCTCACTCATGGCGCCAAGGAACCGCCGCAAACCCGAAGGTTCAAAGGCTTTCACACGGTCATTAAGTCGAGTTAGGGTTTCATTCTTCTAGAGAGTCCATAGAATCACCTGCATGTCTTTCCGTATACTTTAAACTTGGAAAATGGGCTCCTGACATTCGATCGTCTCTATCGACTCTCAACGAACCTGCGTGAAGTCGTCTCTAGCTGGAAACAATCTATCTGATGACCTCGCATCGGTAAACAAACGAACCACCTGTCCTAGTCATTCATCCTCAGGTGACTAGCGACTCGCTATCATCTCTCTAAGTATATGCTCACGCTGCAGTAGCTCCAACCATCTGGGCGACATCTCGTCATTTGCAGCAGCAACTGGCTTATTCGCCTGTACGCCGAACAGCGCCTCAATCCTCCAGGAAAGGCAATACATAGGCGGTCATCTCTGAGTCGGTCTGCTCTAGATCTGAGTAAGACTCTCCACACTGGAAATCTTAAACTCATCAGGGCCCGCTCCGGCGCAAAATCGGACGAATCACCTTCGTCTCTCAAATCGGGTAGACTAGCTATCATCTGTCTCATATCTGCCTGAAAGCTACGGCAATCTCAGCTCGTAAGCTTCGGAAGCGACATCCTGTCAATCTCAGCAACAGCTGGTCCATCTGTCTGCACGGTAGGCGACATCACAATCTCTGAGGTATGCTGTACATCAACAGTCCTCTCTCAACTGGCAGCTCTAACAATGGCCCGATCATCCGGTGCAAGACCAAGCACTCGCCTCCACTAGAGGTCACAATCACCAACACTAACTCGAGACGTTCCCATGTCACCAGAAAACACAATGGTCGGCCCTCGTACCAAACGAGCTCACACCGGCCGTAACCCTAGCAGCAGCCCAAACTGCCCTCAAACATGGTGACAGGAACCTCAATCGAGTATCAAGGGGAGCACATCAATGGAATGAAAGGAAACAACAGATCCAAAGTGGATACATGATCATGGGAAGGAACAACATCAATAAAGGTATGATCATGAAACTAATAGAATCGGGGATCTCAAATGGATGTATAATCCTGGATATAAAGAGGATCACTGATCTCGAAAATATGTACATCCTAAGGTTCCTTAAGCGGAGTGGCGTGTCGTAAGTATGCCGCGGAACATACCAACGGTACGTCACTCTACTTTAGTTACCTATTCCATCAACCAAGGGTCATCCTACACGACGAAAGTTCGGGTCTAATACCCCCTCGACCAAGTCTAAGTTCCGTAAGGTCAAGCCTAAGTTCCGTATATATATAAACGCCCTAGGCTCCACATAGTCAAACTTAGACTCGAACCAAGGTCAACCTAGCGCTCTGATACCAACTTTGTCACGACCCGAAAGAGCACGTGACTGGCCCTTGAACCATATGAAGTCTATAGGACTCCATCTGATCCAAGTAAGCCAAAAGCCCAGAAATCTAAAACCATTTTTAAGAATAAGTAAAGAAACTGGTTTAAAGAAGTGAAGAAAAACATGTTTGAAATCAAGGTTTTTAAATAACTAAGCCGAATATGCATTTTTAAAAACAGTACAGTCTTTTCTAAAAATTTCGGCAGAGTTTCTTTTGTAAAACTGGCCCCGAATGGGGTATAACAAGGATAACAATATATGCAATGATAAAGGCATCCCCAAGCGGGAGCTAGCTCTTCGTCAATCGACGGTCACCACCACACATGCAACAATAATATACAACGCCAAGTGGCGAGGATCAAATCCAAAAGAAAGCTCAAAAGCAACAAGAAAACCGCAACACTACTAAGCGCGACTCTATGGTCGAATAACACATCACTAGTCTAGGTCTGAAACAATATACGAGTTTTGGTTGATGGATATTCTAGATACAATGAATAATATAAATACAACGGCGGTTCTGATACAAAAGAACCCACCTATCCAAGCAAATCACCCAAAAGGAAGCAGTGTGCCAGAAATGCCGCTATAGAACTGTACGGCAAACCTGCAAGAACTGGGGCACAACGGGGGTGAGTTGCCAACTCGTGAATAGAATGATATCTACTAGCAGAGATCGAATGCATGACCCAACCTAGGTCAATACGATCAGATATAAAGAAACCTCAATATGAATAAAGCTGAAGCATGCTAAACTGGCAATGTAATCTCTATACGTGAATGTAGTGCCAAGTGCTCGTGCTAGTGCCTCAGGTAATAGTATGTCATGAATATGAGGTATGAATGCATGAAAGCAGAATACATGTAAATGAAGAAACTGTTTTCATAATTTAGTGAGATTTCCCTTGTATTTTTAGTTGAGGTATCATAATGAAATCAGCATAAAACAGTGCCTAGCATCGGCACAAAACGTAATCCCAATATCTCGATATCTCAGTATCACAGTCTCTGTACCTCGAAATCTCGAAATCCCAATGTCTCAATCATAATATCTAGGGCGCCGTCAGTCCAGACCGGCCCATACCATCCATCTCAAGACCACGACGGTATCCTCCGGATATCCGACGCGTCGGGTAAAATCACCGGTAGGTAGTGCTCCCCTGCCAGGCTCACATCGTCATCACCACGCGCTTCTTGCCCCGGGGTACCTTACCGGGTCCACCATGTACCCGAAACGGTTCATCCGTCTCCTCGAATCGGGTTTCCAAATCCATCAGCAAACTCATGGTGGACGACTCATACATCATGGGAAAACCGCACTTTTTATTTTAAAGAGAGAGAAGAAGTTTATATAAGTTTTGCGGTTTTCCCCCAAATCCAGAAAATCTCATGGAAATCCGAATCCAATCCTCAATAGCATGTAAACAGTGCATACAGGCATAAAAATCCATGAATAATAACATGCATGATGTAACAACTAATAATTACAATGTCTAATCTAGCATATAAGGCAAGTACACTAATATCATGTCTAAATTATTAGCTAACAACCTATGTCGATGCAATAATATTTTCTAAGGTGTACGTGACATGGCAATTACCGATGAAGATGTGTGTGAGCCGGCAAGTAAGTGTACGTGGTACATACGCATCATCGGTAATGGTGCTGGTGTCCTAACAGCATAACATCAATAATGGAGTATGAAACATAATATAAGCATGCGATGCGATGCGAACCACAATAATGAGCGGAAGCTGAATACTAGACGCAACTATAACTAATCTGCATTAATCTAAAATAACCTCTACAATTGGTGCCTTTTGAAATAACACGAATCATGGGGTTTTGAAAATAGGGGCTACGGTGTTTTTATGAAAAGATACGTCTTTTGAAATATCCGTAGGATCCCTTGGGCTGTCTTTTAAAATACCCACGATTCGTTAGTTTTTGAAATAGGTAGGAGTCTAATCTAATCTAACAACCATCCTAAACTATACGGCTGAACTAACAAGTAGAGCTACGGGTGAGGAAACCGCCTAACATCTGAGTCGATACATATACATACATGTATATATATTAGTCGGTGATCCCGCCTCAATAATATCATATCCGATACCCTATCTATAATCAGACATCCTAAGTCAAGAGTGCGGATCAATCATCAAAATATAGCTTGTACGTAAATCCGTCGTACGGCATCCCAAATCTGGGTACGGGTCAATATCACATTCATCATACTATTTATCTGGTATCCTCTTTATCAAATGTCATGATCGGGGTACTGATCTACGTCTAGTACAATATCGATACCCTCTATGTATGCATGCAGGTGTAAGAATCACTACGTCAAAAGACCCGTTAAAACATCGTGTCGTACCTCAATACGAACCAAATCACATCACCGATCTCCTGGCCTCAAGCCCAATCTCATCGACTCATCTCAAATCCCAAATACTATCCTCAAATCCAGTATATAAACACATAGTCCCATACCCATGTGTAGATATACGCACCATCATATGCACTCTAATAAATGAAAGAATGAATGCAAGTATGTGTGTAAATGTATGTGTGAGTGCAACCACTACTCTAGGGTTCGCACTAAACTAAACCAATATATTCTTATCATCAAAATATCATTATTACCATCAATAACCCTAAACAACACATAATAAATATTCGTGTGTATACGTATTCGTATACATCACCACGGACTGCGGGGGTGCTATACGCCATCCACCCGACTTCTCCCCACAGATATAAATCTACTCACATTGCTTCTCGTGTGCCAAAGCCGATGTCGCTATCTTCACCTCCTTTGCCTCAACATCACGCGGGGTACCTACAAGTATATCACAATGCTAAAGCACATGAAAATCACATCGGAAACCAAAATAGCACACGCTACCCGCATAGGTAAAAACCTATCGACTCGCATGTAAACACAATCAAAATCCACTTGTCGTTGACGTCCAAACGCCACCCGACAGGAATGAATCACCAAATACCAAAATCCATGCTAAATCAAGTCCCAAATTATACACCAACATAGGAAAATCAACCCAGATTTCACCCTAGATGGAATCAGTCAAAACTAGACATACTCAGGGTCAAAACTAGAGGAAATGGGGGCATGCACAGAAAACGAAGCAATTCCTTAAAATACCTTATTTTAGAATTTTCCATAATTTTTCCCCATTTATCTGTATTTAATTATACCAGAATATTAAAATATTCATTAAAATAATATTAAATTATAAAATTTCCCAAAAATCATATTTTATTATTTTGAAGACGTTACATAACTGTCCCCGTCCAAATCCTCTGCCAGGCCTATCTCTCGGGAAGAATCTGGCGCGCAGCCTCTGAGACGGTACATCGGTGCGAATCCTCTTCGGCCCAGAAATGGCCGAAGTCTGTGATATGCGTGCCTCCATCCGTAATGCCGTATCCATAGCAGCTGAATAAGTGTCGTAGTGCTGGGCGCCAATGGCAAGATATAGCTGGGCATCAAGTCCCTGTACGAACCTCTTCACCATCTTCTCTTCGGTATCCACCAAATACGGAGCATATCAGGATAACTGCGTAAACTGGATGTCATACTCAGACACCGTCATCCCAGGTGTCTTGACTAAGGCCTCGAAGCTGCGAGCTCTGGCGTCACGAACGCTCTCTGGGAGGAAACGGGCTAGAAAGACCACTGTAAACTCGACCCAAGTCATAGGCGGTAGACCTGCAGCTCGACCTCTCAAGACTGACTCCCACCATGTCTGCGCGAGACCCTCTAGTCGGAAACTCGCAAGCTCTACCCATCGATCATCTGAACATCTCAGCGAACGGCAGATCCTGGCTAAACTGTCAAGGAACGTCTGTGGGTCCTCCGCTGCCTCGGTGCCGGTGAATACTGGAGGTCTCAGCCTCATGAAATCCTGTAGCGAAACCGGAATGGCCACGGTTGTAGTAGTAGGAGCAGGTATCATGGTCGTCTGTGATGTAGTAGGTACGTCATCCGGCCTCGGTGTACGACTGGCTGCAACTAAGGATCCTACCATCTGACGTAGCTCCTGCATGCCTCCCATCATCTGTCGCAACTCCTCCATACCAGTCTCGAGCCTATCCATACGGCCTGGGGAAGATGGATCGGTCTGTCCCTGCGGCGTAGGCATACCACCCTGCTCAGTCCTAGTCTCGGACGAGCCAGCTCGAATCTCGTCTCTGGCGGCAGCTCTCTGCGCTCTCATAGCCTTCGGTGGCCAAGTGGTTGTTCTGAGAACAGGATGATAAGAACAGTGCAATAGAACCATAGGATACACGGAATTGAAGAAGGAATTTCAAGCAAGCATATCCTAAAGTCACTTAGGCAGAGTACCGTATCGCAAGTATTCCGCGGACATACGCACGCTACGTTACCCTGCTTAAGTCAGTTACTCCATCTACCAAGGGTCATCCTACACTCAAAAAGGTAAAACCTATCGCTTTGATACCAACTTTGTCACGACCCGCAGGGTACGGAACGTGACTGGCACTTATGTTTACGAAACGTCTAAAGACGTCCGTAAAATAAGTAAGCCAAAGCCCAGAAAACAAAACCAATTAAGCAAAAGAGTGAAGAAAACCCAATCAATTGAAAGTGAGTTTATCAAATAAGTCATGCAAAACCCTTTTTAAAAACAATACCAATTTTTCCGAAAATTTCGGCAGAGTCTCCTTTGTAAATACTGGCCCCCAAAATGGGTACAACAAAATATATATGAATCCAACAAAATAGGGCATCCCCAAGCGGGAGCTAGCTCTTCGCCACAAGGCGGTCACAAATCCCACGCAATATAAAACGACAGCATGCAAAATAATCATAATGAAGCATAAGAAAAACAGCATGTCGACTCAAGTGAGCTCGACCCCAAAATACAGCATAAAAGTCCACAAACCTCACAGTCTCATCTCTAAGTCAATATACAACAATACTGGTAGATACAGTAGATGGAGTGTACTAGATACAAAGAATATACAAGGGGGGTACAAAAATAGTAACATAACCCACCTAAGAGCAAAACCTCGAGTCCAGGCAAAGGAGGCAAAAGAACAAGTGCGCCCGCCGCTACTGAACTGACGGAGCGGACCTGCCAAAGACTCTGGCACAACGGGGGTGAGTTGCCAACTCGTGAGTAATAAATAACACCTACAAAGGCTATCGTATGCATGAACACAAGCATCCTAGCATCTAAAATGCAGGTATGAATGGGTGCACTAGCAGGTGTGTATACAACATCAGTGTACGAATATGTATGCAACATGAATATCTGAGGTCTCAATAGGTATATATAAGAAACATTTATCTCTTTTTGTTTTTGAAACTCTTTTAGAATGCCAGCATAATACTCAAAGAATCGACGAGAACCGGTGTCCAGCAACGACACCCAAAAGCTGTCTCAAATCTCATAAATGTATCTCTGGCCTCAGCCGTCCGGCTGACCCATCTCAAATATCAATATCTCATCATCTAGCGGCCACGGTCGGTATCCTCTGGATATCCGCCGTCCCAAACAGTCACCGGTAGGTAATCCGTCCCCTGCCAGGCTCAACGTCAACACCACATTCCTCTTGCCCCGGGGTACCTTACCGGGCCCACCATGTACCCGTGACGGTTCTCCACTCCTCGACACGGATTTCCAAAACCACATCAAACTCATGGTGGACGACACTTACATCACTAGAAAACCGCAATTTACATATTGTAAAAATATAATAAGTTTAGAAATTTTGCGGCTTTCCCCCGAAATCCAGAAATATTATAAAATCTCAAGAAATCCTCATAAGTGCATATGTCAATGATAATGAATGCATATGGTATCAATAATCAAGTTGCGATGTGTGATTAATAGATTAGTGATCAGTCGAAAATATTGCATATTTTAACCGGCAATTTCCTTGTCATCTGCATACATATAGGAGAGTACGGTATTCATAATTCACATATTAGCTAATTGGTCGCAAAATATCAAATTACATGTATTTGACCTTAAAACCGGAAATTCTAGGGAAATTAACTGCATTACATTACATAGCATATTTTCTATATCTTGCAACCCCTATTTTGAAGTCTATGCAGGAAAAGAGATACTTGCTCGATCAATTCATTGCTCGACCATTACAATTGCTCGTAAACTCATTGAAAGCAAATCTGGTATCAACACAGAAGGTCAATTGCAATTCTGAACATCAAAGAATAACCCAAATAGAAGTACAAAGCAACTGCAGAAGACACTAATCCCGAGGCCACCAAGGCGCGGCGGAAGCGCGGCCTAAAGGCACCTCACGCGGCGGTTGCGCGGCGGTTTCAGGGACTGAGCTCCTCAAACTTCACCACAACTCCTGTGTTAGTACCTGCAGCTCAAAAATGCATACAAAAGTCCAGAAGAGTCCAGACACTTCCACCAGATCATCAAGCTCCTAAACTAGCCTAGAACTTCTAGAACTTTCCTAAACCCTTGCTTAAACCCTAAGCTAAAGCCCAACAAACTTGTCAACAAACTTTGGGAGGGAAAATCTAATTCAAACCTAAACCTAGTTCTATAAATATGACCCTAGGCTCTCTCATTTCTCATCTTGGAAAATCTTACAATATATGAAACCCTAGAGAGAAAAAGATTCAACATCTTAGATCTTAGCCATTCTCTCTTTCTCCATCTTCTTCTTCCTCAAGATTAGTGAGAAATCTTGTAGGAAACCCTAACCCTAAATCCATCCACAATTCAAGATCTTGAGTGCAAGCCAAGCAAGATTCCTTCAACCCTTTTATGAGCCGAGCCGATCTTCCATCGGGCAAGAGATCAAAAGTAGATCCACGATCCACGGAGTCGAGCGAAGCCGAGTCAACGATCGATTTTTCTTTCTTCTTGTAGATCTTGAAAGAATGTATTGACAATTGTTGATTAAATAAAAGGTGATATTTTCTCCATTCTTGTTTTCTTTAAAATTCCGCATCATGTTATCTTTACTGTTCTTGAATATTGTCTATGTGGTGATGCGCGAGTAAAACTCCGCTCGTTAAGGAGTCGAGAAGATCTTTAGTATGATGATGTAGCAAATTTGTAATCAATTATTGAATCCCACGAGATTGTAAACCCTAGCAAGTTCAAGAATCGACAACCCAATTCGATGCGATGCTTTCTTGATCAACATCGCTCGAGATTGGGGTGATCCGATCGATTCTTGAAATTGCTAGAGGCTAGAATAGAAATGGTATCCTCGAAAGAGCAAGGGTTAAGAGATGAAACTTTAATTTCATCAAGAAAACCCTAATTCTCGTCGATAACCATTGATCTAGCATCAATTCTTCGAAGGACAAGAATATGAAATATTGTAGACTACAACACATCTAAAGATCCTATCGATTCCTACGAGCCTCTTTATCAGTCTTGATTGTCGTTTGGAAAATTCCATTGAAACCGATTCTTGTTGTTTATAGTTCTTGATTCTTTAGAAAAGATTAGTGACACACGAATACAAATCAATCAATTGAATCGTGTTTTCTCTTATTGTTGCTTAACATTTCATTTCAAACAAATAAAGGTACAAACGAATCTCGAGATCCCTGAGGACGATCCGCACCCATTCATTAACTTCAACTGACACCGTTGTTTGATTGCGGTCAAATATTTTTGGTTGTGATTTCTTTACTATTTGATTCGATAAACACATCCACGAAAATCATTAAATCAAAATGGCGCCGTTGCCGGGGATCGCGCGCTAATTCGTTACATTTTATAGTTTGAAGTGAAAGAATTATTACGTTTCATTTCTTGAAATCAAAATTCGTACAAACTCTTATACGTGTGTTGTGAATTGATTGCAAGGTGATCTGGAGTATTCTGAGCTGTGGAAAAATTATTTGGGATATACCAGAGAGCTGGAGATAGCAAAAGGAAGCAGCTGTTGAAATCTGGTACAGTGAACCCACTGTTGGACCGCGGAAGGGCGGCAGAAACATGCTTTGTGCGGCGGAAGCGCCGCAATCTTGAGGGTTCTCTGGAAAATTTTCCAGCAGGTGATTTCTCTCTCTCTCCTCTCTCCCTTTTTAGCTCCAACTAATCCTTTCTGCAGGATTCTTTGCAAATAATAGCTGCGCCGCAAAAGCAAATTAAAATTGTGCGTGATTTTGCTTTTCTTGGTTGTTTTGCATTGCTAATACGGAAAATTAAGGGGCACGGCCAAATCCAAATTAGGTGGGGATTTCATTACCCTTCCTAGGCCCCGAAAACCACCAAACTTGCATCCGCATTTACCCCCATTAACTAAAAGAAATCTAGAGATGACTCTAAGGACTGTCGCGCTCATTTAGGACAAGAGAGGGCCGTGGGTAATTCATTGCTTATCCGCGTTTTTTCTGTGGTGCCTAAGGCGAGTGTGTCTAAGGCTAGTGGTTATTAATTAGGTCCACTGTAGTGGTGGTTCCTTCCCACTTACCTGGCACTTATCCGGCCACAGGGGGACAAAGAGGCAGTGGAGGATTGATCCTGCGACTTGTCTTTTGGCAGTTAGGAGCGGTCTAGAGCCGGACCTAGGTGACCATTAGATTTTAGGGTTGTGTTGCTGCATATTGGTTGTCGCATCATTTTTTTCAAAATCCGTCCCTTTTTAAAGCAAACACCGCATTCATTTTACCCCTAATTATAAGCCAACGCTGCCACTTGTACTAACCATTTTTAGTGCAAGATAGGCTGGACACGGGATTCTAGTGCCCGTTTAGTCCGCGTACCTTTTATCGACTCTGAAGTCGATAATTCTCCATTTACCTTTTCTTTACCTACTACCACACCCACACCGATGGATCCGAATCCATCAAACTTCTTTAACCCCAATCTGCCACCGTCCGTTGGTGCGCAGAATCCTCCACACATTTCTCTTCAGGAAAGATGTTATCCACTTAGAGGTCCACTTTCCACCTGCTTATCCACACCACCAGCCAACGGGGATAATTTTGAAATAAAGCCCCAGTATATCAACCTTCTACCTAAGTATCGCGGACTCGAGACCGAGGACGCTTACGTTTTCATAACCAAATTTGAAAACGTATATGCTATGATGGGTACGTCTCAACTTTCTGTGGATGCGATGCGTCTACGACTTCTTCCTTTTACCTTGTGCGATATAGCCGAGAAGTGGCTATATAACACCACCGCACACTCCATCACTAATTGGGAAGAATTGGTCGCAGCATTCCTAAAGAAATTTTACCCAGTCCAAAGAACGGCTCGAATTCGTAGCGAATTGAACCAATTTACCCAGCTCCCTACCGAACCATTTTCAAAGTACTTTGAACGTTTCAAGGATCTAATGGTTCAATGTCCTCATCACGGCATCCCGAGATGGGAACTTTGCCGAATCATCTATGAGGGCAGTAACCCTAGCACGAAACAAAGCCTTGAAAATATGTGTCAGGGTACATTTATGACTAAAGACGATGGGGAAGCCTGGCGATACTTAGAAGAATTCGCTGAAAAATCACTAATTTGGGAGAGTGGAACCCAACCACTGAATAGGGGTGGCGTACACCAAGTAGATGTGTCCATAGGTGTTCGAGCTGAAATGGCAGCAATGCAAAAGAAGCTCGACGCTATGGAACACAAATTTGCAACAGCCTCCCTAAATCCGGTATCACTCCCCAAAACTATTTGTGGGTGCTGTTCTGATCCGTCACACTTAACGGAAGAATGTCCTTTAAACTCGGCGTTTCAAGGTCACGAGCATTCTAATGCCGCATTTCAACGACCTCGAAACGATCCATATTCTTCCACGTACAATCAGGGTTGGAGGAACCACCCGAATTTTGCTTGGAACCAAAATCAATCTCAAAACACGGTTCCAAACACAAATAACTTTCAAAGGGCTCTTCCTCCACCACAACAGCAACCCCTTCAACTCACTCAGCACCCCTACCAGTCACAAAATTTCCAAAACCAGGGCAACACTCATGCACAGTCTAATCCTATGCAGTCCTGTTCTGACGATTTCTCTCAATTTACTCAAACCATGAAATCACTTTTATCCAATTTCATGGAGGTTTCCACTGAGGTTAGATCTTCCGTCAGTGAAATAATGAAAAACTCAGCGTCACAAGCTGAGAGTATTAGAACGATGGAAGCTGAAATCGCACGCCTCAAAGCTGAAATGAGTGCGAGAGAAAAAGGAAAACTTCCCTCTCAACCCCTACAAAATCCTGGGCATTACAATGTAAATGCCATTACCACGTTGAGATCGGGAAGAGTGCTGAATAATAATGTCGGGGAAGATATTGATAATACTGAAAATCATGTCAAAACCCCGGCTGAGACCTTTCCACATACACACACTTCTCCTTCTGATCCTTCTTCTTCTACCAAACCACCTTCGCACGAGCCTATTCTCCAGTTCCCTTTAGGCTCAACACCTTCACCCAACCCTTATAGTTCTCCACAGACGGTCCCCACACCTCTTTTGGGATCTCGTCTACCCCCCTTTCCTTCTCCTATGATGGACCCCGCGCTTATTGCGAAAGCACCTTACCCGAACCGGCTAAGGGCTAACAGAACGAGTCCTCATATGGAGAAAATTTTAGAAATGTTCAAACAGGTTAACATCAATATCCCTCTCCTAAATGCGATTCAACAAGTCCCCGCTTATGCGAAAATTCTAAAGGACTTGTGCACTAGGAAGAGGAAGACTCAAGTGCCAAAGAAGGTCTTTATGGCTAATAATATCAGCACTGCTTTTATTCCCCAGCTACCAAAGAAACGAAAGGACCCAGGATGTCCTACAATATCGATTTCGATTGGGGGTAAAAACATAAATCGTGCTCTTTTAGACCTTGGCGCGAGTGTTAACCTGTTACCTTATTCTGTCTATGAGCAATTAGGAATTGGAGAGCTGAAACCTGCTCATTGCACTCTCCAGATGGCGGACCGATCTATCACCAAACCAAGGGGTGAATTAGAGGATGTGTTAATAAAGGTCGGGGAATTTGTTTTCCCTGTAGACTTCATTGTGCTCGACACACATCCTGTAGCAAACCCCCGGGGCTAAATTCCGGTGATTTTAGGTCGTCCTTTCCTTGCCACTTCCAACGCTGTTATAAACTGTAGAAATGGTTCAATGAATTTATCATTTGGAAATATGACCATTGAACTAAATATCTACAGAGTTGGGAGTCAGCCATCAGAACCTAGTGCTCATATTTTAGATGTGTGTTCTGTCCATGAGATCGCTCCTGATAGTTGTGGAGCCGAGGAACTTTGCTTTAATGATCTCGATGACATTAGCACATCTCTGCTTGATCTTACACTTGATCTTAGTGAGGACACTACACTTACACTTGAGTCCTGCACTTCTGACTTTTCTCCACCCGAGTCTGTATCTTTCACAGGCTCTGAGCTTCTTTGTAAATCCAAAAATCATTCTATGATCCTCCCTTCGATCATTTCTCCGCCTGAATTAGATCTCAAGGTCTTACCTTCTCACCTAAAATATGCATATCTTGGTGAGAACGAGACTTTACCGGTTATAATTTCCACTTCTCTTGCATCAGAGCAAGAGAATGCACTTTTATCGGTATTAAGATCTAATAAAGAGGCATTTGGTTGGAGCATGGCGGACATCAAAGGGATCAGTCCCTTGATTGTTGAACATCATATACATGTGATGGATGATGCCAGACCGACCCGAGAACCACAGAGACGGTTAAATCCCGTCATGAAGGAAGCTGTCATGAAAGAGATCGTCAAATGCTTAGATAGTGGTATTATATACCCGATCTCCGATAGCCAGTGGATAAGTCCTATACACGTCGTTCCTAAGAAATCCGGCATCACTGTGATCACAAATGAAGCGAATGAGTTGATTCAGACACGCACCCAAACTGGGTGGCGTGTATGCATCGATTATAGAAAACTCAACGCTGCCACGAGGAAAGATCATTTTCCTCTACCATTTATTGATCAAATGCTGGAACGCTTAGCGGGACGACAATACTATTGTTTCATGGACGGTTACTCAGGCTATAATCAAGTCCCCATCGCCAAAAAGGATCAAGATAAAACCACTTTTACTTGTCCTTTTGGTACCTTTGCTTACAGTCGCATGCCCTTCGGGCTATGCAATGCTCCCGCTACCTTTCAGCGGTGTATGATGGGGATATTCTCTGATATGGTATAGAATTTCCTGGAGATCTTTATGGACGACTTTTCGATTTTTGGAGACTCTTTTTCTGAATGCCTAGCGAATCTGGACGCTGTTCTTACTCGATGCAAAGAGAAGAACTTGACTTTGAACTGGGAAAAATGCCACTTTATGGTCCAAGAAGGAATAGTCCTTGGACATGTCATTTCACAGAAGGGCATTGAGGTTGACAGAGCTAAAGTAGATGTCATTCAAAACCTCCCTCATCCCAAAAGCGTCAAAGATATTCGCTCTTTCCTTGGCCATGCTGGATTTTATAGGAGATTCATAAAGGACTTTAGCAAAATTGCTAGACCTTTAACACTACTCCTGGCCAAGGATACGACATTCCACTTTGACTCGGATTGCGAGAAAGCTTTCGACTCACTTAAACACTCACTCACTTCAGCCCCCGTTTTATCATCACCAAACTGGGACTACCCCTTTGAGCTGATGTGTGACGCATCTGATTTTGCAGTAGGTGCTGTCCTTGGACAGCACATTGAAAAGATGCCACACGTGATTTACTATGCTAGTAAGACCCTGAATGATGCGCAAATCAATTATACAACCACAGAGAAAGAACTATTAGCGGTTGTATTCGCATTAGAGAAATTCAGGCCTTACTTAATCGGCTCACCTATTGTTGTATATACTGATCATTCCGCTTTAAAACATCTGTTGGCGAAGAAAGATGCCAAAGGTCGACTAATACGTTGGATCCTTCTTTTACAAGAATTCGATCTTGTTATCAAAGATAAGAAAGGATGTGAAAACGTAGTAGCTGACCACCTTTCACGCATCGTTTCTTCCCCTGTGACCCTGCCGATCGATGACTCATTCCCTGACGAACAACTCTTGAGCGTATCCTCTGAACCTTGGTTCAGGGATATTGTGAACTATCATGCCACGGGATTGATACCGAGCGATTGGTCTCAACAGGACAAATACCGCTTTCTTTCCCAAGTAAAACACTATTACTGGGATGAGCCTTATTTGTTTAAATACTGTCCTGATCAGATCATTCGCCGGTGCGTCCCGAATGAAGAGTTCAAGAGTATTCTTTCATTTTGTCATGATCAGGCCTGTGGGGGTCACTTTGGTCCAAGAAAAACAGCGGAAAAAGTTTTGCAATCTGGATTTTATTGGCCGACCTTATTCAAGGACGCATTTGAACATTGCAAAACCTGTACACAATGTCAGTATACGGGTAGAATATCCCAAAGGAATGAAATGCCTCAGCAGCCCATTCTGGTTGTTGAAATGTTTGATGTTTGGGGCATAGATTTTATGGGTCCTTTTCCCAACTCCTTTGGGAATCTGTACATATTGCTGGCGGTTGATTATGTCTCCAAGTGGGTAGAAGCCATTCCAAGTCGCACTAATGACAAGAAAGTTGTCATTAAGTTCTTGAAAGAGAATATCTTCTCGCGATTTGGACACCCACGCGCTATTATTAGCGATAATGGGACATACTTCTGCAACAGATCTTTCGAGACTCTGATGCGGAAATATTCAATCAACCACCGTCTTTCTACACCCTATCACCCCCAAACAAGCGGGCAGGCTGAGATCTCAAACAGACAAATCAAACTTATCCTGGAGAAAACTGTTGCCAAAAATAGAAAAGACTGGTCGACCAAATTGACGGATGCTCTTTGGGCATTCAGGACTGCATATAAGACCGACCTAGGAATGTCTCCATATAGGATAGTTTTTGGTAAAGCATGTCATCTACCTGTTGAGATAGAACATAAAGCATTGTGGGCTATAAAGGAAATTAATTTTGATTTAAACCTTGCTTGCAACTTTCGGAAGCTGCAACTAAACGAGCTATGCGAACTCCGCGATGAAGCTTATGATAATGCTGTAATCACAAAGAATAGGACTAAGGTTTTTCACGATAAAAACATTGTAAGGAAAACATTTTTACCTGGTCAACAAGTCCTTCTTTATGATTCACGATTACACCTTCATGCGGGTAAGCTCCGATCTCGTTGGAAGGGACCTTTTGTTGTGCGGTCTGTATACCCGCACGGGGCAGTAGATATTGAAAATGTTAAAAACGGCACTGTTTTCAAAGTAAATGGACATAGATTAAAGCCGTATTTTTCCACTGACCCCACGGAGGAGCTCTTGTTCTTACAAGAGCCAGTTTATCTTGATTAAAATTCCTCCGTCTCACTTTCATGTCCAGTATATCATTGCATCATATTTTGAATGAAGGTGAGTAAATAAAACAAGTTTGGGGGAAGTTCTTCACTTATATATTTGCCCCCACTAATAAATTCCTCCCAGATTTACAGATTTTTGTAGGTATAACTGTCGGCAACAGTGAGGACACTGTTGAAAACAAGTTTGGGGGAGGTTTGTGCTTATTTTCGCATCATTTGCATATCATCTGCATAAGCACAAAACATTTCTTTTTAAAAATCTATAAAAATTGAAAAATTTTCAAAACCCATAAAAATTTAAAAATTTTCAAATATAAAAATAATATTAATATTTACATTTTTTTTGTATATAAATAAGATAATGAAAGTTTAGACAGTGAACAATTACATCCATGAGATTGGAAAAATTTTAGAAAACTAAGAAAATTAGAAGTTTTCTTATACGAACTAGTAATAAGTAGTTATGAGCCGTTGTCCCAAGGGTTAGTAAGATGAAAGACGTCACTAATCTGAGGATAAAAATAAGTCTGAAAAATAGTTTCTATTCTGGAAGCCAAACATTTTGAACGTTGCTACCCTGCTATTCGCACTTACACACGTCTTGAAGCCTGGGATAGTAGAGGATACCTTGAAATGCTCTTGTCTTAAGGCCAAAAGTATGAAAAAGAAAAATGTGTTTTAAAGTGGTGAGAAAAATGGATACTGGTTTTGTTTTCACCAAGGGCAAGAAAAATATATAGCAAAAGGGTGCTTCTTCACCTAGTGCCCCAAGGTCAACTGGTCTGGGAGTCACTGCTATGCCTGAGGTGGTGCAAGATTAGGAAAATACACCAAGTTAGCATGCACATCAGTAATCGGTCGGTTAGTACCTCAAGAAGTATTAACGGTCGCATGAAAGTGTGTAAGCAATCTCGTTTGCCAAGAAGTACTGAGGCTGATGGGCAAGAGTATGATAGCTTGAATTGAATTCTCCGGGTGTAGGGATGTCTTTACACACACGCAGGGTGGTATGATCGATGTTTGGAATAAAGATAGGAATGAAGAATAAGACGATGTTTTATTGAGGGAGGACGTGATTTCTAACATCTTTTCATGACCATTAAGATAGGGCTCATGACAACCGAAAAGCTAGCTTAGTTGGAAACCCTAATTTTCACGGTCTTTCTTTTACAATTCTTTTCTTTAAATGTAATATTCATGATCTTGCTTTTATTATTGGATTTTGTGGGTGCAATCCGCTGAAAACCCTCAGGAGACAACACTCCTCCTACTAGGGACACCTAGAGGTTTAAAGGCTTGTTGCACGTGCTCAGTGCAATCGTGTTGCCTACGAAAGTGTGCTAGTTAGTTTTTTTTTTCTCTTTCTTTGTTTTCTCCTTCTCTTTTTAATAAAACATTCTCTCGAGACGATCGAAATTAAGTTTGGGGGTATTTGATCAGTCGAAAATATTGCATATTTTAACCGGCAATTTCCTTGTCATCTGCATACATATAGGAGAGTACGGTATTCATAATTCACATATTAGCTAATTGGTCGCAAAATATCAAATTACATGTATTCGACCTTAAAACCGGAAATTCTAGGGAAATTAACTGCATTACATTACATAGCATATTTTCTATATCTTGCAACCCCTATTTTGAAGTCTATGCAGGAAAAGAGATACTTGCTCGATCAATTCATTGCTCGACCATTACAATTGCTCGTAAACTCATTGAAAGCAAATCTGGTATCAACACAGAAGGTCAATTGCAATTCTGAACATCAAAGAATAACCCAAATAGAAGTACAAAGCAACTGCAGAAGACACTGATCCCGAGGCCACCAAGGCGTGGCGGAAGCGCGGCCTAAAGGCACCTCACGCGGCGGTTGCGCGGCGGTTTCAGGGACTGAGCTCCTCAAACTTCACCACAACTCCTGTGTTAGTACCTGCAGCTCAAAAATGCATACAAAAGTCCAGAAGAGTCCAGACACTTCCACCAGATCATCAAGCTCCTAAACTAGCCTAGAACTTCTAGAACTTTCCTAAACCCTTGCTTAAACCCTAAGCTAAAGCCCAACAAACTTGTCAACAAACTTTGGGAGGGAAAATCTAATTCAAACCTAAACCTAGTTCTATAAATATGACCCTAGGCTCTCTCATTTCTCATCTTGGAAAATCTTACAATATATGAAACCCTAGAGAGAAAAAGATTCAACATCTTAGATCTTAGCCATTCTCTCTTTCTCCATCTTCTTCTTCCTCAAGATTAGTGAGAAATCTTGTAGGAAACCCTAACCCTAAATCCATCCACAATTCAAGATCTTGAGTGCAAGCCAAGCAAGATTCCTTCAACCCTTTTATGAGCCGAGCCGATCTTCCATCGGGCAAGAGATCAAAAGTAGATCCACGATCCACGGAGTCGAGCGAAGCCGAGTCAACGATCGATTTTTCTTTCTTCTTGTAGATCTTGAAAGAATGTATTGACAATTGTTGATTAAATAAAAGGTGATATTTTCTCCATTCTTGTTTTCTTTAAAATTCCGCATCATGTTATCTTTACTGTTCTTGAATATTGTCTATGTGGTGATGCGCGAGTAAAACTCCGCTCGTTAAGGAGTCGAGAAGATCTTTAGTATGATGATGTAGCAAATTTGTAATCAATTCTTGAATCCCACGAGATTGTAAACCCTAGCAAGTTCAAGAATCGACAACCCAATTCGATGCGATGCTTTCTTGATCAACATCGCTCGAGATTGGGGTGATCCGATCGATTCTTGAAATTGCTAGAGGCTAGAATATAAATGGTATCCTCGAAAGAGCAAGGGTTAAGAGATGAAACTTTAATTTCATCAAGAAAACCCTAATTCTCGTCGATAACCATTGATCTAGCATCAATTCTTCGAAGGACAAGAATATGAAATATTGTAGACTACAACACATCTAAAGATCCTATCGATTCCTACGAGCCTCTTTATCAGTCTTGATTGTCGTTTGGAAAATTCCATTGAAATCGATTCTTGTTGTTTATAGTTCTTGATTCTTTAGAAAAGATTAGTGACACACGAATACAAATCAATCAATTGAATCGTGTTTTCTCTTATTGTTGCTTAACATTTCATTTCAAACAAATAAAGGTACAAACGAATCTCGAGATCCCTGAGGACGATCCGCACTCATTCATTAACTTCAACTGACACCGTTGTTTGATTGCGGTCAAATATTTTTGGTTGTGATTTCTTTACTATTTGATTCGATAAACACATCCACGAAAATCATTAAATCAATTAGGCATGAACAATTAATATGATGAAGTACATGCACATGAATAGCAATCCTACGGTTTCATTTTAAGGAATTAAAGGCAATAGCACAAGTTTAAATATCAATTAGTAAAAGGTTTAAATTTAAAGGTTATCTAGTGTGGTGGCATGGCAATTACCAGGATGTGTGTGTAAGCATGAATAGTGATCGTGCTGCATATAAAAACCCTGGCAATGGTGCAGGTGTCCTATAAAATGGTTTCGCATAGGTATGTCAATATAATGCATGGATGCAGCAAATAATCATACAAGTATTACACCCCTAATTACTAACATTACTAAGAATCTTTTAAGTTACTAAAACTATCGGGCGGCTTGCGCCATCCAACGATAGTCCCCCGTAGATGTTACATCTACTCACCGAAATCCTCAGCTAGCTACGTCGGATCACCGCTTCCCCTTTTCGTGCCGCATCCGAAGCCTCCGCGACCGAACCTGGAATTTACATCAATACAAGACATAAGGTTACATATCAAGAACGACGCAATTCCCTAATGGAAATACCATAGTTCAGAAGCTAGGTACAACGTGCACAAGGTGCGCGGAACATACGCGAAAATCGCAAAAACTGCCGAAAATCGCCGATTTGGTCGCCCGGCAAAACTAAAACCTGACCACTCAAAGAAACCGCACTCACACATACTAAATGTCATAGGATAAGCCAACACAATCATCAAGATATCCAAAATAATTCATCACATAATTTTATAACAAAACTAGTAAGCACAAACATTCCAAAAATCGGCGCAACATCGCCGTTTTGCGACAAAAAGGATTACAACCTAGTATAACATGTAACCGCATAACTAGTTAACCACAATCACATTAATTATAACACATTACAATGCTTCAAATCATATTTTTCCATAAACAACCCTCTCTTGATTTTTATAACCATCAATTAAATCCAATTTCACACTTGAACAACATAATTTAACACATATCGATGTCCACTTAAGCAAAGTAATCTCTTAAATTAAATTTGCATAAAACTAGATAACAAAATAACTTAATTAACTAATTAATGGTTTTCTAAACCCTAATTAAAATTTCAAGCCATGAACTTTTAAAACCTAGACTAGAAATTAACACTAATATTTACACTAAAACAACCCAATTAAAGAAATCTAACCAAAAGAATTTAAATGGGTAAGGATTATACCTCTAGATCTAGAGATCTAGAAAGAAATTTTGACTCCAAACATGGTCTCCTAGCATCCAAGATCCATGCAAGAAAGATTAAGAAGAATGGATGAAGGATTTGGTTTCAATTTTGAATAAATTGTGGATTTTTGGAGCAAATTTTGGATGAACTTTGATGGTAGAAGAGTGGAGATTTTTGGGGCTGTTTTTTCTGCTGGAATTCAGCAGTGAGGGAGTGGGGAGAAGTGTGGAGAAGTGGGGAAAACAAGTCCAAGTCAACTCTCTTATATTACCATAATACCCTTACCTCAAATAAATATATAAATAACCCTTCATCATATCGTTTTGTTCAAATGAGATGGGGAAAAATTTTGGGGGCTTGATACTGAGGTAGGGCCGGCCTAGGGGTGAGGGGAGGGTGAATGGGGTTTTACAAAAGAAATTTTATGCAAAAAGACCCCCTACAAGTCAAAAATTGCAAGTTTTAGCTTAAAATTCAATAAATTCGTTTCCTATCATAAAAATTTGTTAAAAATCAAAATAAAATACTAAAAATTTATGTTACAACTAGATTTTAATTATCATAATTTTAAAGATTAAAATTAGCCCGGAAAAATTTGTATTTATCGCTAATTTAATGTATTTTCTTACCGGCTTAAAATAATATTAAAAAATTGAAAAATAGGGAAATTTTTTTAAACGACCAGAATTTCATAAGTAACTCATTAGCTACTAAAAACAAGCAATTACCTATCCATTTTAGGTATAATTAGCCCTAAACTGCAAAATAACGAGAAAGACGGTTTTCGGAAAAATACCGAATTTTCACCGAATTTCAGGAAAACACCAAAACGACTTTTCAAGACGCTACAGTGCCGGTCATGTTCCGTACTTTCGGGGCGTGACAACACTAAATCAACTCCTAACTATACTAGAATGCTAGGAAAACATAAACTAAACTAAGTGAAGGGAATTTTACCTCATTTGGGCAACCCAAGAAAAACCCTAGCTGTCCCAAGTCATCAAAATCCAACATTGATGGGTCCAAAGTGTAGAGGGTGAAGAAGGGATCAACTTTAATGAAAGGGGTTTTGGGTTTGGATGAAGAATTTGAGATGAATTCTTGGGGTGAAGGTGGAGGGAATGTGAACATGAAGAAGGAGAAGAAGAAAAGAAATAGGGAGGAAAAGATATGGCTGCCCTCTCTCTCTCTCTCTTCCTCTTATTCTCACCCCTCTCTCAATTATTACCCTTTTACCCTTTTCATTTTCTTTTCTTTTTTATTTTTAAAACGAACTCACATAATACCCCAAAACAACATAAGAAATAACATGTAATCAAAACGTAACATGACATGGTGCACTGGCCATGGAAAACTGTAGAAACACGGAATTGGCCTAATCGCGATTAGCAGTGCACTAATCGGGTTTCATCCAAACTGCATATAATAAATTTTAAAAATGCCAAATACGATAAATATATTTTTAAATGAATAAATCCGTTTAATCACAAATTATTTCACAATTATTGGTATATATTTATACCTATTTACGGAAACCCCAATTTCGCAAATCGGGTAGTTTTCGCCAAATATATTGTTTTAATATTAAATTCTAAAAATAATATTTTATATTTTCTGAAAAGTTAAAATCTTCCCCCTTTAAAGAAATTCGGTCCCCGAATTTAAATTTAAACCCCCAAATACTAAAACATTTCAGCAATCAGTGCAAATCAACGGGGTTCCGAAATCATGGAAGATATAGAAAACCACAGCGCATCACATGCGACTGAAAACAATATAAAACTCAATATCGAACTCCGTAAAGCGTCACGCAAATCATTGGATTTGCACGCATATCATCGGAGTTACAATGGAGATACAGATCTCGAAATCCACTACTGAAATCTGATAAACTAGTCAATTAGTATAGTACATATATAGTACGCATCCATGGAAAAATCTTAAAACTGAATAAAACACATGCAAAATCTTTTCTGAATTGCCGTGGGATGCGTAACTCACGGCACAAGGGGTGGACGCTCATTATAAAGTAGTAAAATATACTTATATATTTTTTTTGCTCAAAATATACGTTCCGCCGTTTTTAAAATATCCTAAAAGGTTTTCCTTTATAAACGTTCGTGCCTCTCACGGACACGTAGGAAATAGTGAGACTATAGCTCTTTTTTTTTGGAAACCTCTTGTTAACTTTTAGTGCATACAAAATACTCAGGTACTGTCCCCAGATCAGTCATGTTTGGCTACTACACAATATAGTGCCCAATATGAAAATAAGGTGGTCAAAAGTAAAATCAGCCTCAAAAAGCGTATCCAACAATCACGTCCGTCTGGTGCGCACGGAAATCAAATCCAAACACAGGTGCCACAATCTGCACAAAGCAAAACTAAGTGCAACGGGTGTGCACGAAAGCATATGTCCGGTGAAACGGGTGTGGACGACAACAATATCTGGTGCATCTATTGTGCACGAAAATCTCAATCGAATGCATCCGGTATGCATAAAATCACATCTCATATCATGCTCGAAAATCCAAATCAAGTGCATCCGTCAGGTCCGTAAAAAGCATCTAGTGCAATAGCATGTACGAAAAATATAAGTCTGGTGCAACAAATGCACAAAATACAAGTCGGGTGCATCAAATGCACAAAATACCAATAAATAACTCAAGTGCATAAAAGCAACACCGAGTGTACCAAGGTGTATAAAATCATAAACGTGTGAAACTGCGTGCACAAAACACATATCAATGCACAGCAAGCATATATAAGCTATACCGAGTGCAAGATCAAATCGAGTGCGTACCACACGCACAAAATCAAATGAACTGTATGAAATCCAGGAAATCATAAACATGTGCAGCCAAGGCACAAAATAAATATCAAGTGCAATATATATGCACAAATCATAAACCAACACAACGGTGTATAAAAACATATATCAAATGCAATAACTATGCACAAAAATGAAGTTACCCAGTAGGTACAGCAATGGTGCATGAAATCAGTATCATAAAACTCAAATCCAAGCGATATTGTCACGACCGAAAATTGGCACGTGATGGCCCTTAAACTACGCAACGTCTACAGGAGTAACACAATTTAAGTATGCCGAAAACCCAGCAATCTAAACCATCAAAAGTAGTAAGTGATAAAAACATTGTTAAAACTTTTGAAAATCTCAAGTACAAATTCTTTAAAGTCAAATTTTAGTTTCTTAAAAAATTTGGCAGCACCTTCTTTCTAAAAACTAACCCCAAAAATGGGTACAACATAAATATAAGTAAAGTATCCTCAACGGGAGCAAAATCTGTAAGTGCACGGCGGCGCCCCGGCCGTCAATCCGACGCCGGAGTGCGGAAACGAAAAACTTTTCAAACTAGAAAACCGGCACCACCGCGCACTAGAATCCCGGATCGGGCCATTAACCTAATACTAGCAAACAATAGAAAGAGTAGAGAAGCTATACCAAGCGATCCGTGTCCTTCGGTCTTCGCCTCCACTCTGATCTCCTCGCGGAATCTCCGGTCGTCGCCTCCTTGTCGAATCGGGCAACACATCGCCGGGTTCATTTACGGGCTCCCATCTCTGGACCGAGGTAACTCGGGCACGAAGTTGGCGAGCAGACGTGCCCAAGAAATGTTGTAGGCTAGTATAGAATCACTTTGTATCAATGGGGTGAAGTTGCCTTTGATGGAGGAATGAAACAATGAACTTTGGAGAGGTGTTAGGAATTTAGAAAGCAAGCCAAATGAGATGATAGATTTTCCCTCATACAAAAATGAAAACCTCTCTCCCTCTCTCCCAAAGTGGCCGGCCCCTCAATAATAGAATGGTGGAGAGAAAAAGGAATAATACATGAAGGGAGGTGAGAGTAGTAAAAGCAAAGGGTGACCATAACCAAATATGATGATAACAATAACATATCAATTTCTAATCCTTTCTAATCTCATTTAAAGCAAGTGAGTGGATGGAAAAAGAATCTCATCATGAAGCCACAAATGCAAATAACACCCTCCACAAAGATAATTTGCACAACTGCAAATAATCCCCTCCATTGGAAAAGTCAGGCCGGGAAGGAACAAAGGAAAACTGGCCGGAACGGAATGCAAACTGGCAACTTCAGAAAACTAATCCTGTAATAAATTACAGGAAAACCCCGCGACTGTATATATGTTCAGTTGATAAAACTGCACATTTAATATGACATTTTTCCTACTATTATTATATAATAAAAGGTGTTTATTATAATATATGATACATATGAGGGTTTACCTGTAAAAATACTATTTTCATGTGTTTATATATTATAAATAACATTTGTAGGAAAAAGTAAGCATATAATATCCATATAACATTTGGCCCATTTAAATATGCTTACCTTATTAAATACCTTTGACCAATTCTTAATGGTTAAGTTAATATCTCAATATAACAAACTCTACTAAAGATTATTTGTTGAGATATTGTGCAGAATTTGCAGGGCTAAAATCAAGAAAATCAAAGTTGGCAAATCAAATCTACCAAAGATATTCAAGAAACTAATTCTGGTAGAAATGTAGAAAAGATTTTCAAAGTCTAGATACTCAAAATATTACCAAGTGTTACAGATATGAAGCTACAAAAATTAGAGGCCATGATCTCACCAAAAGGGGGTGGATCCGCGGCCAAACCTATCCAATGGTCGCGGTTCCGCCGTGGATTTGAAGAGTTGAGATATGGGATTGTGGTGGTTAGGATCCTAACAACTAGTTTCCATATTAGGAAACTAGGGTTCTGGCTCTGTGATTATAAATAAGGACCGAGAGCCTCTTGGAAAAATCATCATGCCGAAAAGATCACGAAGTCCAAGACGGCTCACGCATCCAGGCTGATCATCAACAGTTCATCTACCTCCTTGGAAAAGATCGAGAAGCAAACTAGTATTTGTAATCATTTTCTAAGGGATCAAAGTGTAATGAATATTGTTGATTAATAAAGGTAGCTCTTTTTCCTATTCTATTTCTTTGTAGTTTAATTACGCATTTTCTCTCCATCTCTTTTTCTCCCAACATGCACGAGTAATTCTCCGCTTGTTAGGGTTCGTAGGATTACGGTAGGCTAATGGATGATGAACATCCCTAAACCCTTTTTAAGTCCTATAAAGTTTATGAACTTTATCAAAAGAATTATTAACATCCTAATCGGGCGCTATCAATTCTTTGTTAGTTCCGACCGCGATTAGAGATTAGATTAATGATTGTTTTGGTAAAGGCTAGATATGAACGGAGTTCCGTGTCGAGATAACGGTTAAGAGTGGGATTCCTTTTCCCTCCAGAAACCCTAATCTACACGCATCACCGTCGTTCTAGTTTTAAATCAATTAAAGGATAAAAAGAGTAATTTTTAATTAATCCTCCATAACTACTAAATCCTAATGAACCCTACAAGCCCTCTTATTATATTATCTACATCTTTAAAATAATCTAGATCTATATTTTACATTCTTGTTTAACATAAATCTAGAAACCATTCTATAAAATTCTTTATTCCTCCTCTCTTTCTCAACACATCTAAAGTAAAAGTAAAAGGTTCCACGTTTCCCATAGGACGACTCGTACTCATCTCGGTCTAGCTACACGCGACACCGTTATTGATTGCGGTTAACTACAAACAAACACACTCTTTTGAACTAATCAAATGGCGCCGTTGCCGGGGAAACGTGCGTAATTTTTTATTTTTACTATTTGTGTTGAATTCTTAGACGAGTCATATTATTATTAAAACAAAACTGCAAATTGTATATTTAACGATTATTATGTGAATTTTTGCGAGGAAATCTGGAGTCACGGACTTGAGGAAACAGGAGATCTAGGGTTCACACTTCTCTGGTAAGATTCTAACTCCCTTCTCTCTCCTCTAACATCCAATAAAATCTATTTTCTGCAGAATTCTTTGTAAAATATCGCCTCTCAAAAATCTTTTTGCAAAGTTTTGTCTTTTGGTTTGTTTTTGCATATTTTAATACGGATCTTTAAGGGGAAAGGACCAAATCAAGATTAGGTGGGGATTTCATCATCCTTCCTAAGCCCCACAAATCACAAACCAAGCATATAGATCAACCCTTCATTAATTTAAAAAATATCTAGACCAGACTCTAAGGACTGTCGCGCTCAATAAGGACAGAGGAAGGTCGTGGGTAATCTATCGTTTATCCGCATTATTTTTGTAGTGCCTAGGCAAGTGTGTCGAAGGCTAGTGGTTTTTAATTAGGCCCACGACGTGGTTCCTTCCCACTTACCTGGCACTTACCTGGCTACAAGGGTAGTACGGAGGCGGTGGAGGATTTATCCTGCGGCTTGTCCTTTGGAAGTCTAGGAGCGGTCTAGAGACTGGACCTAGGTAACCATAATTCTAGGGTTGTGCATTTTTTGTGATTTTTCTAAATCCGTCCTTTTTTTAAAACAAACCAATTACTTTCTCTCCTTTTTACCCCTTCCCCCTTCTTCTCTTCTTATAATGGGTGACCTAAACAGAAGAACACTTGCCGAGCTTTGCTGTCCACAACCAGATATCTCTTGTTTTCGAAATCCCTTCGGTATACCGTCCGGCTCTTCCATGTCCTTAAGAGATCATATAGAACAAGAGGGAAGAAACAGTTGTCCACCTCAGTCTAGGTCTTATCAACCGTATCCTAATCCTACACCTGTTTCAGTTCATACCCAGAGTGAGGAAGCCCCTAGACGAATGTCCATTGCTGAGCACATAGCTAGGTCTAGAGGCCAAAGTTTCAACCCGGACCAATATCAACCATCACCACCACTGTCCGGAGAAGAGTTTGATATGCGGTTTGTATATAGCCAACCAACCAACCCATATCAATATTCTTCTTATCATAATATTGATCCTACTCCTACCCAAGTTCAGCAACCATTATGTTCCTATCAATCCAATCCGACTTTTCCACCTACTCTAGACAGTTCTTCTAATCAGTCATTTGGGAGTTTTAATTATCTACAGGAATTTCAATCTTATACTGAAACCCCTTATCAACCCAAGACTAGTCTGGAGCAGACATTAGAAAAATATATGGAACTGACGAATCAAATTATTAAGGATTTGCGTAGTAAGACAGAACTGTACACCCTTCCTAATCAAACCTCCTCTTTCCAAACTGAAATCCACAACTCCAGTTTCATAGAGTCATCAAGTACACCAAATAGAATGACTGATAAGTTGTGTGACTTTGTAGTGTTTGATTTACCCAACTGTGAAGGGTCCCTTTCAAGTGTAACCATACCCAACCCATGTGATCTCTACACCTCCACTCTTGAACCAAAACTGATTGAAAACCATACTTTTGATGAGGAGTCTGAGAATTTTAACCTTCACTTGAATGAGGTAATTGACATTGGGGATATATTGATTGATGAACCCGAAATTTTTGAAGATTTTGTCCCACCAATTCATCAAATCCTTTCACTTCCTTGTGGTCATCATCTTGAGCCTTTAATTCTTCCCGAACCCCAAATATGTCTTGAAGTTGATGATAAAGTTATACCCGAAGATCAGATCGAAATACAGCCTCCATCTTCCACATCTGGTTCAGCAACACTCGACACACCAATTTGTTTACCCATTTCACCTTCTACTTTCTCCGGTTCTTCTTCTGTTCCTATAGTTTCAGTGAGTTTTGATAAATCACAATCCGTTAATTCAAGTTCAGTAATACCAGAAATTCAACTTGATTTGGATATTTTTGAAAAAGAGGTAGATGAGTTTTTCGAGTCCTCTACCTCAGTGATTTTTTATGAATCAAGTAGAATAAATTCTGGCATAAAACTCTTTGACAGCAAAATGTTCAATCACACCATTGATAAAAGTTTTGAAGAACTTTTTGCTGACGAACTTGAATTTTTAAACAATACGGATTTTGTGATTGATCAATCTCCACCTATAGAGGTTGAACCGTCACCATTCCTTCTTCCTAATCATTCACATTCCTCCTCATTCTTTCTTTTCTCTAAATTCAAATTCTTTCCTGACCACCTCTTATCCCTTCCCCACTTTTTCTTGACTCGATACAACACATTCTTCCACCAACCTATACAATATACTGATAAAATCTTTGAATGGTTGGTGTTGACTTTTGGTCTTTGTAAAGTCTTACTTTGACCAAATGACTCACCCCCTCTTAAAATGCTTCGTATTGTCTAACTCATGTTTGAGGGGGATATATTTTTGGCTCTTGATCATAACTTTTGTCCTCAAATTTGTGAGCCAAAAATAAGTTTGGGGGAGGATTTTCACTTTCATATATTCTTGCCTCCATTAATAATTTCCTCCCAAGTCTATAGGTTTTTGAGCTGAACAGATGACATCAGTGAGGACACTGCTGTAAACAGGTTTGGGGGAGGTTTGTGCTTATTTACATATCAATTTACATCATATTTTGCATAAGCACAACATTTTCAAAAATTTTTAAAAAAAATTCTTTTATAACAAAAGAGTAGAAAGTGAAAAATTACATCCAAAAGATAGGAATAGTTTAAGAAAACCAAGAAAATTAGAAGTTTTCTTAAACGAACTAGTAATAAATAGTTATGAGCTGTTGTCCCAAGGGTTAGTAAGATGAAGGAAGTCACTAATCTGAGGATAAAAATAAGTCTGAAAAATAGTTTCTATTCTGGAAGCCGGACATTTGAATGTTGATACCCTACTATATGCACTTACACACGTCTTGAAACTCGGGATAGTAGAGGATACCTTGAAATGCTCTTGTCTAAAAGCCAAAGTATGAAGAAGTGAAAAAAAATGAAGAAAATATAAAAATGGTGAAAAGAAAAAAATGAACACTGGTTTTGTATCGCCAAGGCAGCAATAAAAAAATATATCGAGGGTGCCTCTTCACCTAGAGCCCTAAGGCCAACTGATCTGGGAGTCACTACTAAGCCTTAGGTGGTGCAAGACGAGGAAAAAATATTATCACCTAATCAGCAAGCATGGGAGTAATCGGTTGGTTAGTACCTCAAGAAGTATTAACGGTCGCATGAAAATGTGTGAGCGAATCTTAATATTCATCAAATTAAAAAGTACTAAGGTAGATGGACAAGAGTATGATATCTTGAATTGAATTCTCCGAGTGAAGGGATGTCCATTTCACACACGTGGGGTTATATGATCAATGTTTGGATGAAAGGTGGGAATGAAGAATAAAGACGATGTTTTATTGAGGGATGATGTGATTTCTAACATTTTTTCATGACTATTAAGATAGGGCTCATGACAACTGAAAAGCTAGTATAGTTGGAAACTCTTCTTTTCAAGGCCTTTCTTTTATGGTTCTTATCTTTATATGTAAATTTCACCATCTTTCTTTTGTTATTGGATTTTGTGGGTGTAATCCGCTGAAAACCCTCAGGAGACAACACTCCTCCTACTAGGGACACCTAGAGGTTTAACGGCTTGTTGCACAAGCTCAGTGCAATCGTGTCTGCCTACGAAAGTGTGCTTAGTTTTCTCCTTTTCTTTTTCTCCTCTTGAATAAACTAGTTTGCTCGGGACGATCAAAGATAAGTTTGGGGGTATTTGTTCAGTTGATAAAACTGCACATTTAATATGACATTTTTCCTACTATTATTATATAATAAAAGGTGTTTATTATAATATATGATACATATGAGGGTTTATCTGTAAAAATACTATTTTCATGTGTTTATATATTATAAATTACATTTTGTAGAAAAAAGTAAGCATATAATATCCATGTAACATTTGGCCCATTTAAATATGCTTACCTTATTAAATACCTTTGACCAATTCTTAATGGTTAAGTTAATATCTCAATATAACAAACTCTACTAAATATTATTTGTTGAGATATTGTGCAGAATTTGCAGGGCTAAAATCAAGAAAACCAAAGTTGGCAAATCAAATCTACCAAAGATATTCAAGAAACTAATTCTGGTAGAAATGTAGAAAAGATTTTCAAAGTCTAGATACTCAAAAGATTACCAAGTGTTACAGATATGAAGCTACAAAAATTAGAGGCCATGATCTCACCAAAAGGGGGTGGATCAGCGGCCAAACCTATCCAATGGTCGCGGTTCCGCCGTGGATTTGAAGAGTTGAGATATGGGATTGTGGTGGTTAGGATCCTAACAACTAGTTTCCATATTAGGAAACTAGGGTTCTGGCTCTGTGATTATAAATAAGGACCGAGAGCCTCTTGGAAAAATCATCAAGCCGAAGAGATCACGAAGTCCAAGACGGCTCACGCATCCAGACTGATCATCAACCGTTCATCTACCTCCTTGGAAGAGATCGAGAAGCAAACTAGTATTTGTAATCATTTTCTAAGGGATCAAAGTGTAATGAATATTGTTGATTAATAAAGGTAGCTCTTTTTCCTATTCTATTTCTTTGTAGTTTAATTACGCATTTTCTCTCCATCCCTTTTTCTCCCAACATGCGCGAGTAATTCTCCGCTTGTTAGGGTTCGTAGGATTAGGGTAGGCTAATGGATGATGAACATCCCTAAACCCTTTTTAAGTCCTATAAAGTTTATGAACTTTATCAAAAGAATGATTAACATCCTAATCGGGCGCTATCAATTCTTTGTTAGTTCCGACCGCGATTAGAGATTAGATTAATGATTGTTTTGGTAAAGGCTAGATATGAACGGAGTTCCGTGTCGAGATAAGGGTTAAGAGTAGGATTCTTTTTCCCTCCAGAAACCCTAATCTACACGCATCACCGTCGTTCTAGTTTTAAATCTATTAAAGGATAAAAAGAGTAATTTTTAATTAATCCTCCATAACTACTAAATCCTAATGAACCCTACAAGCCTTCTTATTATATTATCTACATCTTTAAAATAATCTAGATCTATATTTTACATTCTTGTTTAACGTAGATCTAGAAACCATTCTATAAAATTCTTTATTCCTCCTCTCTTTCTCAACACATCTAAAGTAAAAGTAAAAGGTTCCACGTTTCCCAGAGGACGACCCGTACTCATCTCGGTCTAGCTACACGCGACACCGTTATTGATTGCGGTTAACTACAAACAAACACACTCTTTTGAACCAATCAAATATACACCCGCATTTGTATTCCCACCGAATACAAATGCAATGAGACAAAATCTATACTGTACAATACTAGGATCCGGCTTAAACCAAAACCCTCTAGTATTATCCGTCCGATCATGATCCGTGCAAAACCGCACGTATCTGATCGAACCCTGCCATATCTCCATACGGTCTCTACAGCGTTTCGCCCGAAACTTGAGAAACTGGTCTGTGGGTAACTCTAAAGACTCCTCAATACTTTGGCTGTGGATTTAACCACTAGCACGTCAGAGGTATTAGCCTGTACGTGACGGGCTACCAGGTATTGACCAAAAGGGACGTCGATGAGCGAACTCATCCTGACCCCCTACTGAGCCTGTCAGTGACAATATCCGTACAGTCCGGTCCGTTCGTTTATGAGCATCGCATTGCGGGCCTAGGGGGTTGGTAAAAGTCAGACCCCCAAAAGCGGTACAAGTCGTGTCGGAGTGTACCCCAGAACACCGTGAGATACTACTGGAATCCCTACCAGTAAATCTCCTTCCTTGGCCAAGGACTTCGTGTAATGGCTCTCCTAGACACAGCGCGACCTCACCCCCAATACCGGGGGAGACGAACCCCTGCAGATCTGCTCACTGCCTCCATGTGGCTCGGGACTGTACCAAAGTAAAAACAGTTTGCACGTCTCCTTTGAGCGTGGTAGGGTAGTAATCAGAGCACAGTGGGAACTCACACGAGACAAATGACGATCTCAGGTCGATGAACTAACCTGTACACATGTAACCAGGGAACTGCTATCTGACGTCAGGTATAATACCAACCAGCATGTTCCCGGCGAGTCCTGTCCGGTGTACTCATAACTCAATGAGCACCGGTATACATCTTAAGTGAACCAACTGACACCAGTGGCTTGTGAGACCGGCCACCACCCCTCGTCGGGGTCTCGACTGTATACACTAGTCTACTCTGGAGTACGATGCCCTGTCTCGAAACTCCCACGACTAGGGACTTTTTAAGGATGTGCTTATAGACCCCAGCTCCCACGTATATGATCGCCCTCATACTGCTGGCAGTCAAGCAAGAATCCTATGGGCTCTATCAACGTGCAATAGTGACCTGTAGGGTCACCTAAAGCAGTACACGATGATAAAGATAAACCAGATAGCATACTATCATCTTGAGTAAGACTATCCTACCGGCATAGGTCCTCCCTCAATCATTGCAATCACGTGCCTGTGATCCAATAATTGACTCTGAGGGAACTATATCCAACAATCTCCCACTTACACTCAAGGCTAATTATTGCGATGTCGCATACTCACAGCCCGTGTGATACCGAACACCCAACTCCTCTACTAATCAGTCTCACAAAGCCTGTTTGCGAAACTATTATCTTCTGGGAATAGCCTCAGTGAGTGGATCCGCTCTGATGTTTCTTTCTATGTCTCTCTTTATCTCAAGTTCGCGGAGAAACCCATCTCCTGAAATGAGCAATACCTGTCTTAGAATATGTCTGGATATCTGATGGGACCTAGCTCATAAATGAACTCCAAATCCAAACTTCTTAGACTGTATCGTCAACTAAACTTAATCAGTATCCTGCTCCATCCTTCCCTCAGTATCCACCTGGACCACCTGTCCAAAATACATCCCCTCGTCAGAGGGAAAACTACAACTCTGACAACCACTCTGCCGTCCAGGTCATCTTGGAAGCCTGGAATGATAACTGTCTCCCGAAGGAGGATGCCGTTATCATATCCCTAGAACATCCACTTATGTTCTAAAACTGCTTCCGAATGTTTCTCCGGGATTGGATCAATATCACCTTATTGCACCTACTACAAAAACAACATCTGGTGTGGTACTCATGATCGACTCAATTGCCTAAGCAAGGGATCTGCCAATCATGCACATCCCTCTCCCCTTTAATCAGTAAGACACCTTTAGAGAGGGTGACTCCATCACCTGCAGGTACACCACCAGGAGTCGTCCATTCTAAATACCTTTAGAATGTTGTCTAAGTACCCAGATTGGGAAACTACCCAAATCTAGATCTAAAACCATAGATCTAGTAACCAGAATGTCTGATATAATACCCAATGCCTATGTGGAGAAACCACTGTGTGACAACCAAAATATAACCGATCGTAGTATAGGAATTTCACTTCCTACTCTGTGTATGTCATCCAAATCCAGGACATCACACCTTACTACCTTCTTAACAGATCCATCCCCTATTCTGATAAAGTCAAACCTATGACTGTCACATCAGAAATAGATGATCTATCTCCGCTACAACTGCTTTAGTCTATAAATAGACATAAGCCACTTGTCCACCAATGCTTCCGCTGCTCCCACTGACTACGACAACCCTCTGGCAAAGTCATATACACGTGCACTTCTAAAGCTAGTTTAGAACGACGCTATACTCATCCTCCTGCCGAGTCTCACAGTCTGGAAAAACAGCAATGGCATGTCTGGGTAAACAAGAACCTCCCTGCCACCGTCCTTGAGCATACCGAAGTACCTCTCGAGTGCCTGAGGTTACCCACCATATCTGCGGAGTGGCCAATAGAATGTCAAACCAGATTGAATCTTTAGGTTCTTATCAAATTTTCAGTAATCGTTTGCGGTTCTGGAATTACTTCCAGTTCTACCATACTCCCACTACTGTTTTCTGAAAAAATCCAATTTTATTAAAACTGTGGCGAGTCAAGAACAATATCACTATTGATCTTCCAGATGGTAGAAAGTCAACCCTCGTCATAGCCTGGGTTAACCCACAAACAGCCATTACAGAAACGTGCCTTGATTTATCCAGAGTCTGGATTTAAGCATAAGCTGGACAACTCCCCGTACCTTAACATCGTTAAGATATGAACTGTTCTATATCCAATATAGAAATATAGGCACTGATTTAATTGAACCAGATTCAAAACATGCAGCTGTCTCCAGTGCATGTCAACTAAATGGAAGGAGGCCGATCAGCGCTTCTCAACATAGAAATGCTTCCAATTATGAGTAACCTGAAAGAGAAGCAAGTTCTCTTAATCATTACTATCAACTGAATACCTTTCACAAGTATCTACATCTTCGATCACCTTGATAAATCCCAATACTTGCAACACTTGGTTCTCTACTCTATTCTTATACCTATAACTTCTCAAAACTTGGACCTTGTGTTTTTACGAAACACTTGTCTAAAAACTAGAGAAGTCATAAGTAAACCGAATATAGTACGAGGACCAACCCCTCTGTCCTAATGGACACTGGACAACATACAATACTCTGTACAAGTCCCTTGAGCCTAATAACTCATTCCCTGTGTGTTGGAGGTTGAAAACTGTACTTATGGCTAAGAAGAATTACACCATGTTTAATGCTCCTTACCTAACCATCCACTGATATAGGTAAATGTCATGGACATAATTTCAAAAAGGTATATCTCTGTCACGCCCCGAAAGTACGGAACATGACCGACACTTAAACTACGAAGTCTCGAGGCGTACGTAATCTGAGTGAGCCGAAAACCCAGAAATCCAAACCAAGAAAAGTAGTAGAGTGAAGGAAAACCAATTTAAAACAAGTAGTTTTAATAGCATAAGCCGAATTATGCGATTTAAAAAAAAACATCAAACATTTCCCGAAAATTTCGGCAGAGTCTCCTTTGTAAATACTGGCTCCCAAACGGGATACAACATGAATAGTATACGAAATCAATAAAAAGGCATCCCCAAGCGGGAGCTAGCTCTTCGTCAATCGACGGTCACAACCCCACAAGCAATATAACATACATCGCCAACAGAGAGGATCAAAATTCAAAAGGAAACTCAAAACCACAAGAAAACCATAGAAATATAACGCGCGACTCTAAGATCGAAGGAATAACATCACTGGTCTCTATCTCAAAATAAATACATGTTTGGTTGATGGAACTACCAGATACAACAGAATAATGATATACAAGATATAATATTGGGTACGATACAAATAAGCCCACCTACTAGCAAGTCACCCGAACGAAACTGTACCCGCAAAGCCGGAAAGAAACCTGTACGGCGAAACCTGCAAGAAACTGGGGCACAACGGGGGTGACTTGCCAACTCGTGAATAGAAAAACATCTATGAATAGAAATCGCATGTATGACACAATCCTAGGTCATACGTGTTAGTGTATATGCCCTAGAGGCCATTACTGTATCATACTAGTTTGTATATTACTTAATGGATGCTTGGGATATTCACCTTGTATATACAGTCTTGCTCAAAATAGTAGTATGCTACTTGGTTTGTCTCTACTTCAATGTGTACTTGTGTTTATTTTACTATATCACTTATACGCATTAGTGGAGCCCTTAGGATCTTTGCTTGATTACCAGCGTTGTGATGGCAGTCACACTAGTGGGGGCTGGGTAATCTATAAGCACATCCTTATACAGGTCCCTAGTCGCAGGACTATCGAGATAGGGCATCGATACTCCGGAGTAGACTAGCGTATGCGCTTCTCATCCCAGTGTGGGAGATGGTCTGTCCCACAGCCATCAGTACGTCGTACTGGAGATAGTATACGGGTGCTCGTTGGGTTACGAGTACACTGGACAGGACTCGTCGGGAACTGACAGGTTGGTATTATACCTATCGTCAGTCGTCAGTTCCCAGGTGACATGAGTACAGCTTAGTCCGCTGACTTGACACTGGCACTTCGCCTCGAGTGTGTTCCCACTGCACTTTGATCACTACCCTACCACGGCTCAAAGGAGTCGTGCAAACAGGTGGTGGTTGGGTGCAGTCCCGAAGCACTTGGAGGCAGTGACGGTTAGACAGGATTCGTCTCTCCCGGTATTGGGGGTTGACATCGCGCTGTGTCTAGGAGAGCCATTACACGAGTAGTCCCTGGCCAGGGCAAACGAGATATACTGGTAGGTTTCCAGTGTTATCTCAGGGTGTTTTGGGCTTCGCTCCGGCACGACTTGTACCGCTATTGGGGGACTGACGTTTACCGCCCCCTAGGCCCGCCATGCGATGTATCAGACGAACAGACCGGACTGTACGGAGAATGTCACATTCAGACTCAGTAGGAGTTCAGATGGGGTTTTCACTTCGTCAGCCTTCTTGTCGACATCTACCTGGGGACCGTTACGCACAGCTAGTGCCGCTTGCGGTCTGTGGTTAAACCCACTGCCAGCGTAGTGTCGAGTCTTTAGAGTCCCACACAGAGGGTATTCGCCTCTGGGCAAAACAGAGTAGAGGTCGCATGGTTTTGCGACAGGGTTCGTTCTCATCCGCGCACTTGTGCACGTTTGGAGTCCGGACGGATTATACTGGCAGGCTCTGGTTTGAGCCAGATACTGGTATGTGTTTTTGGGGTTGCTTTTATATCTTGGTATTCTTGTTTTTCGGAACGAGAATGCAGGTGTGTATGCACAGTTGCTTGAGGCGGAGAATGAGATTTTTCATTAGGGTTTCGGAACGGGTGCGTATGCACAATTGACAGTCTTCATTTTCCAAACCCTAATGGATTTATATATTATCTATTAATAATAATAATTAAATGAGAATTATGTTATGGTTGTTTTTGTTGACTTGTTGACCTTGGTTGACTTGTTGACCATTGACCACTTTCATGCCTTCAAAAGTCCTCCTTGATTTATGCTTACATTTTTAAATGAAGCATGGTAGTGGTCATTCCAAATTACCATCAACTATTCTCATTTTCAATTATTATTATTAGATAATTATTTTCTTTTGCATTATGGTTGCAAGATAGAATATGATAGCTTATTCTATCATATTCATTCTCTCTCCTCTCTTCATCTTCTTCTTCCTCTAGTCAAGAGAAACCTTCTCATGAGTTGAGAATCCTTCTCTTGAAAAAGAAAAGCAAACCCTAGTCACTCTCTCTACTCATTCTAGGTTGAAGGTTTAGCAAACCGGAAACCCTAGTTCACTCAAAGATCGAGGAAGAGCCCAAAGTCGAACCTTCGAGGTGGATCCATCTTCGACGGGAGAAGGCGACGTAAAGAGAACCATCAACCTCTACAAGACTTGAAGAAGAAGGAGTTCAAGTATAGGTATAACCATCTTCCATAGTAGCTAACTCTCTTTAGCTAGAATACTAGTTTTAGTTTAGACAACGATCCCGACCATGTTTAGTCCATGTTGCCTCTTGCGATAAAAATTCGTTTTTTATACCGTTTCCGCCTCCCCGTAAGCACCGGGGGTCGCAATATGGACTAACAGTGGTATCAGAGCCTAACTAAACTTAAACTAGCTTGGTAGTGAAGTGTAACGAAGTTCGAAACCGCAAAAACCCAAAAACCGTATTTTTCAAAAACCTGAGTTTCTGTTGAAATTTTTTTGGCTCGAAATGAAAAAATTTATATTTGTAAAATCATCTCAGGGTTTTCTAAAAACACACATGAAAAACGATCCAGTTTGGAGCTCAAAGCGCCGCGCATCCGCGGCACGAGGTAGGCTCGTGCCGCGGAACCGCCGCGCTTTGTTGTCTTCTGCGCCTCGTTTTTCGTGCAGTGTCTGTAGGTTTTGGTTTTGGGATTTTTGAGATATATTATATGTACCCAGATTTTCCAGAAAAGAAATTTCCTTTTGGGGTCCTATAATTCCGTATTTTTCCGAACTTCACTACACTTTGGCTATATTGGTTATATCTGTGTTGTTTGCATGTATTGAACGTCGGCTAATCGCTATAAGTCGATTAGTCGGGGTTATACATGATCTGTAATGTGCTGGAATGTGTATATGAATGTGTTGGACTGTCGCGGGTGAATAGCCGGGGTTGGATGTGAGATGAGCTTTTGTTTTTCTTTCATTCATTTGTAAATGTAAATTGATGTAATTATATTATTTGTTTGGCCGCACAACCGGGTCGGGGTTGTAGCCGTCATTGTATAATTCTTTTTACTGTTTATGCTCCTAGGATAGACCCATGGTGGGGTGCACAAACTACCGGGAACTTGGCGGGTAGTTTGCCGCACCCGTAGGGGTCTTGGGTGGGGTATTTGCTATTCACCGCGACCGTGTTATCCGCTTTTCGTTTCAGGCTCGAAAGAAATGCGGATTGCTAGTATATCCAATGTATTCATCTGTGATCTGTAATGTCTATCATTGCTTTCTATTTAGGCGTTGCTTATGTTTTACAGCCGCGCTAGCCCAGCCCCCGCTCTGTCGTTAGTTAAGTAACCTAACGGGTGATGACGGGGCCCCGTGGCGAATGCATATGGCATAAGCGTACGTCATATTTTGGTTGTTTTCTGCAATGGTAGGATTAAATGATGGGACGCATTAAAAGAACTAATGCAAGAATATCACGCATTAAAAGAACTAATGCAAGATAATAAACCAAGTTAAAGTCGTTGGAACACTTTCGAAAAACCACTCGGTTCTTTTCAAAACTAACTTTTAAAATGCGGAGTTTGAGCCACTCCATTTAAAAGCTATCTCGTTCCATCGACCAAATCAAGTTCACTACGTTCACGGTTTTGCCAAAAACCATTCGTAGCCCTCCGTCGTTTCGTATGAATATTCAAATAGTATTCAAGCTGTGTTTGTTGACCTTCGTCAAGGCATAGTGATTGGTAGCTGTTAAGTATTCATATGTAGCATAGATAGATGCGTTGGTTTGGGACACTCACATTACCTTGTTGACCTTCGTCAAGGGTATATGCGGGTGGATTCAAATTAACCTGGATAATGACGGGCAGAACTTGACATGTGACTTATGATTTGTTGACCTTCGTCAAGGTCATAAGAGCATGGGGCAAAAATCCACATCGGGAGTTTCATAAGTACTGAAACTTGCTAGATTTGCATACCATTTGGAGTGTGGTGATTCTGGTAGGATTCCTTCAGTTTCGTCACGCGATGATATTTGGATCCCGATCCTACTGTGAGTATATGCTACTCCTCGGGAAATTTCTCACTTAACGATCAATGCTATAAACCTAGTAGGTGCCTAGAAAGGTGTTAGCGGGGCTACGCCCCCAGGGAAAAGAGGTTCTTTAATTAAGGAACTTCGCGAAAGCGTTGGAAAACCTCCCTCGAAGTACCGACACCAGCCTGGCTGAACGGTTAAGCAAGTATTGTACGGTGGGATTGATCCTGACTAATTCTTCCTTTATGGTTTGAGGAGGGATTCGAGAAACAGTGGGAGCCATCCTGTTTAGACAAACTAAAAACCACTCTAAACTTGCAAGAGCATCATGCTGAGTGTTTCTTCTTCTCTCTCCTAATTGCAGCGACCAATCAACATGACTGGACTTAAGTTACTCCTAGATAAAAACAAGCTGACAGGGCCAAACTACAAAGATTGGCTCAGGAATGTCAAGATAGCAATCACTTATGACAAGCTGGGGTATCTTCTTACCACCAAAGCTCCCCCTGTCCCTGGTCCAACTTCCAGCGTCGCGGATAAGGAAATCCGCAAGACTTGGGAGATTGATAGCGCGAAGGCCAAGTGCCTCTTGCTTGCCTCGATGGACAACGAACATCAGAGAAGGCATGAGAATATGGACATGGAGTCCATATTGCTTCATACAAAAGAACTGTATGGGGAGCAATCACGTATCGCAAGATACGAAGCGTCGAAAAAGTTGTTTTCGACAAGAATGGCCGTCGGATCATCAGTAGCCGAGCACGTGCTAAAGATGATCGGTTACATTGAGGAGCTCGCTGACCTAGGGATCACATTGGAGAGTGAGCTATATACGGATATAGTTCTCCAGTCCCTTCCTTCCACTTACGCCCAGTTTATAATGAATTTCAACCTACAAGAAAAGGAGGTTGAACTTTCAGAGCTCCTCAACCTGCTGAGGAGCGCAGAGGGCACCCTACAGAAAGGTAGGGAAACATCCACTTTGTTTGTAGGAGGATCATCTTCTTCTAGGTCCAAGGCGAAAGCCAAGGGAAAGAAGAAGAAAGCCCCCGCCAAACCAAGGGGCGGTGTTAGTAAAGTGGATACGAAGGGAAAAGGAAAAGCAACAAAGATAGCGGGGAAGATTGTGGATAAGGAAGAATGCTTCTTTTGTCATAAGAAAGGACACTGGAAGAATGATTGCAGGGCCTGGAAGGCCAGAACACAGGAATTGAAGCAGGTTGCAGCTTCAGCTTCAGGTGTGTATGTTATTGAAAACTGTCTTTCTATAAACTCTACTTCCTGGGTATTGGATACCGGATCAGGATCTCATATCTGTAATTCTTTGCAGGCGTTGAGAAACCGTAGTGTTTTGAAAGCAGGTGACATGACCCTCAGAGTTGCAAACGGAGCGAGCATGGATGCTAAAGCCGTGGGGGACTATCACCTGGGAATGTCAGATGGACATGTTTTGGTTTTGCGTAATTGCTTTTTTGTACCCAACGCAACTTGTAATATCATTTCTGTATCTTTAGTTTCTAAAGAAGGTTATGAATTTGCGTTTGTAAGTAATGTTGTAAACATTCGCCTTAATCAAGTTTTAATTGGGTCAGGTACTTTGAGTAATGGTATATACGTATTGAACCAACCACAGATTTTTAATGTCCAGAATACACACAAAAGAAAGTCTCCAGAAATAAACCAGACTTTCTTATGGCATTGTAGATTGGGTCACATCAATGAGAGAAGGTTGACGAAGTTACATACAGAAGGGTATTTGAATGCGTTCGAATATCAGTCGTATGCCACTTGTCAATCCTGTCTCAAGGGAAAGATGACAAAGACTCCGTTTACTGGACATGGAGAAAGAGCGAGCGAGCTCTTGGGACTTGTACACAGTGACGTGTGCGGTCCAATGTCTACACATGCCCGAAGCGGACATTCTTACTTCATTACTTTTACGGATGACTTCTCAAGGTACGGTTATGTTTTCTTAATGAAACATAAGTCCGAGGCTTTTGAAAAATTCCAGGAGTATAAGAATGAAGTAGAGAAACAGACCGGCAAAAGTATTAAGATTCTAAGATCGGATCGAGGTGGAGAATACTTAAGTGCCGAATTCCTGAATTACTTAAAAGAGAATGGTATTCTCTCTCAGCTTACTCCTCCATACACTCCGCAACATAACGGTGTATCGGAGAGACGGAACCGAACCCTATTGGATATGGTTCGGTCCATGATGAGTAACGCTGAGTTACCGCGATCATTCTGGGGATATGCAATAGAAGCAGCTGCGTATCTCTTGAACAAGGCTCCCACCAAGACTGTGCCTACCACCCCTTATGAGATGTGGACTGGGAAGAAACCCTGTCTCAAGTATCTTAAAGTATGGGGATGTCCAGCCTTTGTAAAAAGGCAGCATGCGGACAAGCTTGAGGCACGTTCAGTACAGTGTAAGTTTGTGGGATACCCAAGGAACTCCAGGGGGTATCTTTTCTATTCCGCTGAGGAACAAAAGGTTTTTGTTTCTCAGCATGCCCGCTTCTTGGAAACTGAGTTTTTGGAAACCCAGATAAGTGGGAGCACAATAGAACTGGAAGAAGTTCCAGAACCACAGACTGTTACTGAAAGCTTAGTGGAACCAGAGGGTTCAACAGAACAGGACATTCCTACGCCGCTCCGCAGAAGTAGTAGGCAGTCTCATCCGCCCGAGAGATACTACGGTTTTCTCATAGACGGGGATAGAGAGGATTGCATCATAGATTATGATGAGCCTACTAGCTTCCAGCAGGCCGTTCAGAGCGTTGACTCAGTGAAATGGCTGGATGCAATGCGGACCGAAATGGAGTCCATGTACACCAATAAGGTATGGACGTTGGACATTGCTCCAGACGGGGTAAAACCCGTAGGATGCAAGTGGATCTTCAAAAGGAAGATTGGTGTAGATGGACAGGTTGAGACCTATAAAGCTAGGCTGGTAGCAAAGGGTTTCCGTCAAAGACCTGGCTTGGACTATGACGAAACCTTTTCTCCAGTAGCCATGCTGAAATCCATTCGGATCCTTCTTGCCATCGCTGCCTTCCACGATTATGAGATCTGGCAAATGGACGTAAAGACAGCTTTTCTAAATGGAAATTTAGAGGAGTGTGTCTATATGGATCAGCCAGAGGGTTTCATTCAGAGTGGGAGCAGCGGAAAGGTGTGCAAGTTGCTTAAGTCCATCTATGGACTAAAGCAGGCATCGCGGAGTTGGAACATCTGTTTTGATGAGACGGTCAAGGAATTTGGCTTTATCAAAAATCCAGATGAACCATGCATCTATAGTAGATTTGTAGCGAGAACTGTAGTATTCCTCGTTTTATACGTGGATGACATTCTCTTAATAGGAAATGACATTCCTATGCTACAATCTGTCAAGGGGTTCTTGTCACAAAGGTTCTCCATGAAAGACCTGGGTGATGCCTCATACATCCTGGGGATCCGGATCCATCGTGATAGATCCAAGAGGATATTAGGACTTTCACAGTCCAGGTACATCGACACCGTACTGAAAAGATTCAGTATGGAAGATTCCAAGCGCGGTAACTTACCGGCTTGTCACGGGATCACCCTCTCTAAAGAGATGTCTCCCAAGACTGATTTGGAGAGGGATCGCATGTCTATTATACCCTACGCTTCTGCGGTAGGCTCTATAATGTATGCGATGTTGTGTACCAGACCGGATGTAGCTTATGCACTGAGTGTAGTAAGCCGGTATCAGTCAAACCCTGGGGAGAAACATTGGATAGCAGTAAAGAACATTCTCAAGTACCTGAGGAGGACTAAGGAGATGTTCTTGGTGTATGGCGGAAAAGACCTCCAGATCGAGGCTTTTGCTGACTCCAGCTTCCAGAGTGACAAGGATGATTCCAAGTCCATGTCGGGCTTTGTCTTTACCCTCAATGGAGGGGCGGTGTGTTGGAAGAGTTCCAAACAGGAAACCGTTGCAGACTCGACGATGGAAGCGGAATACATCGCTGCATCTGATGCCGCAAAAGAAGCTGTCTGGATGAGGAAGTTCTTGAAAGAACTTCAGGTGGTTCCGTCCATTGTTGACCCAGTACCTCTGTATTGCGACAACAACGGGGCTATAGCTTTAGCAGAGGAACCCAGGTCCCATCAGAGATCCAGGCACATCTTGAGGCGGTATCACCTGATCAGGGAGATCGTGGATCGCAAGGAGATCGAGGTTCGGAGAGTAGCTTCAGAAGACAACACTGCAGATCCATTCACCAAGGCCCTGCCCCAGACTCAGTTCGAGCGGCTGATCGAGATGATAGGTCTTCGATACGCCAGTACATGGCCTTAGTGCAAGTGGGAGATTGTTAGTGTATATGCCCTAGAGGCCATTACTGTATCATACTAGTTTGTATATTACTTAATGGATGCTTGGGATATTCACCTTGTATATACAGTCTTGCTCAAAATAGTAGTATGCTACTTGGTTTGTCTCTACTTCAATGTGTACTTGTGTTTATTTTACTATATCACTTATACGCATTAGTGGAGCCCTTAGGATCTTTGCTTGATTACCAGCGTTGTGATGGCAGTCACACTAGTGGGGGCTGGGTAATCTATAAGCACATCCTTATACAGGTCCCTAGTCGCAGGACTATCGAGATAGGGCATCGATACTCCGGAGTAGACTAGCGTATGCGCTTCTCATCCCAGTGTGGGAGATGGTCTGTCCCACAGCCATCAGTACGTCGTACTGGAGATAGTATACGGGTGCTCGTTGGGTTACGAGTACACTGGACAGGACTCGTCGGGAACTGACAGGTTGGTATTATACCTATCGTCAGTCGTCAGTTCCCAGGTGACATGAGTACAGCTTAGTCCGCTGACTTGACACTGGCACTTCGCCTCGAGTGTGTTCCCACTGCACTTTGATCACTACCCTACCACGGCTCAAAGGAGTCGTGCAAACAGGTGGTGGTTGGGTGCAGTCCCGAAGCACTTGGAGGCAGTGACGGTTAGACAGGATTCGTCTCTCCCGGTATTGGGGGTTGACATCGCGCTGTGTCTAGGAGAGCCATTACACGAGTAGTCCCTGGCCAGGGCAAACGAGATATACTGGTAGGTTTCCAGTGTTATCTCAGGGTGTTTTGGGCTTCGCTCCGGCACGACTTGTACCGCTATTGGGGGACTGACGTTTACCGCCCCCTAGGCCCGCCATGCGATGTATCAGACGAACAGACCGGACTGTACGGAGAATGTCACATTCAGACTCAGTAGGAGTTCAGATGGGGTTTTCACTTCGTCAGCCTTCTTGTCGACATCTACCTGGGGACCGTTACGCACAGCTAGTGCCGCTTGCGGTCTGTGGTTAAACCCACTGCCAGCGTAGTGTCGAGTCTTTAGAGTCCCACACAGAGGGTATTCGCCTCTGGGCAAAACAGAGTAGAGGTCGCATGGTTTTGCGACAGGGTTCGTTCTCATCCGCGCACTTGTGCACGTTTGGAGTCCGGACGGATTATACTGGCAGGCTCTGGTTTGAGCCAGATACTGGTATGTGTTTTTGGGGTTGCTTTTATATCTTGGTATTCTTGTTTTTCGGAACGAGAATGCAGGTGTGTATGCACAGTTGCTTGAGGCGGAGAATGAGATTTTTCATTAGGGTTTCGGAACGGGTGCGTATGCACAATTGACAGTCTTCATTTTCCAAACCCTAATGGATTTATATATTATCTATTAATAATAATAATTAAATGAGAATTATGTTATGGTTGTTTTTGTTGACTTGTTGACCTTGGTTGACTTGTTGACCATTGACCACTTTCATGCCTTCAAAAGTCCTCCTTGATTTATGCTTACATTTTTAAATGAAGCATGGTAGTGGTCATTCCAAATTACCATCAACTATTCTCATTTTCAATTATTATTATTAGATAATTATTTTCTTTTGCATTATGGTTGCAAGATAGAATATGATAGCTTATTCTATCATATTCATTCTCTCTCCTCTCTTCATCTTCTTCTTCCTCTAGTCAAGAGAAACCTTCTCATGAGTTGAGAATCCTTCTCTTGAAAAAGAAAAGCAAACCCTAGTCACTCTCTCTACTCATTCTAGGTTGAAGGTTTAGCAAACCGGAAACCCTAGTTCACTCAAAGATCGAGGAAGAGCCCAAAGTCGAACCTTCGAGGTGGATCCATCTTCGACGGGAGAAGGCGACGTAAAGAGAACCATCAACCTCTACAAGACTTGAAGAAGAAGGAGTTCAAGTATAGGTATAACCATCTTCCATAGTAGCTAACTCTCTTTAGCTAGAATACTAGTTTTAGTTTAGACAACGATCCCGACCATGTTTAGTCCATGTTGCCTCTTGCGATAAAAATTCGTTTTTTATACCGTTTCCGCCTCCCCGTAAGCACCGGGGGTCGCAATATGGACTAACAATACGATCAATATATATAATCCTCAAATAAAACCAGTAGTCTATAACAATAACTAGGGTAAATATCTAACCCGAGTATAATCTCATGTGCCCGTGTCAGTGCCTCAGGTAGCAATATATCATGAATGAGGTATGAATGCATGAAAACAGATTACATGTAAATTAAGAAACTGTTTTCATAATTTAGTGAGATTTCCTTTGTATTTTATAAAATGAGGTATCATAAATGAAATCAGCATCAACAGTGTCTAGCATCGACACAAAACATAAATCTCAAAGTCTCGAAACCTCAGGCTCCAGCTATCTAGACTGGCCTGTATCATCCAATCTCAGTACCTCAATATCTCGAAATCTCAATGTCTCAATCTCAATATCTAGGGCACCGTCAGTCCAGACCGGCCCCTACCATCCATCTCAAGACCACGACGGTATCCTCCGGATATCCGACGCGTCGGGTAATATCACCGATCGGTAGTGCTCCCCTGCCAGGCTCAACGTAACCAACACGATCCTCTTGCCCAGGGGTACCGCACCAGGCCCACCATGTACCCGAAACGGTTCCTCCACTCCTCGAATCGGGTCTCGAAATCCATCTGCAAACTCATGGTGGACGACTCATACATCATGGGAAAACCGTACTTTTTATTTAAAAAAGAGGGAAGAAGCTTATACAGGTTTTGCGGTTTTCCCCCAAATCCAGAAAATCTCATAGAAATCCGAATCCAAATCATCAATAGTATATAAACCCATGAATATAGGCATAAGAATCTATGAATACGGCATAACAATGAATAACAGTATGAATGAAGTGACAAGTAATAACTACAATATCTAAGCTGGCATATAAGGTAAGTACACTAATATTATGTCAAAAAACTAGCTATCAAGCTAAGTTAAGCAATAATATTTTCTAAGGTGTACGTGACATGGCAATTACCGATGAAGATGTGTGTGAGCCGGCAAGTAAGTGTACGTGGTACATACGCATCATCGGTAATGGTGCTGGTGTCCTAACAGCATAATGTCAACACTACAATATGAAATAACAATGTAAGTATGCGATGCGGAGCGAGCAACCAAAATGAGCGGGAGCTAAATATTAAACAATGGTGCCATTTGAAATAACACGAATCGCGGGGTTTTGAAAATAGGGGCTACAGTGGTTTTTAAGAAAGGATACGTCTTTTGAAATATCCGTAGATCCCTTAACCTATCTTTTAAAATACCCACGATCCGCTAGTTTTGAAATAGGTAGGAGTCTAATCTAATCTAACAACTACACTAAACTATACGGCTGAACTAACAAGCTGAACTACAGGTAAGAAAACCGCCTATCATCTGAGTCGATACATATACATACCTGTATATGTATAGTCGGTGATCCCGCCTCAATAATATCATATCCGATACCATATCTATAATCAGGCATCCCAAGTCAAGAGTGCGTATCAATCATCAATATAGCTCGTATGTAAATCCGTCGTACGGCATCCCAAATCTGGGTACGGGTCAATATTACATTCATCATACTATTCACCTAGTATCCTCTTTATCAAATATCATGATCGGGATACTGATCTACGTCTAGTACAATACTGATACCGCCTACGTCAAGGACCCACTACAACGTCATGTCGTATCTCAAATACGAATCCTGCCATATCACCGAATTCACAACCTCAATACAAATCTCATCGACTCATCTCAAACCCAAGTATCATCCTCAAATCCGTATGTGAACACATAGTCCCATACCCATGTGAACACATAACTATGTATTCCCGTATAAGCACAAATGAAAGAAGAAAGTATGCGAGTACGGGTGGGTGTGTGCATGCGTGGTGCGACCACTACTCTAGGGTTTCGCGACAATAAATATCCAAGAACACCAAATATCCATATTATCATCAATGTACTCAACAATATATAAACAATATATATGTGTGTGTATACGTATTCGTATACATCACCACGAACTGCGGGGGTGCTATACGCCATCCACCCGACTTCTCCCCGTAGATATAAATCTACTCACCTGGTCTTCGCTAGCCGGTGCCGACGTCGCCACGCGCTTGCTTGTCGTCTCGAAGTCCACATGGGTTACCTATATATCATAACGTACCGTGTCGTATTAAAATCCGACTCATGACCCAAAACGACACGTGAATCCCACATAGGTCAAAACCTATGGTTGCTTTCACAAATTAACCCAAAAACCCTCGACGTCGGCATACAAACGCCATACAATCGAGAAAACTCCCAACACACTCATTTGTACAATTACAAGCACTAATTATAATATAAAATAGCTTAAAATTCACAAAAACCACAATTTCACTTAAAAGGTCATTTTTCCGAAAATATAGCAAGCACAAATTACCGTTTTTGTACAAAACATGATGTTTTTAATAATTCTAGTGACCAAGATGATAACTTAATATCTTAATTATGCCATAGAAACCATTACAAAAATTTTAAAACCACAATTTAATTCGATTTCAAAAACCTAGTTTGCAATATTAACCAGTTTTAACAATTTTATAGCAAAAATACACAAACTACAATCTAGCTTGGATTTTCATGAACTAAAGTATTAAACTACACTTTAAATTGTTAATGATATCATGAATACCCTAATTAGATTTTTCTCTCAATTAATTAATAATTTTCCCAAAACCTAGTTAACAAAATTAGCATAATTAGCAAAATGATAAACTAACAATTAGCAACTAGACTAGGTTTTTTACATGACTAGAAATATTAATCTACACTTACAAACTTGATTTATATAAGAACCAAAAACCTTAGTTCAAACCCTTTTTTTGAAATATAATGTTAAAATTAAACCCATACTTAAACACTTAAATAGCTTAGATTACAACAATGCTAACAAGGTAACAAATTGAGTAAGATTATACCTCACAAATCTTGTAGATCTCATAGAAAACTTAGCCCCTAACAACCCATCTTGCTCCAAGATCCAAGCTTGATTTGGCCAAGGAAAAATAGTTAAATTTTAAACTAGGGATTAATGAGACTTGAATTGATTTTTAATGCAATTTTTGAGATTTTTTTGAAGTGGCAAAGAGGTGAGGAAATGTGGAGGGCAGCAGCAGAATTTCGGCCAGATGAGGGAGGAAGAGGGGTGTGTGTGTGTGTGGGAGAGAAAAACATAAGTCAAAGAACACCATACATCACATGCACAAGTCCATGCTTCATTAATTATTGTTTTCTTTTCATATCATTGACCTTTGGAAGAGCCAAAGAAATGGGCAACCCCCCCTCTTTTGGTCGGCCAGAAATGTGAGGAGAGAGAGAGTGTGTGTGAGGGGTGAGTTTGGGTGAGGAAAAATGATAAATGTTATACCTCATTCTCCATTAACACTAAATTATCAAATTAAGCCATTTTCTTTTCTTTTAAATTTCTAACCCACTTTGACAAATTCATTTCAATTCAGAACCCACATGATAAAATTTTATTTAATGTGTTAAGATGCACAAAATTTATTTCAACTCATTCCAATTTGTAATTTTCCTTAATTAAATATATTAGTGACGGCTTAAAATAATATTAAAATAATTAATTTCGGAAAAATTTTCAGAAAATTTGAAATTTCACCAGTGGCTCAATGAACACCAAATACTACCAATTACATAGCTAGAATATGTATGCTTAATTTTATAATAAAGATATTTGAACTTTTACTTTTTACAGAAAACCCGCTTATTTTACCGTTTTTTTTTTAAATTTCACCGAAACGATTTTCAAAACGTTACAATCTTCCCCACTTAAAGAAATTCGGTCCCCGAATTTAAATTAAAACTCCCCCCAAATACTAAAATATTTCAGCCAAAACCATCAAATCGCCGGGGCTCCGAAATCTTAAATACATAAACGCATCATAGCGCAATGCATGCGCATGAGTAATGAGTGGATAACTCGAAATCAAAACTCCGTCAAGCATCCCGCAATCATCGGAGTCAAGGTGAAGACACGAATGCCAAATCTCAAGCAAGACCGATATGCTATAAATCGGAACTATACATGTAAATATCAGGAGGAAATGCATGCCAAATCCTTTAAGTTGCTGTGCAATGCACATAACACTGCACAGTGGCGGACGTCTATCATAAGAAAATAACTATATACATATATACCTTTGTTTGAAATGTACGTCCCGCTGTTTTGGGAAACAATTTAGAAGGGTTTTCCTTGTTTTAAACGTTTCGCGTCATATCAGACACGTAGGTAAATACTGAGACTATAGTTCGCTTTTTGGAATTCCCTTCAATAGCTATCAATGCATGCAAAATACATTCAGGTACTGTCCTCTGACTAGTCCTGCTTAGTACGAAAACACATCGCAATTATCATAAAAAAAATGTACTGCTCTATAAAAAATCAATCCCGAAATACGCGTATGAATACTACGTGCGTCTGGTGCGCACGACAATCAAAATCCATATACGTGCCTTACAAGTGCACAGAAAAAAGATCTATGTGCATCGGGTGTGCACAAAGCATCTGTCGTATGCAATGTGTGTGCCTGACAGCAAAATCAGGTGCATCTGACATGCACGAAAAAAATCTCGATTTAGTGCATCTGGTGTGCACCAAAATCGTATCTCAAGACATGCGCTCAACATGCGCGAAAACCCAAAATCAGGTGCATCCATAGTGCACGAAATCATGAAATCCAATATCAAGCGCCGAATATGCGCAAAATCAAATCCGGTGCACAAGGTGCACAAAACAAATATCGAGTATCACAATCGAAATCGAAGTCCAGTGCATCTAAGTGCAGAAAAGGCGTATCACTGCACTGCAAGCATATATAAACTATACAGAGTGCAGGAACCAAATCGTGTGCGTGCATACGCACAAAATCAACTCAAATGTCTAAAACCGTAAAATCACAAACATGTGAAACCAAAGCACGAAAACGATATCAAGTGCAACACTGTGCAAAGATCGTAAATCCTCAATCATCAAAATCAAATCATGCGAATAAATCACCCAAAACATCGAAATCAATATTGGCGGAATAGTACCGCTCAAGTGCATCCTCTAAGAATCTCGGGTCAACTGTCGCGGTCACTAGTGGGACATCTCGTCGATGATCATGAACTCTGGCCTGCTGGTGTGCGTAACAATGACCACTCTGTTAGTGTTTATGCCCTAGAAGGCCATTACTGTATCATACTAGCTTGTATATTACTTAATGGAAGCTTGGGATATTCACATGTATATAACAGTCTTGCTAAACATGGTAGTATGCTACTTGGTTTTTCTATCTTAATATGTGAGTATACGTATTGATAGAGCTCTTAGGATCTTTCTTGTCTACCAGCGTTGTGATGGCAGTCACACTAGTAGGGGCTGGGTAGTCTACAAGCACATCCTTATTCTGGTCCCTGGTCGTTGGATTATCGAGACAGAGCATCGATACTCCGGAGTAGACTAGTGTGTACGCTTCTTATCCCAGTTGGGGAGATGGTCTGTCCCACAGCCATCAGTACGTCGTACTGGAGATAGTATGCAGGTGCTCGTTAGGTTACGGGTACACCGGACAGGACTCACAGGGAACTGTTGGTTGGTTTGATACCAGTCGTCAGTGAACAGTTCCCAGGTGACATGAGTACAGCGTAGTCCGCAGACTTGACACTGCTACTTCGCCTCGAGTGTGTCCCACTGTTCTTAGATTGCTACCCTACCACGGCTCTATGGAGTCGTGCAAACAGGTAGCAGTTGGGTGCAGTCCCGAGCACTTGGAGGCAGTGGCGGTTAGACAGGATTCGTCCCTCCCGGTATTGGGAGTAGATATCGTGCTGTGTCAGAGAGCCATTACGCAAAGTCCCTGGCCAGGGCAAGCGAGATTTGCTGGTAGGTTCCAGCAGTTTCTCAGGGTGTAATGGGCTTCACTCCGACACGACTTATACCGCTATTAGGGGACTGACGCTTGCCGCCCCCCTAGGCCCGATATGCGATAGTCTTGGACGAACGGACCGGACTGTATGGAGATTGTCACATCAGACTCAGTAGGAGTTCGGATGGGTTTACTCATCGGCCTTCTTGTCGACAACTACCTGGGGACCGTTACGTACAGCTAGTGCCGCTTGCGGTCTGTGGTTAAACCCACTGCCAGCGTAGTAGTCGAGTCTCTAGAGTCCCACACAGAGAGTTTCCTACTCCAGGCGAAACGATATAGAGGTTGCATGGTTTTGCGACAAAGGGTTCGGACGCATACGTGCGTTTACGCGCGTACGACTTTCGGACAGTTTTTACCAGTCGGCTTTGGTTTAAGCCAGTTACTGGTATCCGGTTATTGGATTTTTACAGTCTAAAGTTTTTCCGTATTTTTACGGATCGGAGGGGCGTTCTCGTAATTACTCGAGAAGCTTCTAGAAGATGTGACTAAGGAGGTTTCTTTTGGATAAGAGAGTGAGTCATGGTGGTGATTCATTCACTTCATTAATGCACATTTATTGCTTAATGACTCATGCTAATGAATCATCACAAGATATTTTATGAAGCATGCTTATTCATTTCCTTTATTGATTATTCTAAAATAAGAATGCTTCATAATATTATGATACACTCTCTCTCTTCTCTCATTATCTTATCACACATTCTCTCTCCTCAAGCTCTCATCTTCAAACCCTAATCCTTAATCCTCATGTGTTGAGATCAAAGGATTAGTTAGACTAAACAATCCATAACCTTCACTCTATATCATCCTCTCATCTTTGATTAGCAATCAAAGTGGATTAGTTACCTCAAGTTAGAGGTTTAGCTTGGTGTTTTGCTCTCGGGTGGATCGTCTACTACCTAGAGAAGGTCGAGGAGAACAAAGGAGGACGTAAAGAAGAAGGACCGGTTTCATTAGGTATAATCCCTAATCACTTGTGAAATGAAACTCATAGAATACGGTTATTTATAGTTTAGCTTCGATTCAAGCGGTTAGTCGATGTTCGTTGTTTAAACTTGATCGTTTTTGTAAAATCCGCCTCCCCACAAGAACTGGGGTGTACTACATCGACTTACACACTCCTGGGTCAAGGTCTTCACTGTGAATTACCAATCTCTCGATCCATCGGCTCATCGGCCCAATCAGGTGTGCTAACGGGGATGATCCCGTTCTGGCACGTCTCTTGTCATCTCCCGGTCAATCATCGCGACCACTCGTAAGACAGTATATCACTAGCGTCGTCCTCTAGCTCTCTGAATGTACGTGACACATCTGATCCGGGGTGCAAGTATCATTGCAGCAGTGTCCTGGAAGGAATCCTGCTCACGGTCTCTTCCATGTCTCGTCTCTGCCAACTGTCCGGAAGTCATCGTCCTTTCCTATATCTGCATCTTGCTCTGGAATGACTGCATACTCATCGCGACTCCTTCTGGAAGGTAAATCCAAGTACAATGCCTCAGCATGCGTAACGCATCTCTGATGTCGGCTGAGTGGAACGTCGTCTCATCAACGTCGACTGTTTCGGACTCGTCTCGTCATGGCTGTATGGACTGAGCTCCAACGGCTATTCTCGTATCGGGAGTCTCCCAAGAAATGCATTTCACCACCTAGCATCCGAATTAAGTCGAGCCATCCGATCGAGTCGTCAAAACCTCATAATCCCCCAAGCGCTCAATATCTTGGGTACAGTTTAATAGTATCGAGTACATACCACAGCATCGGTGGTCCAGCCGTAGAAGGGCAAACCCAAGCCTCACTAAAGGCGCCGTAGAACTGCCGCAAACCCGAAGGTTCAAAGGCTTTCACACGGTCATTAAGTCGAGTTAGGGTTTCATTCTTCTAGAGGGACCATAGAATTGCATGCATGTCTTTCCGACTACTTTAAACTTGGAATAATAGGTTTCTGGCATTCGATCGTCTCTGTCGACTCTCAACGTCTCCGCGTGAAGTTGTCTCTAGCTGGAATCAATCTATCTGATGACCTCGCATCGGGATAGCGAACGAACCACATGTCCTAGTCATTCATCCTCGGTGACTAGCGACCTTCTATCATCTCTTAGTACAACTCATACTGCAATAGCTCCAACATCTGGGGCGATATCTCGTTGTTCGCAGCAATATCTGGCTCGCTCGTCAGCACGCTGAACAGTGCCTCGACCATCATGAATAAGCAATACACCAACGGTCATCAAAATCTGGCTGGCCTCTATCAGTGGCTCAATCCTCTAGTGTCAATCAGCACATCCGAGTAACCTCATAAAGGCGATCCGCCAAACGCTCGTGGCGCGGAAACACAGTAAAAAGACACATCTCCGCAATCGTGTGTCGCCGGAATTCGCCCTGGTCAGTCCTCGTTCGTGACGAGCTCGTGCTCACCACAACTCTAGTTGTAGCTCTCCCTTCCCGTAATCATGGCAGCAAAACCATAACTGGTACTGATGAGGCTAGATCGGAATGAATATAATACTGAGCAAAGAAATGTACATCCTAAGGCTTCATAAGTGGAGTAGCGTATCGTAAGTATGCCGCGGAACATACCCACGGTACGTCACTCTACTTTAGTCACCTATTCCATCAACCAAGGGTCATCCTACGCTCCGAAGGTAAAACCTAACACTCTGATACCAACTTTGTCACGCCCCAAAAGTACGGAACATGACCGGCACTTAAACTACGAACGTCTCGAGGCGTACGTAATCTGAGTGAGCCGAAAACCCAGAAATCCAAACCAAGAAAAGTTGTAGAGTGAAGGAAAACCAATTTAAAACAAGTAGTTTTAATAGCATAAGCCGAATTATGCGGTTTAAAAAAAACATCAAACATTTCCCGAAAATTTCGGCAGAGTCTCCTTTGTAAATACAGGCTCCCAAACGGGATACAACATGAATAGTATACGAAATCAATAAAAAGGCATCCCCAAGCGGGAGCTAGCACTTCGTTAATCGACGGTCACAACCACACAAGAAATATAACATACAACGCCAACGGCGAGGATCAAAATTCAAAAGGAAACTCAAAACCACAAGAAAACCATAGAAATATAACGCGCGACTCTAAGGTCGAAGGAATAACATCACTGGTCTCTATCTCAAAATAAATACATGTTTGGTTAATGGAACTACTAGATACAACAGAATAATGATATACAAGATATAATGATGGGTACGATACAAATAAACCCACCTACGAGCAAGTCACCCGAACGAAACTTTACCCGCAAAGCCGTAAAGAAACCTGTACGGCGAAACCTGCAAGAAACTGGGGCACAACGGGGGTGAGTTGCCAACTCGTGAATAGAAAAACATCTACGAATAGAAATCGCATGTATGACGCAATCCTAGGTCATACGATCAATAGATATAATCCTCAAATAAAACCAGTAGTCTATAATAATGACTAGGGTAAATATCTAACCCGAGTATAATCTCATATGCCTGTGTCAGTGCCTCAGGTAGTAATATATCATGAATGAGGTATGAATGCATGAAAACAGATTATATGTAAATGAAGAAACTGTTTTCATAATTTAGTGAGATTTCCTTTGTATTTTTTAAAATGAGGTATCATAAATGAAATCAGAATCAACAGTGTCTAGCATCGACACAAAACATAAATCTCAAAGTCTCGAAACCTCAGGCTCCGGCTATCCGGACTGGCCTGTATCATCAAATCTCAGTACCTCAATATCTCGAAATCTCAATGTCTCAATCTAAATATCTAGGGCGCCGTCTGTCCAGACCGGCCCCTACCATCCATCTCAAGACCACGACGGTATCCTCCGGATATCCGACACGTCGGGTAATATCACCGGTTGGTAGTGCTCCCCTGCCAGGCTCAACGTCAACAACACGATCCTCTTGCCCCGGGGTACCGCACCGGGCCCACCATGTACCCGAAACTGTTCCTCCACTCCTCGAATCGGGTCTCGAAATCCATCAGCAAACTCATGGTGGACGACTCATACATCATGGGAAAACCGCACTTTTTATTTAAAAGAGAGGGAAGAAGCTTATACAAGTTTTGCGGTTTTCCCCCAAATCCAGAAAATCTCATAGAAATCCGAATCCAAATCATCAATAGCATATAAACCCATGAATATAGGCATAAGAATCCATGAATACGGCATAACAATGAATAACAGTATGCATGAAGTGACAAGTAATAACTACAATATCTAAGCTGGCATATAAGGTAAGTACACTAATATTATGTCAAAATACTAGCTATCAATCTAAGTTAAGCAATAATATTTTCTAAGGTGTACGTGACATGGCAATTACTGATGAAGATGTGTGTGAGCCGGCAAGTAAGTCTACGTGGTACATACGCATCATCGGTAATGGTGCTGGTGTCCTAACAGCATAATGTCAACAATGCAATATGAAATAACAATGTAAGTATGCGATGCAGAGCGAGAAACCAAAATGAGCGGGAGCTAAATATTAAACAATGGTGCCATTTGAAATAATACGAATCGCGGGGTTTTGAAAATAGGGGCTACGGTGGTTTTTAAGAAAGGATACGTCTTTTGAAATATCTGTAGATCCCTTAACCTATCTATTAAAATACCCACGATCCGCTAGTTTTGAAATAGGTAGGAGTCTAATCTAATCTAACAACTACACTAAACTATACGGCTGAACTAACAAGCTGAACTACAGGTAAGGAAAACGCATATCATCTGAGTCGATACATATACATACCTGTATATGTATAGTCGGTGATCCCGCCTCAATAATATCATATCCGATACAATATCTATAATCAGGCATCCCAAGTCGAGTGCGGATCAATCATCAGTATAGCTCGTACGTAAATCCGTCGTACGGCATCCCAAATCTGGGTACGGGTAAATATCACATTCATCATACTATTCACCTGGTATCCTCTTTACCAAATATCATGATCGGGGTACTGATCTACGTCTAGTACAATACTGATACCTCCTACGTCAAGGACCCGCTACAACGTCATGTCGTATCTCAAATACGAATCCTGCCATATCACCGAATTCACAACCTCAATACAAATCTCATTGACTCATCTCAAACCCAAGTATCATCCTCAAATCCGATGTGAACACATAGTCCCATACCCATGTGAACACATAACTATGTATTCCCGTATAAGCACAAATGAAAGAAGAAAGTATGCGAGTATGGGTGGGTGTGTGCATGCGTGGTGCGACCACTACTCTAGGGTTTCGCGACACTAAATATCCAAGAACACCAAATATCCATATTATCATCAATGTACTCAAACAATATATAAACAATATATATGTGTGTGTATACGTATTCGTATACATCACCACGAACTGCGGGGGTGCTATACGCCATCCACCCGACTTCTCCCCGTAGATATAAATCTACTCACCTGGTCCTCGCTAGCCGGTGCCGACGTCGCCACGCGCTTGCTTGTCATCTCGAAGTCCACATGGGTTACCTACATATCATAACGTACCGTGTCGTATTAAAATCCGACTCATGACCCAAAACGACACGTGAATCCCACATAGGTCAAAACCTATGGTTGCTTTCACAAATCAACCCAAAAACCCTCGACGTCGGCGTACAAACGCCAAACAATCGAGAAAACTCCCAACACACTCATTTGTATAATTACAAGCACTAATTATAATATAAAATAGCTTAAAATTCACAAAAACTCCAATTTCACTTAAAAGGTCATTTTTCCGAAAATATAGCAAGCGCAAATTACCGTTTTTGTACAAAACATGATGTTTTTAATAATTCTAGTGACCAAGATGATAACTTAATATCTTAATTATTCCATAGAAACCATTACGAAAATTTTAAACCCACAATTTAATTCGATTTCAAAAACCTAGTTTGCAATATTAACCAATTTTAACAATTTTATAGCAAAAATGCACAAACCACAATCTAGCTTGGATTTTCATGAACTAAAGTATTAAACTACACTTTAAAATGTTAATGATATCATGAATACCCTAATTAGATTTTTCTCTCAATTAACTAATAATTTTCCCAAAACCTAGTTAACAAAATTCGCATAATTAGCAAAATCATAAACTAACAATTAGCAACTAGACTAGGTTTTTTACATGACTAGAAATATTAATCTACTCTTACAAACTTGATTTATATAAGAACCAAAAACCTTAGTTCAAACCCTTTTTTTGAAATATAATGTTAAAATTAAACCCATACTTAAACACTTAAATAGCTTAGATTACAACAATGCTAACAAGGTAACAAATTGAGTAAGATTATACCTCACAAATCTTGTAGAACTCATAGAAAACTTAGCCCCTAACAACCCATCTTGATCCAAGATCCAAGCTTGATTTGGCCAAGGAAAAATGGTTAAAGTTTAAACTAGGGATTAATGAGACTTGAATTGATTTTTAATGCAATTTTTGAGATTTTTTTTAAGTGGCAAAGAGGTGAGGAAATGGGGAGGGCAGCAGCAGAATTTCGGCCAGATGAGGGAGGAAGAGGGGTGTGTGTGTGTGTGGGAGAGAAAAACATAAGTCAAAGAACACCATATATCATATGCACAAGCCCATGCTTCATTAATTATTGTTTTCTTTTCATATCATTGACCTTTGGAAGAGGCAAAGAAATGGACAGCCCCCCCTCTTTTGGTCGGCCAGAAATGTGAGGAGAGAAAGAGTGTGTGTGAGGGGTGAGTTTGGATGAGGAAAAATGATAAATGTTATACCCCATTCTCCATTAACACTAAATTCACAAATTAAGCCTTTTCTTTTCTTTTAAATTTCTAACCCGCTTTGACAAATTCATTTCAATTCAGAACCCACATGATAAAATTTTATTTAATGTGTTAAGATGCACAAAATTTGTTTCAAATCATTCCAATTTGTAATTTTCCCTAATTAAATATATTAGTGACGACTTAAAATAATATTAAAATAATTAATTTCGGAAAAATTTTCAGAAAATTTGAAATTTCACCAGTGGCTCAATGAACACCAAATACTAGCAATTATATAGCTAGAATATGTATATTTAATTTTATAATAAAGATATTTGCATTTTGACTTTTTACAGAAACCCCCCTTATTTTACCGTTTTTTTTGAAATTTCACCGAAACGATTTTCAAAACGTTACAATCTCACTCTATAAAAATAGACATACAGATATATCAATTTGAAATTGGTGCATAACAGCGGATATTCAAAACCAAATATTTGTCGTCCGGCAAACTACCTAGGTGATTTCCTCAAATATCACCAATTACAATGAATCCCGATACAATGAGGATGATCACCTAATTCCCAATAACTTACTCCCAATCATCATCTGTAAAACCATACAGATGTGAGAATCAAACCTGGTAAATACATACCCTGGAGTAAGGACTAATTGGGAAATCAGTTTTCTATTAACAGTACACAGTGAAACTGAAATATTGGAATGTTTCGTTGTGGTATCCGGGTATACTTAGTAATGCCTCTTCCATTATCCAGATTCACAACTGTAACCGTATATCTCTTTGCCATCTCTCCAAATCCCTTTATATGCCTTTAGTCATTACCTTCTGTACACCCCTTTAGGCCAAATGGTTTTCTTCCTTCCCTACCGTTCGGCACCAGCCTATGGTTTGGAAGAAGACCATCCAATAAGCATAATGGGTGTACTGTCCTAATCTTTGGAGCACTCGAAATGCGAGAGAAGGTGAAAATAAAAGACAACCGAATAAACCTTATTCCTATTTCTCCTGAATCAGAATCTATCCCCGAACTGGAACAAGTTCCTTTCGAGTTCGTATATAACCATACGATGGAGTATCCAATCAACTGTGGATCTTCGTAGTGATACGGAGTGTCCTGTAGAAACACAAAGGTGAAGTGGGAGTGGTAATGAAATACTTGGTTTGGTCGTGAATAGCAGTCGCAATTTACTTTGCCCTCTTACTAATCCTTTGATATGTCTTTACTTTATACCTTTTGTACACCTTAATTAGGCTAATTGGTTTTCTTCATTCCCTACCGTTCAGCACCAGCCTAAGGTTTGGAAGAAGACTATCCAATTTGCGTAATAGGTGTACTATCTCCTAAACCAAGGAGTACTCGCAACCTGAGAGAATGTAAAAGGAAAAGACAACTGAATAGTCCTATTCGTTTTCTCCAGAACCGGAAACCATCCTCGAATAAATTCTTTCGAGTTCGTATATAACCATACGATGGTTTTGTCCAATGGAAGTGGACGTTCGTAGTAATACGGGGTGTTCTGGAGAAAAGTGTAAAAGTAGGAGTGGCAATGAGGTTTGCAACTCTGACAATCCAAAAGCCAATGTTTAAGAAGGTTCGGTTAATTTTGGTCACTGAGTCATAGTCTAGGGTCGGTCCATGGTCGCTGCCAAAGAGAGAGAGAAAAGAAACACTCATCGTGCACTCTAACCTAGATCAGAATGGTTATCACTTTATCTAATCAGGAAACCTCCTACTGTAACGTCAAATTCTCCTCCAAACCTGAAAAAAGAATTAGTCGGGATCACCCGAGGAGTAAACCAACTCATCAGTGGGAATCGGGATCCAACTATCATCGCATGATAACGTGACGGAATCCGCTCACGTTATCACACTCCAGAAGGTATGCGCATATCTGGCAAGTTTCAGTTTCTTTAGAAACTCCCGATGTGATTTTTGCCCCATGCTCTTATGACCTTGACTAAGGCCAACAAATCTTAAGTCACATGTCAAGTTCTACCCGTCATTGTCCAGGTTAATTTGAACCCACCCGTACAAGCCCTTCACTAGGGCCAACAAGGCTATACGACTGTCTCAAACGAACGCATCTATCTATGCTGCATATGAATATCCAATAGCTACCAAACACTGTGCCTTGACTATGGCCAACAAACACAGCTTGAATACTATTGACTATCCAAATGAAATGACGGAGGGCTACGAATGGTTTCTGGCGAAAACCTTTAACGTAATGAACTTGATATCGTTGAAGGAGCCGAATAGCTTTTTAGAAAAATATAGTGACGAAAACCTTTGCTAAAGAGGTCACTCCCGGTGAAGGGATCTCGGCTCTTTCCCCGTAGAATGAGGTGCAGAATATTCCAACTGAATACCACGATGCAAAGCAAAAGTAAAGGACTATAGTGAAGTTATTGCCCGGACGCAAACATCTGTCCATGGGGTCAGTCCCGGTGAAGGGATCTCGGCCCTTGCCTCGTCGATTGAGGTGCAAGATATTCCAACTGAATACCACGATGCAAAACAAAAGAGAACGTCCTTGCTATAACAGCTTTTTGAAAATTGTTCCAATAACATCAGAATAGGTTTGTTTAGCTTGCATTGATCTGAATCAATGCAGTCCCATCAATTGATCACACCAATAAAGAATGAAAATAATGATGTACTAATATGCCATCCACATTCGCCACTGGGTCCCGTCATTACCTGTTAGGTTACTTAACTAACGACAGAGCGGGGACTGGACGAGCGCGGATGCAAAACATATACAACATCTACTAGTATATATATCAATATATAATATTCGCTCAAGGCGTGATAAAATGCAACATCACTGAAATGTAATAAGCATCATAGAACAATACAGATATTTGGGATCCCCGGGCTTCATAGAGCCGCTACTAAAACCCGACGTTCCCCTGGTCGTGTGGATAGCCTGTGCAATGAAATCCTAGACCCCTACGGGCGCAGCAAGTTACCCTCCAAAACCTGAAGCGAGGCAGCCCCCTTCAGCAACGTGAATGGACCACCCAGCACTTCACGAAATCCGGCAACTTGGGTACCCCTCCTGGGTCAACCTGTACCCCCTACGAGTGCGGCGAATAGCCCGCCAATTCTAGAGTAAAGCCCCCTCCGTCTCAATGCCATGAGATGCGGGCCCGTTTACCTCTAGAATGCGGCTATCCGTGCACCCCTCCGCGGAGTAATCCTAGTACAGAAAGTAAAATATACAACCGGTACAACGACATTACCCCGGTCGTGCCCCAAAAGAATAATATACAAACAGGCAGTGACGGCAGTCCACATGTCGGACGCTCGCCCCGCAAAATCAAACGTACATAAATAACCAAACTGTACTACCATTGCATCCAGGCAATCCCCTACGACCAATCCGCAACATCACAGCACAACATAGAACATCAACGTGATTGTCACGTTCGCAAATCCGTCTAAAAGGGCTATAGCAGATAGACTGGATTTACCGATCGAGTGACATTCACGGTCGCAGATATAATGTAAATACTGTGAACTAACATGTTTAAAATTTTCGATCGATCAAATTTACCCAAGTGGGCCCCAAGTACAACTGTAGCACTCAGAGAAAATCTGGGCCCAAAAAGAATATCCCAAAACCCCCATTTCCTAACCAGAAGCCTACTGTGAAAATATGGTGCAAAGATAACACTTTCCCACCGCGGAACCGCAGCCAAACCAGGGGTTTGGCCGTGTTTCCGCGGTCGTACTGAGGAATCATTGCATCGAATTTTCCCAGAATGCTTAGAATTCCCTGAACTTATTTCTGCAATGTACTGAAAAAATTTTAGAGCCAAAAAAATTTCGACAAAAACTTGTGCACTAGAAAATACGGTTTTTAGGATTTTTGTTCGATCGAGTTCTAAACATACTAGAGAAAGCTATACTAGGTTAATGGCGAGGCTCTGATACCACTGTAAGTGCACGGCGGCGCCCCGGCCGTCAATCCGACGTCGGAGTGCGGAAACGAAAAACTTTTCAAACTAGAAAACCGGCACCACCGCGCACTAGAATCCCGGATCGGGCTATTAACCTAATCCTAGCAAACAATAGAAATAGTAGAGAAGCTATACCAAGCGATCCGTGTCCTTCGGTCTTCGCCTCCACTCCGATCTCTTCGCGGAATATCCGGTCGTCGCCTCCTCGTCGAAACGGGCACCACATCGCCGGGTTCTTTTACGGGCTCCCACCTCTGGACCGAGGTAACTCGGGCATGAAGTTGACGAGTCGACGTGCCCAAGAAATGCTGTAGGCTAGTGTAGAATCACTTTGTCTCAATGGGGTGAAGTTGCCTTTGACGGAGGAATGAAACAATGAACTTTGGAGAGGTGTTAGGAATTTAGCAAGCAAGCCAAATGAGATGATAGATTTTCCCTCATACAAAAATGAAAACCTCTCTCCCTCTCTCCCAAAGTGGCCGGCCCCTCAATAATAGAATGGTGGAGAGAAAAAGGAATAATACATGAAGGGAGGTGAGAGTAGTAAAATCAAAGGGTGACCATAACCAAATATGATGATAACAATATCATATCAATTTCTAATCCTTTCTAATCTCATTTAATGCAAGTGAGTGGATGGAAAAAGAATCTCATCATGAAGCCACAAATGCAAATAACACCCTCCACAAAGATAATTTGCACAACTGCAAATAACCCCCTCCATCGGAAAAGTCCGGCCGAGAAGGAACAAAGGAAAACTGGCCGGAACGGAATGCAAACTGGCAACTTCAGAAAACTAATCCCGTAATAAATTACAGGAAAACCCCGCGACTGTATATACATACCCGCATTGTATTTCCACTGAATACAAATGCTATGAGACAAAATCTACACTGTACAATACTAGGATCCGGCTTAAACCAAAGCCCGCTAGTATTATCCGTCTGATCATGATCCATGCAATACCGTACGTATCTGATCGAACCCTGCCATATCTCCATACGGCCTCTACAGCGTTTCGCCCGAAACTGGAGAAACTGTTCTGTGGGGGACTCTAAAGGCTCGTCAATACTTTGGCTGTGGATTTAACCACTAGCACGTCAGAGGTAATAGCCTGTACGTGACGGGCTACCAGGTATTGACCAAAAGGGACGTCGATGAGCGAACTCATCCTGACACCCTACTGAGCTTGTCAGTGACAATATCCGTATAGTCCGGTCCGTTCGTCTATGAGCATCGCATGGCGGGCCTATGGGGTTGGTAAAAGTCAGACCCCCAAAAGCGGTACAAGTCGTGTAGGAGTGTAGCCCAGAACACACTGAGATACTACTGGAATACCTACTAGTAAATCTCCTTCCTTGGCCAAGGACTTCATGTAATTGCTCTCCTAGACACAGCGCTACCTCACCCCCAATACCGGGAGAGACGAACCCATGCAGATACGCTCACTGCCTCCATGTGCCTCGGGACTGTACCCAACTAAAACCTGTTTGCACGTCTCCTTTGAGCGTGGTAGGGTAGTAATCAAAGCAAAGTGGGAACTCACACGAGACAAATGACGATCTCAGGTCGATGAACTAACCTGTACACATGTCACCAGGGAACTGCTATCTGACGTATGGTATAATACCAACTAGCATGATCCCGGCGAGTCATGTCCGGTGTACTCATAACCCAATGAGTACCTGTATACATCTTAGGTGGACCAACTGACACCAGTGGCTTCTGAGACCGGCCACCGCTCCTCATCGGGGTCTCGACTGTATACACTAGTCTACTCTGGAGTATCGATGCCCTGTCTCAAAACTCCCATGACTAGGGACCTTTTAATGATGTTCTTATAGACCCCAGCTCCCACGTATATGATCGCTCTCATACTGCTGGCAGTCAAGCAAGAATCCTAGGGGCTCTATCAACGTGCAATAGTGACCTGTAAGGTCACCTAAAGCAGTACACGATGATAAATATAAACCAGATAGCATACTATCATCTTGAGTAAGACTGTCCTACCGGCATAGGTCTTCCCTCAATCATTGCAATCACATGCCTGTGATCGAATAATTGACTCTGAGGGCACTTTATCCAACAAAATCCACGTCCAAAGGGAGAAACAACCACCACAATAGATATACGACACCGTAGCGAAGAAATAAAAGACGACATAAGTAAAACTGCATAAAAGACATCCAAGTCTCCAAAATACACAATATCGTACTCACATCAAGTCTCTAATTCAATACATGAAAATGGTAGATGGAGAGTATAGGGTACAAAGATATACAAAGAGCATCATCAGATAACCGCAAAACCCACCTATAGCAAAACTGCACGCAGTCAGCCGAAGCGGTATCCGCTGCAAAAGATGATATGATGGTAGAAGCTCTGCTTCGACTACTCTGAAGAACAACATGCAAACCCTGTGGCACAACGGGGGTGAGTTGCCAACTCGTGAATAGTAAATAACATATGCAGGTAATCGCAAGTATGCACATACAACGTGAATCTAACACATGCAAGCTAACAACAATAAAAGGCCAGAGGTATGCAACAGTCATGAAAGGTACTCTATCAGTTACGACTAATACATGAAGCAATAACATGGCAATATGTATATGCAACAGTCATGAAAGGTACTCTATCAGGTACTACAAATACATGAAGCAATGCATATAATATAAATGCGGAGTATGGGATAAAACATGTCATCCTCACAGAATCCTGATATCGTGGCAAGATCAAAGTCCATCAAGACAATCTTAATCCTAAATTTCCTCAAATCATCCCCCAAATTGGCCTTCATTTCCTGTAAGTCTCATATATCCTGAGTGTCCAATATCAAGTAAATCTCATATAACCAGTATCCAATATCGAGTAAGTCTCATGAAACCTGAGTGTCCGATATCTACACCCAAACACATCATGAAAACAAGTGTCTAGCATCGACACATAAATACTCATCCCTGAGGCACCGTCACCTGGGACTGACCCTCCGATGTCATGTAAGTACATCCTATGGAACCTGAGTGTGCACCACCCGTTATCGACAAGGCATGTGCGTACATAATCTCGATCGGTATCCCCCAGATATCCGTTGAGTCCAAATACTATCACTGGTTGGCACACGCCCCCAGCCAGGCTCATCGGCATATACCGTCGATCTTCTTGCCCCGGAGAATCAACCGGGTTCCACCATGTACCCGCACACGGCCCACTCACTCCTCGCATGGGGTAATATATAAGCTCAGAACCGAGAAATTTCATGGTGGAAGCTGAAATATCATATCAAGAGAAACCTGGTTTTTCAAATAATGCATAATTTCATGAAACTAGCACGGTTCTCAAATCCAGAAAACATCAGGAATCAATAATCATAATTGCATAGATCATTATATATGTGTACATATATTGTTAGTTGTATGTATGCCCTAGAGGCCAGTATTGTACAGATGATGTATATTATATTGGATGCTTCGACATATAGAGAGAGGACTTTCTTGCTCGATATGATAGTATGTTATCTGGTTGCTCTTTATCTTAACATGTATACTTGTTTCTTCATACTGTCTTATAGTTACATGTTGGTAAAGCCCTTAGGATGTGTACTTGACTACCAGGACTATGATGCAGATCATACTAGTGGGGCCATGGTAGTCTATAAGTACATCCTTTAATGTCCCTAGTCGTGGGTATATCGAGACGGGGCATCGATATACCAGAGTAGACTAGCGTATACGCTTCTCGACCTATGCGATGGGCGATGGATGATCCCATATCCATTGGTGTTTGACATCACGGATGGTATTCCGGTGCTCAGTGGACACTGGGTACACTGGACAGACTCGCCGAGAACTCCCAAATGGTATTATACCTCACGTCAGATGGCAGTTCTCTGGTGACACTTGTGCAGGTTAGTCTGTAGACCCGAGATCGTCATAGAGTCTTGTGTGATTCCCACTGTGCTTTGATTTCCACCTTACCACGTCCAAGAGGGCGTGGAAAACAGTGGTTTTTGTTTACAGTCCTTAGTCACATAGAGGCAATGAGCGATAGGAAGGGTTTCGTCTCTCCCGGTATTGGGGGTTGATGTTGCGCTGTGCTCGATTGGCCATAACAGGGAAGTGCCTGGCCAGGGCTGATTTAGAGATTTACTGGTAAGTGTTACCAGTAGTTTCTCGACCCGTTATGAGCCTCACATCGGCACGACTTATCGGTTATTGGGGTCTGACGTTTACCACCCACAGACTTGATATGCGACATATCAGACGAGGAAACTGGACTGTACGACAAATGTTACTATTAGGCTTTTACAGGAGTTGGAGCAGGCTTGCTTGCTGATCTTCTGATCGCTCAATACCCGGTTAGCCGTTACGTCCAGCTAGTACCGCTGATGGCTTGTGGGTGCTTGATGTGATCATCACCTACTGCCGGCGTATTGACGAGTCTTTAGAGTGCAACATAGACGTTTTACTGGCTCAGGGGAAACGAAATAGGAGCGCTTATGTGATATGTGCGGGACCTAGAATAATGCGTGTAGCTGATACCGTATTCTATTCTCGCGACTTTTTGTATCGGTCGGTTATATGTGATATAGTCGGGTTATCGAATCAAGTGTTGATTCGATAAGTCGATACATTGGATGTTAGTCGGTTATATGAGATATAACCGGATTATTAAGTCAAGTGTTGATTTAATAATTTAGTGTATAATTGTTTATATGATATACTAATTTACATTAACTAACATTTGTTCACTTAAGGATTTTTCTCACATGTGCACAACTTTAATATATATATGTGATATATTTTAAAATGTGTTTTCTTTTTGTATCATGGTTGTTGATAGAACATTCATGGGTGTATAAGACTTACACCATGCTATTTGTTATGTTGGGTTTAATATTTAAAGTAATTACAAAATTAAAGGAAGATTTGAAAAATGCATGAAGCTTGTGGAAGCTTGTGGATGCATTGATTAAGTCCACTGAGTTTGTTTTTACTTTGGATATTTGTTAACCTAACTATCACACTTAGCCATGGTTAGGTCTCTACATGAGTTAGTATATGATACTCACTCACCATAGTTAGCTCACTCACTTGATCATTATCCTCATCTCATTATTTGTTCATCTTCTTTCTTGAGCTCAAAAGCTCTCTAGGTTTTGATTAAGTGAGAAATAAATGTGAAATAAATAATTCTAAGGTGTACCCACTTCCTATTTCCTCATCCTATACTAGACTGGAACTTTAGTTTAGGGTGTTTGCTTCACTAATTCTCTAGTTAGTGAAGAAGAAGCTTGAGTTCGTATTCCCTCGACGTAATCATCTTCGGCCTCGAAGACTTCAAGTAAGGACGCTCCTTCTGCCTCGTGATGCCATGCAAGAGCCCGGGAGGACCATGATCGCAGCGAAGGGAATACAACAAGGAGCTTTTGAAGTGAAGGACCATCTAAAAAGGTTGTATTTCGTATTCACTTAGTCATAAAAGATATTTACTTGCATGTGTAACCCTAATTATCTAGCAAAGATCCTGGCTTTGGGTTGTTCGGCACGTCTAAAATTTTATTCGGGCATGGTTAATGCCTTATTAACCCTTGTAAGAGTGCCTAGGAACCCTACAGTGGTATCCGAGCCTAGCTAGAGAATTAGGCGACGTGTTTAGGAAGTTAAAACTCCGATCGGCCGATACGACGAAATAGACCCCCTCTCTGGAAATTTTGTAAAAATGTGTTTTTTCTGCATTAAAAATACTCAATAAATCAGCAGGGAATTATAAGTATTGCTGTGAAAAACGAGCATGTAATTCGTACGGACCACCGCGGAACTGTGGCAATACCTTGCTTGTGCCGCGGATCCGCGGCCGTACAGTTGAATTGGTCTTTGATTTTGGCACAATAATATCCATAGCTGTTACTGCACATTCCTGGGTATTTTTAATCAGACTCAAGTTTTAGTGTTCTAGGGATTATTTTTTATTCGTTGATTCGATCGGAAAATTTCATTTCGTTCTTTTTCTGGATAATTTAGAAAGTATTAAAAATGTTCGAACGGATATCATTAACTCACTTTTTCCCGACACGAAAAACTTTCAAGTGTTGAATTTTTCTTGAGTTTAAATCTTTCGGAAAAACGTGCAAGTAACACGATGGACCCTCTAGAAGAACACAAACCTTAACTCGATTATGTGACCATCTGAACCGCCTCTAAACCTTAGGGTTTGGGGCAGTACGGCTTGCCACATGTGAGGCGTTGGCTTGACCCGTCTACGGCTGGACCATCGGTACTGTGACGTATTCTGGGATGAACTCCGCTCAAGTGTTGAGCTATTTAGGAAATCTTGGGTATTTGATTATTCGATTGGAAAGTTTAATACTGTCTATTTATCTGGAATGTGATACAATATGTGGAATTCATATAGTTAGGCATGAAATGCGAAGTATGAGATATTTCGGATTTATGATGTCTAAAGAGATTGTGGATTCCAAATGTTGTAGTTTTACACTTTCTTTTCTGTGACCATAAGCGTAGTATGTGGTGTATCGCCGGCTTTGTTGCTATACATAAACGACAGTCGGGATACGCATGCTTGCTTACGTTGATAATATGAGATATTATGTGTTGCTGTGATATGTTATATTGGATCGTCGTGTTCTGAATAGGTGGGGGGTTTATATGAGATGAGGGTTTTTATTTTCATTCATGTAAAATTCATTGTATGTAATATTCTTTTAATGGGGCACTTCTGGGATGAGGATGATGTCACCATTGTATATTATTTACTTTTCCGCATTAGGTAGACCCAAGGAGGAGAGCACAAGTATCCGGGTTCTAGAGTCCAGTGGGAGACCAACTCAAGGAGTCGAGTCCGGGTCTTCTAACTCTAGAATTGGAAGGGTTGCTTGCCGCTCTCGTAGGGGTCTAGGGGTGTGGGTTTGGCTATTCATCGCGACCGTGGAATCCGTGTTTTATAAAGGCTCAAAATAAAACACGGACCTCCTAGTATATCCATTATTTCATATGATTCTTCTGCTGCGATATCTGTATTGTGATCATTTGATATGTTGTGATAAATACTGTATATAGTATATATGATATATTATATAAACATTACTTATCTTTTACACCCGCGCTAGCCCTGCCCCGCTCTGCCGTTAGTTACCTAACCTAACGGTGCACGAGGGGACTTTGAGGCGAATACAGATTGCATAAGTGTACGTCGTATTTATCTGTGATGTTTAGGTGACTTAAATGATGGGACTTCATTAATATGATTAATGAAATAAAAGAAACATAAAAGATGTTGTAGAATCATATTTTCAAAAAGCTTAGCTACAGTTTTGCTTTGCATAGCGATATATATGATATATCCTGCACCTTATTCGATGAGGAAAGAGCCGATATCCTTTTACCGGGAATGACCTCTTTAGCAAAACTGGCAGATGCTACAACACTCGGTTTGTCTTTTGATTGCTTTTGGAGTTTTTGCTTTTCATAGCGATATATATGATATATCCCACACCTTATTCCATAAGGAAAGAGCCGAGATCCCTTTACCGGGAGTGACCTATTTAGCAAAACTAATGAAAGCCTCAAAATCACTCCATTTCAAAATTCACTCGATTCTACAACGATATCAAGTTCATTACGCAATAGGTTATCAGAAAAACCTGTCGTAGCCCTCCGTCATTTCAGATAAGTTGTATATAGTATTCATGCTGCATTTGTTGGCTTTCGTCAAGGTGTAGTGTGCGGTAGCTATATGCTGCTTATCTGCTGCATATGATGCGATTGGATTAGGGTAGTCGTACGGCTTTGTTGGCTTTCGTCAAGGGTCGTGCTGGTGGGTTTAATTCAGTCAAGAAATGTACGGGTTGAACTTGACTAGCGGGCTATGCTTTGTTGGCTTTCGTCAAGGTCATAGCATGTTAGGGGCAAAATATTATCGGGAATTTCAAGTGTTGAAATTTAAAATGAGATTGCATACCTTCTATGAGATAGTTGGATCCTGATACCCACTGCGAGTAATTGTTACTCCTGGGAGAGTTTTACACAGGACAATTGGCCAATCAGGTAGGTGTCTAGAAAGGTGACAATGGGGTTACGCCTATAGGGAAACGAGGTTTATTTTAATTAGGTCCGTGCGAAAGCACAGGGAACCTCCCTCAAAGTACCGACACTGGCCTGGCTGAAACATTGGCGAAATTGTAGGGTGTAATTAATCCCGGCTAGTCTTTCCTTTTGGGGTTTGAAGGAAGATTTGATAAAAACAGTGGGAGCCATCCTGATTAGATAAAATAATAACCAATCTGATCTTGCAAGAGCATACGCTAAGGTGTTTTCTTCTCTCTCTCTTCAGGTAGCGACCATATCATGCCTTAATCAAGATAATAATATGGATGTATTGACCGAACCCGCATGTTATACTGTGCTGGGGAACGTTGGTTCCGTTCTTTCTTATAAGAGCTATAGGACTGAACAGGATATAGGGGAATACCAGGATTCCCATGCCACCCGAATGAAGAAAGTACATGTTGATGCATTTTCTTCGGGTGTGTTCGTTACGGAGAACTATTTCTCCATTTTTTTACGTCCTGGGTATTAGATACCGGGTCAGGATCCCATATATGTAATCAGTTACATGGGCTGAGGAAAGGTAGAGAACTTGGAGAATGTGATAAAGACATAAGGGTTGGAAATGGTGCAATTGTTGCAGCTAAAACCGTCGAGGAATATCACCTTGTATTACCAACTGTTAATACATTGATTCTAAACGAATGCTATTACATTCCGAACCTGATATGCAACATTATATCAGTATCTTTATTGAGTAAAGAGGGTTATAATTTTGTATTACAGGATAATATTATGAACATTTTCCTGAACCAAAAGTTGGTTAGATCAGGCACGTTGTGCAATGACATTTATGTTCTAAATCAATCAACAGTTCTGAGCATAACAAACACACAAAAGAGGAAGAGTTCAGAAATGAACGAATCCTTCTTGTGGCATTGTAGACAAGGTCATATAAATGCGACACGGCTAGCTAAGTTGCATAAGGATGGATATTTGAAACCATTCGAATTTTTATCTTATGACACTTGCCAGTCGTGTCTCAAACGCAAGATGACCAAAACTCCGTTTACAGGACACGGAGAAAGAGTTACTAAACTCTTGGGACTGATACATAGCGATGTATGCGGTCCCAGATCTACACATGCCAGGGATGGTTCTTCGTACTTCATTACATTCACTGACGATCTCTCAAGATACGGACATGTGTTCTTGATAAAACACAAGTCTGAAGCTTTTGAGAAATTTAGAGAATATAAACAAGAAGTCGAGAACCAAAACGGGAAAAGTATTAAAATCCTTCGATCTGATCAAGGAGGTGAATACTTAAGCATTGAATTCCTGGACTTCCTAAAAGAGAATGGGATTCACTCTCAGCTGACTCCTCCATATACACCACAGCACAACGGTGTATCAGAACGGAGGAACTGCACCCTATTAGATATGGTGCGCTCTATGATGAGCACAGCTGAGTTATCTATTTCCTTCTGGGGGTATGCGCTAGAGACATCCATACATCTATTGAATATGGCCCCCACCAAATCTGTGCCTACCACTCCATATGAGATATGGAAAGGGAAGAGACCATGTCTTAATTATGTTAAGATATGGGGTTGTCCAGCCTATGTCAAACGACAAAATTCGGACAAACTCGAGGCACAGTCTGTTCTATGCAAATTTGTAGGATATCCCAAGAATTCACAAGGGTATATCTTGTACCACACTAAGGAACAAAGGGTGTTTGTTTCTCGGCATGCCACCTTTTTAGAAAAAGGAATTTCTTGAAAAAGAGATTAGTGGTCATGAGGTAGAACTGGAAGAGGTTCCAGCTACAAAAGCTGCAACAGAAGATCTGGTGGAACCAGAGGGTTCGGTAGTTCCCGATGAACCCCAGCCACTCCGCCGATCTAGTAGGATTCCTCACCCACTTGAGAGATACTACGGTTTTCTCATGGATGGTGGGAACGAGGATTGCATCATGGAGGATGATGACCCAACTAGCTTCGAGCAGGCCATCATGAGTGGGGACTCAGTGAAATGGATGGATGCAATGCGGTCCGAGATGGAATCCATGTACACCAAAAAAGTATGGACTTTGGAAGATGCTCCTAAAGGGGTAAAACCCATTGGGAGCAAGTGGATCTTCAAGAAAAAACTTGGTGTAGATGGGAAAGTGGAGACTTTCAAAGCTGGACTTGTTGCAAAGGGTTTTTGTCAAAGACCAGGTGTGGACTATGACGAAACCTTTTCTCCAGTGGCTATGCTTAAATCCATCCGGATCATGCTTGCATCGCTGCATATCATGACTACGAAATCTGGCAAATGGATGTTAAAACAGCCTTTCTAAACGGTGATTTAGAAGAGAGCGTGTACATGCCAGAGGGCTTCATAGCTATTGGGAGCAGCGGGAAGGTGTGCAAGCTTCTTAAATCAATTTATGGATTAAAGCAAGCATCGCGGAGTTGGAACATCTGATTTGACGCCGTTATCAAAGAGTTTGATTTCGTCAAAAACGTAGATGAACCTTGTATCTACAAGAAAGTAGCAGAGAGTAAGGTTGTCTTTCTCGTATTGTACGTGGACGACATACTCTGGATAAGAAATGACATTCCTATGCTGCAATCGGTCAAGCTCTTCTTATCAAAAAGATTCTCAATGAAAGATCGAGGGGATGCCTCCTACATCTTGGGGACTAAGATCTATAGAGATAGATCCAAACGGATACTGGGATTTTCCCAATCTTGGTACATTGACACCACACTAAAGCGGTTTAGTATGGAAGAGTCCAAACGTGGGTTTTTACCCACGATCTCAGAGCTCACTCTCTCCAAAGAGATGTCTCGAAAGACTGATTTGGAGAGAGCTCGCATGCAAGTGATACCCTATGCTTCGGCAGTAGGCTCTATCATGTACGCGATGCTATGTACCATACCCGATGTAGCACACTCACTAAGTATAGTGAGTAGGTATCAAGCTGATCCTAGAGAGAGTCACTGTACAGCTGTGAAGAGCATTCTCAAGTACATACGAAGGACTAAAGAGTTGCTCTTGGTGTAAGGTAACGGAGAACTCCAAGTGGAGTCCTTTACCGATTCGATCTTCCAGAGTGATAAGGACGACTCTAAGTCGCACTCAGGATTTGTCTTTACCATTTACGGAGGGGCGGTTAGCTGGAAGAGTTCCAAGCAGGAAACTGTGGCAGACTCGACGATGGAGGCTGAATACATCGCTGCCAACGATGCTGCCAAAGAGGCTGTCTGGATCAAGAAATTCATTACTGAACTTGGAGTGGTTCCATCCATTGAACATCCAATACCTTTGTATTGTGATAACAATGGAGCGGTGGCTTTCGCCAAGGAACCCATGTCCCATCAGCGATCCAGGCATATTCTGAGGCGGTATCACCTGATCCGGGAGACAGTAGATCGCCGGGAGATCGAGGTCAGGAGGGTTGACACGAAGAACAACACTGCGGATCCACTCACGAAGACCATTCCCCAGATACAGTTTGAGAGACTCTTCGGGATGCTTGGTATGCGATACTACAGCAGCTGGCCCTAGTGCAAGTGGGAGATTGTTAGTTGTATGTATGCCATAGAGGACAGTATTATACAGATGATGTATATTATATTGGATGCTTGGACATATATAGAGAGGACTTTCTTGCTCGATATGATAGTATGCTATCTGGTTGCTCTTTATCTTAACATGTATACTTGTCTCTTGATACTGTCTTATAGTTACATGTTGGTAAAGCTCTTAGGATGTGTACTTGACTACCAGGACTACGATGCAGATCATACTAGTGGGGCTATGGTAGTCCATAAGTACATCCTTTAATGTCCCTAGTCATTGGTATATCGAGACGGGGCATTGATATACCAGAGTACACTAGCGTATACATTTCTCGACCCATGAGATGGGCGATGGATGATCCCATATCCATTGGTGTTTGACATCAGAGATGGTATTCGGTTGCTCACTGGATACTGGGTACACTGGACGGACTCGCCGAGAACTCCCAGATGGTATTATACCTCACGTCAGATGGCAGTTATCTGGTGACACTTGTGCAGGTTAGTCTGTAGACCCGAGATCGTCAAAGTGTCCTGTGTGATTCCCACTGTTCTTTGATTTCCACCTTACCACATCCAAGAGGGCGTGCAAAACGGTGTTTTTTGGGTACAGTCCCGAGTCACATGGAGGCAATGAGCGATAGGAGGGGTCTTGTCTCTCCCGGTATTGGGAGTTGATGTTGCGCTGTGCTCGATTGGCCATAACACGGAAGTCCCTTGCCAGGGCTGATTTAGAGATTTACTGGTAAGTGTTACCAGTAGTTTCTCGACCCATTATGAGCCTCACGTCTGCACGACTTATCGGTTATTAGGGTCTGACGTTTACCATCCCTAGACTTGATATGCGACATATCAGACGAGGAGACCGGACAGTACGGCAAGTGTTACCGTTAGGCTTTTACAGGAGTTGGAGTGGGCTTTCTTGCTGATCTTCTGATCGCTCAATACTCGGGTAGCCGTTACGTCCAGCTAGTACCGCTGACGGCTTGTGGGTGCTTGATGAGATCATCACCTACTGCTGGCGTATTGACGAGTCTTTAGAGTCCTACATAGAGGTTTTACTGGCTCATGCGAAACGAAATAGGAGCGCATATGTGATATGTGCGAGACCGAGAATAATGCGTGTATGTGATACCGTATTCTATTCTCGCGACTTTTTGTATCGGTCGGTTATATGTGATATAGCCGGGTTATCGAATCAAGTGTTGATTTGATAATTCGATACATTGGATGTTAGTCGGTTATACGAGATATAACCGGATTATTAAATCAAGTGTTGATTTAATAATTTAGTGTATAATTGTATATATGATATACTAATTTACATTAACTAACATTTGTTCACTTAAGAATTTTTCTCACATGTGCACAACTTTAATATATATATGTGATATATTTAAAAATGTGTTTTCTTTTTGTATCATTGTTGTTGATACAACATTCATGGATGTATGAGACTTACACCATGCTATTTGTTATGTTGGGTTTAATATTTAAAGTAACTACAAAATTAGTGGAAGATTAGAAAAATGCATGAAGCTTGTGGAAGCTTGTGGATGCATTGACTAAGTCTACTAAGTTTGTTTTTACTTTGGATATTTGTTAACCTAACCATCACACTTAGCCATGGTTATGTCTCTACATGAGTTAGTATATGATACTCATGTTGGAGATAGTGCCCTCAGAGTCAATTATTGGATCACAGGCACGTGATTGCAATGATTGAGGGAGGACCTATCCCGGTAGGACAGTCTTACTCAAGATGATAGTATGCTATCTGGTTTACCTTTATCATTGTGTACTGCTTTAGGTGACCTTACAGGTCACTATTGCACGTTGATAGAGCCCCTAGGATTCTTGCTTGACTGCTGGCAGTATGAGGGCGATCATATACGTGGGAGCTGGTAGTCTATAAGCACATCCTTAAAAGGTCCCTAGTCGTGGGAGTTTCGACACAGGGCATCGATACTCCAGAGTAGACTAGTGTATACAGTTGAGACCCCGACAAGGGGCGGTGGCCGGTCTCACAAGCCACTGGTGTCCGTTGGTTCACCTAAGATGTATACATGTGCTCATTGGGTTATGAGTACACCGGACATGACTCGCCGGGAACATGCTAGTTGGTCTTATACCTGACGTCAGATAGCAGTTCCTTGGTGACATGTGTACAGGTTAGTTTATCGACCTGAGATCGTCATTTGTCTCGTGTGAGTTCCCACTGTGCTTTGATTACTACCCTACCACGCTCAAAGGAGACGTGCAAACAGGTTTTAGTTGGGTACAGTCACGAGCCACATGGAGGCAGTGAGCGGATCTGCAGGGGTTCGTCTCTCCCGGTATTGGGGGTGAGGTCACGCTGTGTCTAGGAGAGCCATTACATGAAGTCCTTGAACAAGGCAGGAGATTTACTGGTAGGTATTCCAGTAGTATCTCAGGGTGTTCTGGGCTACACTCCGACACGACTTGTACCGCTTTTGGGGGTCTGACTCTAACCAACCCCCTAGGCCTGCCATGCGATGCTCATAGAAGAACGGACCGGACTGTACGGATATTGTCACTAACAGGCTCAGTAGGGTGTCAGGATGAGTTCGCTCATCGACGTCCCTTTTTGTCAATAGCTGGTAGCCCGTCACGTATGGCTAATACCTCTGACGTGCTAGTGGTTAAATCCACAGCCATAGTATTGATGAGTCTTTAGAGTCCCCCACAGACAGTTACTCAAGTTTCGGGCGAAACGTTATAGAGGCCGTATGGAGATATGGCAGGGTTCGATCAGATACGTGCGGTATTGCACGGATCATGATCGGACGGTTAATACTACAGGCCGTATGGATATATGGCAGGGTTCGATCAGATACGTGCGGTATTGCACGGATCAGGATCGGACGGATAATACTAGCAGGCTTTGGTTTAAGCCGGATGCTAGTATTGTACAGTGTAGATTTTGTCTCATTGCATTTGTATTCGGTCTGAATACAAATGCGGGTATGTAATACAGTAGCGGTGTTTTCCTGTAATTTATTACGGGATCAGTTTTCCGAAGTTGCCAGTTTGTTTTCAGTTTTCAGCCATATTTCTTTGTATCTTTCATTGGCTGAAGATTGGTGGAGGAGGGCTTATTTGCATTTATGCAAATAAGCTTTTTTGGAGGGTGTTATTTGCATATTGTGGTATCATGATAATTCCTCCACCATTTGACTTCATTTGACTTCTTCTTTTCATCATGGCTTGACTTTTGGAGTCATCATGGTTGTTGATGATTAGGTTGTTGGAGTGTTGGTTTTGGAGCAATCATGGTTGTTGTTGATTGGTTGATGGAGTGTGAGTTTTAGTGGGTGATCATTTCCTTTTTCATGATAACCCTTTTCTCTCTCTTGTTTTGGGCTCACTCCTTTGTGATACACACACTCCCTCTCTCATTCTCCTCTCCCCATTCACTTTAGCCGGCCAAGCTCTTTGGAGGGCTGCCCAATTTTTGGACGGGGGATTTTTGGTTCTCTCATGCTTGCAAAAATCCCCAAGTTCATCACAAAATTCCACAAGTTCATTTCCTCTAAAAAAGGCAACTTCCAATACCCCAAATGAGACATAGTTTTCTACACTATATTCTACAGCAAACCATGGGCACGTTGGCTCGCCAACTTCGTGCCCGAGTTGCCTCGGTCCAGAGGTGGGAGCCCGTAAAAGAAGCCGGCGACGTGGTGCCCTTCCGGCGACGTGGTGGAGGCCGGAGATTCGGCGGGGAGACCGGGACGACGACGAGAAGACCGAAGGACACGGATCGCTCGGTATATCTCTCCACCCCCTTCTTGTTTGCTAGGACTAGTTTAATGGCACGATCCGGGTTTATAGTGCGCGGTGGTGCCGGTTTAAAAAGTTAAAGAAAAGCATCGCTTCCTCATTCCGGCGTCGGATTGACGGTCGGGGCACCGTCGTGCACTTACACTCACTCACCATGGTTAGCTCACTCACTTGATCATTACCCTCATCTCATTATTTGTTCATCTTCTTTCTTAAGCTCAAAAGCTCTCTAGGTTTTGATTAAGTGAGAAATAAATGTGAGATAAATAATTCTAAGGTGTACCCACTTTCTATTTCCTCATCCTCTACTAGACTGGCACTTTAGTTTAGGGTGTTTGCTTCACTAATTCTCTAGTTAGTGAAGAAGAAGCTTGAGTTTGTATTCTCTCGACGTAGATCATCTTCGGCCTCAAAGCCTTCAAGCAAGGACGCTCCTTTTGCCTCGTGAAGCCATGCAAGAGCGTTGGAGGACCATGATCGCAGCGAAGGGACTACAAAAAGGAGCTTTTGAAGTGAAGGGACGATCTACAAAGGTTGTATTTCGTATTCACTTAGTCATAAAAGATATTTACTTGCATGTGTAACCCTAATTATTTAGCAAAGATCCCGGCTTTGGGTTGTTCGGCACGTCTAAAATTTTATTCGGGCATGGTTGATACCTTATTAACCCTTGAAAGAGTGCCTAAGAACTCTGCATATATATTAGTGTCCCATTCCACGGATATATATATATAAACTTAGGAGTAAAACATCAAATGAAATCCGTGAATATAATATATGCAACATGAAACAGTAATATAAGCATATAAAGAAAAAACCATTACTTAACTGCAACAAGTTAAAATATATATATCATGCGGTTCGTAATTTCTGAAATTCCATATAACATCAAATAAAGGTGAACATGTAGCTGTTAGTTATATGTATGCCCTAGAGGCCATTACTGTACATTGGATGTATATTGTAGTGGATGCTGGGACATATATAGGTAGGACTTTCTTGCTCGACATGATAGTACGCTATCCGGTTGCTCTTTATCTTAACATGTATATTCTTTGTCTCTCTGATTACATGTTGATAAAGCCCTTAGGATGTGTACTCGACTTCCAGGACTATGATGCAGATCATACTAGTGGGGCCTGGGTAGTCAATGAGTACATCCTTCATTGTTCCTAGTGGTGGGAATATCGAGACGGGGCATCGATATTCCAGAGTAGACTAGCGTATATCTTCTCGACCCATGTGATGGGCGATGGATGATCCCATATCCATTGGTGTTTGACATCGGAGATGGTATGCGGGTGCTCAGTGAAGACTAGGTACACTGAACGGACTCGCCGAGAACTCCCTGATGGTATTATACCTCACGTCAGATGGCAGTTCTCTGGTGACACTGGTACAGCTTAGTCTGTTGACCCGAGATCGTCATAGAGTCTTGTGTGTCTCCCACTGTGCTTTGATTTCCACCCTACCACGGCTCTACTGAGTTGTGCAAACAGGTGGTTTTTGGGTACAGTCTCGATTCACATGGATGCAATGAGCGATAGGAGGGGATTCGTCTCTCCCGGTATTGGGGGTTGATGTTGCGCTATGCTCGACTGGCCATAACAGGAAATCCCTGGCCAGGGTTACAGTGATATACTGGTAAGAGTTATCAGTAGTTTCACGAATGTTATGGACCTTACGTCGGCATGACTTATCGAGCTATTGGGGTCTGACGTTGACCACCCCTAGGCGAGATATGCGACATATCAGACGAACAGACCGGACTATACAGTAAGTGTTACTGGTTGGATTCACAGGAGTGTGAGCGGGCTTGCTCGTCGATCTTCTGATCGCTCAATACCCGGGTGGCCGTTACGTTTAGCAGACCGCTTGCGGCTTATGGGTGTTTGATATGATCATCATCTGCTGCCGGCGTATTGACGAGTCTTTAGAGTCCTACACAGAGGTTTCCTGGCTCAAGCGAAACGAAATAGGAGCGCATATGAGATATGTGCGGGACCGAGAATAATGCGTGTATGTGATACCGTATTTCATTCTCGCGATGAATGTGTCGAATGGTTGTATGCGATATAACCTAGTTATCGAATCAAGGATTGATTCGATAAGCCGATACATTGGATACTAGCCGGTTATATGCGATATGACCGGATCATTGAATCAAGTGTTGATTTAATGATTTAATGTATAATTATATATTTGATATATTACTTTGCATTAACTAGTATTGGTTCACTTTAAATGGATTTACTCACTTGGTTTGTGCACATTGTATATGTGATATATTTTGTGCACATGATTGTATCATGTTTGATGATACATGCAAGCTAGGGTTAGTGTAAAGAATTAGACCATGGTTAAGTTTATGATTAGGGTTTTCTTTTTAATTACTTATTCATTTATTTATTCTTTTTGTTTATTTTGGAAAAAGGAAATGATAATGAAAATGGAATGGTGGCTTGATTTGTTTGTAGTTGAAGTTTCTTGAAACTTTGACTAAGTCACCATTCTTGTCTCATCCTTAACCCTAACCATTCAAGTTAACCATGGTCCATTCTCTAAAACTAACCAAGGGTTAGTAAATGATAAGTATTGATTTATTTATCATTTACATATCACTTATCATATTCTTTTATCATCTTTCTTCTTCATCTTAAACTTGAAGAAAGCTTGCACCATCAATGGCAACTAGCCAAAATGAGTGAGAAATCCAAATCTAAAGTCTACCCACTTACTATTTCTTCATCCTCTACCTCTTGGCATGTTGTATAGGGTGTTTCCTTCACAAGTTTTCAAGGCTTGGTGAAGTTCGAGATGTTCTTGTGATGCCTCGACGTAGATCATCTTCGGCATCGAACCGACGATCAAGCCCGCCCATTCTTCGATGATGCCAATGCTAGAGTCAAGGGTTCGATTTGGACAGCGGAGGGAGATCATCACGGAGCTTAGGAAGTGGTGGACCGGATCTACAAAGGTTGTAGTCACTTTCCTTTAGCTATATTTCCGTTTACTTGCTTGCTTTGCCTATACTTCTAGCCAACGATCCGTTCTAGGTTTTCTCGGCACCGTAATTTTTAGAAATTGGCATGTTTGATAACTTGCAAGACTTCATTAGAGTGCCTAGGAACCCTACAGTGGTATCAGAGCCTAGCTAGAGCCTTAGGCGAAGTCCAGACGGAATTAGAACTCCGATCGAATCAAAACCCAAACCCTAATATTGCTCTCTGGACTTTTTCTGAAATCGTGGTTTTTTCGAAATTAAAAATATGCAGAAAATCCAGCAGGGAATTCTAAGAATTACGATGCAAATATTTTTCAATGATACCTCTATTGCGCGGCGGAACCGCGGCAGAAGCCTGGCATCTGCGGCGGTTTCGCGGTCACGTGACTTGATTGGCCTTCAAACTTTGCACAGTAATTCATGTTTTCTGGTGCTGGTTTTCCTGGGAATATTTTAATATTTATTCCAGAGTTGTATTTTCTGGGTAGTATTGGGGACTCGGTGTATTCGATCGGACTGTCTAATTTTTGTCGGTGTGCTTTTCCGGGTATTTTTAGAATATGTTAAAAAGTTCGACCGGATATAAATACCCACTTTTGCCCCTGCCGGGAAACTTCCAATTGTTGGATTTTTCCATAGTTTAACGACGTTCTAAGTAGTGCAAGTAACACGATGGACCCTCTAGAAGACAACAAACCTTAACTCGATTATGTGACCGTCTTGAACTGCCCTTTGAACCTTTGGGTTTGGGGCAGTACTGTAAGTCTACGCTAGCGCCCCGGCAGTCTACAGACGCCAAATGCGGAACAAAACTTTTAAACTGGCGCTATCATATACTTTAACCCGGATCTGCCATTATTGCTAAACTAACATACTGTAAAGAGTGTAGAAAGATTGTACCGAACGATCCGAGTCCTTCGTTCTTCAACCATCATCCCACGCTCTATTGCGGCTGCTCCGATCTCGTCGATCTCCGATTCCTTCGTCGAGGTGGCACCACATCACCGATTCTTTAAACGGGCTCCCGCCTCTGACTTGAGGCAACTCGATCATCAAGTTTGCTAAAAGAGACGACCAAGAATGATGTAGAGAATGAGTAGATGACTTTGTCTCACTTCGTCCAAATCCGTGGACGATCGGTTAATGAAGTTGCCGTGGAAATCGGGTGATGGAATGAAATGAACTGTAAAATTCCATACACCGATAAAACCTATCATAATCTTTTCTAGCAAATGAAAACTCAAGTGAGAGAGAGAATGAGGAGAGAGAGAGGGCCGACCATATATAGCAAGAGGGAGGTGACCGTAGGAGAAGGGGGTGACCTTAAGCATAAAGCTTATCATGAAGAAAATATCTTAAGGAAAACAAAAAAGCTTTAATAACAAAGCATGAGTCATTATGAATTAATTGAACCATTAAAGCAACCAATGAAAATCCAACACCAATTAATCCTAGTCACCTCATCTAGAAACTTCTAGAAGAATCCACACTCATCTCAAGAAAAGATAAATCCGTCTTTAACCGAATGTTAAAAGACGGCTGATAGAAAACTGGAAACTGGCAACTTCCAAAAGTGATCCTGAAACGACTTTCAGGATAACCCCGAAACTGTATAAAAATACCCGCATTTGTATTACGACCGAATACAAATGCAACTGAGACAAAGATATTATACCTACTCAATATAATACTCGGATCCGGCTTAAACCAAAGCCGACCAGAATCACCTGTCCGAAAATCGACACGTGCGAAAACGCACGTGCATTTTCCGAACCCTGCCATAAAACCATACGGCCTCTACAACGTTTCGCCCGAACTTGGGAAACTGTCTGTGGGGGACTCTAATGACTCGTCAGTACCCTGGCAGTGGGTTTAACCACAAACCGTCAGCGGCACTAGCTATACGTAACGGCTGCCCATGGACAGACCTCAAGGGAGGCCGAGGACCGAACTCAAGGGAGACCGATGAGCGAACTCCTCCAAAAACCATACTGAGCCTAACAGTGACAATGTATATACAGTCCGGTCCGTTCGTCAATGAGTATCGCATATCTGCCTAGGGGACTAGTAACGTCAGACCCCCAATAGCAGTATAAGTCGTGTCGGAGTGAAGCCTCAATACACCCTGAGATACTACTGGAGTACCTACCAGTAAATCTCCTACCATGGCCATGGATTTGTGTAATGGCTCTCCTAGACACAGCACGACCTCGCCCCTAATACCGGGAGAGACGAATCCCCTGCCGATTCGCTCACGTGCCTCCATATGGCTCGGGACTGTACCCAAAAGCTACCTGTTTGCACGACTCCTTTGAGCCGTGGTAGGGTAGAAATCAAAGCACAGTGGGAACTCACACGATACAAATGACGACCTCAGGTCGATGAACTAACCTGTACACATGTCACCAGGGAACTGCTATCTGACGGTAGATATAATACTAACTAGCAGATTCCCGGCGAGTCCTGTCCGGTGTACCCATAACCTAATGAGCACCTGTATACATCTTAGGTGATCCAACTGACACCAGTGGCTTATGAGACCGGCCACCGCCCCTCGTCGGGGTCTCGACTGTACACACTAGTCTACTCCGGAGTATCGATGCCCTGTCTCGAAACTCCCACGACTAGGGACCACAATTAAGGATATGCGTATAAACTACCCAACTCTCACGTATATGATCGCCATCATTCTGTTGGTAGTAAAGCAAGATCCTAAGGGCTCTATCAAAGTGTAACATGCAATCAGTCACCTGAACATGTACACGACTGATAAAGGCAAACCAGATAGCATACTATCATTTCGAGTAAGACTGTCATACCGGTATAGGTCCTCCGTAATCATTGCAATCACGTACATGTGATCCAATAATTGACTATGAGGGCACTATCTCCAACAATCTCCCACTTGCACTCAAGGCTAATTATTGCGATGTTGCGTACTCACAGCCCGTGTGAAACCAACACCCAACTTCTCTACTAAGGAGTATCACAAAGCCCGTTTGTAAAACTATTGTGTTCGAGAAATAGCCTTAGTGAGTGGATCCGCCTAGAAATTTCTTTATATATCTCTCTAAATCTCAAGTTCGCGGAGAAAGCCATCTCCCGAAATGAGTAATGCCTGTCTTAGAATATGTCTGGATATCTGATGGGACCTAGTTCATAAATGAACTCCAAATCCAAACTTCTTAGACTGTATCGATCACTGAACCTAATCAGTATCCGGCACCATGCCATCCACAGTATCCTCTTGGACCACCTGTCCATAATACTGTCCCTCTTCGTCAGAGGGAAAAACTATAACTCTGACAATCACTCTGTCAACCATGTCACCTTTGAAGCTTGGAATGATAACCGTCTCTCGAAGGAGGCTGCCGTCATCAAATCCGTAGAACATGTACTTATGTTCTAAAACTGCTTCCTTATATTTCTCCAGGATTGGATTAATACAAACTTATTGCATCTAGTGCAAAACCAACATTTGGTGTGGTACTTGACATCTCATGATTGACTCAATTGCCTAAGCAAGTGATCTGCCAATCATGCACATCCCTCTCCCCTTTAGTCTGTAAGACACCTTTAGAGAGGGTGACTCCTCTCCTGCAGGTACACCACCATGCTAGGAGTCAACTATTCCAAAAACCATTAGAATATCTGTCAAAGTACCCACATTGGGAAACTACCCAAATCCAGATCTAAAACCATAGATCTAGAAACCAGAATGTCAAATATTATATCCATATCCTGTTTGGAGAAACAACTGTGTGACGACCACAGTACAACCGATCGTAGTATAGGAATTTTACTTCCTACTCTGTGTATGTCATCCAGATACCATGACATCACACCCTACTACTTTCTTAACAGATCCATCCCCTATTCTGATTGAAGTCAAAACCATGACTGTCACATCAAAATTAGATGATCTATCTCCGCTATAACTACTCGAGTCTATAAATAGATATAAGCTACTTGCCCACTATGCTTCCGTTGCTCCCACTGACTACGACAACCCTCCTACCGGGTCTCATATCCTGGAACAATAGTAGTGTCAAGTCTTGGTAGATAAGAACCTCCCTGTCACCGTCCTTGAGGCTACCGAAGTACCTCTCGGGTGTCTGAGGTTACCTACCATACCTGCGGAGTGGCTATTGGAATGTCAAACCTGATCGAATATATAGGTCCTATTAAATTTTCCGTAATCGTTCATGGTTCTGGAATCACTTCCAGTTCTACCATACTCCCACTACTGTTTTCTGAAAAAGATCCATTTTTACTAAAACTGTGGTGAGTCAAGAACAATATCACTATTGATCTTCCAAATGGTAGAATATCAACCCTTGTCATAGCCAGGGTCAACCCACAAACAGCCATTACAGAAACGTGCCCTGAGTTATCCAGAGTCTGGTTTTAAGCATAAGCTGGACAACTCCCCGTACCTTAATTTCTTTTAAGGTACGAACTATTCTATATCCAATATAGAAACTTTGGCACTAATTTAATTGGAACCAGATTCATATCATGCAGCTGTCTCCAGTGCATATCAACTTAATGGAAGGAGGCTAATCAGCATTACTCAACTTAGGAATCCATCCAATTATGAGTAACCTGAAAGAGAAACACGTTTCTCAAAACCATCACTATCATCTGAATACCAATCACAAGAATCTACATCTTCGATCTCTTTGAAGAATCCCGATACTTGTGATACCTGGTTCTCTACTTTATTCTTATACCCACAACTTCTCAAAACTTAGACCTTGTATTTCTACGAAACACTTGTCTAAATACTAGAGAAGTTATAAGTAAACAGAACATAGTACGAGGACCTACCCCTTTGTCCTGATGGACACTGGACAACATACAATACTCTGTATAAGTCCGCTGAGTTAAATAACTCAAAACCTGTGCGTCGTAGGTAGAAAACTGTACCCTGGCGATTTCCTCAAATATCACCAATTACAACGAATTCCGATATAATGAGGATGATCACCTAATTCCCAATATCTTACTCCTACTCATCATCTGTAAAACCATACAGATATGAGAATGAAACCTGGTAAATACATACCCTTGGAGTAAGTGTCTAATCGGGAAAACAGTTTTTCCTTTAACAATGCACTAAAACATGAAAATGTTTCGTAGGGGTATCCTGGTATTCATAGCAATGCCTCTTCCATAATCCAATTCATGACTTCAACCGTATATTTTATTGCCATCTCTCCAAATCCCTTTATTTGTCATTAGTCGTTACCTTCTGTACACCATCGTTAGGCTAAATGGTTTTCTTCCTTCCCTACCGTTCGGCACCAGCCTATGGTTTGGAAGAAGACTATCCAGTAAGCATAATAGGTGTACCCTCCTAAACCAAGTAGTACTCGTATCTCGAGAGAAGGTGATGATAAAAGACAACTGAATAATACCTTATTCTTTTAAAGGTGAAATAGGAGTGGCGATGAAGTACGCGGTTTTGGTTGTGAATGATATCAGTCGCAATTTACTTTGCCCTCTTTCTAATCCCTTTATTTTGTCTTTACATATTACCTTCTGCACACCCTACTTAGGCTAATTGGTTTTCTTCATTCCCTACCTTTCGGCACCAGCCTATGGTTTGGAATAAGACTATCCAATAAGCGTAATAGGTGTACTCTCCTAAACCAAAGAGCTCTCGCAAACTGAGAGAAGGTGATAATAAAAGACAACTGAATAAACCAATTCTATTTCTCCTGAACCTGGATCCATCCTCGAAGAAGTCCCTTCGAGTTCGTATATAACCATACGATGGCTCTATCCAATGGAAGTGGATATCCGTAGTAATATGGGTGTTCTGAGAAATTCAAAGGGTAAAAGAAAGAGTGGCAATGACTTATGCAACTCAGACAATCCAAAAGCCAGTATTTTAAGAAGGTTCGGTCAACCTGGTCACTGAGTCATAGTCTAGGGTCGGTCAAAGGTCGCTGCAAAGAGAGAGAGAAAAGAAACACTCTGCGTGCACTCTAACCTAGATCAGAATGGTTATCACTTTATCTAATCCGGAAACCTCCCACAGTCCTGTCAAATTCTCCTCCAAACCTAAAGAAGAATCAATCGGGATCACCCGAAGAGTAAACCAACTCATCAGTGGGAATCGGGATCCAACTCTCATCGCATGATAACGTGATGGAATGCATCCACGTTACTCATACTCCAGATGGTATGCGCATACTTGGCAAGTTTCAGTTTCTTTAGAAACTCCCGATATGATTTTTGCCCCATGCTCTTATAACCTTGGCTTTGGTCTAAGTGTCATAAGTCACATGCCAAGTTCTACCCGTCATTATCTTGTCAATTTGAACCCACCCGCACATGCCCCTGACTTTGGCCAATCGGCAGAACGACTGTCCCAAACTAACTCATCTATCTATGCAACAATTGAATACCCAGCAGCTACCAAACACTATGCCTTAACTTTGGCTAAAATGCATAGCTTGAATACTACTGAATACCCAAAAGAAGTGACGGAGGGCTACGGCTGGTTTTTGGCGAAAAACCTTTGGCGTAGTGAACTTGATATCGCTGAAGGAACCTGATAGCTTTTTAAAATATAGTGGCGAAAACCTTTTGCTAAAGAGGTCACTCCCGGTAAAGGGATCTCGGCTCTTTCCTCGTGGAATGAGGTGCAGGATATTCCACTGAATACCGCTATGCAAAGCAACTTGTAATCGACTATAGTGAAGTTTTTACTCTGACGCAAACTTCTGCCCAAGGGGTCAGTCCCGGTGAAGGGATATCGGCCCTTGCCCCGTCGAATGAGGTGCAGGATATTCCACTGAATACCGCTATGCATAACAAAAGGAAACGTCTTTGCAATAACACTTTTTAAATTGTTCCAACAACTGTATACAGGTTTGTTTTTACTTTGCGTTGATCAAAATCAACGCAGTCCCATCATTTAATCACACCAGAAAAGAACGAAAATAAAATGTACGTATATGCCATCCGCATTCGTCACTGGGTCCCGTCATCACCCGTTAGGTTACTTAACTAACGACAGAGCGGGGACTGGACTAGCGGGGTGTAAAACATATACAACATCTAATAGTATATAAACCAATATACAATAATCGCTCCAGGCGTGATAGTATGCAACATTACAGAAAAGTAATAAGCATCACAGAACAATACAGATAATGTGGGATCCCCGGGTTTCACAGAGCCGCTGCTGAAACCCGACGTTCCCCTGTCGTGTGGATAGCCTGTGCAATGAAACCTAGACCCCTACGGGTGCGGCAAGTTACCCGCAAAAACCTGAAGCGAGGCAGCCCTCTACAGCATAGTGAATGGACCACCCATCACTCCACGGAATCCGGTAATCTTGGGCACCCCTCCTTGGGTCAACCTGTACCCCCTACGAGTGCGGCGAATAGTCTGCCAATTCTCGAGTGGGACCCCTCTGCCTCTCAAAGACATGAGATGCGGACCCGTTGCTTCTCAGAACCCGGCTATCCGTGCACTCCGTCTTGGGGTAAAACCTAGTACAGTAATGAAAAATAGTACAATAGGTACATCGACCGCAACCTGGTCGTGCCCCAAAAAGAATATTATACAACAGGCAGTGACGGCTGTCCACAAGTTGGACGCTCGCCCCGCAATATCAAATGTACAAATAAACACAACCTGTACTACCATTGCACACTGCTATCCACCACGACAAATCCGCAACATCACAGCACAACACAGAACATCAACGCGAATGTCACGTTCGCAAACCCGTCTAAAAGAACTATATCAATCAAACGCTGTTTACCGATCAAATGACATTCCCGGTCGGAGATATAATGTAAGCACTGTAAACTAACGTGTTTAAATTTCGATCGACCAAAGACCAAATATCAAAAAGTGGGCCCCACTGCTTACTGGTGAACAGTAACAAAACCTGGGCCAAAAAGATATATTCCAAAATTCACAAAATCCAACAGAGAACCCACTGACAAAATTTGGGAGCACGAGCTCACCACATGGCCGCGGATGCGCGGCCAAACCATGGGTTTGGCCGCGTTTCCGCGGCGCTTTGGTGGAGACACGTGCCCAAATTTCGTCGTGGTTCTTAGAAAAGCCTGCACAGATTTTTAAGACATGTAGAATTTGTTTTTGAGACCATTTAAAATCAACAGAACTGTCGGCTTGGAAAAATGTGATTTTTGATTTCCGGTCGGATCGATGTTTTAAACGCGTTAGCACAAGTTAGTATAGCAAAATGGTGAGGCTCTGATACCACTGTAAGTCTACGCTAGCGCCCCGGCAGTCTACAGACGCCAAATGCGGAACAAAACTTTTAAACTGGCGCTATCGTATACTTTAACCCGGATCTGCCATTATTGCTAAACTAACATACTGTAAAGAGTGTAGAAAGATTGTACCGAACGATCCGAGTCCTTCGTTCTTCAACCATCATCCCACGCTCCGTTGCGGCTGCTCCGATCTCGTCGATCTCCGATTCCTTCGTCGAGGTGGCACCACATCACCGATTCTTTAAACGGGCTCCCGCCTCTGACTTGAGGCAACTCGATCGTCAAGTTTGCTAAAAGAGACGACTAAGAATGATGTAGAGAATGAGTAGATGACTTTGTCTCACTTCGTCCAAATCCGTGGACGATCGGTTAATGAAGTTGCCGTGGAAATCGGGTGATGGAATGAAATGAACTGTAAAATTCCATACACCGATAAAACCTATCATAATCTTTTCTAGCAAATGAAAACTCAAGTGAGAGAGAGAATGAGGAGAGAGAGAGGGCCGGCCATATATAGCAAGAGGGAGGTGACCGTAGGAGAAGGGGGTGACCTTAAGCATAAAGCTTATCATGAAGAAAATATCTTAAGGAAAACAAAAAAGCTTTAATAACAAAGCATGAGTCATTATGCATTAATTGAACCACTAAAGCAACCAATGAAAATCCAACACCAATTAATCCTAGTCACCTCATCTAGAAACTTCTAGAAGAATCCACACTCATCTCAAGAAAAGATAAATCCGTCTTTAACCGAATGTTAAAAGACGGCTGATAGAAAACTGGAAACTGGCAACTTCCAAAAGTGATCCTGAAACGACTTTCAGGATAACCCCGAAACTGTATAAAAATACCCGCATTTGTATTACGACCGAATACAAATGCAACTGAGACAAAGATATTATACCTACTCAATATAATACTCGGATCCGGCTTAAACCAAAGCCGACCAGTATCACCTGTCCGAAAATCGACACGTGCGTAAACGCACGTGCATTTTCCGAACCCTGCCATAAAACCATACGGCCTCTACAACGTTTCGCCCGAACTTGGGAAACTGTCTGTGGGGGACTCTAATGACTCGTCAGTACCCTGGCAGTGGGTTTAACCACAAACCGTCAGCGGCACTAGCTATGCGTAACGGCTGCCCATGGACAGACCTCAAGGGAGGCCGAGGACCGAACTCAAGGGAGACCGATGAGCGAACTCCTCCAAAAACCATACTGAGCCTAACAGTGACAATGTATATACAGTCCGGTCCGTTCGTCAATGAGTATCGCATATCTGCCTAGGGGGCTAGTAACGTCAGACCCCCAATAGCAGTATAAGTCGTGTCGGAGTGAAGCCTCAATACACCCTGAGATACTACTGGAGTACCTACCAGTAAATCTCCTACCATGGCCATGAATTTGTGTAATGGCTCTCCTAGACACAGCACGACCTCGCCCCCAATACCGGGAGAGACGAATCCCCTGCCGATCCGCTCACGTGCCTCCATATGGCTCGGGACTGTACCCAAAAGCTACCTGTTTGCACGACTCCTTTGAGTCGTGGTAGGGTAGAAATCAAAGCACAGTGGGAACTCACACGAGACAAATGACGACCTCAGGTCGATGAACTAACCTGTACACATGTCACCAGGGAACTGCTATCTGACGGTAGATATAATACTAACTAGCAGATTCCCGGCGAGTCCTGTCAGGTGTACTCATAACCTAATGAGCACCTGTATACATCTTAGGTGATCCAACTGACACCAGTGGCTTGTGAGACCGGCCACCGCCCCTCGTCGGGGTCTCGACTGTACACACTAGTCTACTCCGGAGTATCGATGCCCTGTCTCGAAACTCCCACGACTAGGGACCACAATTAAGGATATGCGTATAAACTACCCAACTCTCACGTATATGATCGCCATCATACTGTTGGTAGTAAAGCAAGATCCTAAGGGCTCTATCAAAGTGTAACATGCAATCAGTCACCTGAACATGTACACGACTGATAAAGGCAAACCAGATAGCATACTATCATTTCGAGTAAGACTGTCATACCGGTATAGGTCCTCCGCAATCATTGCAATCACGTACCTGTGATCCAATAACTGACTATGAGGGCACTATCTCCAACAAGTACGGCGTGCCACATGTGAGGCGTTGGCTTGACCCTTCTACGGCTGGACCGTTGGTACTGAGGCACGAACTGAATGTTGTTAGACTTATTTCATGTGTTGAGCTCTATCGGGAAAACTTGGGTGTTCGATTGTTCGATCGAAAAGTTTAGCATTTTCTATTTATCCGTAATGTGATACAATACTTGGAATTCGCAAAGAGTTATGAGATGACTTGAATGAATGTTATAAACATAGCACTTTAGTCTCATTTGATCGGTTGCCACGGAATTTTGATGTGATCAAAAGTCCGTCGCAATCACGTAGCGTACGCGGATACTCGCCGGGTAAACTTAATAGACAGCCTCACTCCATAGCCCCGACCAAGTGACTGTAGGAGAACACCGTCGCCGAAAGCATCCGTTCGGGTGCTCGCGGTAGCGGTGTTCCGCCTTGGTGCACTTTGTCGACGGCGTCGGGGGTGCGGCCGTCTACTGAAGTTTGCGACGAGCATTCGATCAGAATGTCGGGAATCCTGTTGAATTGCCCGACTTGATACTGAAAAGTGTTTTCGATAATGAGACTAAAATGCGGGGTTTATAATTGTTAGGCATGCGATGTCTAAGGAATTCATTTGATTGGGCATGTGATGTCTAAAGAGATTGCGGATTCCAACTGTTGTAGTTTTGCACTTTCATTTCTGTGACCGTAAGTGTAGGGTTGCTAGGCACGCGCACAAGGGTCTACGAGGCATCAACCATGCCCGATTAAAAATTTAGCCGTGCCGAACAACCCGAATACGGAACTTTAAACTAGAGATTAGGCGAAAAAAATATGCTAAACACTTTAACACTAAGTGAGAGGGATTACAACCTTTGTAGATCCGGTCCTTCACTTCATATGCTCCGTGTTGTGGTCCCTTCGCTGCGATCATCGGGATCCGGGCTCTCGAGAGGTTCCATGAAGAGAAAGACGCAACCTTTGCTTCCGATCTTCGATACTAAGATGATCTACCTCGAAGTTTCTTTAACTTAAGCTAACACTCATGAAATGATGTGAACACCCTCATCTAAATGGCAAGGGAAGATGAGGATGATGAAGTAGGATTTTTGCTCTTTTTATTTATATTTTTCTCACATTTATCCATCACAAAATCAAAGCAAGAAACCATTTTCAAGCAAAGAAGAAGAAGGAAGAAGATGAACAATGTTAGAATTATCTTTTTGTGATGAATAGGAAAAGAATAATATGATAGAATTATGCAACCATGGTCAAGTGAACCTATGTAGAGAATTAACTAAGGTTAAAGGTTTGGTTAGGGTTAAGGAAATATCTAGCATAATATCTTAACAAAGACAAAGAAAGAAAACTTCTAGAAACTTCTAAAAAGCCTTAACCTTAATCAAACCCTAACCATGTTTAATCTCTACTAAACAAGTTGCATTATTTATCATATCATGTTACAATATTATATATCACATATATAATATTTATTGTAACCAAATAAAATAATACATTTAACATATATCGCATATATATCAATGTATTACCCGAGTGAGAAAAAGAATCTTTTAGTGAGCAAATATTAGTTAATGTCTTTTAATATATCATATATATTATTATACATTAAATTATCGAATCAACACTTGATCCGACACTCCGGCTATATCGCATATAACCGACTAATATTAATCCGTACCGATTCATCGAAACAACACTTGATCCGATGACCCGGCTGATATCAAATATCGCGAGAATATAATATGGTATCACATATCGCATTATCCTCGGTCCCGCACATATCACATATGTGCCCCTACTCCGTTTTTCCTGAGTCAAGAAACCTCTGTGTAGGACTCTAAAGAATCGTCAATACGCCGGCAGTAGGTGATGATTATATCAAACACCCACAAGCTGCAAGCGGTCAGCTAAACATAACAGCTACCCAGGTATTGAGCGCTCAGAAGATCAACAAGCAAGCCTGTACATTCTCCTGTGAATCCAAACAGTAACACTCCCGTACAGTCCGGTCTCGTCGTCTGATATGTCGCATATCTCGCCTAGGGGTGGTAAACGTCAGACCCCAGTAGCTCGATAAGTCGTGTCGATATGAGGTCTATAACAGTTCGAGAAACTACTGATAACACTTACCAGTAAATCTCAGCAACCCTGGCCTGGGATTTCCGGTTATAGCCAATCGAACACAGCACAACATCAACTCCCTATACCGGGAGAGACGAATCCCCTCCTATCGCTCATTGCCTCCATGTGATTCGGGACTGTACCCAAAAGCCACCTTTTTGCACGCCCTCTTGGACATGGTATGATGGAAATCAAAGCACAGTGGGAATCATACAAGACTCTATGACGATCTCGGGTCACAGACTACTCTGTACCAGTGTCACCGGAGAACTGCCATCTGACGTATGGTATAATACCATCTGGGAGTTCTCGGCGAGTCCGTCCAGTGTACCCAGTCTCCACTGAGCACCCGTACACCATCCTTGATGTCAAACACCGATGGATATGGGATCATCCATCGCCCATCATATGGGTCAAGATGCGTATACGCTAGTCTACTCTGGTGCATCGATGCCCTGTCTCGATACACCCACGACTAGGAACAATTATAGGATGTACTCGTCGATTACCGTGGCCCCACTAGTATGATCTCATCATAGTCCCAGTAGTCGAGTACATATCCTAAGGGCTTTCTCAACATGTAACATAGAGACAATCAAAGTACATTTTAAGATAAAGTACAACCAGATAGCATACTATCATGTCGAGCAAGAATGTCTTCCCTATATATGTCCTAGCATCCACTACAATATACATCGTATGTACAGTAATGGCCTCTAGGGCATACATATAACTAACAATCTTCCACTTGCACTAGGGCCATCTGTTATGGTATCGCATACCCAACAATTAGCTGCGGTTGAAGTATCTCATACTCAACCATCCCATAAAAGTCTCTACTGGGAAAAAGGCCTTTGTGAGTGGATCCACGCTGTTGTCCTCTGTGCCTACTCTCCTAACCTCGATCTCCCTGGAGATCAACCATCTCCATGATCTGGTGACACTGCCTAAGAATTATATCTGGATTCCTGATGGGACGGTAGTTCCTTGGCTAAAGCCACAACTCCATTGTCACACAATGGTAGGAACGGAGTTCATCTTATGAACTTATATATATCCAGACTGCCTCTTTGGTAGCATCCTTGGTAACGATGTATCTTGCCTTTAATCGTCTAGTATGTCACGGTATCTAGCTTGGAACTCTTCCAACATACCGTCCCTCCACTGAGGGTATAGACAAGCCTGCAACTAACATTCAGTCGTCCTTATCACCCTGGAACCTTTCCAGTGATTCTCCCCAGGATCGATTGATACCATCTCACTACAACTAATGAGTATCCTAACATCCAATTAGATCTATCTCATAGATCCAAAACCCAGGATTTAGGAGGTATCACTTTGATCCTATATGGAGAATCCTTGTGATAAGCGGAGATTGACCTAGCGTAGCATAGAAAACTCCTTCCCTATCAAGAGTATGCCATCCACGTACTCTACGAGGATCACCACCATACTCTCTACTACCTTTTCGTATATACAAGGTTCATCTACCATTTTGATGAAGTCAAACTCTTTGACTACCACATCAAAACAGATGTTCCAACTCCGCGATGCCTGCTTTATCATATAAAACATCTTGCACACGTTTCCGCTGCTCCCATTGTCTACGAAGCCCTCTGGCTGTGTACTTATAGACGCTATCTTCTAAATCATCATTTAGAAAAGCAGTCATGACACCCAACCACCAGATATCGTAGTCATGGTATGTAGCCGTGGCAAGTAGGATCTGGATGGACTTAAGCATAGATCCCTAGAAAAAGGTTTCAACATAATCCATACCTGGTCTATGATGCAAACCTTTAACAAGTCTAGCTTTGAAAGTCTCAACTTTTCCATGTACACCAAGTAATCTTCTCAAGATATACTTGCTCCTGATGGGGATTTAACCCTTCAGATAAAGCAACCAAAGTCCATACTTTGTTGGTGTATAAGGATTCCATCTCAGATCGATAAGCATCCAGCCATTCTTACAGAGTCCCACTCCTGATGGCTAGCTCGAAACTAGTTGGGTCATCATCTCATGATGCAATCCTCGCTCCCACTGTCATAGAGAAACTGAAGTATCTCTGAGGTGGGTGAGGAACCCTACTAGATCGGCGGAGAGGCCGAGGTTCGTTGGAAACTATTGAATCCTTTGGTTCTACCAAATCATCAGCTGTAGTTTGTATAGCTGGAACATTTCCAGTTCTACATTACAGACCTTGCCTTGAGCTTGTCCGGATTTTGCTTTTAGACACAAGCCGGCCAACCCCAAATCTTAACAAACTTAAGATATGGGCTCTTCCCTTTCCATATCATATATGAAGTGGTAGGCAACTGATTTGATTTGAACCCTATTCAATAGGTATGCAACTTCACAAGTGCATAACTCCCTAAAGGAAATAGGAAACTCAGTAGTACTCATCATACAGCACACCATATCACATAGGGTGTGATTGCTCCTCCCCGATACACCGACGTGCTGTGGTGTATACGGAGCAGTAATGCCGAGAGAGAATCTCATTCTCCTTTAGAATAGTCCAGGAATTCCGTGCTCAAGTATTCTCCTCCTTGATCACATCAAAGGACATAATACTTTTACCCGTATTTTGGTTCTCTACTTCTAATTTATATTCTGTGAATATCTCAAAAGGTTCGGACCTGTATTTCAACAGAAACATATGTCTGAATCTTGAGAGATTATCAGAGAATGTAATGAAGTACAAAGAACCGGTCCTGGCATATGTAGACAGGGGACTTTCATACATCAGCATGTATCAATCCCAAGAGTTCACTAACTCTTTCTCTGTTTCCAACAAACAGAGCTGTGGTCATCTTATCTTTGTGACATGACCGGCAAGTTTCACAAGATGTAAATTCAAACTAATTTAAATATGCATCTATATGTAACTTCAGCCAGTCGGGTCGCATTGATATGACCTAGTCTACAATGCATCAAGAAGAACTCGTTCATCTCTGAACTCTTCCTCTTGTGTGTGTTCCGTATACTAAGAACTGTAATTTGATTTAGAACGTCAATGCTTTTAGATAACGTGCCTGAGCCGATCAACTCTTGATATAGGAAATGTTCAAAACATTATCCAACAATACAAAATTATATCCTTTCTTTACTAATAAAGAGACTGATATGATTTTGTATATCAGGTTCGGTATCTAATAACATTTGTTCAGAATCAATGTATTCTGGTAATACAGGGTGATAGTGACAAACAGACTTGGCCGCAATACTTGCACCATTTTCTGTCTCATGAAACTTATCACCCATTCTCAGTTCTTTACCTATCTGTAGCCCATGTAACAGATTACATATGCGGGATCCTGATCCGGTATCACATACCCTGGACGTAAAGGATACTGAGAAACAGTTCTCTGTAATAAACACACCCGAAGATGATGCATCAGCATGCACTTTCTTCGTTTGGGCGGTACGGGAAATCTGGTATTCCCCAATTTCCTGCTCTGTCTTATAACAATTATAAGTTGGAGCGGGACCAACGTTCCCCAGCTCAGTATAACAAGCGGGTTCGGTCAATATATCTGTTTTATTATCTTGATTAAGGCGTGATATGGTCGCTATCTGGAGAGAGAGAGAAGAAAACACTCAGCGTATGCTCTTGCAAGATTAGATTGGTTATCTAATATATCTAATCAGGATGTCTCCCACTGTTTTAATCAAATCTTCCTTCAAACCCTAAAAGGAAAGACTAGCCGGGATTAATTACACGCTACAAGTTCGCCAATCTTTCAGCCAGGCCAGTGTCGGTACTTTGAGGGAGGTCCCCCGTGCTTTTGCATGAACCTAATTACAGTAAACCTCGTTTTCCCAGAGGCGTAACCCCGTTAACACCTTTCTAGACACCTACTTGATCGGCTAATTGTAATGTGTAAAACTCTCCCAGGAGTAACTCTTACTCGCAGCGGGTATCGGGATCCAACTATCTTATAGAAGGTATGCAATCTCATTGCAAATTTCAACTCTTGAAATTCCCAATAATATTTTGCCCCTAGCATCTTATGACCTTGGCTAAGGTCAACAAATCATAAGTGCTAGCCAAGTTCAACCCGTCATTTCCCGATTGAATTAAACACACCTGCACGACCCTTGGCTAAGGTCAACAAAGTCGCACGACTATCCTAACTCAATCGCATCATATGCTTATACAGATAAGCACTAATCAGCTACCGCACACTACGTCTTGGCTAAGGTTAACAAACGTAGCACGAATACTAACTAGTACTTATCTGAAATGACGGAGGGCTACGACGGGTTTTTTCAGAAAACCCTTTGCGTAATGAACTTGATATCGTTGTAGAATCGAGTGATTTTAAATGGAGTGTTTTTGAGACTTTTCTAGTTTTGCTATAGGGGTCACTCCCGATGAAGGGATCGTCGGCCCTTTCCTCGTCGAATGAGGTGCGGGATATATCATATATATCACTGTGCAAAGCAGAAACTATAGAAGCAATCAAAAGACAAACCGAGTTTGTAGCATCTGCCAGTTATTGCTAAAGGAGTCACTCCCGGTGAATGGATCTCGGTCCTTTCCTTATCGAATAAGGTGTTGGATGTTCTACAAGGAACACCGCTATGCAAAGCAAGAACTGTAGCTACCAGTTTTTAAACAAGTTTCTACAACATCTTAGGTTTCTATTATTTCATTAATCTCATTAATGAAGTCCCATTTTAATTATGCTTCGTAAGCATCTCTTTTGAAACAAAATCTGCAATATTACATATATCTCATATATATATAGTATAATCATTCGTCTCAGGCAGTAATATGATCTCATCACAGAACATTGCAGCAGAAGAACATATATGAAATATTGGATATACAAGGACGTCCGTGTTTTCAATACGAGCCTGTATAAAACACGGATTCCACGGTCGCGATGAATAGCCAAACCCACATCCCTAGACCCCTACGAGAGCGGCAAGCAACACAGCCAATTCTAGGGTTAGGAGACCCGGTCTCGACCCCTCGAGATGGTCTCCCACTAGACCCTAGAACCCGGTTACTTGTGCTCCCCGCCTTGGGTCTACCTATTGCGGAAAAGTAAATAATATACAACGGTGACAGCTTCCGCTACCTGGAAGTGCCCTAATAAAAGAATATTACATACAAATGAATTTTACATGAATGAAAAAGAAAAACTCTCATCTCACATAAAACCCCCGGCTATTCAAAACGCGACGATCCAATATAACATATCACAGCAACACATAATATCTCATATCATCAACGTAAGCAAGTATGCGTATCCCGATTGTCGTTGATGTATAGCAACGAAGCCGGCGATACACCACATACTACGCTTACGGTCACAGAAAAGAAAGTGTAAAATTACAACAGTTGGAATCCGCAACCTCCTTAGACATCGCATGCCTAACCAAATGAATTCCTTAGACATCGCATGCCTACAATTATAAACCCCGAATTTTAGTCTCATTATCGAAAACTCTTTTCAATATCAAGTCGGCCAATTCAACAAGATTCCCGACGTCCTGATCGAATGCTCGTCACAAACTTTAGTAGACGGCCGCACCCCCGATACTGTCGACGAAGTGCACCAAGGCGGAACACCGCTACCGGGAGCACCCGAACGGATGCTTTCGGCGACGGGGTTCTCCTACAGTCACTTGGTCGGGGCTATGGAGTGAGGCTGCCTATTAAGTTTACCCGGAGAGTATCCGCGTACCCTACGTGATTGCGACGGACTTTTGATCACATCAAAATTCCGTGGCAACTGATCATCTGAGACTAAACTGCTATGTTATAACTACCTGTGGATTCCAATTATTGTATCACATTCCAGATAAATAGAAAAAGTTAAACTTTCCGATCGAATCATCAAGCACCCAAGATTTCCCCAATATATTTCAACACTTGAAAACAGTTTAAAAACATCCATTACATGCCACAGTACCAATGGTCCAGCCGTAGAAGGGTCAAGCCAACGCCTCACATGTGACACGCCGTACTGCCCCAAACCCTAAGGTTCGAAGGGCAGTTCAAGACGGTCACATAATCGAGTTAAGGTTTGTTGTCTTCTAGAGGGTCCATCGCGTTACTTGCACGACTTAGAACATTCTTAAACACGGGGAAAATCCAACTTTTGAAAAATTTTCCGACAGGAGAAAAAGTGAGTTATTGATATCCGTTCGAACATTTTAACAGTTTCTAAAAGTTATCCGGAAAACCACATAGACAAAATTTGATACCCCGATCGAAACACCGAATCCCTAAAACAACCTCAGAAAATTCAACTCTTGAATAAATTTTAAAATTACCCAGAAAATCCAGCATAAAATAATAGGAGTTACTGTGCAAACAGTGTACCATGACGTCACCTTTTAGCCGCGGAACCGCCGCAAAAGGCATGCTTCTGCCGCGGTTCCGCCGCGAGATTTACTGTTCATAAAAATATTTTTGCGTCGTAATTCTTAAAATTTCCTGCTGAATTTTTTAAGCATTTTTAATTTCGAAAAACTCCAGATTTTAGAAAAAGTCCAGAGAGCAATTTGTGATCGGGTTTCGGGTTCGTTCGGACTTCAAACTCGGTCTAAACTTCGCCTAAAGCTCTAGCTTGGCTCTGATACCACTGTAGGGTTGCTAGGCATGCGCACAAGGGTCTACGAGGCATCAACCATGCCCGATTAAAAATTTAGCCGTGCCGAACAACCCGAATACGGAACTTTAAACTAGAGATTAGGCGAAAACAATATGCTAAACACTTTAACACAAAGTGAGAGGGATTACAACCTTTGTAGATCCGGTCCTTCACATCATATGCTCCGTGTTGTGGTCCTTTCGCTGCGATCATCGGGATCCGGGCTCTCGAGAGGTTCCACGAAGAGAAAGACGCAACCTTTGCTTCCGATCTTCGATACTAAGATGATCTACCTCGAAGTTTCTTTAACACAAGCTAACACTCATGAAATGATGTGAACACCCTCATCTAAATGGCAAGGGAAGATGAGGATGATGAAGTAGGATTTTTGCTCTCTTTATTTATATTTTTCTCACATTTATCCATCACAAAATCAAAGCAAGAAACCATTTTCAAGCAAAGTAGAAGAAGGAAGAAGATGGACAATGTTAGAATTATCCTTTTGTGATGAATAGGAAAAGAATAATATGATAGAATTATGCAACCATGGTCAAGTGAACCTATGTAGAGAATTAACTAAGGTTAAAGGTTTGGTTAGGGTTAAGGAAATATCTAGCATAATATCTTAACAAAGACAAAGAAAGAAAACTTCTAGAAACTTCTAAAAAGCCTTAACCCTAATCAAACCCTAACCATGTTTAATCTCTACTAAACAAGTTGCATTATTTATCATATCATGTTAAAATATTATATATCACATATATAATATTTATTGTAACCAAATAAAATAATACATTTAACATATATCGCATATATATCAATGTATTAACCCGAGTGAGAAAAAGAATCTTTTAGTGAGCAAATATTAGTTAATGTCTTTTAATATATCATATATATTATTATACATTAAATTATCGAATCAACATTTGATCCGACAATCCGGCTATATCGCATATAACCGACTAATATTAATCCGTACCGATTCATCGAATCAACACTTGATCCGATGACCCGGCTGATATCAAATATCGCGAGAATATAATATGGTATCACATATCGCATTATCCTCGGTCCCGCACATATCACATATGTGCCCCTACTACGTTTTGCCTGAGTCAAGAAACCTCTGTATAGGACATTAAAGAATCGTCAATACGCCGGAAGTAGGTGATGATCATATCAAACACCCACAAGCTGCAAGCGTTCAGCTAAATATAACAGCTACCCAGGTATTGAGCGCTCAGAAGATCAACAAGCAAGCCTGTACATTCTCCTGTGAATCCAAACAGTAACACTCCCGTACAGTCCGGTCTCGTCATCTGATATGTCGCATATCTCACCTAGGGGTGGTAAACGTCAGACCCCAGTAGTTCGATAAGTCGTGTCGATATGAGGTCTGTAACAGTTCGAGAAACTACTGATAACACTTACCAGTAAATCTCAGCAACCCTGGCCAGGGATTTCCGGTTATAGCCAATCAAACACAGCACAACATCAACTCCCTATACCGGGAGAGACGAATCCCCTCCTATCGCTCATTGCCTCCATGTGATTCGGGACTGTACCCAAAAGCCACCTTTTTGCACGCCCTCTTGGACGTGGTATGATGGAAATCAAAGCACAGTGGGAATCACACAAGACTTTATGACGATCTCGGGTCAACAGACTACTCTGTACCAGTGTCACCGGAGAACTGCCATCTGACGTATGGTATAATACCATCTGAGAGTTCTCGGCGAGTCCGTCCAGTGTACCCAGTCTCCACTGAGCACCCGTACACCATCCTTGATGTCAAACACCGATGGATATGGGATCATCCATCGCCCATCATATGGGTCAAGATGCGTATACGCTAGTCTACTCTGGTGCATCGATGCCCTGTCTCGATACACCCACGACTAGGAACAATTATAGGATGTACTCATCGATTACCGTGGCCCCACTAGTATGATCTCATCATAGTCCCAGTAGTCGAGTACATATCCTAAGGGCTTTATCAACATGTAACATAGAGACAATCAAAGTACATGTTAAGATAAAGTACAACCAGATAGCATACTATCATGTCGAGCAAGAATGTCCTCCCTATATATGTCCTAGCATCCACTACAATATACATCGTATGTACAGTAATGGCCTCTAAGGCATACATATAACTAACAGTAAGTGTAATATGTGATATCGCCGGTTTCGTTGCTATATGTCAACGACAATTGTGATGGACATATTTACTTACGTTGATGACATGTGATGTTATGCGTTGCTGGATATGTTATATTGGATCGTCGTGTTTGAATAGCCGGGGTTTTTTATGTGAGATGAGTGTTTTTCATTTTCATTCATGTAAAAACTTGTATGTAATATTCTTTTATTGGGGCACTTCCAGGTTGCGGATGTTGTCACCATTTTTATATTATTTTCTTTTCCGCATTAGGATAGACCCAAGGAGGGGAGCACAAGTAACCGGGTTCTGGGGTCCAGTGGGAGACCAACTCGAGGAGTCGAGTCCGGGTCTCCTAACCCTAGAATTGGTAGGGTTGCTTGCCGCTCTCGTAGGGGTCTAGGGGTGTGGGATTGGCTATTCATCACGACCGTGGAATCCGTGTTTTATACTGGCTCGTATTGAAAACACGGACGTCCTAGTATATCCAATATTTCATATGTTTCTTCTGCTGCGTTATCTGTGATGTGATCATGTGATATTCTGTGATAGATATAGTATATAGTATATATGATATATTATATAGACTATGCTTATGTTTTACACCCGCGCTAGCCCTGCCTCGTTCTGGCGTTAGTTACCTAACCTAACGGTGCAGACGGGACATCGAGGCGAATGCGGATGGCATAAGCGTACGTTATATTTATCTGTGATGGTTAGGTGGACTTAAATGATGGGATATTCATTAATGAGATTAATGAAAGAAAATAAACCTAATTGATGTTGTGGAATCGAATTTCAAAATAAAAACAGGTAGCTACAGTTCTTGCTTTGCATCGCGGTGTTCCTTGTAGAACATCCTGCACCTTATTCGATAAGGAAAGGACCGAGATCCCTTCGCCGGGAGTGACTCCTTTAGCAATAACTGGCAGATGCTACAACCCTCGGTTTGTCTTTTGATCGCTTCTATAGTTTCTGCTTTGCACAGTGATATATATGATATATCCCGCACCTCATTCGACGAGGAAAGGGCCGACGATCCCATCACCGGGAGTGACCCCTTTACCAAAACTAGAAAAGCCTCAAAAACATTCCATTTGTAAAACCATTTGATTCCGCAACGAGATCAAATTCAAACCGTTAAAGGTTTTCACAAAAACCATTCGCAACCCTCCGTCATTTTAGGAAGTAGAGTACTTTGTATTCGTGCTGCGTTTGTTGACTTTAGTTAAGGCACAGTGTACGGTAGCTAAGTGATGTCTTCCTCCACCGCATATGATGCGATTAGTTAGGACAGTCGCGTGACTTTGTTGACCTTAGTTAAGGGTCATGTGCGTGGGTCTGATTAATCACGAAATGACGGGTAGAACTTGACTAGTACTTATGATTTGTTGACCATAGTTAAGGTCATAGGTGCTAGGGGTAAAAACCTTTATCGGGAGTTTCAAGTGTTGAAACCTGCAATGAGATTGCATACCTTCTATATGATAATTGGATCCCGATACCCACCGCGAGTAATTGTTACTCCTGGGAGAGTTTTGCACTTTACAATTAGCCGATCAAGTAGTTGTCTAGAAAGGTGTCAACGGGGTTACGCCTCTGGGAAAACGAGGTTTACTGTAATTAGGTTCGTGCGAAAGCACGGGGAACGTCCCTCAAAATACCGACACTGGCCTGGCTGAAAGATTGGCGAACTTGTAGAGTGTAATTAATCCCGGCTAGTCTTTCCTTTTAGGGTTTGAAGGAAGATTTGATAAAAACAGTGGGAGCCATTCTGATTAGATAAAATAAATAACAAATCTGATCTTGCAAGAGCGCACGCTGAGTGTTTTTCTTCTCTCTCTCTCTAGGTAGCGACCATATCACGCCTTAATCAAGATAATAATATGGATGTATTGACCGAACACGCTTGTTTTACTGAGCTGGGGAACGTTGGTCCCGCTCCAACTTATAATTGTTATAAGACAGAGCAGGAAATAGGGGAATACCAGAATTCCTATGCCGCCCAAACGAAGAAAGTTCATGAGATGCATCTCCTTCGGGTGTGTTCATTACTAAGAACTGTTTCTCAGTATCCTCTGCATCCTGGGTATTTGATACCAGATCAGGATCCCAGATATGTAATCTGTTACACAGGGCTACAAAATGGTAGAAAAACTGAGAACGGGTGATAAGTTTCATGAGACAGAAACCAGGGCAAGTGTTGCAGCCAAGTTTGTTGGTCACTGTCACCCTGTATTACCAGTACATTGATTCTGAACAAATGCTATTAGATACCGAACCTGATATACAAAATCATATCAGTCTCTTTATTAGTAAAGAAGGATATAATTTTGTATTGTTGGATAATGTTTTGAACATTTCCTATATCAAAAGTTGATCGGTTCAGGCACGTTATATAAAAGCATTGACGTTCTAAATCAAACTACAGTTCCTAGTATATAGAACACACACAAGAGGAAGAGTTCAGAAATGAACGAATCATTCTTTAGGCATTGTAGACTAGGTCACATCAATGCGACCCGACTGGCTGAAGTTACATTTTAGATGCATATTTAAATCGGTTTGAATTTACATCTTGTGAAACTTTCCAGTCATGTCACAAAGATAAGATGACCATAGCTCTGTTTATAGGAAACAGAGAAAGAGTTAGTAAACTCTTGGGACTGATACATTATGATGTATGTAAGGTCTCCTATCTACACATGCCAGGACTGGTTCTTTATACTTCATTACGTTCTCTGATAATCTCTCAAGATTCAGTCATATGTTCCTGTTGAAACATGAGTCCGAACCTTTTTGAGATATTCACAGAATATAAGTTAGAAGTAGAGAAACAAAATATGGGTATAAGTATTATGTCCTATGATAAGATCAGGGAGGAGAATACTTGTGCATAGAATTCCTGCACTATTCTAAAGGAGAATGAGATTTTCTCTCAGTGTTACTCCTCTGAATACACCACAGCACAACGGTGTATCAGGGCAGAGCAATCACACAATATTAGATATCGTGTGCTCTATGATGAGTATTACTGAGTTACCTGTTTCCTTTTGGGTGTTATGCACTTGAGAAGCTGCATACATATTGAATTAGGTTTGAATCAAATCAGTGCCTACCACTCCATATGAGATATGGTATGGGAAGAGCCCATGTCTTAAGCTAGTTAAGATTTGGGGTTGTCCGGCCTGTGTTTAAAGCAAAATCCGGACAAGATCGAGGCAGGATCAGTTCTGTAGAACTGGAAGGGTTCCCGCTATACAAAACTGCAGTTGATGATTTGACAGAACCAAAGGATTCTATAGTTCCCGACGAACCTCAGCCTTTCCGCCGATCTAGTAGGGTTCCTCATCCGCCTGAGAGATACCTCGGTTTCTCGGTGACAGTGGGAGCGAGGAATGCATCATAAGATGATGACCCAACTAGTTTCGAGCAGGCCATCGAGAGTAGGGACTCTGTAAGAATGGCTGGATGCTTAGCGATCTGAGATGGAATCCATGTACACCAGCAAAGTATGGACTTTAGCTGCTATATCTGAAGGGTTAAATCCCCATCAGGAGCAAGTATATCTTGAGAAGATTACTTGGTGTAGATGGAAAAGTTGAGACTTTCAAAGCTAGACTTGTTAAAGGTTTTCGTCATCGACCAGGCGTGGATAATGATGAAACCTTTTTCCAGTTGCTATGCTTAAGTCTATCCAGATCCTACTTACCACGGCTACATACCATGACTACGATATCTGGCGGTTGGGTGCCATGACTGCTTTTCTAAATACTAATTTAGAAGAGAACGTCTATAAGAACACAGCCAGAAGTCTTCGTAAACAGTGGGAGCAGCGGAAACGTGTGAAAGTTGCTTTACATAATGAAGCAGGCATCGCGGAGTTGGAACGTCTGTTTTGATGTGATAGTCAAAGTGTATGACTTCATCAAAATGGTAGACGAACCTTGTATATACAAAAGGGTAGTGGAGAGTAAGGTGGTCATCTTCGTATTGTACGTAGACAACATACTCTTGATAGGAAAAGAGTTTCCTATACTACGATCGGTCAATCTCCTATTATCACAAGGATTCTCCAAATAGGATAAAGATGATACCTCCTAAATCCTGAGATTTGGACCTATGAGATAGATCTAAAGGGATATTAGGGTTCTCACTAGGTATAGTGAGATTGTATCAATCAATCCTGGGGAGAATCACTGGAAGAGTTCCAGGGTGATAAAGACGACTGAATGTCAGTCACGGGCATTGTCTTTACCCTCAGTAGAGGGACGGTATGTTGGAAGAGTTCCAAGCTTGATACCGTGGCAAACTAGACGATAAAGGCTGGTAACATCGCTATTAAAGATACTGCCAAAGAGGCAGTTTGGGTGTATATTGGTTCATAAGATGAACTAGGTTCCTGCCATTGTATGACAATGGAAGTGTGGCTTCGGCCCTGGAACCCTGGTCCCATCAGTGACCCAGACAAATTCTGAGGCAGCATCACCTGATCATTGAGATAGTTGATCTCCAGGGTGATCGAGGTTAGGAGAGATGACTCAGAGGACAATACGGCGGATCCACTCACGAAGGCCTTTTCCCAAAGAGAGACCTTTAGGGGGTGGTTGAGTATGTGATACTGCAACCACTGCTACAGATGGCCCTAGTGCAAGTGGGAGTTTGTTAGTTATATGTATGCCCTAGAGGCCATTACTGTACATTGGATGTATATTGTAGTGGATGCTGGGACATATATAGGTAGGACTTTCTTGCTCGACATGATAGTACGCTATCTGGTTGCTCTTTATCTTAACATGTATATTCTCTGTCTCTCTGATTACATGTTGATAAAGCCCTTAGGATGTGTACTCGACTTCCATGACTATGATGCAGATCATACTAGTGGGGCCTGGGTAGTCAATGAGTACATCCTTCATTGTTCCTAGTCGTGGGAATATCGAGACGGGGCATCGATATTCCAGAGTAGACTAGCGTATATCTTCTCGACCCATGTGATGGGCGATGGATGATCCCATATCCATTGGTGTTTGACATCGGAGATGGTATGCGGGTGCTTAGTGGAGACTGGGTACACTGAACGGACTCGCCGAGAACTCCCAAATGGTATTATACCTCACGTCAGATGGCAGTTCTCTGGTGACACTGGTACAGCTTAGTCTGTTGACCCGAGATCGTCATAGAGTCTTGTGTGTCTCCCACTGTGCTTTGATTTCCACCCTACCACGGCTCTACTGAGTTGTGCAAACAGGTGGTTTTTGGGTACAGTCTCGATTCACATGGAGGCAATGAGCGATAGGAGGGGATTCGTCTCTCCCGGTATTGGGGGTTGATGTTGCGCTATGCTCGACTGGCCATAACAGGAAATCCCTGGCCAGGTTTACAGTGATATACTGGTAAGAGTTATCAGTAGTTTCACGAATGTTATGGACCTTACGTCGGCATGACTTATCGAGCTATTGGGGTCGGACGTTGACCACCCCTAGGCGAGATATGGGACATATCAGACGAACAGACCGGACTATACGGTAAGTGTTACTGGTTGGATTCACAGGAGTGTGAGCGGGCTTGCTCGTCGATCTTCTGATCGCTCAATACCCGGGTGGCCGTTACGTTTAGCAGACCGCTTGCGGCTTGTGGGTGTTTGATATGATCATCATCTGCTGCCGGCGTATTGACGAGTCTTTAGAGTCCTACACAGAGGTTTCCTGGATCAAGCGAAACGAAATAGGAGCGCATATGAGATATGTGCGGGACCGAGAATAATGCGTGTATGTGATACCGTATTTCTTTCTCGCGATGAATGAGTCAAATGGTTGTATGCGATATAACCTAGTTATCGAATCAAGGATTGATTCGATAAGCCGTTACATTGGATACTAGCCGGTTATATGCGATATGACCGGATCATTGAATCAAGTGTTGATTTAATGATTTAATGTATAATTATATATTTGATATATTACTTTGCATTAACTAGTATTGGTTCACTTTAAATGGATTTACTCACTTGGTTTGTGCACATTGTATATGTGATATATTTTGTACACATGATTGTATCATGTTTGATGATACATGCAAGCTAGGGTTAGTGTAAATGATTAGACCATGGTTAAGTTTATGATTAGGGTTTTCTTTTTAATTACTTATTCATTTATTTATTCTTTTTGTTTATTTTGGAAAAAGGAAATGATAATGAAAATGGAATGGTGGCTTGATTTGTTTGTAGTTGAAGTTTCTTGAAACTTTGACTAAGTCACCATTCTTGTCTCATCCTTAACCCTAACCATTCAAGTTAACCATGGTCCATTCTCTACAACTAACCAAGGGTTAGTAAATGATAAGTATTGATTTATTTATCATTTACATATCACTTATCATATTCTTTTATCATCTTTCTTCTTCATCTTAAACTTGAAGAAAGCTTGCACCATCAATGGCAACTAGCCAAAATGAGTGAGAAATCCAAATCTAAAGTCTACCCACTTCCTATTTCTTCATCCTCTACCTCTTGCCAAGTTGTATAGGGTGTTTCCTTCACAAGTTTTCAAGGCTTGGTGAAGTTGGAGCTTGCTCTTGTGATGCCTCGACGTAGATCATCTTCGGCATCGAACCGACGATCAAGCCCGCCCATTCTTCGATGATGCCAATGCTAGAGTCAAGGGTTCGATTTGGACAGCGGAGGGAGATCATCGCGGAGCTTAGAAAGTGGTGGACCGGATCTACAAAGGTTGTAGTCACTTTCCTTTAGCTATATTTCCGTTTACTTGCTTGCTTTGCCTATACTTCTTTCCAACGATCCGTTCTAGGTTTTCTCGGCAGCGTAATTTTTAGAAATTGGCATGTTTTATCACTTGCAAGACTTCATTAGAGTGCCTAGGAACCCTACAGTAGCTATAGCCAGGTATGCGTAACCATGTCGGTATAGTAAGATATGTGTATCTACCTATCAATAATGATTTAATACCCTCCAGGTATAAGTATAAGTATATATGCAAGATGTACATGTAGCTATGTCTCATATGTGTATATACCTATCCCTAATGGTACAATACCATATAGGTATATGGGTAACTAGAATGTAAGCATGTCAAGGCATATGTGTAAGCATGTAGGTATACAGGGATGCTATATGTCATATGCACGAAGGAAAATAAGGATTATGTCTCAATGTCCCTAAACAATACAATATCACATATGTATAGGTGTTGTGCGTGTCATGGCAATTATCGACGGTGTGTGTGTAGCATAAAATTAGTGCTCGTAAAACATGAACCGTCAATAATGGTGTTGTGTCTCATTAATAATAAGTCCATGCGCAATAGGAAATGAGATATGCAACAAAGGTACACATGCACAATCAATATCCGTATACATCTAACTAATAGTCATATCATTTAATCTAGCCCAGACGCATAACGCCATGCGGGCGATTCTCCTGTAGATGTTAAATCTACTCATAAACAATCCGGGCTAAGTAAAGCCAACCACGCGCTTTTCCTTCTTCGCAGCGCCTGAAGTCCCCGCCTGCGATCCTGAAAGCATATAACAGTATAACAAGTGTATATTAGCAATCGACCCATAATACGTACCGACTACGTTTAACCGACGCACCAGCTCCAAGCGTACTCTCAAGTGTTCGTCAAGTGGATAACGCGTGTAGCGACACTACGAAACCAACTCAAGAGCAAAAACTACACAAAAACACGAACGACATCGGCACAACCCTAGCTAGGAACGCTAAACGACACAACCATCAAGCCTAGACCCTGATCGTACCGATCGCGCATTCAGAACATAATAATAAACGTGGAATCTAGTATATATAACGTCGCAAAGTCAAAAGCAACCCACGCCTAAATTATCCGAAAATCTAATAAGCAACATACATCATTTTTAGCTCAAACTATAAGTTTTAACCAAATCTAGAATTTACAAACATCACAATATAGCATGATTAAACCATACAAACCCTAACTATAATTTTAATCACACTTAATTAGGATTAGTGAAAGTTTAGTTTGCTAATTAGCTTAATTATACAATTAGGAAAATATCATTTAACAAACTAGCAACTCGATTTAGTTTTCTTCAAGTCTTAACTTATCACTTAAGCTTTTCACTAATCAAAACCCTAATTTGATTGCAAAAATCCTATCTTGAATTTCAAAACATGCATATTAAAGCTTTAAATTAACATCTAATTAAGCTAGTTTAAAGATTTAAAACTACTATTAAGGATTAGGGTTAGGGTTTTATACCTCACTAGATCAAACAAACTTGCATCAAAACACTAAAGTTTAGCCTCCAAAAATCCCCACTTGATTGAAGATCCAAGCAAGATTGAGATGAAGACTTGAAAAGAGAAGAGTGTGGAATTGTGTAGGAAATTCTAGAAGAAAATATCAATAAAAGGTTAATAAAACAAAAAAGCTTTATGTCATCTTTAGTTCTTTTAATTATAATTCCCTTTAATTCACTTAAATATCTAGATATTTTGGTGAGAACGGTTTAGAAATTAATCTAGTGATTAACTAAGCATAAATTTACATTAGTAGTAATTAACCCAATCCAAATTGTAATTACAACTACTAAAGTGCAAAAATAAAGCATCAAAATAATATTTTAATTAGAGAAAAATATTAAAATGCAAAAAATTACCAGTGGCTCACAAAAACACGCAAACTAGCTATTTTCTAGCTAAACAAGGTGCAGTGCATTCTATACTGCAAAAAGATCGCTCCTAGGTTTTACGGAAAACACCGACTAGTTTACCCTAAAAACGGAAAATCGCCTAAACGATTTCCAAAACGTTATAATCTTCCCCCCTGAAAGAAATTCGGTCTCCGAATTTAAAATTCTCACTAAGCGTACCTTCAAAGAGATGAGTACAAAACTCCCTAATCTCGCTCGCAGCCTCCCAAGTGATCACCTCAATATACGGTTACGCCAAATAACCTTCACATATAGAAAGTCCCTTTACCGAAGTCCCTCCACCTGCCGATCCACTAAAACTATCAGCTGCTGGTGAACGAAAGATCGCGTTCAAAAGAATGGTCTGATGCTGAATCATGTGAGAAAGGTCATGAAGGTATTTGCGAAGTATCGACACAAAGAATACGGGGTGAATACTCAAAAATCTGGGTGGAAGTGCCGAATTATAGGCAACGGCACTAACTCGCTTCAAAGATCTCAAAAGGACCTAAAATTTTGGGATTAAGCATCCCAAAACTCAACACGCCATTCATCGGAAAATCCGTAGGAATACATGATCTCCCACTGCGAGCTCAAGTCGACTCCTGTCTGCACTGGGCTGCTCTCATCCTGACCTGAATCAACTAGATCATTTCCGTAGTCTCATGACTAGCTGGGGTCCAAAAATCCTACACTCGCAGGGTCAGAAAAAGAGACCGGAGATCGACACCACCTACCAAACAAAGCCTAAAGGTTGCAAATTGGAATGTCTCCTGATAACAGCTATCGAAAGAGAACCCTATCAATAGCAAGTGATGATCCCAACAGCCAACAAACAACAAGTACGTACGCACAAGCATATCCTCCAGAGTATGTATAGTCCTCTAACTGACCATCGTCCCACAGATGGAAAAGCGGAGCTAAAGCTCAACCAGTACCTAAGGATTCCTGAAGCTTCTACCAAAGACGGCAAGCGAACTGGGGGCCTCTATTGGATACTGTTGGGGTAAAAATTTACACACCGGTTGACCGAGTCAAAGTCAAGGTCAACCCTAAGCCAGGTGGGCCCAACCCCAGGTCAAGTGGGCCCATGCCCAGGTCGAGTCCGAAACATGAAGCGGCCGACCCTCCCCATGCAAAAATGAAATCATGTAATAAATAATTTTTATGTAATTTTTTATGCATGAATGTATGCAAAATGGGCATAAAGCCAATATTTTGTAAGCCCATGTCTTATGTGCAAAAATGAAATGGCAGATGAGCCATGGGATGGCTAAAATGCCATTTTTGTAAAGCCCAAGGGGCTATATGTAAATATGTAAGCCTATAAATGGCAACATGATGATGAATAAAGTAATACTTTTCATTCCCCCAAAAACTAGGGCTCATTGTGCCTCCGGCTCCTTCTCCAAGGTTCTAAACCTTCTCATTTCTTTTGTATTAAATCAAGAGTTTTACTCTTTCTTTTCCAAAACTAAGTAGTTTTTAACCACAAAACCCGCAAAGGGGAACTCAGATCTCCCATCAGATCTCAAAATGGAGAGATTTGAGATCTCACATCTCTTGATCTTCAAGATCCAGCTAACAGAGAAGGAAGAAGAAGAACCCCTTCCATTAACCCCAAAAACACACTCAGGAGTCCAACTCCTTTCTGATTTCTCTTTCGAGAAATCTTTGTTAGGCTAAAAGCCTCTTTTTCTCGCCGGCGCTCAAGCGCAGAGCGCCCGCGTGCCGACACGTAGCGCGCTTGCGCTGAAGCGCTCAGCGCTTGAGCGCAAAGCGCCCACGTGTCGACACGTGGCGCGCTTGCGCTCCAGCGCAAGCGCTCAGCGCTTGAGCGCAAAGCGCCCACGTGTCGACACGTGGCGCGCTTGCGCTCCAGCGCAAGCGCTCGAGAGCAAGTCGCCCCCGTGCCGACACGTGGCGCGCTTGCGCTCCAGCGCAAGCGCTGTTAGTGTATATGCCCAAGAGGCCATTACTGTATCATACTAGTATGTATATTACTTGATGGAAGCTTGGGATATTCACAGTTGTACAGACAATCTTTCTCAATATAGTAGTATTCTACTTGGTTTGTCTCTGCTTTAATGTGTACATGTGTGTTTCTTTATCATATCACCTATACGCATTAGTAGAGCCTTTAGGATCTTTGCTTGATTACCGGCGTTGTGATGGCGATCACACTCGTGGGGCCTGGGTAATCCACAAGCACATCCTTATACACGTCCCTAGTCATGGGATTATCGAGACAGGGCATCGATACTCCGGAGTAGACTAGCTTATGCGCTTCTCATCCCAGCACAGGAGACGTTCTGTCCCACAGCCGTCAGTACGTCGTACTTGAGATAGTATGCGGGTACTCGTTAGGTTACGAGTACACTGGACAGGACTCGTCGGGAACTGATGGTTGGTATTATACCTATCGTCAGTTATCAGTTCCCAGGTGACATGAGTACAGCTTAGTCCGCTGACTTGACACTGTCACTTCACCTCGAGTGTGTTCCCACTGTTCATTGATTACTACCCTACCACGGCTCTACTGAGTCATGTAAACAGGTAGTAGTTGGGTGCAGTCCCGAAGCACTTGGAGGCAGTGACGGTTAGACAGGATTCGTCTCTCCCGGTATTGGGGGTTGACATCGCGCTGTGTCTAGGAGAGCCATTACACGAGTAGTCCCTTGACAGGGCAAGCGAGATATACTGGTAGGTTTCCAGTGTTATCTCAGGGTGTAATGGGCTTCACTCCGACACGACTTGTACCGCTATTAGGGGACTGACGTTTACCGCCCCCCTAGGCCCGCCATGCGATGTATCAGACGAACAGACCGGACTGTACGGAGATTGTCACATACAGGCTCAGTAGGAGTTCGGATGGGTTTACCTCATCGGCCTTCTTATCGACATCTACCTGGGGACCTTTACGTACAGCTAGTGCCGCTTGCGGTCTGTGGTTAAACCCACTGCCAGCGTAGTGTCGAGTCTTTAGAGTCCCACACAGAGAGTTTCCCTGCACTGAGCGAAACGTGTAGAGGCCGTATGGTTTTACGGCAGGGCTGCGATCACTTACGTACACTTGTGTGCGTGTGGTGTTCGGGCAGGCAGTACTAGTGGGCTTTGGTTTAAGCCGGATCCTAGTATTGCACGGATGGATTTGTTTTGTCTTCTGCGCATCCGCATTCTATGGAATGCGGATGCAGGTGTGTATGCACAGTTTTCCGGAGCGACGAATGAGGGGTGCCTCATCAGGGTTTTGGCTGTTGGTTCGGCCAAAACCGTTATGTGGCAGGATCATTAGGGTTTTGCCAGTTGATTCGGACTCATTATGGTTTTGGCAGTTCGTTTGGTCAAAACCATTATGAGCCGCGGACATCATTTACTAATCCTTTTAGTGATAATTTTATGATGGCTAATTTCATTGACCATTTGACCACCATGACCTCTCTTGACTTTGTTGACCGGTTGACCGTGTTGACCAATGACTTTCAAGAGGGATCTACACTCTTCTTTTCTTTTTCTTTTTCTATTTTGATTATGATAATGGTCATTTCAATGTAGCCATCAAACTTTATCTTGATGGGATTAGTAATGATATTGTTTTTGCATTATTGAACCATGGTTCATTTTCTTTTGCTCATAATTCTTTTCTCACTCTCTCTCTTGTTTTTCGATGAGAAGAAAAGAAATGCACCATGGTTGCTAGCTCCTCCTTCTTCCTCCTCTTGATTCATCTTTTGATCTCATGTGTTGAGAGATAAAGATCCCACAAAGACAAAACCATCCCTCTACCACTTCTACACAACCTAAGGCTTCTAGATTAGCAATCTCTTTGCCCTAGTTACCTCGGCTCAAGGTGGAGCTCGGTGTACATCTCTCGGGTGGATCGTCTTCGACTAAAGGAGACCGCGGAGGTGACCAAAGTCCGGATCAACCCTCGAAGCAAGCAAGGAGAAGAACAACAAGAAGAGAAGGAGTTCAAGTTGAGGTATAACCCCTAACCGAGTTGATAAATCTCTAGTTGGGATGCTAGTGTGTTGTTTAGCAACGATCCGGCTTTTACGGTCCATGTTACCATGTTTAGAAATTTTTTTGTTTTACTGTTTCCGCAACCCCGAAAGTACCGGGAGAGGTAATGTGGACCTAACAGTGGTATCAGAGCCTAACTAAACACACCCTAGCATGTTAGCAAAGTATTTAGAATATCGACCGGACAAAAAACCGCAAAAACACCCCGAAAAATTCAGTTTCTACCGATTTTTATATCTGTTCCAAAATTAATAAATCATACACTAAAAATCGTCTCAGGCTTTTTGTAGAACAGTGGAGAAAAATGATCCCCTAACTCGGTTAAAGCGTCGCGGAACCGCGGCCGAGTTAACTCGGTTTGGGGTCCTGTTTTCTGCAGTATTCTTATTTGGGTATTTTGGGATTTTTGGAATTTGATTTTTCTGCCCAGATTTTACAGAAAGCAAAATTTTTTTTGGGGCTTAAAAATCCGTATTTTTGGTCGATGTTCTATAGACTTTGGCTAATGGTTATATCTGTAATGTTATATGTGTATTGAACGTCTACTAATCGCTATACGTCGATGAGTGGGGGTTATACATATTTGTGATCTGTAATGCTGATGGTTTGTGTATATGAACTCATTGGATTGTCGCGGATGAATAGCCGGGGTGGATGTGAGATGAGAGTTTTTTTTTCTTTCATTCATGTAATAAATTTGTAAATTGATGTAATATTATTTGTATGGCCGCACAACCGGGTCGGGGTTATAGCCGTCATTGTATAATTCTTTTTATTGTTTTTGCTCCTAGGATAGACCCATGGAGGGGGTGCACAAACTACCGGGTATCTCGAAGTGCCGAGTGGCCTACTCACGGTGTTGAGGGAGGTTGCTTCGCTTCGGGTACTTGGCGGGTAGTTTGCAGCACCCGTAGGGGTCTTGGGTGGGGTTTTGGCTATTCATCGCGATCGTGTAATCCGTTTTTCATTGCAGGCTCGAACGAATCGCGGGTTCCTAGTATATCCAAAGTATTCATCTGTGATCTGGATTGGCTATCATTGCTGTATATCTATATATAATAACTATTTAGGCGTTGCTTATGTTTTTCAGCCGCGCTAGCCCTGCCCCCGCTCTGTCGTTAGTTAAGTAACCTAACGGGTGATGACGGGGCCCCGTGGCGAATGCGAATGGCATAAGCGTACGTTATATTTTGGTTGTTTTCTGCAATGGTAGGATTTAAATGATGGGACGCATTAAAAGAACTAATGCAAGCAAATAAACATAAAAGGCTTTGTTGGAACAATTTTCAAAAAGCTGTTATTGCAAGGACATTCACTTTTGTTTTGCATCGAGGTATTCGGTTATGAATGCCCAGCACCTCATTCGACGAGGCAAAGGCCGAGATCCCCTCATCGGGAGTGACCCCTTGGACAAAAGTTTGCGTCAGGGTAATAACTTCACCATAGTCGATTATTCTTGCTTTGCATCGAGGTATTCATCTTATGAATACCCAGCACCTCACTCGACGAGGAAAGAGCCGAGATCCCATCACAGGGAGTGACCTCTTTAGCAAAAGTTTTCATCACTATGTTTTCAAAAAGTCTATCATGTTCCTTCAACTACATCAAGTTCATTATGTTAACGGGTTTTTCGCCAAAAACCCAGCCGTAGCCCTCCGTCGTTTCAGATAATTAATACTTAGTATTCGTGCTGCTTTTGTTGATTATTCGTCAAGACACAGTGAACGGTAGCTGAGTAATAATTCTTTGTTGCACTGATCGATGGGATTGGTTAGGACGGTCGCATGATTTTGTTGATTATTCGTCAAGGATCATACGGGCGGGTCTAATGCAATCCTGGATAATGACGGGTTGAACTTGACTAGGACCTTTTGATTTGTTGATTATTCGTCAAGGTCACTTGGGTCTTAGGGGCAAGAACCACATCGGGAGTTTCTAAAGAAACTGAAACTTGAAGATTTAGCATACCTTCTGGAGTGTGGTGACTAGAGTGGATTCCATCTAGGTCATCACACAATAATAGTTGGATCCCGATCCCACTGATGAGTTGGATTACTCTTGGGAAATTACTTCACTTAACAATCAATGCTATAAACCTAGTAGGTGTTTAGAAAGGTGTTAGCGAGGCTACGCCCCTAGGGAAAAGAGGTTCTTAAATTAAGGAACTTCGCGAAAGCGTTGGAAAACCTCGCTCGAAGTACCGACACTAGCCTGGCTGAAAGGTTAAGCATGTATTGTGACGTGAATTAAATCCCGACAAGTTCTTCTTTGAAAAGGTTTTAAGAAGAATTTGAGGAAACAGTGGGAGACATCCTGGTTAGATAAACTAGTAAACCAATCTAATCTTGCAAGAGCGCACGCTGAGTGTTTCTTTTCTCTCTCTCCAGGTAGCAACCATTTCACGCCCTAATCAAGATAATAAAATGTATCGCTTGACCGATCCGAATTCTTATTCGTGGCTGGGGAACGTTGGTTCAACTCTAACTTATGACAACAGTCATAAGTATGAGCAAGGGAAAGGGGATTGTATGGATTCCTAGTATACCCAGTTGAAGAAGAAGCATGGTTTTGCATCTACTTCAGGTGTTCTTGTAATTGAGAACTGTTTTACGGTCAGCCCTACCTCCTGGGTACTTGATACTGGATCAGGATCTCATATCTGTAATTTATTGCAGGGACTGAGAAAAAGTAGGAAAGTTGCACCGGGTGATATGTCGCTCAGAGTAGCGAACGGAGCACAAGTTAATGCGGCAGCCGTCGGTGAATATCACCTAGTATTGCCAAATGGCAAGACTATGATTTTGAACGATTGCTACTATGTACCCTCCATGGTTTGCAACATCATATCAGTTTCTTTACTCGATAAAGATGGATATAACTTTTTTCTTGATAGAAATATTATGAACATTTACCTTCATAAGGTACTGGTTGCAGAGAGTACACTGTATAATGGTATCTACGTTCTAAATCAGAATATAGTTCTCAATATACAAAACACACGCAAGAGGAAGAATTCAGATACGAATGAATCCTACTTGTGGCATTGTAGACTTGGTCATATCGGAGAGAAAAGACTGAGTAAGTTGCATAAAGATGGACTCTTGAATGCATTCGAGTTTTCATCTTATGAAACTTGTCAGTCCTATCTCAAAGGGAAGATGACCAAATCTCCGTTCACCGGACATGGAGAAAGAGCAGCAGAGCTCTTGGGACTCATACACAGTGATGTATGTGGTCCGATGTCTACACATGCAAGGGGTGGGTTCTCCTACTTCATCACATTCACTGACGATCTCTCTAGGTTCGGATATGTGTATCTGATGAAACACAAATCTAAAGATTTTGAGAAATTCAAGGAATTCAGAAAGGAAGTAGAGAATCAGACTGGCAAAAGTATTAAGATCCTCCGGTCTGATAGAGGAGGGGAGTACTTAAGCTCGGAATTCCTAGATTACTTAAAAGAGAATGGTATTCTCTCTCAGCTTACTCCTCCTTATACACCACAGCACAACGGTGTATCGGAGCGGAGGAATCGTACCCTATTAGATATGGTTCACTCCATGATGAGTAGTGCTGAGTTACCTCTTTCATTCTGGGGACATGTGCTTCAGACAGCGGCATACCTTTTGAATCAAGTTCCGTCTAAATCTGTGCCTAAAACTCCGTATGAAATATGGAGCAGTAAGAAACCATGTCTTAAATTTATTAAGATATGGGGTTGTCCGGCCTATGTGAAAACACAGAAACCGGACAAGCTAGAGGCACGGTCTGTTCTTTGTAAATTTGTGGGATATCCTAAAGACTCACTAGGATATCTGTTCTACCACACTGAGGAACAGAAGGTGTTTGTATCTCGCCACGCTACCTTCTTAGAAAGGGAGTTTCTTGCAAAAGAAACTAGTGGGAGTTCGGTAGATCTGGAAGAAATTCAGCGACCACAAAATATAACTGAAAATTTGGAGGAACCGCTAGATTCAATAACCCCAAACGAACCTCAGCCACTCCGCAGATCTAGTAGGATTTCTCATCCGCCCGAGAGATACTACGGTTTTCTCATTGATGGGGATCGAGAGGATTGCATCTTGGAAGAAGATGACCCTACCAGTTTCAGGCAGGCCATTATCAGTAGGGACTCTGATAAGTGGCAGGAAGCAATGCAATCCGAAATGGAGTCCATGTACGCCAATAAAGTGTGGACCTTGGACATTGCTCCACCTGGGGTAAAACACGTTGGATGCAAATGGATCTACAAAAGGAAACTTGGTGTAGATGGGCAGGTGGAAACCTATAAGGCTAGACTCGTTGCAAAAGGTTTTCGTCAAAGACCTGGTTTGGACTATGATGAAACTTTTTCTCCGGTGGCTATGCTCAAATCCATTCGGATCCTACTTGCCATTGCTGCCTTCCATGACCATGAAATCTGGCAGATGGATGTTAAAACGGCTTTCCTAAACGGTTGTTTGGAAGAGTACGTTTACATGGATCAACCAAAAGGTTTCATAGACAGTGGGAGCAGCGGGAAGGTGTGCAAGTTGCTTAAATCCATTTATGGATTAAAGCAGGCATCGCGGAGCTGGAACATCTTTTTTGATGAGGCAATCAAGGAATTTGATTTCATCAAGAACGAAGATGAACCCTGTGTTTATAAGAAGATTGTAGGACGAACTGTCGTATTCTTAGTCTTGTACGTGGACGACATTCTTTTGATAGGAAATGATATTCCTATGCTACAGTCGGTCAAGCTATTTTTGTCACAACGGTTCTCCATGAAGGACCTGGGTGATGCTTCGTACATTCTGGGGATCAAGATCTATAGAGATAGATCTAAGAGACTATTGGGACTTTCGCAGTCCGGGTACATAGAGACCGTGCTAAAGAGATTTAGTATGGAGGATTCCAAGCGCTGTAACATACCCGCATTGCACGGAATTACCCTCTCCAAGAAGATGTCTCCTAAGACTGACGAGGAGAGGGTTCGCATGAGCACTATACCCTACGCTTCGGCGGTAGGATCTATAATGTATGTGATGCTATGTACAAGACCAGATGTAGCTTACGCGCTGAGCGCGGTAAGCCGGTATCAGTCAGACCCAGGTGAGGACCACTGGACAGTAGTGAAGAACATTCTCAAGTACCTGAGAAGGACTAAGGAGATGTTCCTGGTTTACGGTAATGGAGACCTCAGGGTCGAGTCCTTTACCGATTCAAGCTTCCAGAGTGACAAAGATGACAACAAGTCTGTCTCGGGTTTTGTGTTTACCCTCAACGGAGGGGCGGTATGTTGGAGGAGTTCCAAACAGGATACCGTCGCAGACTCGACGATGGAGGCTGAATACATTTCTGCAAGCGATGTTGCAAAAGAGGCGGTCTGGATGAAGAAGTTCATTAGTGAACTTCAGGTGGTTCCGTCCATTGTTGACCCAATACCTTTGTTTTGCGATAACAATGGGGCTATAGCTTTAGCGAAGGAACCAAGGTCCCATCAGAAATCCAGGCACATCTTAAGGCGGTATCACCTGATTAGGGAGATCATTGATCGCCAGGAGATCGAGGTGCGAAGAGTGGACACAAAGGACAACACAGCGGACCCATTCACGAAGGCATTGTCCCAGACTCAGTTCGAGCGGCTGATCGAGATGATAGGTCTTCGATATGCCAGTATATGGCCTTAGTGCAAGTGGGAGATTGTTAGTGTATATGCCCTAGAGGCCATTACTGTATCATACTAGTATGTATATTACTTGATGGAAGCTTGGGATATTTACAGTTGTACAGACAATCTTGCTCAATATAGTAGTATGCTACTTGGTTTGTCTCTGCTTTAATGTGTACATGTGTGTTTCTTTATCATATCACCTATACGCATTAGTAGAGCCCTTAGGATCTTTGCTTGATTACCGGCGTTGTGATGGCGATCACACTCGTGGGGGCTGGGTAATCCACAAGCACATCCTTATACACGTCCCGAGTCGTGGGATTATCGAGATAGGGCATCGATACTCCGGAGTAGACTAGTGTATGCGCTTCTCATCCCAGCACGGGAGACGGTCTGTCCCACAGCCGTCAGTATGTCGTACTTGAGATAGTATGCGGGTGCTCGTTAGGTTACGAGTACACTGGACAGGACTCGTCGGGAACTGATGGTTGGTATTATACCTATCGTCAGTTATCAGTTCCCAGGTGACATGAGTACAGCTTAGTCCGCTGACTTGACACTGTCACTTCGCCTCGAGTGTGTTCCCACTGTTCTTTGATTACTACCCTACCACGGCTTTACTGAGTCGTGCAAACAGGTAAAAGTTGGGTGCAGTCCCGAAGCACTTGCAGGCAGTGACGGTTAGACAGGATTCGTCTCTCCCGGTATTGGGGGTTGACATCGCGCTGTGTCTAGGAGAGCCATTACACGAGTAGTCCCTGGCCAGGGCAAGCGAAATATACTGGTAGGTTTCCAGTGTTATCTCAGGGTGTAATGGGCTTCACTCCGACACGACTTGTACCGCTATTAGGGGACTGACGTTTACCGCCCCCCTAGGCCCGCCATGCGATGTATCAGACGAACAGACCGGACTGTACGGAGATTGTCACATACAGGCTCAGTAGGAGTACGGATGGGTTTACCTCATTGGCCTTCTTTTCGACATCTACCTAGGGACCGTTACGTACAGCTAGTGCGGCTTGCGGTCTGTGGTTAAACCCACTGCCAGCGTAGTGTCGAGTCTTTAGAGTCCCACACAGAGAGTTTTCCTGCACTGAGCGAAACGTGTAGAGGCCGTATGGTTTTACGGCAGGGCTGCGATCACTTACGTACACTTGTGTGCGTGTGGTGTTCGGGAAGGCAGTACTAGTGGGCTTTGGTTTAAGCCGGATTCTAGTAATGCACGGATGGATATGTTTTGTCTTCTGCGCATCCGCATTCTACGGAATGCGGATGCAGTTGTGTATGCACAGTTTTCCGGAGTGATGAAGGAGGAGGTGCCTCATCAGGGTTTTGGCAGTTGGTTCGGCCAAAACCGTTATGTGGCAGGCTCATTAGGGTTTTGACAGTTGATTCGGACTCATTAGGGTTTTGGCAGTTCGTTTGGTCAAAATCATTATGAGCCGCGGACATCATTTACTAATCCATTTAGTGATAATTTTATGATGGCTAATTGCATTGACCATTTGACCACCATGACCTCTCTTGACTTTGTTGACCGTTTGACCGTGTTGACCATTGACTTTCAAAAGGGATCTACACTCTTCTTTTCTTTTTCTTTTTCTATTTTGTTTATGATAATGGTCATTTCAATGTAGCCATCAAACTTTATCTTGATGGGATTAGTAATGATATTGTTTTTGCATTATTGAACCATGGTTCATTTTCTTATGCTCATAATTCTTTTCTCACTCTCTCTCTTGTTTTTTGATGAGAAGAAAAGAAATGCACCAAGGTTGCTAGCTCTTCCTTCTTCCTCCTCTTGATTCATCTTTTGATCTCATGTGTTGAGAGATAAAGATCCCACAAAGACAAAACCATCCCTCTAACTCTTCTACACAATCTAAGGCTTCTAGATTAGCAATCTCTTTGCCCTAGTTACCTCGGCTCGAGGTGGAGCTCGGTATACATCTCTCGGGTGGATCGTCTTCGACTCAAGGAGGCCGCGGAGGTGACCAAAGTCCGGATCAACCCTCGAAGCAAGCAAGAAGAAGAACAACAAGAAGAGAAGGAGTTCAAGTTGAGGTATAACCCCTAACCGAGTAGATAAATCTCTAGTTAGGATGCCAGTGTGTTGTTTAGCAACGATCCGGTTTTTAAGGTCCAAGTTACCATGTTTAGAAAAAATTTTGTTTTACCGTTTCCGCAACCCCGAAAGTACCGGGAGAGGTAACGTGGACCTAACAAGCGCTCCAGCGCAAGTCGCCCCCGTGCCGACACGTGGCGTGCTTGCGCTCCAGCGCAAGCGCTCGAGCGCAAGTCGACCCCGTGCCGACACGTTGCGCGCTTGCGCTCAAGAGCAAGCGCTCTAGCGCAAATCGCCCCAGTGCCGACACGTGGCGCGCTTGCGCAAGCTCTCGAGCGCAAGTCGCCCCCGTAACGACACGTGGCGTGCTTGCGCTCCAGCGCAAGCGCTCGAGCGCTAGTCGCCCACGTGCCGACACGTGGCGCTCTAGCTCCTGAGCGCACAGCACCTAGGCGCACAGCGCCCAAGGTGCTGCGCCACGCATCCTTTGGATGTCTTTTCCCCCTCTTTCTTTTATATATATATATACATGTATACATACATATATATATGTACATATGCATACATATTTACACACACACATACTCCACGACACTGTCCGCAAGGGGGCTGCTAGCCCCCTTGACCCCCAGCCCGCTATCCGGGTAGCGGGACCCCCGTAAAAGACTCTGCGTGGCTCCGAATATATCCAAAAGCCCCCTTTCAAAACACAACACACGTACACTACACATTGAGTTCGCATGACCAGTTTAACCCGTCAATCGGAGGTTCCCTCGGTCCAAAGGCGAGGGGTAATTAACGGCAGCTTAGTTCGCGGCTGCCGGAGATTCGGATCCCCACAATCATTAAACCCCGGCCTACCCCCGGCAGGGGGAATCTGTAGTACGCCTGACAAGCACGCACGTATTCCCATCTCAATGGGGTGACGAAAAACACCCTACAGATTCTGGCATGCCCGGTGGGACCAATCACTCCTCCCATATTTCGGGTTAAGCGTTCATGCGAACTCAATCAAAATACATACCTGTATTTATATTAAAAATAATGCTTTTTCATGCATATTTTCAAGCATTCACCTTCCGACGATGTCTTCTATGATGAACTCAGCTCCCGTCTCCTACACGAAGATGATAGACTCTAGGACGGTCCTTCCGGCCGGTCTCGGGCGACAATGGGAGGAGCCGCTGCTACCATTCGGCTCTATTATGTTCATGCCTGTTGGCGCCATCCCAGCTCCTCAAGCCCCGGTGGCAGACAAACCGGTCTCGAAAGGCAGGAGACCAAATGTGGTGATCTCAAGGGCGCCCCAACCCAAACGCAAGTCGGTATCTGAACGACTTTCCTTGGCCCCAGCTGGGGGCAAGGCCATCAACACCAACAAAGCTACAACGCGTCCCGAGCAAGCTCCAGCGGCGCACCTGACAAATGCTCGATCGGGTGTCTTCTCTAAGCTCCCCGCTGATCAACTCACAATGGCTTCGCGGTAGCGGATGCCCGCCAAGCCTTCAAAATCGAGAAGCTGAGGGAGAAAAGGCTCAGATATAGAGCCAACAAAAGGGCTAGGGCTCCTGCCAGGCTGAACCTCATGAGGTTCGAAGAACATGGTTATCCCTCCGAAGATGAGGAAATGGCTGGGTATGTGGTCCACACTGTCTACACGGTGGGCCCGCGCAGCAAGAGCAAGGACGGGGCTACCACATCTCATATCCAATCTGGCTTGAATGTGGTTGCCACTTCCCAAGAACAGCCGCCTCCGCTGGATGATGAAAACCCTCACGATGAGGATGATAAGCGGAAAGACCCTTCAGTCCATGAAGAGTCGGGCTCGGAAAGCGAAGAAGAGCCGACATTCCGCCCCAGGACCGCGGAGCAAGAGCTGCTTCAAGATCTCCGAAAGCAGCTCAGAAACAAAGACAAGGAGATGGACAAACTCTACTCCAAAATCGATGACTTGACGAATGTCGTGATGCAGCTCACGGCCCGACTTGCCTCTCTGCCGCCCAATCAAGCGGAGGGCTCTGCTCGTGAACCGGGAAATGGTGTCCCAAAGCAGCCGACGCCTATTCCCTCAAATCCAAAAGTGGGCGAACTACATGAAAACCAGTCGCATCCTATCTCGGGAAATGTCTTGGCTACCGATGACAGTAACCCGCTAACTCAAGATCAAATCATGGATTTGGTTGCCAGCAAAGTCAAAACATTGGTGGCCGAAGCCGAAGCGCAAAAAGATATCAGCAGTAGTGGGAGACCATATCCTGCTCAGTATGATCTGGTAGAATTTCCTAGCGGCTATGTCAACCCCAAATTCGGAAGATTCGATGGGACGGGAAATGCGAACCAGCATATCGCCCACTTCAAAGCCTCATGCGGAAATACTGGGGTCAATGATGCGCTTCTCCTCAGCCAGTTCGTTAATAGCTTGACCGATGTTGCTTTCGACTGGTACGCGAGCATATCGGATGGCTCCGTCACAACTTTTGTCCAAATGGAGTCTCTGTTTCGGCAGAGGTTCATGAGCGTCAGCGATAAGATTACCATTGCCGAGCTCGTAAGGACCAAGCCCAAGAGCGACGAAAGTAGCACGGATTTTATAACCCGATGGCGCAATCTCTCCGTCAAATGCGAACCGCCGATAGAGCAGGACCAATCTGTCAGTCTCCTCGTCGGAAATCTCAACAATTGGATGGCCCCGTTTTTATGCACCGCGGGTCTCAAAACATTCCAAGAGCTGACCAGGAAAGTCCAGATGTTGGAACGCTCAAAGCAGGAGTCCTCCTCTGACTCCCAAAATAACAATAGGTCCTGGAGAAAATGAAAGGACGATAATCGCAAAGGCGGAAACTCCGATGATTCTGAATCTTTCAACAATTCGGCTAACCGAAATAAGCAAGGGATGAGCGGGCCTAGCGCCAACCAGCCTCGAAAGCCAATGTTCGGAGAGGGAGAAGAATCTCCACTGAAAGAGAAGCTAGATAAGGTCTATTCCTTTAGAAGGGACAAAATCCATAAAATATTCAAAGACGCCCTGAAGAATGGTCTACAACTGCCAGAGTCAAAAAGTCAGCAGGAAGCGAATAGGACCGACGACCCCAAATATTACAGGGTGATAGGTCATACCATTGAGGACTGCTTCGTCTTCAAAGATTGGGTCAAAAAGCAATACAAGGCAGGAGAGATAGAACCGTCCAAAGGCGTGTTAGTAAACAGTCAGGATGCGACCGCCAATTTCATACAAACGGAGACCGAAGTTCTTCGTGAAACTAATTCTCTCAGACATCTGCCTTTCTCTGAACACAGTCGATCACCACGTCATTAAACTAGGAACAATCGACCTCTAAGTCGTTAAACTGGGAATGTAAAAAAAATGTGTGTATATAAAAAAATGTAAATAAAAGAAAAATAAAGAAAAGCCGAAATGATGGGGCCACTCGCAATAAAAACCAACGAGTAAAAATGAAAATGAAAATAGAGCCGAAAAGATGGGGCAACCGCGAATAAATAGCCGAAATGATAGGGCAATCGCGACCTTCGCGATAAGAAAAGCTGAAATGATAGAGCAATCGCGGTAAAACAAACAAAAAAAAAGAGGGCGAATGATGAGTCGCTCCTGGTACCATATTCCAGTGCAGCGATGCAGACGCCGACAAAAATCCAATTTACCAAAATTCTTCCATCCCTACGGTTAGTCCCAAAATTGACTACCGTATACAATCCACGGGCTCAAATATTTCTCATCACCCTCATGCCCTACCGTAATCACCAATTACGCGGCTGGTCTCCTCCTTTGGAATTATGCTCCATTGAGAAGACCCACTCATGTGTCCTCACGATATATGAGGAGAACAAACCTTTGTGGGATCCTTACGACTCACGAAGGAAGAACACACTTAGGAGTCCCCACGACTCCTAAGGAGAAAATACACCTATGGGACCTTACGACCCGTAGGGAGAATTTGCTTTTATGGGACCCTCACGGCCCATAAAATTGAAAAGACTTAGGTGATAGGGATCTAAACCTGTCTCCTAAGCCATCGATCCCCAACCCCCAAGTGGCGAATGATGAGTCGCTCCTGGTACTATATTCCAGTGCAGCGATGCAGACGCCAACCAAATTCCAAATCCCATACCCCAATGGCGAATGATGAGTCGCTCCTAGTACCATATTCCAGTACAGCGATGCAGGCGTCAACCAAATTCCAACACCCATACCCCAACGGTGAATGATGAGTCGCTCCTGGTACCATATTCCAGTGCAGCGATGCAAACGCCAACCAAATTCCAACACCCATTCCCCAACGGCTAATGATGAGTCGCTCCTGGTACCATATTCCAGTGCAGCGATGCAGACGCCAACAAAGTCCGAAATTTTTACGGCCCTACGGTCTGGATCATACATCCTGCAAAACCGTATACAATCCACGGGCGTAAAACAATCCCAATCTCTCCAAAAATAATAAAATAATAAAAAAAAGGTAAGTTCACAAGCAAAATGGGCACAGATGAAAACCCGAAAGGGCTCCGTGAGTAAAAACAGCAGGACTGCCGGCGAGTTTGTGAAAACCCAAAAGGGCGCAAACTCGTGAGAAAGAGATGAAATGCACTCACAAAGTCCTCTCGTCTTTGTGAGGAGAAAATTCTCGTGTGAGATCCTTACGACTCACAAAGGAGCAACACACTTGGGAGTCCCCATGACTCCCAAGGAGAAAATACACTTACGGGATCCTTACGACCCGTAGGGAGAAAATGCTTTGTGAGACCCTTACGGCTCACAAAATTGAAAAGTCTTAGGTGATAGGGACCTAAAACCTGTCTCCTAAGCCATCGTTTCCTAATAAGCAAACGCAAATGATGATTCGTTCCTGGTACCATATTCCAGTGTAGCGATGCTGATGCCAAACAAAAAAAACCAATCCCCAAATCGTCTCATGACAAATGATGATTCGCTCCTGGTACCATATCCCAGTGTAGCGATGCTGATGTCAACCCAAATCAAATCAAACCAACAACCTCTGCGGCGGAATCATGCTTCGTCCCAGAATTTACCCCGTGTCGAAATCATGCTTCGCCTCGGGATAACGACCTCCTCGTCGGAATTATGCTTCATCTCAGAATACACCCCGTGTCGAAATGATGCTTCGCCTCGGTGTACCTGCCTTCCCTGTCGAAATTATGCTTCTCCTCTGAATCAAGTCAGCCAACAAGCTCTGCGCCGGAATCATGCTCCGTCTCAGAATATACCCCGTGTCGAAATCATGCTTCGCCTCGGAATATTTTCCTCCCTTATCGGAATTATACTTCGCCTAGGAATCTACCTCTACATCGAAATCATGCTTCGGTCAGAATGTCTGCCGATCATCGGAATGATGCTCCGATCTATGGAATTATGCTCCGCCCATCGGAACGATGCTCCGATCTCTGGAATTATGCTCCGCTCTTCGGAAAGATGCTCCGAACTCTGGAATCTAGCTCCGCCCTTCGGAATGATGCTCCGATACCCTGGAATCATGCTCCGCTCTTCGGAATGATGCTCCGAATCCTGGAATTATGCTCCGCTCATCGGAATGATGCTCCGATCTCTGTAATTATGCTCCGCCCATCGGAATGATGCTCTGAACCCTGGAATTATGCTCCGCTCTTCGGAATGATGCTCCGATCCCCTAGAATCATGCTCCTCCCTTCGGAACGATGCTCCGATCCCCTGGAATGATGCTCCGCCCTTCGGAACGATGCTCCGATCCCTGGAACGATGCTCCGCCCTTCGGAACGATGCTCCGATCTCCTGGAATCATGCTTCGCCCTTCGGAACGATGCTCCGATCCCCTGGAACGATGCTCCGCCTTTCGGAACGATGCTCCAATCCCTGGAACAATGCTCCGCCCTTCGGAACGATGCTCCGATGTAACGTTTTGAAAATCATTTCGGTGAAATTTCGAAAAATAATCGGTAAAATAAGGGGGCTTTCTGTAAAAAATCAAAATACAAATATCTTATTATAAAAATTAAATATACATATTCTAGCTATGTAATTACTAGTATTTGGTGTTTATTGAGCCACTGGTGAAATTTCAAATTTTCTGAAAAAAAAATTTCTTTATTATTATTTTAAGCCGTCACTAATACATTTAATTAGGAAAAATTACAAACTGGAATGGGTTGAAACAAATTTTGTGCATCATAACACATTAAACAAAATTTTAACATGTTGTTTTTGAAATAAAATGAAACTGTCAAACGGTGTTAAAAAATATTGAAGAAAAATTGCTTATTTTGTGAAAATAAATTAGGTATTTGAGGTATGGGGGTATTTTCTTCACTTGGAACTTGCTACACACACACCCACACTCACACCCCCTATTTTTCCTCCCCTTTAGTGGCTGAAATTCAGCAGCCCCTCCCCACTCTCCCCTCCAATTAAACAAAACAAATGAAAGAAAAAATGATGAAATGGAAAATAAAAACATTAAAGAAATAAAGTATGGAACTAGATAACTAGAGTATGATTTTGTGTTGACTTTGAGACCCACCTCTCTCTCTCTCTCCCTCACCAAATTCTGGCCGAGCCCCCCTTTGTGCAGCCCCCCAATTTTCCCCCTTTCATTTCATCACAAAATTCCATCAAAAATCCACAAATTTACTCACAAATTCAAAGCAAACTCCAAATCCAAGCTTTACCCATTATTCTTTAGCCAATTTAGTATGGATCTTGGGGGATGGAAGCAAGTTTGGGAGGCTAAGCTTCATGTTTGATCTCTTGATCATGAGGTATATAAAGTTTCATCCAAATTTGTTAATTGTTAATTGTATGCTTGAATCTAGTTTTAATTAGATGTTTAATTATGGATTTAATTAAAATTTAACTTTCAAGAGAAGGGTTTGAAATTCAAGTTAGGTTTTTGTTTTGGAGTTGGGTTGTGATCAATTGTGCATGGTTGTGTGATATGGGCTAGCATCTTAAAACTTGTTAAAACTAATCTAATTGCTAGTTTGCAAATTGTTAGTTTAAAATTGTAATAATTGTACAAATATTGCAAACTAGGTTTTTTAGAATTGATGGAAATGAGTGATTTTAAAATCTAATTAACATTGGTATGACATAATTAAGATGTTTAATGAACATTATAGCCACTAGAATTGTTAAAATATTTAGATTGGTTAAAACACCAAGTTTTGAACTAAAAAGGTAACTTTTGCTAACTAGATTTTGGTTTAATGTAATTTGGCAAGATTAAAAATCTAGTAAATATTTATGTGGCCTAATTAAGAAAATTAGTGAGTATTGTGACCATTAGTTTGCTAAAACATCAAGACTTGTAGTAAAACGGTTAACGACCACTTTACTAGGCTTTTTGGAAATAAACCGATTTGATCAATTTATTGGTTTTGATGATTTGCATCCTATTTCATATATTTTTAGTGACTTGTAAAACAACGATTGGTACGTTTGGTGTTTTTCTCGATCAATCGGCGTGTGTACACCGATATCGAGGGTTTTTGGGTTGATTTGAGAAAGCAACCATAGGTTTTGACCTATGTGGGATTCATGAGTAGTTTTGGTCATGAGTCGGATTTTAATGCGATACGGTGCGTTATGATATGTAGGTACCCCATGTGGACTTCGAGACGACAAGTAAGCGCGTGGCGACGTTGGCACCGGCGAGCGAGGACCAGGTGAGTAGATTTATATCTACGGGGAGAAGTCGGGTGGATGGCGTATAGCACCCCCGCAGTTCGTGGTGATGTATACGAATACGTATCCACACACATATATACTGTTTATATATTGTTTGAGTGCATTGATGATAATATGGATATTTGGTGTTCTTGGATATTTAGTGTCGCGAAACCCTAGAGTAGTGGTCGCATCACGTATGCACACACCCACCCATACTTGCAAACTTTCTTCTTTCATTTATGCTTATACAGGAATACATAGTTATGTGTTCTCATGGGTATGGGACTATATGTTCACATACGGATTTGAGGATGATATTTGGGTTTGAGATGAGTTGATGATATTTGTATTGAGGTTGTGAATTCGGTGATATGGCAGGATTCGTATTTGAGATACGACATGACGTTGTAGCGGGTCCTTTGACGTAGTGTTTCACACACGTGCATGCATACGTAGGTGGTATCAGTATTGTACTAGACATAGATCCGTATCCGGATTATGATCTTTGATAAAGGGGATACCAGATGAATAGTGTGATGAATGTAATATTGACCCGTACCCAGATGTGGGGATGCCGTACGACGGATTTACGTACGAGCTATATATTGATGATAGATCCGCACTCTTGACTTGGGAATATCTGATTATAGATATGGTATCGGATGTGATATTATCGAGGCGGGATCACCGACTAATATATATATATATATATGTTTATATATATATCGACTCAGATGTTAGGCGGTTTCCTTCCCTGTAGTTCAGCTTGTTAGTTCAGCCGTATAGTTTAGTGTAGTTGTTAGACTAGATTAGACTCCTACCTATTTCAAAACTAACGAATCGTGGGTATTTTAAAAGACAGGTCAGGGGATTCTACGGATATTTCAAAAGACGTGTCTTTTCTTAAAAACACCGTAGCCCTTATTTTCAAAACACCGCGATTCGTGTTATTTCAAATGGCACTATTGTAGGACTTATATTAGGGTAATGCAGTTTAGTTACCGTTTTGTCTAGTTTTCAGCTCCCGCATATTATTGCTGTTGCTCCGCATCGCATACTTATTGTAATTCATATTTCATTATTGATATCATGTTGTTAGGACACCATCACCATTACCGATGATGCGTATGTACCACGTACACTTACTTGCCGGCTCACACACATCTTCATAGGTAATTGCCATGTCACGTACACATAGAAAATACTATTACATTAACATAGCCTGTTAGCTAATAGTTTAGACATGATATTAGTGTACTTGCCTTATATGCTAGTTTAGACATTGTAGTTATTACCTGCTACTTCATGCAAACTGTTATTCATTATATGCCGCACTCATGGATGCTCATGCTTATATTCATGGTTTTACATGCTATTGATGATTCGGATTTCCATGATATTTTCAGGATTTGGAGAAAAACCGCAAAACATATATAAACTGCTTTCTCTCTTTTTAAAAAAAAATGCGGTTTTCCCATGATGTATGAGTCGTCCACCATGAGTTTGCTGATGAATTTCGAGACCCGATTTGAGGAGATGGATGAACCGTTTCGGGTACATGGTGGGCCCGGTAAGGTACCACGGGGCAAGAAGCGCGTGGTGATGACGATGTGAGCCTGGCAGGGGGAGACTACCTACCGGTGATATTACCCGACGCGTCGTATATCCGGAGGATACCGTCGTGGTCTTGAGATGGATGGTAGGGGCCGGTCTGGACAGATGGCGCCCTAGATATTGAGATTTCGAGATATTGAGGTACTGAGATTTGATGATACAGGCCAGTCCGGATAGCCGTAGCATGAGGTTTTGAGACATTGAGATTTATGTTTTATGTCGATGCTAGACACTGTTGATGCTGATTTCATTTATGATACCTCATTTTAAAAATACAAAGGAAATCTCACTAATTTATGAAAACAGTTTCTTCAATTACATGTATTCTGTTTTCATGCATTCATACCTCATTCATATAATATATTGCTACCTGAGGCACTGACACGGGCACATGAGATTACACTCGGGTTAGATATTACCCTAGCCATTGTTATAGGCTGCATGTTATACATATATTTGAGGATATATTATGATCTTTGACCTAGGTTGCGTTATTTATGCGATTTCTTTCCGTAGATATTTTTCTATTCACGAGTTGGAAACTCACCCTCGTTGTGCCCCAGTTTCTTGCAGGTTTGCCGTACAGGTTTCATTACGGCTTGCGGGCATAGTTTCCTTCGGGTGATTTGCTAGTAGGTGGGTTTACTTGTATCGTACCCCCCCATTATATAACTTGTATATTATTACTCTGTTGTATCTAGAAGTTCCATAAACCAAAAATGTATTTTTTTAAGATAGAGACCAGAGATGCTATTTTTTCGACCTTAGAGTCGCGCGTTTTATTTCTGTGGTTTTCTTGTGGTTTTGGGTTTTTGATCCTCGCCGTTGGCGTTGTATATTATATTGCTTGTGTGGTTGTGACCGTCGTTTGACGAAGAGCTAGCTCCCGCTTGGGGATGCCCTTTTATTGATTTCGTATACTATTCATGTTGTATCCCGTTTGGGGGCCAGTATTTACAAAGGAGACTCTGCCGAAATTTTCAGGAAATATTTGATGTTTTTAAAAACGCATAATTTGGCTTATGCTATTAAAACTACTTTATTTAAATTGGTTTTCCTTCACTCTACTACTTTTCTTGGTTTGGATTTCTGGGTTTTCGGCTTTTTTAGATTACGAACGCCTCGAGACGTTTTGTAGTTTAAGTGCCGGTCATGTTCCGTACTTTCGAGTCGTGACAAAGTTGGTATCAGAGCGTTAGGTTTTACCTTCGGAGCGTAGGATGACCCTTGGTTGATGGAATAGGTGACTAAAGTAGAGTGACATACCGTAGGTATGTTCCGCGGCATATTTACGATACGCTACACCACTTAAGAAGCCTTAGGATGTACATTTCTTTGCTCTGTATTATATTCATCCGATCTAGCCTCATCAGTACCAGTTATGGTTTTGCTGCCATGATTACGGGCAGGAAGAGCTACTGCTAGAGTTGCGGTCAGCACGAGCTCGTCACGAACGAGGACTGACCAGGGCGAAATTCCGGCGACACACGATTGCAGAGATGTGTCTTTTTACTGTGTTTCCGCACCACGAGCGTTTGGCGGATCGCCTTTATGAGGTTACTCGGATGTGCTGATCGACACTAGAGGATTGAGCCAATGATAGAGGCCAGCCAGATTTTGATGACCGTTGGTGTGTTGCTTATTCATGATGGTTGAGGCACTGTTCAGCGTGCAGACGAGTGAGCCAGTTGTTGCTGCGAACGACGAGATATTGCCCCAGATGCTGGCGTTAGTGCAGAACGAGTTGTACTAAGAGATGATAGAAGGTCGCTAGTCATCGAGGATGAATGACTAGGACATGTGGATCGTTCGCCTACCCCGATGCGAGGTCATCAGATAGATTGATTCCAGCTAGAGACGACTTCACGCGGAGACGTTGGGAGCCGACAGAGATGATCGAATGTCAGAAACCTATTATTCCAAGTTTAAAGTAGTCAGAAAGACATGCAGGCAATTCTATGGTCCCTCTAGAAGAATGAAACCCTAACTCGACTTAATGACCGTGTGAAATCCTTTGAACCTTCGGGTTTGCGGCAGTTCTACGGCGCCATTAGTGAGGCTTGGGTTTGCCGTTCTACGGCTGGACCACCGATGCTGTGGTATGTACTCGATACTATTAAACTGTGCCCAAGAGGTTGAGCTCTTGGGGGATTATAAGGTTTTGACGACTCGATCGGATGGCTCAACTTAATTCGGATGCTAGGTGGTGAGATGCATTTCTTGGGAGACTCCCGATACGAGGATAGCCGTTGGAGCTCAGTCCATGTAGCCACGATGAGACGAGTCCGAAGCAGTCGACATTTGAGAAAGTGGAGTAAAGAGGTCCGTACAATATCTGGATAAGACGACGTTCCACTCCGCCTACATCAGAGATGCGATACGCATGACGAGGCATTGTGCTTGGATATACCTTCCCGAGGAGTCGCTATGAGAATGCAGTCGTCCCAGAGCAAGACGCAGATATAGTAAAGGACGATGACTTCCGGACAGTTGGCAGAGACGAGACATGGAAGAGACCGTGAGCAGGATTCCTTCCAGGACGCTGCTGCAATGATACTTGCACCCAGGATCAGATGTGTCACGTACATTCAGAGAGCCAGAGGCCGACGCCAGTGATATGCTGTCTTACGAGTGGTCGCGATGATTGACCGGGAGATGACAAGAGACGTGCCAGAACGAGATCATCCCCGTTAGCACACCTGACAAGGCCGATGAGCCGATGGACCGAGAGATTGGAAATTCACAGTGAAGACCTTGACCCAGGAGTGGTCATTGTTATGCACACCAGCAGGCCAGAGTTCATGATCATCGACGAGACGTCCCACTAGTGACCGCGACAGTTGGCCAGAGATTCTTGAGTATGTGCTTTAGCGGGACTATTCCGCCATAATAGATTTCGATGTTTTGGGGTGAATTATTCGCATGATTTTGTTGTGATGATTGAGGATTTACGATTTTCGCACAGTCGTTGCACTTGATATCGTTTTCGTGCTTGGTTTCACATGTTTGTGATTTTACGGTTTTAGACATTTGAGTAGATTTTGTGCGTATATACGCACACGATTTTATTTTGCGCATGTTCGGCATTTGATATTGGATTTCATGATTTCGTGCACGATGGATGCACCTGATTTGGATTTTCGCGCATGTTGGGCGCATGTTTTGAAGTGTGATTTTGGTGCACACCAGATGCACTAAATCGAGATTTTTCATGCATGTCAGATGCACCTGATTATGCCGTCACGCACACATGTTGCCTACGACAGATGTTCCGTGCACACCCGATGCACTTAGATCTTGTTTCTGTGCACTTGTTTGGCACGTATATGGATTTTGATTTCCGTGCGCACCAGACGCACGTAGTATTCATATGTGTATTTGGGATTGATTTTTCCTATAGAGCAGTACGTTTTTATGATATTTGCTATGTGTTTTCGTACTGGGCAGGACTAGTCAGAGGACAGTACCTGAATATATTTGGCATTCATTTCCTTCAGATATTTACATATATAGATTTGATATTTACATGTATAGTTTCGAGTTATATCATATTGGTTTTGTATTGGATTTGACATTTGTGCCTTTACCGTGACTTCGATGATTGCGGGATGATTGACGGAGTTTTGATTTTGAGTTATCTGCTCATTACTCATGCGCATGTATTGCGCTATGATGCGTTTTATGTACTTATGATTTCAGAGCCCCGACGACTTGATGGTTTTGCTTAGATGTTTTTGTATTTAGGGGGAGTTTGAATTTAAATTCGGGGACCGAATTTCTTTAAGGGGGGAAGATTGTAACGTTTTGAAAATCGTTTCGGTGAAATTTCGAAAAAAAATCGGTAAAATAAGGGGGTTTTCTGTAAAAAGTCAAAATAAAAATATCTTATTATAAAAATTAAATATACATATTCTAGCTATGTAATTACTAGTATTTGGTGTTTATTGAGCCACTGGTGAAATTTCAAATTTTCTGAAAAAAAAATTTCTTTATTATTATTTTAAGCCGTCACTAATACATTTAATTAGGAAAAATTACAAACTGGAATGGGTTGAAACAAATTTTGTGCATCATAACACATTAAACAAAATTTTAACATGTTGTTTTTGAAATAAAACGAAACTGTCAAACTGTGTTAGAAAATATTGAAGAAAAATTGCTTATTTTGTGAAAATAAATTAGGTATTTGAGATTTGGGGGTATTTTCTTCACTTGGAACTTGCTACACACACAACCACACTCACACCCCCTATTTTTCCTCCCCTTTAGTGGCTGAAATTCAGCAGCCCCTCCCCACTCTCCCCTCTAATTAAACAAAACAAATGAAAGAAAAAATGATGAAATGGAAAATGAAAACATTAAAGAAATAAAGTATGGAACTAGATAACTAGAGTATGGTTTTGTGTTGACTTTGAGACCCACCTCTCTCTCTCTCTCTCCCTCACCAAATTCTGGCCGAGCCCCCCTTTGTGCAGCCCCCCAATTTCCCCCCACTCATTTCATCACAAAATTCCATCAAAAATCCACAATTTCAAAGCAAACTCCAAATCAAAGCTTTACCCATTATTCTTTAGCCAATTTAGTATGGATCTTGGGGGATGGAAGCAAGTTTGGGAGGCTAAGCTTCATGTTTGATCTCTTGATCATGAGGTATATAAAGTTTCATCCAAATTTGTTAATTGTTAATTGTATGTTTGAATCTAGTTTTAATTAGATGTTTAATTATGGATTTAATTAAAATTTAACTTTCAAGGGAAGGGTTTGAAATTCAAGTTAGGTTTTTGTTTTGGAGTTGGGTTGTGATCAATTGTGCATGGTTGTGTGATATGGGCTAGCATCTTAAAACTTGTTAAAACTAATCTAATTGCTAGTTTGCAAATTGTTAGTTTAAAATTGTAATAATTGTACAAATATTGCAAGCTAGGTTTTTTAGAATTGATGGAAATAAGTGATTTTAAAATCTAATTAACATTGGTATGACATAATTAAGATGTTTAATGAACATTATAGCCACTAGAATTGTTAAAATATTTAGATTGGTTAAAACACCAAGTTTTGAACTAAAAAGGTAACTTTTGCTAACTAGATTTTGGTTTAATGTAATTTGGCAAGATTAAAAATCTAGTAAATGTTTATGTGGCCTAATTAAGATAATTAGTGAGTATTGTGACCACTAGTTAGCTAAAACATCAAGACTTGTAGTAAAACGGTTAACGACCCCTTTACTAGGCTTTCTGGAAATAAACCGATTTGATCAATTTATTGGTTTTGATGATTTGCATCCTATTTCATATATTTTTAGTGACTTGTAAAACAACGATTGGTACGTTTGGTGTTTTTCTCGATCAATCGGCGTGTGTACACCGATGTCGAGGGTTTTTGGGTTGATTTGAGAAAGCAACCATAGGTTTTGACCTATGTGGGATTCGTGAGTAGTTTTGGTCATGAGTCGGATTTTAATGCGATACGGTGCGTTATGATATGTAGGTACCCCATGTGGACTTCGAGACGACAAGCAAGCGCGTGGCGACATTGGCACCGGCGAGCGAGGACCAGGTTAGTAGATTTATATCTATGGGGAGAAGTCGGGTGGATGGCGTATAGCACCCCCGCAGTTCGTGGTGATGTATACGAATACGTATACACACATATATATATATTGTTTATATATTGTTTGAGTGCATTGATGATAATATGGATATTTGGTGTTCTTGGATATTTAGTGTCGCGAAACCCTAGAGTAGTGGTCGCATCACGTATGCACACACCCACCCATACTTGCATACTTTCTTCTTTCATTTATGCTTATACAGGAATACATAGTTATGTGTTCTCATGGGTATGGGACAATATGTTCACATACGGATTTGAGGATGATATTTGGGTTTGAGATGAGTCGATGATATTTGTATTGAGGTTGTGAATTCGGTGATATGGCAGGATTCGTATTTGAGATACGGCATGACGTTGTAGCGGGTCCTTTGACGTAGTGTTTCACACACGTGCATGCATACGTAGGTGGTATCAGTATTGTACTAGACATAGATCCGTATCCGGATTATGATCTTTGATAAAGGGGATACCAGATGAATAGTGTGATGAATGTAATATTGACCCGTACCCAGATGTGGGGATGCCGTACGACGGATTTACGTACGAGCTATATATTGATGATAGATCCGCACTCTTGACTTGGGAATATCTGATTATAGATATGGTATAGGATGTGATATTATCGAGGCGGGATCACCGACTAATATATATATATATATATATGTTTATATATATATCGACTCAGATGTTAGGCGGTTTCCTTCCCTGTAGTTCAGCTTGTTAGTTCAGCCGTATAGTTTAGTGTAGTTGTTAGACTAGATTAGACTCCTACCTATTTCAAAACTAACGAATCGTGGGTATTTTAAAAGACAGGTCAAGGGATTCTACGTATATTTCAAAAGACGTGTCTTTTCTTAAAAACACCGTAGCCCTTATTTTCAAAACACCGCGATTCGTGTTATTTCAAAAGGCACTATTGTAGGACTTATATTAGGGTAATGCAGTTTAGTTACCGTTGTGTCTAGTTTTCAGCTCCCGCATATTATTGCTGTTGCTCCGCATCGCATACTTATTGTAATTCATATTTCATTATTGATATCATGCTGTTAGGACACCATCACCATTACCGATGATGCGTATGTACCACGTACACTTACTTGCCGGCTCACACACATCTTCATCGGTAATTGCCATGTCACGTACACATAGAAAATACTATTACATTGACATAGCAAGTTAGCTAATAGTTTAGACATGATATTAGTGTACTTGCCTTATATGCTAGTTTAGACATTGTAGTTATTATCTGCTACTTCATGCAAACTGTTATTCATTATATGCCGCACTCATGGATGCTCATGCTTATATTCATGGTTTTACATGCTATTGATGATTGGGATTTCCATGATATTTTCAGGATTTGGAGAAAAACCGCAAAACATATATAAACTGCTTTCTCTCTTTTTAAAAAAAATGCGGTTTTCCCATGATGTATGAGTCGTCCACCATGAGTTTGCTGATGGATTTTGAGACCCGATTCGAGGAGATGGATGAACCGTTTCGGGTACATGGTGGGCCCGGTAAGGTACCCCGGGGCAAGAAGCGCGTGGTGATGACGATGTGAGCCTGGCAAGGGGAGACTACCTACCGGTGATATTACCCGACGCGTCGGATATCCGGAGGATACCGTCGTGGTCTTGAGATGGATGGTAGGGGCCGGTCTGGACTGACGGCGCCCTAAATATTGAGATTTCGAGATATGTAGGTACTGAGATTTGATGATACAGGCCAGTCCGGATAGCCGGAGCCTGAGGTTTTGAGACATTGAGATTTATGTTTTATGTCGATGCTAGACACTGTTGATGCTGATTTTATTTATGATACCTCATTTTAAAAATACAAAGGAAATCTCACTAATTTATGAAAACAGTTTCTTCATTTACATGTATTCTGTTTTCATGCATTCATACCTCATTCATATGATATATTGCTACCTGCGGCACTGACACGGGCACATGAGATTACACTCGGGTTAGATATTACCCTAGCCAGTGTTATAGGCTGCATGTTATACATATATTTGAGGATATATTATGATCTTTGACCTAGGTTGCGTTATTTATGCGATTTCTTTCCGTAGATATTTTTCTATTCACGAGTTGGCAACTCACCCCCGTTGTGCCCCAGTTTCTTGCAGGTTTGCCGTACAGGTTTCATTACGGCTTGCGGGCATAGTTTCCTTCGGGTGATTCGCTAGTATGTGGGTTTACTTGTATCGTACCCCCCCATTGTATAACTTGTATAGTATTACTCTGTTGTATCTAGAAGTTCCATAAACCAAAAATGTATTTTTTTGAGATAGAGACCAGAGATGCTATTCTTTCGACCTTAGAGTCGCGCGTTTTATTTCTGTGGTTTTCTTGTGGTTTTGGGTTTTTGATCCTCACCGTTGGCGTTGTATATTATATTGCTTGTGTGGTTGTGACCGTCGTTTGACGTTGAGCTAGCTCCCGCTTGGGGATGCCCTTTTATTGATTTCGTATACTATTCATGTTGTATCCTGTTTGGGGGCCTGTATTTACAAAGAAGACTCTGCCGAAATTTTCAGGAAATATTTGATGTTTTTAAAAACGCATAATTCGGCTTATGCTATTAAAACTACATGATTTAAATTAGTTTTCCTTCATTCTACTACTTTTCTTGGTTTGGATTTCTGGGTTTTCGGCTTTCTTAGATTACGAACGCCTCGAGACGTTTTGTAGTTTAAGTGCCGGTCATGTTCCGTACTTTCGGGTCGTGACATCCGATCCCTGGAACCATGCTCCGCCCTTCGGAAAGATGCTTCGATCCCCTGGAATCATGCTTCGCCCTTCGGAATGATGCTCCGAATCATGGAATTATGGTCCGCTCTTCGGAATGATGCTCCGATCCCGTGGAATCATGCTCCGCTCATCGGAATGATGCTCCGATCCCTAGAATGATGCTCCGCCCTTCGGAACGATGCTCCGATCCCTGGAACCATGCTCCTCCCTTCGGAATGATGCTCCGATCCCTGGAAAGATGCTCCGCCCTTCGGAACGATGCTCCGATCCCTGGAACCATGCTACGCCCTTCGGAACGATGCTCCGATCCCCTGGAATCATGCTCCGCCCTTCGGAATGATGCTCCGAATCCTGGAATGATGCTCCGCTCTTCGGAATGATGCTAGGATCCCCTGGAATCATGCTCCGCTCATCGGAATGATGCTCCGATCCCTGGAATCATGCTCCGCTCTTCGGAAAGATGCTCCGATCCCCTGGAATCATGCTCCGCCCATCGGAACAATGCTCCGATCCCTGGAATCATGCTCCGCCCTTCGGAACGATGCTCCGATCCCCTGGAATCATGCTCCGCTTATCGGAATGATGCTCCAATCCCTGGAATCATGCTCTGCATTTCGGAATGATGCTCCGATCCCCAGGAATCATGCTCCCCGAGGGATACTCCGACTATGGAATTATGCTCCGCGAATCAGATTGATGCTCCGATCCCCGGGAATCATGCACCCCGGGATGATGCTCCGCCCCCGGAATGATGTTCCACCTCGAAGTTCAGCTTCAAGATCCATCAATTTCATGCACACGACTCAAATGTGCGGTGTACATTTATTGATGGGTGGCACTTTGTTGGGGTAAAAATTTACACCTCGGTTGACCGAGTCAAAGTCAAGGTCAACCCCATGCCAGGTGGGCCCAAGCCCAGGTCAAGTGGGCCCATGCCCAGGTCGAGTCCGAAACATGAATTGGCCGACCCTCTCCATGCCAAAATGAAATCATGTAATAAATAATTTTTATATAATTTTTTATGCTTGAATGTATGCAAAATGGGAATAAAGCCAATATTTTGTAAGCCCATGGCTTATGTGCAAAAATGAAATGGCACATAAACCATGGGATGGCTAAAATGCCATTTTTGTAAAGCCCAAGGGGCTATATGTAAATATGTTAGCTTATAAAAGGCAACATGATCATGAATAAAGTAATACTTTTCATTCCCCCAAAAAATAGGGCTCTTTGTGCCTCCTGCTCCTTATCTAAGGTTCTAAACCTTCTCATTTCTTTTGAATTAAATCAAGAGTTTTACTCTTTCTTTACCAAAACTAAGTAGTTTTCCACCACAAAACCCACAAAGGGGAACACAGATCTCCCATCAGATCTCAAAAAGGAGAGATTTTGAAATCTCACATCTCTTGATCTCCAAGATCCAGCTAACAGAGGAGGAAGAAGAAGAACCCCTTCCATTAACCCCAAAAACACACTCAGGAGTCCAACTTCAAGCGCCCACGTGCCGACACGTGGCGCACTTGCTCACCAGCGCACCAGCGCAAGCGCTCGCGCGTAAGTCTCCCCCTTGCCGACACGTCCAGCGCTTGCGCTCCAGCGCAAGCGCTCCAGCGCAAGCGCTCCAGCGCAAGTCGCCCCCATGCCGACACGTGGCGTGCTTGCGCTCCAGCGCAAGCGCTCCAGCGCAAATCGCCCCCGTGCCGACACGTGGCGCACTTGTGCTCCAGCGCAAGCGCTCGAGCGCAAGTCGCCCCCGTGCCGACACGTGGAGTGCTTGCGCTCGAGCGCAAGTCGCCCACGTGCCGACACGTGGCACTCTAGCTCCTGAGCGCACAGCGCCCAAGGTGCTGCCCCACGCATCCTTTGGTTGTCTTTTCCCCCTCTTTCTTTTATATATATATATATATACATGTATACATACATATATATATGTACATATGCATACATATTTACACACACACACATACTCCACGACACTGTCCGCAAGGGGGCTGCTAGCCCCCTTGACCCCCAGCCCGCTATCCGGGTAGCGGGACCCCCGTAAAAGACTCTGCGTGGCTCCCAATATATCCAAAACCCCCATTTCAAAACACAACACACGTACACTACACATTGAGTTCGCATGACCAGTTTAACCCGTCAATCGGAGGTTCCCTCGCTCCAAAGGCGAGGGGTAATTAACGGCAGCTTAGTTCGTGGCTGCCGGAGATTCGGATCCCCACAATCATTAAACCCCGGCCTACCCCAGACAGGGGGAATCTGTAGTACGCCTGACAAGCGCACGCGTATTCCCATCTCAATGGGGAGACGAAAAACATCCTACAGATACCACGCATGAAGGAACTCCATGAAAACGCACAAACTTATCGAAAAATAACTGAGCAAACTGAGCATAACCGGACCACAAACACCCAAATGGAGTCACACCCTAACTCAACCTGGGTAGACACCACAACGAAATTCATGGAGATCTGCTCCCATTCCCACTCTGGAACGGTTAAAGATTGCAACTCTCCAGCTGGTCTCAGATGCTCATCCTTAGCTCGCAACAAGTCAGACACCTCAAAACGAAATCCGAAACTTCACTCTTCATCCTAGCCCACCCGTAAATATCTCACAAGTCACGCTACCTGTTGGTGGACTTGAATGAACACAGAAATCTGACTGATGTGACTGCTCTAGGATTTCGCGTCTCTACCCATCAGTATCAGGTACACACAACGCGTCCCTAAATGTAGCACACCCTAGTCACAAATCATGGACTCCGAATCATTACCCTGCCGAACATGCTCAAGTATCACAGACAACGAGCATCGGTGGTTTGTGCCTCACGAAAACGATTAAGTAAAAATGGACGGGCGCGGACATGAGCAAGTTGTCCCCTCAGTAGAAGCGAACTTAATCTATACTCAACGATCACACAAGAACTGTAAATCTGCAGAAGACTGTCTCAGAACTGCGCACAACTTGGACAAGCTAACCCAGGGCCAACGACTGAAGCATCAGCTACCACAATCGCCTTGCCACGGGTAATAAAGGATCTCACAATCACAACACTTCACAAGCACCATCCAACGGCGCTGTGTCATTAATCAAAACCCGTTGCAGGAAAATGTACATTATTCCCTGGTGGTCCATGAAAATCTGACACGACTCTCACACAAGTAGTGTCCCCAAATCTCCAACGCATGACTACCGCGGCAAATCTCCAGATCAGGAGTGGGATAATCCTGCTCGTACTTCCTCCAATTGTCGGGATGCAAAAGCGATAACTCAATCATGCTACATCAGTACACAATCGAGCCCCACACGCGAAACATCACAGTAAACAACAAAGTCGCCCGATCGAGAAAGCAAAGAAAGAACTGGTGCAGTTGTCAACCGAGTCTTCAACTGCTGAAACTCCGCACGCATACCTCAGTCTAAGAAAAGGAACCTCCTTCCTGGTCAGTCCTGTCAATGGTGCAGCGATACACAAACAATCCTGCACGAAACGGCGGTAAAAACCTGCTAAGCCAAAAACCTCGGACAACTTTCCCCGTAGAAAGTCTGGGCGAAGCTGTATGGCCTCAATCTTCCTCGGGTCCATACGAATACCATCTCCCATAACTACAAGACCTAGGAGTTCAACACAATCAAGCCAGAAGGAACACTCCGAGAATTTAATAAACAACTGGTGCTCTCCTAATATCTGCAAAGAAAATCCTTAAGTGATGCTCATGTTCCTCATAACCCTTGGAAAAGACCCGAATGCCATCAATAACACAACAATAACTGGTCGAGGAACGACCAGAGAAATATGGTTCATCACATCCACAAATGCTGCTAGGGTATTGGTGAGTCCAACGACACCACCAAAAACTCATATTGCCCGTAGCGCACACAAAAGCAGTCTTCAGAATGTCATCATTCCGAACCCGCAACCAATGATGACCAGATCCCAAACAAACTAAGAAAATGTCTCGCACTCTGGAGCAAGTCGAACAAATCGTCACTGCGAGGTAAAGGATACCTATCCGCACCTTAACTCGGTTCAATTTACGATCAATCAACACACAACTTCAAACTGTCGTCTTTCTCCCTAACGAACAAAATAGGATCTCCCTAAAGCGAAACACTTGGACGTACAAGTCCCCCCTATCTAACAACTCTGCAGCTGATCCATAAGCTCCCTAAGCTCCGCCGGCTCATCTGGAACAACGTCGGAAAACTCTCACACGGTAGGAACCCGGTTTAACAAACCCACTGCGGCTTCGGTATCACTAATGGAAGACAAGACTTCTCGACATCCTCTCCTCAAAAGCCGACCAGCGAAAAAGGCTGAATGCAAGCTGTGAGGGCGGCACCACTGTCCCCCTACACAACAAGAACTGACTCACCGGGAAAAAAAATCCTGACTGTTGTCTCGCGGCAGTCCACACACGAATAGCACGCAGCTAACCAGTCCGTGCCCAGGAGAATGTCAAATCCAACATCTTTAGAAGGATCAAAATGACGGATGAATCTCTATCTCTTATCCGATTGGCACACGACCGAAACAAATGTCGCGCAACAAAAGAATCGCAGACATAAATTAACACCATAAAAGGCTGATCTAGCTAACACGACTCTCCTCGTCCTAAGCCTCTGCTACTCCCGCGACGTGCATGAAACCTGTCACGGCGACTGAACCTCTGTCTATGGGCCGATACACCTGTACGAGCCCTCCTCTGTCCTCGAACTCCCAAAGTCTCAGAAAGACGCTCCTCGTCAAATAGGGCTGCGTCCACTGGTCCTGTGTAAGTAACACAATGTTGTGTGCTGATTGCAAGGAAAATAACCGGGTAACAGGGGTGGCAACCTTCTGTCGCTGCGCTCGACTGGCCTCAACCAAAGACCTCATCATCTGGCGCAAGTCCTGCATCTCTGCCTCAAGCCTAGCGATATGATCTATCGAAGGCGGATCCAGCAGCTCCTGTGCAACGAGCGTGCCATCCTGGTCGGTCCTCGTCCCACACGAGTCAACTCTGATCTCGGCTCTCGCTGCATCACTCTAAGTCCTCATGGTCATCGGCGACAAAGGCTATAAATGGAAATAGGATTCGATATGAACACAGAAATCGAATCACAAGGATATATATCATCAAGGAATAAGCAATTTAAGTCACTTTAGGCGGAGTACCGTAATCGTGAGTATGCCGCGGACATACACAAACTACGTTACTCTGCTTAAGCTACCTACTCCATCATACCAAGGTCATCCTACCCTCGAAAGGTAAAACCTAGCGCTCTGATACCAACTTTGTCACAACCCGAAATTGGCACGTGACGGTCCTTGAACTACGCAACGTCTACAGGCGTAACGCAATTTAAGAAAGCCGAAAACCTAGCAATCTAAACAATCAAAAGTAGTAAGTGATAATAACATTGTTAAAACTTTTGAAAAACTCAAGTACGAATTCTTTATAATGAAATTTTAGTTTCTTACAAATTCTGGCAGCACCTCTTTTGTAAAACCTAACCCCAAAAATGGGTACAACATAAATATAGGTAAAGCATCCCCAACAGGAGCAAAATCCACGCCCAAAGGAGGAAACAACCACCACAACAGATATACGACACCGTAGTGAAGAAATAAAAGACGACATGAGTAAAACTGCATAAAAGACATCCAAGTCTCCAAAATACAAAATATCGTCCTCACATCAAGTCTCTAAGTCAATACATGAAAATGGTAGATGGAGAGTACAAGGTACAAAGATATACAAAGAGCATCATCGGACAACCGCAAAACCCACCTATAGCAAAACTGCACGAAGTCAGTCGAAGCGGTATCCGCTGCAAAAGATGATATGATAGGTAGAAGCCCTGCCTCGACTACTGTGAAGAACAACCTGCAAACCCTGTGGCACAACGGGGGTGAGTTTCCAACTCGTGAATAGTAAATAACATATGTAGATAATCGCAAGTATGCACGTACAACGTGAATCTAACACATTCAAGCTAACAGTAATAAATGGCCATAAATATGCAACAGTCATGAAAGGTACTTTATCAAGTACAACTAATATATGAAGCAATAATATGCCAATATGTATTTGCAACAGTCATGAAAGGTACTCTATCAGGTACTACAAATACATGAAGCAATGCATATAATATAAATGCGGAGTATGGGATAACAAATGTCATCCTCATGGAATCTTGACCTTGTGGCAGGACCAAAGACCATCAAGACAATCTAAATCCCAAATTTCCTCAAATTGGCCCTCATATCCTGTAAGTCTCATATATCCTGAGTGTCCAATATAAAGTAAATCTCATATAACCAGTATCAAATATCGAGTAGGTCTCATAAAACCTGAGTGTCAAATATCTACACCCAAAAACATCATGAAAACAAGTGTTTAGCATCCACACATAAATACTCATCTCTGAGGTGCCGTCACCTGGGATTGACCCTCCCATGTCATGTACGTACATCCTATGGAACCTGAGTGTGCACAACCCGTAATCGACAAGGCATGTGCGTACATAACCTCGATCGGTATCCCCGAGATATCCGTCGAGTCCAAATACTATCACCGGTTGGCTCACGCCTCTAGCCAGACTCATCGGCATGTACCGTCGATCTTCTTACCCCGGAGAGCCATCCGGATTCCACCAGGTACCCGCACACGGCCCACTCACTCCTCGCATGGGGTAATATATAAGCTCAGAACCGAGAAATATCATGGTGGAAGCAGAAATACCATATCAAGAGAAACGGGGTTTTCAAATAATGCATAATTTCATGAAACTACCACGGTTCTCAAATCCAGAAAACATCAGGAATCAATAATCATAATTGCATAGATCATTATATATGTGTACATATATATCAGCGTCCCATTCCACTGATATATATATATACTTAGGAGTAAAACATCATATGAAATCCGTGAATATAATATATGCAACATAAAATAGTAATATGAGCATATAAAGGAAAAACCGCTATTTAACTACAACAAATTAAAATATATATATCATGCGATTCCTAATTTCTCCAAGTCCATATAACATCAAATAAAGGCGAACATGTAGCTATAGCCAAGTATGCGTAACCATGTCGGTATAGCAAGATATGTGTATCTACTTATCAATAATGATGTAATACCCTCCAGGTATAAGTATAAGTATGTATGCAAGATGTACATGTAGCTATGTCTCATATGTGTACATACCTATCCCTAATGGTACAATACTATATAGGTATATGGGTAACTAGTATGTAAGCATGTCAAGGAATATATGTAAGCATGTAGGTATACAGGTATGCTATATGTTATATGCACGAAGGAAAATAAGGATCATGTCACAAGTCGCTAAACAATACAATATCACATATGTATAGGTGTTGTGCGTGTCATGGCAATTATCGACGGTGTGTGTATAGTATACAATTAGTGCTCGTGAAACATGAACCGTCAATAATGGTGCTGTGTCTCACTAATACTAAGTCCATGCTCAATAAGAAATGAGATATGCAACAAAGGTACACATGCACAATCAATATCCGTATACATCTAACTAATAGTCATATCATTTAATCTAGCCCAGACGCATAACGCCATGCGAGCGATTGCCCTGTAGATGTTAAATCTACTGACAAACAATCTTGGCTAAGTAAAGCCAACCACTCGCTTTTCCTTCTTCGCAGCGCCCGAAGTTCCAGCCTCCGATCCTGAAAGCATATAACAATATAACAAGTGTATATTAGTAATCGACCCATAACACGTACCGACTACGTTTAACCGACGCACCAACTCCAAGCGTAATCTCAAGTGTTCGTCAAGTGGCTAACGCGCGTAGCGATACTACGAAACCAACTCGAGAACAAAAACTACACAAAAACACGAACGGCATCGGCACAACCCTAGCTAGGAACGCTAAACGATACAACCATCAAGCCTAGACTCTGATCGTACCGATCGCGCATTCACAACACAATAATAAACGTGGAATCTAATATATATAACGTCGCAACGTCAAAAGCAACCTACGCCTAAATTATCCGGAAATCTAGTAAGCAGCATATATCATTTTTAGCTCAAACTACAAGTTTTAACCAAAACTAGAATTTACAAACATCACAATATAGCATGATTAAACCATATAAACCCTAACTATAATTTTAATCTCACTTAATTAGGATTAGTAAAAGTTTAGTTTGCTAATTATCTAAATTATACAATTAGGAAAATATCATTTAAAAAACTAGCAACTAGATTTAGTTTTCTTCAAGTCTTAACTTATCACTTAACCTTTTCACTAATACACAACAACAACAACAACAACTGAGCCTTTTATCCTAAGCATAAGGGTAGGCTACATGAACCAACATGAGAATCACGCCGGGTCCAACACATGAATCCTCTGTCTCCACTCACTTCTATCGAACAATATATTTCATTGAGTCCTTTGGCAACCATATCGTTTCGTATCGCCTCCATCCATGTTTTCTTCGGTCTCCCTTTTGCCCTTTTGCCATTACCCATATCGAGAGTATCTATTCGTCGAACCGGTGCTTCCATAGGTCTGCGTCGCACATGACCAAACCATCTAAGCCGGTTTTCCCGCATCTTCTCCTCCACGGGTGCTACACCAACTTTTGCACGAATATCCTCATTTCTTACCCTGTCTTTTCTAGTGTTACCGCACATCCAACGAAGCATGCGCATCTCCGCTACGTGCATTTTCTGTGTATGATGCTTCTTAGGAGCCCAGCATTCTGTACCATATAATAAGGCAGGCCGAATAGCGCTCCGATAAAAATTCACTTTCAATTTTAACGGAAAGTTACGATCACACAAAATCCCTGTTGCACTCCTCCATTTCAACCAACCAGCTTGGATCCTTTGATTAACATCACTATCGATCTCCCCATTCCTTTGGATGATGGAACCTAGATATCTAAACTGGTCGCTCGGTGATATCTCTTGCCCTTCCAATGTTATACCAATATGGTTTTGATTTCTCTGGCTACTAAATTTGCAGTGCATATATGCTGTCTTGGACCTGCTCAATCTGAATCCCCGAGATTCCAATGTTTGTCTCCATAATTCCAATTTGGCATTTACCCCTGCTTTCGTCTCATTTACTAGAACAATATCATCAGCGAATAGCATGCACCAAGGGACTTCATCTTGGATAGTTCTAGTAAGCTCATCCATCACGATGGTAAACAGGAAAGGACTTAATGCAGATCCTTGATGCAAACCAATAGTAATCGGAAAATCACTTGTTAAGCCACCGCAAGTTCTGACATTTGCCACTACTCCGTCGTACATATCCTTGATTATATCAATATACTTGACGGGGACCCCCTTTTTCATCATTGTCCCCCATAATACCTCTCTAGGTACCTTGTCGTACGCTTTTTCTAAATCAATAAATATCATATGCAAATCTCTTCTCCTCTCTCGAAAGCGCTCGACAAGTTGACGAAGCAAATGAATCGCCTCTGTCGTCGATCGTCCAGGCATGAACCCAAATTGGTTCTCTGTTATCTTAATATCCTTCCTTAGCCTGTGTTCAATCACCCTCTCCCAAAGTTTCATGGTGTGACACATTAGTTTTATTCCACGGTAGTTTGAGCAACTTTGAATGTCACCCTTATTCTTGTAGATAGGTACAAGGATACTTGTCTTCCATTCATTTGGCATCTTTTTTGTCTGCCAAATCTTATTAAACAGATCTGTCAGCCATTTAACGCCTATTTCGCCTAAGCATCTCCAAATCTCGATAGGAATCCCGTCAGGACCAACCGCTTTTCTTAAACCCATTCTGTTCAAAGCTTCTTTAACCTCAGTAAGTCTTATTTTACGCATGAAATCACGATTTATATCTTGAGATTGAATGACAAGTCCATCCAAATTCTTAGTAAAGCTCTCATTGAACAATTTGTCAAAATAATCTCTCCATCTTTCCTTGATATCCTCATCTCGAACTAAAACCTTCTGATTTTCATTTTTGACACACTTCACCGCACATAAGTCTCTAGTCTTCCTTTCCCGCATTCGAGCAATCCGGTATATATCATTTGCAGCCTCTTTAGTGTCTAATTTCTCGTACACCTCCTTGTAGACCTTAGATTTAGCTTCCCGAACAGCTTTCTTAACTTCCTTTTTAGCCATTTTGTACTTCTCAAATCTCTCCACATCTCTACTTTTCTTCAAATCTTTATAAGAATCCCTTTTAATTTTAATAGCAGCCTTTACATCTTCATTCCACCATGATATGTCCTTAGATGGTGGAGCACCACCTCTCGACTCACCAAGTAGATCTCTAGCTACTTTCTTGATACAACTAGCCATTTTGTTCCATGTTTTGTCTGGATCATCTTCCGATTGCCAATCCGCTTCTTGTACTACACGATCTATAAAAGCCTTTTGATTACCTTCTTTCAATCGCCACCATTTAATTTTAGGCTCTACCTTACGTCTAATCTTCCTATGTTCTCTTCTAAATCGAAAATCTAGAACTAAAAGTCTATGTTGAGTAGTTACACTCTCACCTGGCACTACCTTACAGTCGATACAACAACCTCTATCTATTCTTCTCGTCAGAAAAAAGTCTATTTGACTAGCATTTGATCCGCTCCTAAAAGTGATAAGGTGGGACTCTCTTTTCTTAAACCAGGTGTTTGCTAAGATCAAGTCATAAGATAAAGCGAAATTTAGAATCGAGTCACCTACTTCATTCCTTTGTCCGAAACCAAAACCTCCATGGATAGTATCAAACCCACTACGACTAGTACCTACATGTCCATTAAGATCACCACCAATAAATAACTTCTCTCCACTAGGTATACTTTGCACCACCTCGTCTAAATCCTCCCAGAATAGACGCTTACTAGCGTCATCAAGACCTATCTGTGGTGCATAAGCACTAATAACATTAAAGATCTCTCCACCTAGAATAAGCTTAACCAGTAAAATTCTATCACCCTTTCTCCTAATCTCAACTACATCCTCAAGCAACCGTCTATCTATGATTATACCTACCCCATTACGATTTTTGTCTCTACCCGTATACCAAAGCTTATAACCCCAAGGCTCTATGACTCTACTCTTTTCACCTACCCACTTAGTTTCTTGCAAACACATAATACCAACTCTCCTCCTAACCATCACCTCCACTAATTCTGTTAGTCTACCCGTAAGGGAACCTATGTTCCAGGAAGCTAGACGGATCCTATGAAACCCTTGCTTATTTGTCACTACACCCGGGGTCCGATGTAGTGCGCCGTCTCTGGACGACGACCCTTGCTTATTTGTCACTACACCCGGGGTCCGATGTAGCGCGCCGTCTGTAGACGACGACCCTTGCTTATTTGTCACTATACCCGGGGTCCGATGTAGCGCGCCGTCTCTAGACGACGACCCTTGCTTATTTGTCTCTACACCCGGGGTCCGATGTAGCGCGCCGCATCTGGGCGACGACGAAGCCCTTGCATATTTAACACTACATCCGGGATCCGATGTAGCGCGTCGCTGAGTAGGGGACGCCCCAACGATATTCTTGTAATGGTTCATGTCATAGAATGTGACAAAGTTTTCCGTTGGCTGTCACAAGCCTACCACAACCCTCACCCTTTCTCATCCGGACTTGGGACCGGCCACGGTGGGTTTACTTAACCTTTTCACTAATCAAAACTAATCAAATTAGGGTTTTGATTAACCTTTTCACTAATCAAAACCCTAATTTGATTACAAAAATCCTATCTTGAATTTGAAAACATGCATATTAAAGCTTTAAATTAACATCTAATTAAGCTAGTTTAAAGATTTAAAACAACTATTAAGGATTAGGGTTAGGGTTTTATACCTCACTAGATCAAACAAACTTGCAACAAAACACGAAAGTTTAGCCTCCAAAAATCCCCACTTGATTGAAGATCCTAGCTAGATTGAGATGAAGGATGAGGGGTTTTGGTTTATAAATGAGTTTGTGTGAATTATTTAGGATTTTTGATGATTTTAAGAAGCATGAAGACTTGAAAATGGAGGGGGGAAATGAGGGTAGCCAAGGAAGAGGGGGGCCGGCCACTTGGTGAAAAAGAGAAGAGTGTGGAATTGTGTAGGAAATTCTAGAAGAAAATATCAATAAAAGCTTAATAAAACAAAAAAGCTTTATGTCATCTTTAATTCTTTTAATTATAATTCCCTTTAATTCACATAAATATCTAGATATTTTGGTGAGAAAGGATTAGAACTTAATCTAGTGATTATTTAAGCATAGATTCACATTAGTAGTAATTAACCAAATCCAAATTATAATTACCATTACTAAAGTGCACAAATAACGCATTAAAATAATATTTCAATTAGGGGAAAATAATAAAATGCACAAAAATTACCAGTGGCTCACAAAAACCCGCAAACTAGCAATTTTCTAGCTAAACAAGGTGCAGTGCATTCTATACTGTAAAAAGATCGCTCCTATGTTTTTACGGAAAACACCGACTATTTTACCCTAAAAACGGAAAATCGACTAAACGATTTCCAAAACGTTACAGATATAAGAGTGATACTCGGATCACAACACAAATCGCAGCAAATGACATTGAGGTACACCTCCTATGATGTCGAAAAATAATGTCGGTGCGCCCAAAACTGGAAGAGCGAGAACATCCGGTTGCCTCCTGCTCACGGTCTGGCGTCCTCTGTCCCAGGGCCCACATTTCTCTGTGAATTACCAATCTCAAAATCCATCGGCTCATCGGTCCATCCGGTGTGCTAACGGAAACGATTCCTCTCTAGCACTTCTCTGGTCGTCTCTTGGTCATTTAGTATGACCACTCGTAAAGCAGCACGTCACTGGCATCGGCCTCTGGTCCTCTGAATACGTGTCACACATCTGATCCTGGGTGCAAATCTTATCGCAGCAGTGTCCTGGAAGGAACCTGCTCAGGGTCTCTTCCGATCTTGCCTACGCCAAACTGTACGGAGGCTGCTACTCTTTCCTATTCTTTTCTCACTTTCTGGACATATGCGTTCTCAGCATAGCTTTTCCTCGGGAACTAGTCGTATCTCACGCCTCTGTATACATATTATATCTCTAATCTCAACGGGGAGTTGTAACAACTCGTTGACATCTCGCACGAACCTCTTGTTCCACCCGTCTTTATTATCGTTTGCTTCGACGTCACGTCATGCTATCTGCGTACTACAATTGTCTCGGCTATAGTCGATTCGGAATCTCTCACACGGACTCGAAATCACGAACTCGGTATCTTCATCGCTCTGTAGAAGATCTCTAGCCGAACACGTCCTCGGGAACTCGTCCATACCATTGGAGGAATACTCAATACTCGTCCGTTCTCGATCAACTCACAACGCACCTGAGTGGGGTCCTCTATCTGAATCTGGTCCACTTACTGGTATCCAATCACATGATATCCGGACGACGTTAAAGTTTTCGTTCGATTTGTCAAAGTCCCATAATTCCCCGAAAGCTCAACTCTTGAGTACAGTTTAATGATATCCGGTACATGCCACAATACCTAAGGACCAACCGTAGAAAGGGAAAACCCAAGCCTCACCGATGGCACCACTAAACTGCCGCAAACCCTAAGGTACAAAAGCGGTTCCACGGTCATCATGTCGAGTTAGGATTTCATTCTTCTAGAGGGCCTACAGAATTACTTGCATGTTCCCCCGAATACCTTAAACTTGGAAAAATGGGCTTTTGACATTCGTTTCAAACTTTTTAACGTTGCCTAGACAACATGTGAATACCCTTCTGTAAGTGCACGGCGGCGCCCCGGCCGTCAATCCGACGCCGGAATGCGGAAACGAAAGTTTTTACAAAACTTGTAAACCGGCACCACCGCGCACTTTAAACCCGGATCAGGCCATTAATCTAATCCTAGCTAACTAGAGAAGGGGTAGAGAGATATACCGAGCGATCCATGTCCTTCGGTCTTCTCGTCGTCGTCCCGATCTCCCCGCGGAATCTTCGGTCTTCATCTCCTCGTCGGAAGGGCACCACATCGCCGGGTTCTTTTACGGGCTCCCACCTCTGGACCGAGGAAACTCGAGCACGAAGTTGGCGAGTCGACGTGCCCAAGGATACTGTAGATGAAGTGTAGAAAGCTTTGTCTCATGGGGATATGAAGTTGCCATTTGGGAGGTGGAGATTAAATGATCTTTGGAGAGGGTAAGGAAATTTGTTGCAAGCCAAGAATGAGATCCATCATTTCCACCATCAAAAATGAAATGAATGAATTCCCTCCCTCACCCAACAGTGGACGGCCAAAACATTTGGCAAGGGAAATATGAAAAGGGGTAAGCAATCATCCAAGAGAGAGAAAAAGGGTGATGATTAGGAATCATCATCACAACCAAGTCTCATCCAAATCCAATCACCAACAACCAAGTAATCATGAGCAAAGAAGGTCAAAGTCAATTAAGAACCATCATGATACTACTACTTGCAAATAACACCCTCCACTAATCAAATTTGCATGCTTGCAAATAACCCCCTCTCCACTAATATTCAGCAAATGAAAGATACAAAGAAAAATGGTTGAAACGGAAAGCAAACTGGCAACTTCATAAAACTGATCGAGTAATAAATTACAGGAAAACTCTGCTGCTGTTTATACATACCCGCATTTGTATTTCGACCGAATACAAATGCAATGAGACAAACTCTACACCGTACAATACTAGGATTCGGCTTAAACCAAAGCCCGCTAGTATTATCCGTTCGATCATGATCCGTGAAATACCGCACGTATATGATCGAACCCTGCCATATCTCCAAACGGCCTCTACAGCGTTTCGCTCGAAACTTGAGAAATGGTCTGTGAGGAACTCTAAAGACTCGTTAATACAATGGTTGTGGATTTAACCACTAGCATGTCAGAGGTATTAGCCATACGTAACGGGCTACCAGTTTTTGACTAAAAGGGACGTCGATGAGAGAACTCATCCCGAAACCCAACTGAGCCTGTCAGTGACAATATCCGTACAGTCCGGTCCGTTCGTCTATGAGTATCGCAAGGCGGGCCTATGGGGTTGGTAAAAGTCAGACCCCCAATAGCGGTACAAGTCGTGTCGGAGTGTAGCCCAGAACACCCTGAGATACTACTGGAATACCTACCAGTAAATCTCCTGCCTTGGCCAAGGACTTCGTGTAATGGCTCTCTTAGACACAGCGCGACCTCACCCCCAATACCGAGAGAGACGAACCCCTGCAGATCCGCTCACTGCCTCCATGTGGCTCGGCACTATACCCAACTAAAACCAGTTTGCACGTCTCCTTTGAGCGTGGTAGGGTAGTAATCAAAGTACAGTGGGAACTCACACAAGACAAATGACGATCTCAGGTCGATGAACTAACCTGTACACATGTCACCAGGGAACTGCTATCTGACGTCGGGTAAAAGACCAACTAGAATGTTCCCGGCGGGTCCTGTCCGGTGTACTCATAACCCAATGAGCACCTGTATACATCTTAGGTGAACCAACTGACACCGGTGGCTTGTGAGACCGGTCACCGCCCCTCGTCGGGGTCTCGACTCTATACACTAGTCTACTCTGGTGTATTGATGCCCTGTCTCGAAACTCCCATGACTAGGGACCTTTTAAGGATGTGCTTATTGACCCCAGCTCCCACGTATATGATCGCTCTCATACTGCTGGCAGTCAAGCAAGAATCCTAAGGGCTCTATCAACGTGTAATAGTGACTTGTAAGGTCACCTAAAGTAGTACACGATGATAAAGATAAACCAGATAGCATACTATCATCTTGAGTAAGACTGTCCTACCGGGATAGGTCCTCCCTCAATCATTGCAATCACGTGCCTATGATCCAATAATTGACTCTGAGGGCACTATCTCCAACAATCTCTCACTTGCACTCAAGGCTAATTATTGCGATGTCGCATACTCACAGCCAGTGTGATACCGAACACCCAACTCCTCTACTAATCAGTCTCACAAAACCTGTTTGCGAAACTAATTGTTTCGAGCAATAGCCTCAGTGAGTGGATCCGCTCAGATGTTTCTTTCTATGTCTCTCTTTATCTCAAGTTCGCGGAGAAACCCATCTCCCGAAATGAGCAATACCTGTCTTAGAATATGTCTGGATATCTGATGGGACCTAGCTCATAAATGAACTCCAAATCCAAACTTCTTAGACTGTATCGTCAACTGAACTCAATTAGTATCCTGCGTCATGCCTCCCTCAGTATCCCCTTAGACAACCTGTCCAAAATACCACCCCTCGTCAGAAGGAAAACTATAACTCTGACAACCTCTCTGTCATCCATGTCACCTTGGAAGCCTGGAATGATAACTGTCTCCTAAAAGAGGCTGTTGTTATCATATCCCTAGAACATATACTTATGTTCTAAAACTGCTTCCGTTCGTTTCTCCAGGATTGGATCAATATCAACATATTGCATCTATTGCAAAAAACAACATCTGGTGTGGTGCTTGACATCTCATGATTGACTCAATTGCCTAAGCAAGTGATCTACCAATCATGCACATCCCTCTACACTTTAGTCTGTAAGACACCTTTAGAGAGGGTGACTCCATCACTTGCAGGTACATTACCGTGCCTGGAGTCGTCCATTCTAAAACACCTTCAGAATGCTGTCTAAGTACCCTGATTGGGAAACTACCCAAATCTAGATCTAAAACCATAGATCCTGTAACCAGAATGTCTTGATATTATATCCAAGTCCCGTGTAGAGAAACCACTGTGTGACAACCAAAGTATAACCGATCGTAGTATAGGAACATCACTTCCTACTCTGTGTATGTCATCCAAATACCAGGACATCATACCCTACTACCTTCTTAATAGATCCATCCCCTATTCCGATGAAGTCAAACCAATGACTTTCACATCAGAAATAAATGATCTATCTCCGCTATATCCGCTTTAATCAATAAATAGACGTTAGCCACCTGTCCACCAATGCTTCCGCTGCTCCCACTGATCACGACAACCCTCTAGTAGAGTCATATAGACGTACACTTCTAAAGCTAGTTTAGAACGACGCCATACTCATCTTCCTGCCGGGTCTCACGGTCTGGAACAACAGCAATGGCAAGTCTGGGTAAACAAGAACCTCCCTGTCACCGTCTTTGAGGCTACCGTAGTACCACTTTGGTGCCTGAGGTTACCCACCGTATCTTCGGAGTGGCCAATGGAATGTCAAACCAAATTGAATCTTTAGGTTCTTATCAAATTTTCAGTAACCGTCTGTGGTTCTGGAATCACTTCCAGTTCTACCATACTCCCACTACTGTTTTCTGAAAAAATCCATTTTTGTTAAAACAGTGGCGAGTCAAGAACAATATCACTATTGATCTTCCAGATGGTAGAAAGACAACCCTCGTCATAGCCTGGGTCAACCCACAAACAGCCATTACAGTAACGTGCCTTGAGTTATCCATAGTCTGGTTTTAAGCATAAGCCGGAAAACTCCCCGTACCTTAACATCGTTAAGATATGAACTGTTCTATATCAAATATAGAACAAGAGGCACTGATTTAATTGAACCAGATTCAAATCATGCAGCTGTCTCCAGTGCATATTAACTAAATGGAAGGAGGCCGATCAGCGTAACTCAACTTAGGAATGCGTCCAGATATGAGTAACCTGAAAGAGAAAAAAGTTCTCTTAAAATCATTACTATCAACAGAATACCATACGCAAGTATCTACATCCTCGATCTCCTTGAAGAATCCTGATACTTGCAACACCGGGTTCTCTACTTTATTCATATACCTATAACTTCTCAATACTTGGACCTTGTGTTTCTACGAAACACCTGTCTAAAAACTAGAGAAGTCATAAGTAAACCGAATATAGTACGAGAACCAATCCCTCTGTCCACATGGACGCTGGACAACATACAATACTCTGTATAAGTCCCTTGAGTCTAATAACTCATTCCATGTGTGTCGTAGGTTGAAAACTGTACCAATGGTTAAGAAGAATTACACCGCTGTTTAATGCTACTTACCTAACCATCCACTGATATAGGTATATGCCATGGACATAATTTCAAAAAGGTATATCTCACTCTATAAAAATAGACGTACAGATGTATTAATTTGAAATTGGTGCATAACAGCGGATATTCAACACCAAATATTTGCCGTCCGACAAACAACCCAGGTGACTTCCTCAAATATCACCAATTACAACGAATTCCGAGATAATGAGGATGATCACCTAATTACCAACAACTTACTCCCACTCATCATCTATAAAACCACACAGATGTGAGAATCATACCAGGTAAATACATACCCTGGAGCAAGTTTCTAATTGGGAATCGGTTTTCTTTTAACAATACACAAAGAAACTGAAACATTGAAATGTTTCGAAGGGTATCCTGGTATTCCTAGTAATGCCTCTTCCATTATCCAGATTCACAACAGTAACCGTATATTTCTATGACATCTCTCCACATCCCTTCATATGTCTTTAGTCATTACCTTCTGCACACCCCTTTAGGCCAAATGGTTTTCTTCCTTCTCTACCGTTAGGCACCAGCCTATAGTTTGGAAGATAAAAGACAACTGAATAAACCTTATTCTTATTTCTTCTAAACCAGAATCCATCCCCGAACTAGAACAAGTTCCTTTCGAGTTCTTATATAACCATACGATGGAGTATCCAATAAACTGTGGATCTTCGTAGTGATACGGAGTGTCCTGGAGAAATACAAAGGTGAAGTGGGAGTGGTAATGAAATACTTGGTTTGGTCGTGAATAGTAGTCGCAATTTACTTTGCGCTCCTTCTAATTCTTTTATTTGTCTTTACATAATACCTTCTATATACCATCGTTAGGCTAATTGGTTTTCTTCATTCCCAACCGGTCGGCACCAGCCTATGGTTTGGAAGAAGACTATCCAATTTGCGTAATAGGTGTACTATCCCCTAATCTAAGGGGAACTCGCAACCTGAGAGAAGGTAAAAGGAAAAGACAGCTGAATAGTCCTATTCGTTTTCTCCAGAACCAGAAACCATCCTCGAATAAATTCCTTCGAGTTCGTTTATAACCATACGATGGTTTTATCCAATGGAAGTGGACGTTCGTAGTAATATGGGGTGTCCTGGAGAAAAGGGCAAAAGTAGGAGTGGCAATGGGGTATGCAACTCTGGGCAAAAGTAGGTTCGGTTAATCTTGGTCACTGAGTCATAGTCAAAGGTCGGGTCATGGTCGCTGCCAAAGAGAGAGAGAAAAGAAACACACAGGGTGCACTCTAACCTAGATCAGAATGGCTACCAATTTATCGAATCAGGAAACCTCCCACTGTAACGTCAAATTCTTCCCCAACCCTGAAAGAAGAATTAGTCGGGATCACCCGAGGAGTAAACCAACTCATCAGTGGGAATCGGGATCCAACTATCATCGCATGATAACGTGACGGAATCCACTCACGTTATCACACTCCAGAAGGTATGTGCATATCTGGCAAGTTTTAGTTTCATTAGAAACTCCGGATGTGATTTTTACCCCATGCTCTTATGAACTTGACTTTGGCCAACAAATCATAAGTCACATGTCAAGTTCTACCCGTCATTCTCCAGGTTAATTTGAACCCACCCGTACCTACCCTTGACTTTGGCCAACAAGGAAGTACGAATGTCCCAAACCAACAAATCTATCTATGCTACATATGAATATCCAATAGCTACCAATCATTGTGCCTTGACTTTAGCCAACAAACACAGCTTGAATACTATTGACTATCCATATGAAACAACGGAGGGCTACGAATGGTTTTTGGCGAAAAACCTTTAACGTAATGAACTTGATATCGTTGAAGGAAACGAATAGATTTATAAAAATATAGTGACGAAAACCATTGCTAAAGAGGTCACTCCCGGTGAAGGGATCTCGGCTCTTTCCCCGTAGAATGAGGTGCAGAATATTCCAACTGAATACCACGATGCAAAGCAAAAGTAAACGACTATAGTGATGTTATTGCCCTGACGCAAACTTCTGTCCATGGGGTCACTCACGGAGAAGGGATCTCGGCCCTTGCCTCGTCGACTGAGGTGCAGGATATTCCAACTGAATATCACGATGCAAAACAAAAGAGAACGTCCTTGCAATAACAGCTTTTTGAAAATTGTTCCAAGAACATCAGAATAGGTTTGTTTAGCTTGCATTGATCCGAATCAATGCAGTCCCATCAATTGATCACACCAATAAAGAACGAAAATAATGATGTACGTATATGCCATCCGCATTCGCCACTGGGTCCCGTCATTACCCGTTAGGTTACTTAACTAACGACAGAGTAGGTACTGGACTAGCGCGGATGCAAAACATATACAACATCTACTAGTATATATATCAATATATAATATTCGCTCAAGGCGTGATAAAATGCAACATCACAGAAATGTAATAAGCATCACAGAACAATACAGATATCTGGGATCCCCGGGTTTCATAGAGCCGCTACTGTAACCCGACGTTCTCCTGGTCGTGTGGATAGCCTGTGCAATGAAATCCTAGACCCCTACGGGCGCGGCAAGTTACCCGCGAAAACCTGAAGCGAGGCAGTCCCCTTCAGCAACGTGAATGGACCTCCTAGCACTTCACGGAATCCAGCAACTTGGGCATCCCTCCTTGGGTCAACCTGTACCCCCTACGAGTGCGGCGAATAGCCCGCCAATTCTAGAGTGAAGCCCCCTCCGTCTTAACGCCATGAGATGCGGGCCGGTTGCCCTCTAGAACCCGGCTATCCGTGCACCCCACCGCTGGGTAATCCTAGTACAGAAAGTAAAATATACAAACAACGGGTACATCGACCTCAGCCCGGTCGTGCCCTAAAAGAATAATATACAAACAGGCAGTGACGACAGTCCACATGTCGGACGCTCGCCCCGCAATATCAAATGTACATAATAAACCAAACTGTACTACCATTGCATCCAGGCTATCCACCAAGACAATCCGCAACATCACAGTACAACACAGAACATCAACGTGAATGTCATGTTCGCAAATCCGTCTAAAAGGGCTATAGCAGTTAGACAGGATTTATCGATCAAATGACATTCACGGTCACAGATATAATGTAAATACTGTGAACTAACATATTTAAAATTTTCGATCGATCAAATTTACCCAAGTGGGCCCCAAGCACAACTGTAGCACTCAAAGAAAATCTGGGCCCAAACAGAATATTCCAAAAACCCTATTTCCAAGACAGGGACAAAACTGCAAAATTTTGGTGCACTGTTTCCTTAATATTGCGGCGGAACAGCGGCCGGAATAGGGTTATGGCCACGGTTCCGCGGAGCTACAGGAACATCAGTGAACAAAAATTTCACAGAATACTTAAAAAACCCTGCACGATTTTTTGACATGCTTAGAAAAAATTTTGGAGCACAAAATAAAATCGACAGAAGTTACTTTGAAAATGCGGTTTCGGAAAATCCGTTCGATCGAACTTGTAAACACGTTAGAGCAAGCTAGACTAGGTTAATGGCGTGGCTCTGATACTGGTGTAAATGCACAGCGGTGCCCCAGCCGTCAATCCGATGCCGGAATACGGAAACGAAACTTTTTACAAAACTTGTAAACCGGCACCACCGCGCACTTTAAACCCGGATCGGGCCATTAATCTAATCCTAGCTAAATAGAGAAGGGGTAGAGAGATATACCGAGCGATCCGTGTCCTTCGGTCTTCTCGTCGTCGTCCCGATCTCCCGGCGGAATCTCCGGTCTTCATCTCCTCGTCGGAAGGTAAACCACATCGCCGGGTTCTTTTACGGGCTCCCACCTCTGGACCGAGGCAACTCGAGCACGAATTTGGCGAGTCGACGTGCCCAAGGATACTATTGATGAAGTGTAGAAAGCTTTGTCTCATGGGGGTATGAAGTTGCCATTTGGGAGGTGGAGATGAAATGAACTTTGGAGAGGGTAAGGAAATTTGTTGCAAGCCAAGAATGAAAACCATCATTTCCACCATCAAAAATGAAATGAATGAATTCCCTCCCTCCCCCAACAGTGGCCGGACAAAACATTTGGCAAGGGAAATATGAAAAGGGGTAAGCAATCATCCAAGAGAGAGAAAAAGGGTGATGATTAGGAATCATCATCATAACCAAGTCTCATCTAAATCCCATCACCAACAACCAAGTAATCATGAGCAAAGAAGGTCAAAGTCAATCAAGAACCATCATGATACTACTACTTGCAAATAACACCCTCGACTAATCAAATTTGCATGCTTGCAAATAACCCCCTCTCCACCAATATTCAGCTAATGAAAGATACAAAGAAAAATGGCTGAAACGGAAAGCAAACTGGCAACTTCATAAAACTGATCCCGTAATAAATTACAGAAAAACCCTGCTGCTGTATATACATACCCACATTTGTATTTCGACCGAATACGAATGCAATGAGACAAACTCTACACCGTACAATACTAGGATCCGGCTTAACCCAAATCCCACTAGTATTATCTGTCCGATCATGATCCGTGCAATACCGTACGTATATGATTGAACCCTGCCATATCTCCATACGGCCTCTATAGCGTTTCGCCCGAAACTTGAGAAACGGTCTGTGGGGAACTCTAAAGACTCGTCAATACATTGGTTGTTGATTTAACCACTAGCAAGTCAGAGGTATTAGCCATACGTAACGGGCTACCAGGTATTGACCAAAAGGGACGTCGATGAGCTAACTCCTCCTGACACCCTACTGAGCCTGTCAGTGACAATATCCGTACAGTCCGGTCCGTTCGTCTATGAGTATCGCATGGCGGGCCTAGGGGGTTGGTAAAAGTCAGACCCCCAAAAGCGGTACAAGTCGTATCGGAGTGTAGCCCAGAACACCTTGAGATACTACTGGGATACCTACCAGTAAATCTCCTGCCTTGGCCATGGACTTCGTGTAATGGCTCTCCTAGACACAGCGCGACCTCACCCGCAATACAGGGAGAGTCGAACCCCTCAAGATCCGCTCACTGCCTCCATGTGGCTCGGGACTATACCCAACTAAAACCTGTTTGCACGTCTCCTTTGAGCGTGGTAGGGTTATAATCAAAGTACAGTGGGAACTCACACGAGACTAATGACGATCTCAGGTCGATGAACTAACCTGTACACATGTCACCAGGGAACTGCTATCTGACGTCAGGTATAAGACCAACTAGCATGTTCCCGGCGAGTCCTGTCCGGTGTACTCATAACCCAATGAGCACCTGTATACATCTTAGGTGAACCAACTGACACCAGTGGCTTGTGATACCGGCCACCGCGCCTCGTCGGGGTCTCGACTGTATACACTAGTCTACTCTGGAGTATCGATGCCCTGTCTCGAAACTCCCACGACAAGGGACCTTTTAAGGATGTGCTTATAGACCCCAGCTCCCACGTATATGATCGCCCTCATACTGCTGACAGTCAAGCAAGAATCCTAAGGGCTCTATCAATGTACAATAGTGACTTGTAAGGTCACCTAAAGCAGTACACGATGATAAAGATAAACCAGATAGCATACTATCATCTTGAGAAAGACTGTCCTATCGGGATAGGTCCTCCCTCAATCATTGCAATCACGTGCCTGTGATCCAATATTTGACTCTGAGGGCACTATCTCTAACACCTTCGTCCCTCAACTCAAGGAAGACTAGTTATCATCTGTCGCAGCTCTGCCTGAAAGCTCCAGCGATCTCAGCTCGTAAAGTTTGGAGGCGACATCCCATCACTCTCAGCAACAGCTAGGTCATCTGTCTGCACGGTAGACGCCATCAAAATCTCTAAAGTATGTTGTACATCATCAGTCCTTGCACAACTGGCAGGCTCTAACAACTGCCCGATCATACCCTGCAAAACCAAACACTCGCCTCAAACGAGAAGTCACAACACCAATGCAAAATCGAGATGTTCCCGTGTCACCAGAAAACACGATGGTCAGTCATTGTACATGACAAGCTCGCCATGACCGCAACACTAGCAGCAGCTCAATCTGCGCTCAAACCATGGTGACAGGAACCTCAAACATGTATCGATGAAACCATAACAATGGAATGAAAGGAATCAACAGATCCTAAAATGGATACATGATCATAAAGAGGAATGGAATCAATAAGGGTATGATCATGGAAACAAATAGAATCAAAGATCTCAATATATGTACATCCTAAGGTTTCTTAAGTGTACTATCGTATCGTAAATATGCCGCGGAACATACGCACAGTAAGTCACTCTACTCAAGCTACCTACTCCATCAATCAGGGCCAGCCTAACGAAAGTTGGGGTCTAATACCCCCCCGTCCAAGTCTAGGTTCCAAAATATATAGCCCCCAGACTCCATATAGTCAAACCTAAACTCGAAAAAAGGTTAAACCTAGCGCTATGATACCATATTTGTCATGACCTACCCCCAAACACAGATGGTATTGTCTGCTCAGGCCAAAGCCGCACGGTTTTGTCCCTTTGAATGAACCCGGGGCTACTTCCCAGTAGCCGCGGAACATACCTACGGTAAGTCACTCTACTCAAGCTACCTACTCCATCAATCAGGGTCAGCCTAGGTAACGAAAGTTTGGGTCTAATACCCCCCTGTCCAAGTCTAGGTTCCGAAATATATACACCACAGACTCCACATAGTCAAACCTAAACTCAAACCAAGGTTAAACCTAGCTCTATGATACCATATTTGTCACGACCTACCCCCAAACACAGATAGTATTGTCCGCTCTGGCCGAAGCCACACGGTTGTCCCTTTGAATGAACCCGGGGCTACTTCCCAGTAGGTCACCCCATCCCAGAATTTCTTTGGCTCAAGCACGCTTAACTACTGAGTTCTTCAAACTCCGGAGTTCCGATTCATTCAAAAGGCACCTCTGTATTATAAGAGTGGTATCATTCCATTTATAGTTCAGATCGTGCCCTCTTTTGGAATGGAATTCGATACTCCCCATTATTCTGGTGGGTCCATGTGTGCATCCGTATCGGTTACATCCCCACCTTGATACCGGATAACATCACACTTCTCATGGGGTAGGTGGTATTCAGCCCCAACTCCACCTGGGGTATTACATTCCCCGCACTTAGAACAATGGTTCGTCCTCGAACCACAGACCTACTTTGAGGGACCTGAAGGGTTTCCTACAGCACCACTACAAGGGTTTGGAGGCAACACACATGCCATATTTAAATTTTTATGGTGCTAAAGAAACATTGTAAAGGATCATGCTAGAAAAATTAGGGCAACATAACTTTCACATGAACACAAGTAGTAAAACCTAGGGTTTTGAGAGTACAACCTTTGTAGCTCCCTACACTAGACTCCTTGGCTACTTGAGGGTTGGAAAAAGGTTCGCTTGAGATCCTCTAGGACCACGACGATCCACCCGGAGTCCTCTTTGTCCAAGCTTGAAGTTCTACTAGATCAAGAGAAAAAATGTAAGCTAACACTCTACACTAATGGGAAAGACTAGTCTAGAATGGTGATGTGGTTTGTTTTCTCACTTCAAAATCCTAACTTTGTGACTCTTTTGCTCACTTGAGAAAACTAGAGAGCAAGAGAGAAAGGAGGAAGAAGATGATGGCTTGTAAAAAGCTCAAGATAATGATAAGGTTGTGAATAAAAATGAGAAATGAAAATATATATATTTTCACTCTCTCATTCTTAACCATAGTTATAAAATATCTAGATATTTTAGTTTGGAACAAAAATGACCATGGAAAATGAATCATGGTTAAAACAAAGGGTTAGTGCAAGAATAAAACATTAAACCATGATAACAATTTCCATTTCCATTTTTCTTTTCCAAAAATAATATCCATATATTTTATAAGGGTGTGAGTCTTATATTGCCACCATCCACTATATCAACAACCATGATAGAATGATGTATGCATGTATGTGTGCATGCACATCCATATGTGCATGAATAAGAATAAATGCATACATGCATGCATACAACAAAAAGACAAGAAAGGATTTCAAGTGAGAAACTAATGGTTAATGATAAATCAACACTTGATTTAGTAAACCGGTCATATCGCATACGACCCGACCAAAAGCAAACCGCCCGATTAATATACAGTATCTCATACGCCCATTTTAACCGGGTCCACGCGCATATCTCATATGCGCACCACATCGTTTTGCCTGGACTAGGCAACTCCATTGTGGGACTCTAAGACTCGTCAATACGCCGGCAGTGGGTGATGATCATAACAAGCACCCCCAAGCCGCAAGCAGTCAGCTAAACGTAACGGCCACCCGGGTATTGAGCGATCAGAAGAAAATAAGCGAACCTGTCACAACTCCCGTCGAGCCAACCGGCAACACTACCGTACAGTCCGGTCTCTTCGTCAGATATGCTGCATATCAAGTCTAGGGATGGTAACGTCGACCCCAATAACTCAATAAGTCGTGCCGATGAATGGTCTACAACAGATCGAGAAACTACTGATAACACTTATCAGTAAATCTCAATAGCCCTGGCCAGGGACTTACTGATATAGCTAATCAAGCACAGTACAGCATCAACTCACAATACCGGGAGAAACGAAACCCCTCCTATCGCACATCGCCTTCGTGTGTCTCGGGACTGTGCCCGACGGCCACCTGTTTGCACGACTCAGTAGAGCCGTGGTAGGGTGGTAATCAAAGTACAGTGGGAGAACACACAAGACTCTATGACGATCTTTGGTCTACAGACTAACCTGCACCAGTGTCACCTGAGAACTGTTATCCGACGATAGATATAATTCCATATAGGAGTTCTCGGTGAGTCCGTCCAGTATACCCAGTCACCACTGAGCTTCCATATACGATCTCGATGTCAAACATCGATGAATGTGGGAACATCCATCGCCCAACATATGGGTCTAGTATCATATACGCTAGTCTACTCTGTTATATCGATGCCCCGTCTCGATATACTTACGACTAGGGACATTTCAGGATATGCTTATAAACTACAAATGTCCTACTAGTATGATCTCCATCATAATCACAGTAGTCAAGCCTATATCCTCAGGGCTTTATCAACTTGTGTGAATGAATAAAAGCATGATCAAATCAACATGTCAAATAAAGAAGAACCAGATAGCATACTATTATGTCGAGCAAGAATGTACACTGAATATATATATATATATATATATATATATACACATGTATAAATACATCCACTATCATATAATGGCCTCTAGGGCATATATATATCCAACAATCTCCCACTTGCACTAAGGCTAGTTATTGGCGTATCTCATACCCAACATCTCAAAAAATCGCTCATGCTGCGGTTGAGGGAGGGCCTTGGTGAGTGGATCCGCGGCGTTATTCTTTGTGTTTACTCTCCTAATCTCGATCTCGCGGCGATCTACAATCTCCCGGATCAAATGAAAGCGCATCAGGATGTGTCTGGATCGCTGATGTGACCTGGGCTCCTTGGATAACGCCATAGCCCCATTATTATCACAATACAATGGTATTGGATCAATAATGGTTGGAACTACTCCTAGCTCCGAGACGAACTTCCTCATCCAGACGGCTTTCTTGGCGGCATCATTCGCAGCAATGTGCTCAGCCTCCATCGTAGAGTCTGCAACGGTGTCCTGTTTGGAACTCTTCCAACTTACCGCCGCTCCATTGAGGGTAAATACAAACCCAGAGATAGATTTGTTGTCGTCCTTATCGCTCTGGAAGCTCGAATCGGTAAAGGCCTCCATCTGGAGATCTCCGTTACCATACACCAAGAACAATTCTTTAGTCCTTCGCAAGTACTTAAGAATGTTCTTCACAGCTATCCAGTGATTCTCCCCTGGGTTGGATTGATACCTGCTTACAACACTAAGTGCATAAGCTACGTCTGGGCGTGTACATAACATCGCATACATTATATATCCGACTGCCGAAGCATAGGGTATATGTTAGTGTATATGCCCTAGAGGCCATTACTGTATCATACTAGTTTGTATATTACTTAATGGAAGCTTGGGATATTCACCTTGTATCGACATTCTTGCTCAAAATAGTAGTATGCTACTTGGTTTGTTTCTGCTTTAATGTGTGCATGTGTTTCTTATAGCATATCGCCTTTGCACATTAGTGGAGCCTTTAGGATCTTTGCTTGATTACCAGCGTTGTGATGGCAGTCACACTCGTGGGGGCTGGGTAATCCACAAGCACATCCTTATGCAGGTCCCTAGTCGTACGACTATCGAGTCAGGGCATCGATACTACGGAGTAGACTAGCGTATGCGCTTCTCATCCCAACTTGGGAGACGGTCTGTCCCACAGCCATCAGTACGTCGTACTTGAGATAGTATGCGGGTGCTCGTTAGGTCACCAGTACACTAGACAGGACTCGTCGGGAACTGTTGGTTGGTATTATACCTATCGTCAGTTATCAATTCCCAGGAGACATGAGTACAGCTTAGTCCGTTGACTTGATACTGTCACTTCACCTCGAGTGTTTTCCCACTATTCTTAGATTGCTACCCTACCACGGCTCAAAGGAGTCGTGCAAACAGGTAGCAGTTGGATGCAGTCCCGAAGCACTTGGAGGCAGTGACGGTTAGACAGGATTCGTCTCTCTCGGTATTGGGGGTTGATATCGCTCTGTGTCTAGGAGAGCCAATACACGAGTAGTCCCTGGCCGGGGCAAGCGAGATGTACTGGTAGGTTTCCTGTGTTATCTCAGTGTGTTCTGGGCTACACTCCGACACGACTTGTACCGCTATTAGGGGACTGACGTTTACCACCCCCTAGTCCCGCCATGCGATACTCTTAGACGAACAGACCAGACTGTACGGAGACTGTCACATTCAGGCTCAGTAGGAGTTCAGATGGGTTTACCTAGTCAGTCTTCTTATCGGCATCTACCTGGGGACCGTTACGTACAGCTAGTGCCGCTTGCGGTCTGTGGTTAAACCCACTGCCAGCGTAGTGTCGAGTCTTTAGACTCCCACACAGAGGGTTATTCGCCTTTAGGCAAAATGAGTAGAGGTCGCATGGTTTTGCGATGGGGTTCGTTCACATCCGCGCACTTGTGCACGTTTGGTGTCCGGACAGATTATACTAGCGAGCTTTGGTTTAAGCCAGATCCTAGTTTAAGTTTCGGGATTGGTTTTATCTCATTGTATTCGTGTTCTTCGGAACACGGATACGGGTGTGTATGCACAGTTGACTAAGGAAGAGGCAGAGGACTTTCATTAGGGTTGATGACCGTTGTCTTTTTCTTAACCCTAATGATTATATGTGAAATATGATTATTAATATTAATTAATTATAATTGTGTTACGGTTAGGGTTGTTGACCATTTGACTATGGTTGACTTGTTGACCTATGTTGACATATTGACCATCATCATTTCATATGAAAGATGCTCTTTGATTCTTGCAAAAGTAATTAATGTGAAATGATAATATTCATTTCAAGATTAACCATCACAATTATCTTTAGTTAATTATTTAATTATCATATTTCACATATATGTGAGAAGGTTGGCTTTATCTTCTTATTCTATTATTCTCGTTCTCTCTCATCCTCTTCCTCTCTCTCAAAGCTCTCCCTCTCATGAGTTGAGAACCATTAAGCTTTGAGATAAAACCTTCAAAATTACTCTCTACTTTTTCTAAGTTTCTATGTTTAGTATATCAAGCACCTTAGTTACTTCTAGTTTGAGGTAGGAGCCAAAGGTAGAGACCCTCGGGTGGATCTTTCTTCGGCAAGAGTAGGCGGCGAGGACGACCCGTTCATCCCACTCCAAGGAGCAAGAAGTGAAGGACTTCAAGACTTAGGTATAACCCTCTTAACCGAGTAGCTAACTCTTTTAGCTTTGTTGTAAGTTTATGCTTAGCAAAGATCCTCCTTTAGTTAGTCCATGTTGCCTAGAGTTGTAAAAATCCGTTTTTATACCGTTTCCGCCTCCCCGTAAGCACCGGGGTGGGCAACGTGGACTTACAGTGGTATCAGAGCCTACCTAAACACAAACTAGCAAGTTAGCAAAGTATCTAGAACTTCGATCGGACAAAAAACCGCAAAACACCCCGTAAAATTCAAGTTTCTGGCGATTTTTATTTCTGCTCAAAAAATAATAAATCATGTACTAAAAATCGGCTCAGGCTTTTTTAAGAACAGGCATGAAAAACGATCCAGTGAGTCGACCAACTCACCGCGTATCCGCGGCCGAGTTGAGTCGGCCGTGGATCGTTTCTCCTGCAGTTTTCTTCTGCTGGTGTTTTGTGATTTTTGAGATGGTTTGTTTCTGCCCAGAATTTCCAGAGAACAAGTTTGTTTTTGGGGTGGTTACAAATCCGTATTTTGATCGATTTTCTTAATACTTTGGCTAATGGGTTGTATCTGTGATGTGATATATGTATTGAACGTCTGCTAATCTCTATACGTCGATTAGTGGGGGTTATACATATCTGTGATCTGTAATGTTGATGGTTTGTTTGTATGAATTCGTTGGATTGTCGCGGATGAATAGCCGGGGGGTTGTGAGATGAGAGTTTTCTTATTCTTTCAATTCATGTAATATGTAAATTGATGTAATATTATTTATATGGCCGCACAACCGGGATGGGGTTATAGCCGTCATTGTATAATTTCTTTTACTGTTTTTGCTCCTAGGATAGACCCAAGGTGGGGTGCACAAACTACCGGGTATCTCGAAGTGCTGAATGGCCAACTCACGGTGTTGAGGGAGGTTGCTTCGCTTTGGGTACTTGGCGGGTAGTTTGCCGCACCCGTAGGGGTCTAGGGTGGGGTTTGGCTATTCATTGCGACCGTGTAATCCTCTCTTCGTTACAGGCTCGTACGAAATGCGGATTCCTTGTATATCCAATGTGTTCATCTGTGATCTGGAATGACTATCATTACATGTGACGAATGTATATATCTATATATGATATCTTTTTAGGCGTTGCTTAAGTTTTGCATCCGCGCTAGTCCAGCCCCCGCTCTGTCATTAGTTAAGTAACCTAACGGTTGATGACGGGACCCCGTAGGGAATGCGGATGGCATAAGCGTACGTCATATTTTCGTTGTTTTCTGCAATGGTAGGATTAATTGATGGGACGCAATAAAATTAATGCAAGAAAAATAAACCAAGTAAAATTAGTTGGAACACTTTCAAAACAACTCGGTTCTTTTCAAAACCAACTTTTAAATGCAGATCTTGAACCACTCCTTTTGAAAGCTATCTCGTTCCCTCGATTGTATCAAGTTCACTACGTTCACGGTTTTGCCAAAACCATTCATAGCCCTCCGTCGTTTCACATGGATAGTCAATAAGTATTCAAGCTATGTTTGTTGGCCAAAGTCAAGGCATAGTGATTGGAAGCTATTGGGTATTCATGTGCATCATAGATAGATGTGTTGGTTTGGGACAGTCGTACTGCCTTGTTGGCCAAAGTCAAGGGTAGGTACGGGAGGGTTCAAATTAACCTGGAGAATGTGTTAGTTATATGTATTCCCTATAGGCCATTACTGTACATAGGATGTATATTGTAGTGGATGCTGGGACATATATAGGTAGGACTTTCTTGCTCGACATGATAGTACGCTATCTGGTTGCTCTTTATGTTAACATGTATACTTGATTTCTCTCTGTTACATGTTGATAAAGCACTTAGGATGTGTACTCATCTTCCAGGACTATGATGTTGATCATACTAGTGGAGCCTGGATTGTCAATGAGTACATCCTTCAATGTTCCTAGTCGTGGGAATATCGAGACGGGGCATCGATATTCCAGAGTAGACTAACGTATATCTTCTCGATCCATGTGAAGGGCGATAGATGATCCCATATCCATTGGTGTTTGACATCAGAGACGGTATGCGGGTGCTCAGTTGAGACTGGGTACACTGAACGGACTCGCCGAGAACTCCCAGATGGTATTATACCTTACGTCAGATGGCAGTTCTCTGGTGACACTGGTACAGCTTAGTCTGTTGACCCGAGATCGTCATAGAGTCTTGTGTGTCTCCCACTGTGCTTTGATTTCCACCCTACCACAGCTCTACTGAGTCGTGCAAACAGGTGGTTTTTGGGTACAGTCCCGATTCACATGGAGGCAATGAGCGACAGGAGGGGATTCGTCTCTCCCGGTATTGGGGGTTGATGTTGCGCTATGCTCGACTGGCCATAACTGGAAATCCCTGGCCAGGGTTGCACTGATTTACTTGTAAGTGTTATCAGTAGTTTCATGCTTGTTATGGACCTTACATCGGCATGACTTATCAAGCTACTGGGGTCTGACGTTTACAACCCCTAGGCGAGATATGCGACATATCAGACGAACGGACCAGACTGTGCGGTAAGTGTTACTGGTTGGATTCACAGGAGTGTGAGCAGGCTTGCTCGTTGATCTTCTGATCGCTCAATACCCGGGTGTTGTTACGTTTAGATACCGCTTGCGGCTTGTGGGTGTTTGATATGATCATCACCTACTTCCGGCGTATTGACGAGTCTTTAGAGTCCTACACAGAGGTTTCCCGGCTCAAGCGAAACGAAATAGGAGCGCATATGAGATATGTGCGGGACCGAGAATAATACCAGTATGTGATACTGTATTCTATTCTCGCGATTTGTATCATCGAACGGTTATATGAGATATAGCCGGGTTACCGAATCAAGTGTTGATTCGATATATTGATACACTTGATATTAGTCGGTTATATGCTATATGACCGGATCATTAAATCAAGTATTGATTTAATGATATAAGGTATAATTATATATTTGATATAATACTTTACATTAACTAGTATTTGTTCACTTAAGGTTTATTTTCTCACTTGATGTGCCCAAGTTGTATATGTGATATATGTTTGTGCACTAGTTTGTATCATGATTGATGATACATGCAAACTTGGGTGTGTGTATGATATACACCATTTTTTAGGTTAATGGTTAGGGTTTTATTTATTTATTTATTTTGCTAAAACTAAATGGTGGATTTTCTTGTTTTAGCTTCAACCTTCATGAAGCTTCTTAGCATCTTTGAAAAGTCTAACCATTTTGTTTTATGCTTTGACCTAACCATTACCTAAACTCTAGTTTACTCTCTACAAGAGTTTACTCACCCATGGTTGCAATATGATAAGTCTTCACTTGAATTTTCTTTTCACATAATTCATTTACTTTTCTTCTTCTTCTTCTTCATGAAGAAGAAAGCTTGCTAGAAAATTTCAAGTGATGAAACCAAGTGAAAAATCCAAATCCAAAGTGAACCCACTTCCTATTTCTTCATCCTCTGCCACTTGCCATGTAGTAGAGTGTGTTATCTTCACAAGTTTCATGACCTAGTGAAGATGGAGCTTGATTTTGAGTCGCCTCGACGTAGATCATCTTCGGCATCGAAGTCAACGACCTAGCCCGCTTATTTCTCCGACGAAACCATCGCTAGAGTCCGGGATCCCGATGATCGCAGCGAAGGGACATCGTCACGGAGCTTTAGAAGTGGAGGACCGGATCTACAAAGGTTGTAGTCCCTTTCACTTGTAGTTAAAGCAGTTAACTTGCATGTTTTTCGCCTTACCTCTAGTAACGATCTTGCATTAGGGTTTCTCGGCACATGTAAAAATTTGATTTTGGCATGGTTGATGCCTTCTGGAACCTCATGTGTGTGCCTAGGAACCCTACAGTTGTATCAGAGCCTAGCTAGAACTTTAGGCGAAGTGTAGACGATGTTAGAAATCCGATCGAACCCCGAAACCCTAAACTTGACCCCTTTCTGTACATTTTCTGAAATTGTGGATTTTTGTGAATTAAAAATTGTCCAAAAATTCAGCAGGGTTTTCTAGGAGTTACTGTGCAACACATGCCCCCAACTCGACCAATGCGCCGCGGAACCGCGGCCCCACCCTGGCTTGCGCGGCGGTTCCGCGGCCATAGTGGTGAATCTTGCCATGTGGTTTGCACAGTAATTTCTTTTTGAAAGTGCTGTGTTTTCTAGGAATTTTTTACTTCTACTCAACAGTTGAGTTTTCTGGGTTGTATTGGGAGTTCGTTGATTCGATCGAAAGTTTAACTTCGTCTATGTGCTTTTCCGGATATTTTAGAACATGTTAAAAAGTTCGACCGGATACAAATACCCACTTTTTCCCCTGCCGGGAAATTTCCAAGTGTTGGATTTTTCCGTAGTTTAAGAACGTTCTAAGTTGTGCAAGTAACGCGATGGACCCTCTAGAAGACAACAAACCTTAACTCAATTATGTGACCGTCTTGAACTGCCCTTTGAACCTTAGGGTTTGGGACAGTACGACATGCCATATGTGAGGCGTTGGCTTGACCCTTCTACGGCTGGACCGTTGGTACTGTGGCATGAAGTGGATGTTTTTAAACTTATTTCAAATGTTGAACAATTCAGGAAAACTTGGGTGTTTGATTATTCGATCGGAAAGTTTAACATTGTCTATTTATCTGGAATGTGATACAATAATTGGAATTAACAACATTTGAATGTTATAGACATAGCAGTTTAGTCTCATTTGATTGGTTGCCACGGGATTTTGATGTGATCAAAAGTCCGTCGCAATCACGTTGCGTACGCGAATACTCGGCGGTAAACTTAATAGATAGCCACGCCCCATAGGCCCAACCAAGTGACTGTAGGAGAACCCCGTCGCCGAGAGCATCCGTTCGGGTGCTCGCGGCAGTGGTGTTCCGCCTTAGTGAACTTCGTCGACGGTATCGGGGGTGCGGCTGTCTACTAAAGTTTCCGACGAGCATTCGTTCTGGATGTCGGGAATCTTGTTGAATTGCCCCACTTGATATTGAAAATAGTTTTCGATAATGAGACTAAAATGCGGGGTTTATAATTGTTAGGCATGCGATGTCTAAGAAGGTTGCGGATTCCAACTGTTGTAGTTTTACCATTTCTTTTCTGCGACCGTAAGTGTAATATGTGATATCGACGGTTTCGTTGCTATATGTCAATGACAATTGGGATAGGCATATTTACTTACGTTGATGATATGTGATGTTATGTGTTGCTGGATATGTTATATTGGATCGTCGTGTTTGAATAGCCGGTTTTTTATGTGAGATGAGTGTTTTTCATTTTCATTCATGTAAAATTCATTGTATGTAATATTCTTTTATTGGGGCACTTCCGGGTTGAGGATGATGTCACCATTGTATATTATTTACTTTTCCGCATTAGGATAGACCCAAGGCGGGGAGCACAAGTAACCGGGTTCTAGGGTCCAGTGGGAGACCATCTCGAGGAGTCGAGTATGGGTCTCCTAACTCTAGAATTGGTAGGGTTACTTGCCGCTCTCGTAGGGGTCTAGGGGTGTGGGATTGGCTATTCATCACGACCGTGGAATCCGTGTTTTATACTGGCTCAAAATAAAACACGGACGTCCTAGTCTATCCAATATTTCATATGATATTTCTGCTGCGTTATCTGTGATGTGATCATGTGATTTGTTCAGATGGATACTGTATATACTATATGTGATATATTATATAGACGTTGCTTATATTTTACACCCGCGCTAGCCCTGCCCCGCTCTGCCGTTAGTTACCTAACCTAACGGTGCAGACGGCACATCGAGGCGAATGCTGATGGCATAAGTGTACGTTGTATTTATCTGTGATGTTTAGGTGGACTTAAATGATGGGACATTCATTAATGTGATTAATGAAAGAAAATAAACCTAAAAGATGTTGTGGAATCGAATTTCAAAATAAAATCAGGTAGCTCCAGTTGTTGCTTTGCATAGCGGTGTTCCTTGTTGAACATCCAGCACCTTATTTGATAGGGAAAGAGCCGACGATCCCTTCACCGGGAGTGACCTCTTTAGCAAAAACTAGCAGATACTACAACCTTCAGTTTGTCTTTTGACTGTTTTTCTAGTTCTTGCTTTGCATAGCGGTATATGTGATATATCCTGCACCTTATTCGATGAGGAAAGGGCCGACGATTCCTTCACCGGGAGTGACCCCTTTAGCAAAACTAGAAAAGCCTCAAAAACACTCCATTTAAAAACCATTTGATTCTGCAGCGAGATCAAGTTCAAAGCGTTAAAGGTTTTATTAAAAACCATGTGCAACCCTCCGTCATTTTAGGAAGTAGAGTATTTAGTATTCTTGCTGTGTTTGTTGACCATAGTCAAGGCACAGTGTGCGGTAGCTAAGTGATGTCTTCCAACACCGCATATGATGCGATTAGTTAGGACAGTCGCGTGACTTTGTTGACCTTAGTTAAGGGTCATGTGGGTGGGTCTAATTAATCACGAAATGACTGGTAGAACTTGACTAGTTCTTATGATTTGTTGACCATAGTTAAGGTCATAAGTGCTAGGGGTAAAAACCTTTATCGGGAGTTTCAAGTTTTGAAATTTGCAATGAGATTGCATACCTTCTATATGATAGTTGGATCCTGATACCCACTGCGAGTAATTGTTACTCCTGGGAGAGTTTAGCACTTTACAATTAGCCGATCAAGTAGGTGTCTAGAAAGGTGTCAACGAGGTTACGCCCCTGGGAAAACGAGTTTTATTTTAATTAGGTCCGTGCGAAAGCATGGGGAACCTCCCTCAAAGTACCGGCACTGGCCTTGCTGAAAGATTGGCGAACTTGTAGAGTGTAATTAATCCCGGCTAATGTTTCCTTTTAGGGTTTGAAGGAGGACTTGATAAAAACAGTGGGAGCCATCCTGATTAGATAAAATATATAACCAATCTAATCTTGTAAGAGCGCACGCAGAGTGTTTTCTTCTCTCTCTCTCTCCAGGTAGCGACCATGTGACGCCTTAATAAAGATAATAATATGGATGTATTGACCGAACCCGCTTGTTATACTGAACTGGGGAACGTTGGTCCCGCTCCAACTTATAATTGTTATAAGACCGAGCAGGAAATAGGGGAATACCAGGATTCCCATGCTGCCCAAACGAAGAAAGTGCATAAGATGCATCTCTTTCGGGTGCGTTCATTACAAAGAACCGTTTCTCTGTAACCTCTACGTCCTGGGTATTAGATACCGGATCAGGATCCCACATATGTAATCTGTTACATAGGGCTACAGAAAGGTAGAGAACTGAGAACGGGTGATAAGTTTCATGAGACAGAAAACGGTGTAAGTGTTGCAGCCAAGTCTGTTGGTCACATCACCCTGTATTACCAAAATACACTGATTCTGAACGAATGTTATTAGATACCGAACCTGATATACAACATCATATCAGTCTCTTTATTTACTAAAGAAGGATATAATTTTGTATTGTTGGATAATGTTTTGCACATATCCTATATCAAGAGTTCATCGGTTCAGGCATGTTATCTAAAAAGCATATACATTCTAAATCAGACCACAGTTCTTAACATATAGAACACATACAAGAGGAAGAGTTCAGAATTGAACGATTCCTTTTTGAGGTATTGTAGACTAGGTCATATCAATGTGACCCGACTAGCTAAAGTTACATTTAGATGCATATTTAAATCAGTTTGAATTTACATCTTGTGAAACTTGCCAGTCATGTCACAAAGATAATATGACCATAGCTCTGTTTACTCGAAACAGAGAAAGAGTTAGTGAACTCTTGGGACTGATACATAGTGATGTATAAAGGTCCCCAGTCAACATATGCCAGGACTGGTTCTTTGTACTTCCTTACATTCATTGATGATCTCTCAAGATTCGGACACATGTTCCTGTTGAAACACATGTCTGAAGCTTTTGAGAAATTCAAAGAATATAAGTTAGAAGTAGAGAACCAAAAATGGGTATAAGTATTATGTCCTTTGATGTGATCAGGGAGGAGAATACTTGAGCACGGGATTCCTGGACTATTCTAAAGAAGAATGAGATTCTCTCTCAGCATTACTCCTCCGTATACACCACAGCACGTCGGTGTATCAGGGCGGAGCAATCACACCCTATATGATATGGTGCGCTCTATGATGAGTATTGCTGAGTTACCTGTTTCCTTTTAGGGGTTATGCACTTAAGAAGCTGCATACCTATTGAATTAGGTTCGAATCAGATCACTGCCTACCACTCCATATGAGATATGGTATGGGAAGAGCCCATCTCTTAAGTAAGTGAAGATTTGGGATTGTCCGGCCTATGTCAAAAGCAAAATCCGGACAAGATCGAGGCAAGGTCAGTTCTGTAGAACTAGAAGAAGTTCCAGCTATACAAACTACAGCTGATGATTTGATAGAACCAAAGGATTCAATGGTCCCCGACGAACCTCAGCCTCTCCGCCGATCTAGTAGGGTTCCTCATCCGCCTGAGAGATACTTCAGTTTCTCAATGACAGTGGGAGCGAGGATTGCATCATAAGATGATGACCCAACTAGTTTCGAGCAGGCCATCGAGAGTAGGGACTCTGTAAGAATGGCTTGATTCTTAGCGATCTGAGATGGAATCCATGTACACCAACAAAGTATGGACTTTGGATGCTGTATCTGAAGGGTTAAATCCCCATCAGGAGCAAGTATATCTTGAGAAGATTACTTGGTGTAGATGGAAAAGTTGAGACTTTCAAAGCTAGACTTGTTAACGGTTTTCATCATCGACCAGGCGTGGATAATGATGAAACCTTTTTCCAGTAGCTATGCTTAAGTCCATCCGGATCCTACTTAACATTGCTACATACCATGACTACGATATCTGGTGGTTGGGTGTCATGACTGCTTTTCTAAATACTGATTTAGAAGAGAACGTCTATAAGTACACAGCCAGAGGGCTTCGTAAACAGTGGGAGCAGCGGAAAAGTGTGCAAGTTGCTTTACGGAATAAAGCAGGCATCGCGGAGTTGGAACGTCTGTTTTGATGTGGTAGTCAAAGAGTTTGACTTCATCAAAATGGTAGATGAACCTTGTACATACAAAAGGGTAGTAGAGAGTAAGGTGGTCGTCCTCGTATTGTACGTGGACAACATACTCTTGATAGGAAAAGAGTTTCCTATACTACGATCGGTCAATCTCCTCTTATCACATGGATTCTCCATATAGGATCAAAATGATACCTCCTAAATCCTTGGTTTTGGATCTATGAGATATATCTAAATGGATGTTAGGATTCTCACTAGTTGTAGTGAGATGGTATCAGTTGATCCTGGGGAGAATCACTAGAAAGGTTCTAGGGTGATATGGACTACTGAATGTCAGTCGCAGGCATGTTCTTTACCCTCAGTGGAGGGGCGGTATGTTGGAAGAGTTCCAAGCGTGATACCGTGACAAACTAGACGATAAAGGCTGGTGACATCGCTATTAAAGATACTACCAAAGAGGCAGTTTGGGTGTATATTGGTTCATAAGATGAACTTGGTTCATAAGATGAACTAGGTTCCTACCATTTTATGACAATGGAAGTGTGGCTTTGGCCCAGGAACCCCGGTCCCATCAGTGACCCAGACATATTCTGAGGCAGCATCACCTAATCATGGAGATAGTTGATCTCCAGGGTGATCGAGGTTTGGAGAGTAGACTCAGAAGACAACACGGCGGATCCACTCACAAAGGCCTTTTCCCAGAGAGAGACTTATATGGGATGGTCGAGTATGTGATAATGCAACTACTGCTACAGATGGCCCTAGTGCAAGTGGGAGATTGTTAGTTATATGTATGCCCTAGTGGCCATTACTGTACATAGGATGTATATTGTAGTGGATGCTGGGACATATATAGGTAGGACTTTCTTGCTCGACATGATAGTACGCTATCTGGTTGCTCTTTATCTTAACATGTATACTTGATGTCTCTCTGTTACATGTTGATAAAGCCCTTAGGATGTGTACTCGACTTCCAGGACTATGATGTTGATCATACTAGTGGGGCCTGGATGGTCAATGAGTACATCCTTCAATGTTCCTAGTCGTGGGAATATCGAGACGGGGCATCGATATTCCAGAGTAGACTAGCGTATATCTTCTCGATCCATGTGATGGGCGATGGATGATCCCATATCCATTGGTGTTTGACATCAGAGACGGTATGCGGGTGCTCAGTGGAGACTGGGTACACTGAACGGACTCGCCGAGAACTCCCAGATGGTATTATACCTTACGTCAGATGGCAGTTCTCTGGTGACACTGGTACAGCTTAGTCTGTTGACCCGAGATCGTCATAGAGTCTTATGTGTCTCCCACTGTGCTTTGATTTCCACCCTACCACAGCTCTACCGAGTCGTGCAAACAGGTGGTTTTTCGGTACAGTCCCGATTCACATGGAGGCAATGAGCGATAGGAGGGGATTCGTCTCTCCCGGTATTGGGGGTTGATGTTGCGCTATGCTCGACTGGCCATAACTGGAAATCCCTGGCCAGGGTTGCACTGATTTACTTATAAGTGTTATCAGTAGTTTCATGCTTGTTATGGACCTTACATCGGCATGACATATCAAGCTACTGGGGTCTGACGTTTACCACCCCTAGGCGAGATATGCGACATATCAGACGAACAGACCGGACTGTGCGGTAAGTGTTACTGGTTGGATTCATAGGAGTGTGAGCAGGATTGCTTGTTGATCTTCTGATCGCTCAATACCTGGGTGGCCGTTACGTTTAGCAGACCACTTGCGGCTTGTGGGTGTTTGATATGATCATCACCTACTGCCGGCTTATTGATGAGTCTTTAGAGTCCTACACAGAGGTTTCCGGGCTCAAGCGAAACGAAATAAGAGTGCATATGAGATATGTGTGGGACCGAGAATAATACCAGTATGTGATACTGTATTCTATTCTCGCGATTTGTATCATCGTACGGTTATATGAGATATAGCCGGGTTACCGAATCAAGTGTTGATTCGATATATTGATACACTTGATATTAGTCGGTTATATGCGATATGACCGGATCATTAAATCAAGTATTGATTTAATGATATAATGTATAATTATATATTAGATATATTACTTTACATTAACTAGTATTTGTTCACTTAAGATTGATTTTCTCACTTGATCAGCACAAGTTGTATATGTGATATATGTTTGTGCACTAGTTTGTATCATGATTAATGATACATGCAAACTTGGGTGTGTGTATGATATACACCATTGTTTAGGTTAATGGTTAGGGTTTTATTTATTTATTTTATTTATTTATTTTTCAAAAACTAAATGGTGGCTTTCTTGTTTTAGCTTCAACCTTCATGAAGCTTCTTAGCATCTTTGAAAAGTCTAACCATTTTGTTTTATGCTTTAACCTAACCATTACCTAAACTCTAGTTTACTCTCTACAAGAGTTTACTCACCCATGGTTGCAATATGATAAGTCTTCACTTGAATTTTCTTTTCACATAATTCATTTTCTTTTCTTCTTCTTCTTCTTCATGAAGAAGAAAGCTTGCTAGAAAATTTCAAGTGATGAATCCAAGTAAGAAATCCAAATCCAAAGTGAACCCACTTCCTATTTCTTCATTCTCTTCCACTTGCCATGTAGTAGAGTCGCCTCCACGTAGATCATCTTCGGCATCGAAGTCAACGACCTAGCCCGCTTATTTCTCCGACGAAACCATCGCTAGAGTCCCGGATGCCGATGATCGCAGCGAAGGGACATCGTCATGGAGCTTTAGAAGTTGAGGACCAGATCTACAAAGGTTGTTGTCCATTTCACTTATAGTTAAAGCAGTTAACTTCCATGTTTTTCGCCTTACCTCTTGTAACGATCTTGCATTAGGGTTTCTCGGCAAATGTAAAAATTTGATTTTGGCATGGTTGATTCCTTGTGGAAAACCTCATGTGTGTGCCTAGGAACCCTACAGAATGACGGGTAGAACTTGACATGTGACTTATGATTTGTTGGCCAAAGTCAAGGTCATAAGAGCATGGGGAAAAAATCCACATCGGGAGTTTCTAAAGAAACTGAAACTTGCTAGCGCTACATACCATTTGGAGTGTGATGATTCTGGTAGGATTCCTTCTGTTTTGTCACGCGATGATATTTGGATCCCGATCCTACTGTGAATATATGCTACTCCTCCGGAACTTTCTCACTTAACGATCAATGCTATAAACCAAGTAGGTGTCAAGAAAGGTGTTAGCGGGGCTACGCCCACAGGGAAAAGAGGTTACTTAATTAAGGAACTTCGCGAAAGCGTTGGAAAACCTCCCTCGAAGTACCGACACTGGCCTGGCTGAACGGTTAAGCAAGAATTGTATGGTGAGATTGATCCCGAATAATTCTTCCTTTAAGGTTTGAGGAGGGATTCGAGAGACAGTGGGAGCCATCTTGTTTAGACAAATTAAAAACCACTCTAAACTTGCAAGAGCATCATGCTAAAGTGTTTTTTCTCTCTCTCCTAATTGCAGTGACCAAAAATCATGACTGGACTTAAGTTACTACTAGATAAAAACATACTGACAGGGCCAAACTACAAAGATTGGCTCAGGAATGTCAAAATGGCAATCACTTATGACATGTTGGGGTATCTCCTTACCACCAAAGTTCCCCTTGTCCCAGGTCCCAAAACCAGCCTCGCGGATAGGGAAATCCGCTAGACGTGGGAAATCGACTGCGCGAAGGCCAAGTGCCTCGTGCTTGCCTCTATGGACAATAAACATCAGAGGAGGCACGAGAATATGGACCTCGAATCCATATTTATCCATACAAAAGAACTGTATGGAGAGCAATCCCGTATCGCCAGATACGAAGTCTCGAAAAAGTTGTTTTCGGCGAGATTGGCCGTCGGATCATCGGTAGCAGAACACGTGCTTAAGATGATTGGCTACATAGAGGAGCTCGCGGACCATGGTACCACGTTGGAGAATGAGCTCTATACGGACTTGATTCTCCAGTCCCTTCCTTCCATTTACGCCCAGTTTATCCTGAACTTCAACTTGCAAGAAAAGGAAGTTGAACTTTCAGAACTCCTCAACATGCTAAGGAGTGCAGAGGGCACCCTACAGAAAGGTAGGGAAACATCCACTTTGTTTGTAGGAGGATCTTCCTCTTCTAGGTCCAAGGCGAAAGCCAAGGGAAAAAAGAAGAAAACCCCCGCCAAACCAAGGGGCGGTGTTAGTAAAGTGGATACGAAGGGAAAGGCAAAGGCAACAAAGGTAGCGGGAAAGCTTGTGGGGAAGGAAGAGTGCTTTTACTGTCACAAGAGTGGACACTGGAAGAAAGATTGCAGGACTTGGAAGGCCAGATACCAGGATCTGAAGCAAGTTGCGGTTTCAGCTTCAGGTGTGTATGTTATTGAAAACTGTCTATCAATAAACTCTACTTCCTGGGTATTGGATACCGGGTCAGGATCTCATATCTGTAATTCTTTGCAGGTATTGAGAAAGCGTAGGTTTTTGATGGCAGGTGATATGACCCTCAAAGTTGCAAACGGAGCTAGCATGGATGCTGAGGCCGTGGGGGACTATCACCTGGGAATGTCAGATGGACATGTTTTGGTTTTTACGTAATTGCTTTTTTGTACCCAATGCCACTTGTAATATCATTTCTGTATCTTTAATATCTAAAGAAGGTTATGAATTTGCATTTGTAAGTAATGTTGTAAACATTCACCTTAATCAAGTTCTGATTGGGTCAGGTACATTAAGCAATGGTATATACGTATTGAACCAACCACAGATTTTCAATGTCCAGAATACACACAAAAGAAAGTCTCCGGAAACAAATCAGGCATTCTTATGGCATTGTAGACTGGGTCACATCAATTAGAGAAGGTTGACGAAGTTACACACAGAAGGATATTTAGATCCGTTCGAATATCAATCATATGCAACTTGTCAATCCTATCTCAAAGGAAAGATGACAAAGACTCCGTTCACTGGACATGGAGTAAGAGCGAGCGAGCTCTTGGGACTCGTACACAGCGACGTGTGTGGTCCAATGTATATGCATGCACGAAGCGGTTATTCTTACTTCATTACTTTTACGGATGACTTTTCAAGGTACGGATATGTCTTCTTAATGAAATATAAATCCGAAGCCTTTGGAAAATTCCAGGAATATAAGAATGAAGTAGAAAAACAAACAGGCAAAAGTTTCAAGACACTGAGATCTGATCGAGGTGGTGAATACTTGAGTGCCGAGTTCCTGGATTACCTAAAAGAGAATGGAATTCTCTCTCAGCTTACTCCTCCATTCACTCCGCAACATAACGGTGTATCGGAGAGACGGAACCGAACCCTATTGGATAAGGTACGGTCCATGATGAGTAACGCTGAGTTACCGCGATCATTCTAGGGATATGCACTAGAATCAGCTGCATACCTTTTGAACCGAGTTCCAACTAAGACTGTGCCTACTACACCATATCAGATGTGGTGTGGGAAGAAACCCTATCTTAATCACATTAAGACATGGGGATGTCCAGCTTTTGTCAAAAAACAGCATGCAGACAAACTCGAGGCACACTTAGTACAGTGCAAGTTTGTGGGATATCCAATGAACTCCAAGGGATATTTCTTCTATTGCGAAGAGGAACAAAAGATTTTTGTTTCTCGTCATGCCCACTTCTTGGAAACTGAGTTTTTGGAAAATCAGATAAGTGGGAGCACAATGGAACTGGAAGAAATTCCAGAACCACGAGCTATTACTGAAAGCTTAGTAGAACCAGAGGGTTCGAAAGATCAGGACATTCCTGCGCCGCTCCGCCAGGAGTAGTAGGCAGTCTCATCCACCCGAGAGATACTACGGTTTTCTCATAGACGGGGATAGAGATGATTGCATCATTGATAATGATGACCCGACTAGCTTCCAGCAGGCCATTCAGAGCGTTGACTCGGTAAAATGGCTGGATGCAATACGGACCGAAATGGAGTCCATGTACACCAACAAAGTATGGACGTTGGACGTTGCTCCAGATAGGGTAAAACCCGTAGGATGCAAGTGGATCTTCAAAAGGAAGATTGGTGTAGATGGACAGGTTGAGACCTATAAAGCTAGACTTGTTGCAAAGGGTTTTCGTCAAAGACCTGATTTGGACAATGACGAAACCTTTTCTCCAGTGGCTAGGATCCTTCTTGCCATTGCTGCCTTCCACGATTATGAGATTTGGCATATGGACGTAAAGACCGCTTTTCTAAATGGAAATTTAGAGGAGTGTGTCTATATGGACCAACCAGAGGGTTTGATTCAGAGTGGGAGCAGCGGAAAGGTGTGCAAGTTGCTTAAGTCCATCTATCGAATAAAGCAGCCATCGCGGAGTTGGAACATCTGTTTTGATGAGACGGTCAAGGAATTTGGCTTTATCAAAAATCCAGATGAACCATGCATCTATAGTTGATTTGTAGCAAGAACTGTGGTATTCCTCGTTTTATACGTGGATGACATTCTCATGATAGGAAATGACATTCCTATGCTACAATCTGTCAAAGGGTTCTTGTCACACAGGTTCTCCATGAAAGACCTGGGTGATGCCACTTACATTCTGGGGATCCGGATATATCGTGACAGATCCAAGAGGATATTAGGACTTTCACAGTCCAGGTAGATCGACACCATACTGAAAAGATTCAGTATGGAAGACTCCAAGCGTGGTAATCTACCGGCTTGTTACGGGATCACCCTTTCCAAAGAGATGTCTCCCAAGACTGATTTGGAAAGGGATCGCTTGTCTATTATACCCTACGCTTCTGCGGTAGGCTCTATAATGTATGCGATGTTGTGTACCAGACCGGATGTAGCTTATGAACTGAGTGTGGTAAGCCGGTATCAGTCAAACCCTGGGGAGAAACACTGGATAGCGGTAAAGAACATTCTCAAGTAACTGAGAAGGACTAAGGAGGTGTTCTTGGTGTATGGCGGAAAAGACCTCCAGATCGAGGCCTTTGCTGACTCCAACTTCCAGAGTGACAAGGATCATTCCAAGTCCATGTCGGGTTATGTCTTTACCCTCTATGGAGGGGTGGTTTGTTGGATGAGATCCAAACAGGAAACCGTTGCTGACTCGACGATGGAAGCGGAATATATCGCTGCTGCTGATGCCGCAAAAGAAGCCGTCTGGATAAGGAAGTTCTTGACAGAACTTTAGGTGGTTCCGTCAATTGTTGATCCAATACCTCTGTATTGCGACAACAACGGGGCAATAGCTTTTGCGAAGGAACCCAGGTCCCATCAGAAGTCCAGACAAATCTTGAGGCGGTATCACCAGATCAGGGAGATCGTGGGTCGCCAGGAGATCGAGGTTCGGAGAGTTGCTACGGAAGATAACACTGTTGATCCATTCACGAAGGCCTTACCCCAGACTCAGTTCGAGCGTCAGATCAAGATGATAGGTCTTCGATACGCCAGTACATGGCCTTAGTGCAAGTGGGAGATTGTTAGTGTATATGCCCCAGAGGCCATTACTGTATAATACCAGTTTGTATATTACTTAATGGAAGCTTGAGATATTCACCTTGTATTGACATTCTTGATCAAAATAGTAGTATGCTACTTTGTTTGTTTCTGCTTTAATGTATGGATGTGTTTCTTATAGCATATCGCCTTTGCACATTAGTGGAGCCCTTAGGATCTTTGCTTGATTACCAGCGTTGTGATGGCAGTCACACTCGTGGGGGCTGGGTAATCCACAAGCACATCCTTATGCAGGTCCCTAGTCGTAGGACTATCGAGACAGGGCATCGATACTCCGGAGTAGACTTATGTATGCGCTTCTCATCCCAACTTGGGAGACGGTCTGTCCCACAGCCGTTAGTACGTCGTAATTGAGATAGTATGCGAGTGCTCGTAAGGTCAGGAGTACACTGGACATGACTCATCGGGAACTGTTGGTTGGTATTATACCTATCGTCACTTATCAGTTCCTAGGTGACATGAGTACATCTTAGTCCGTTGACTTGACACTTTCACTTCGCCTCGAGTGTGTTCCCACTGTTCTTAGATTGCTACCCTACCACGGCTCAAAGAAGTCGTGCAAATAGGTAGCAGTTGGGTGCAGTCCTGAAGCACTTGGAGGCAGTGACGGTTAGACAGGATTCGTCTCTCCCGGTATTGGGGGTTGATATCGCGCTGTGTCTAGGAGAGCCATTACACAAAGTCCCTGGCCAGGGCAAGCGAGATATACTGGTGGGTTTCCAGTGTTATCTCAGGGTGTTCTGGGCTACACTCCGACATGACTTGTACCGCTATTAGGGGACTGACGTTTACTGCCCCTAGTCCCGCCATTTGATACTCTTAGACGAACAGACCGGACTATAAGGAGACTGTCACATTCATGCTCAGTAGGAGTTCAGATGGGTTTACCTCGTCAGTCTTCTTATCGGCATCTACCTGGGGACCGTTACGTACAGCTAGTGCCGTTTGTGGTCTGTGGTTAAACCCACTGCCAGCGTAGTGTCGAGTCTTTAGAGTCCCACACAGAGGGTTATTAACCATTAGGCAAAATGAGTAGAGGTCGCATGGTTTTGCGACGGGTTTCGTTCACATCCGCGCACTTGTGCACGTTTGGTGTCCGGACAGATTATACTAGAGGGCTTTGGTTTAAGCCAGATCCTAGTATAAGTTTCGGGATTGCTTTTATCTCATTGTATTCATGTTCTTCGGAACACGGATACGGGTGTGTATGCACAGTTGACTGAGGCAGAGGCAGAGGACTTTCATTAGGGTTGATGACCGTTGTCTTTTTCTTAACCCTAATGTTTATATGTGAAATATGATTATTAATATTAATTAATTATAATTGTGTTATGGTTAGGGTTGTTGACCATTTGACTATGGTTGACTTGTTGACCTATGTTGACATATTGAAAATCGTCATTTCATATGAAAGATGCTATTTTATTCTTGCAAAAGTAATTAATGTGAAATGATAATGGTCATTTCAAGATTAACCATCACAATTATCTTTAGTTAATTATTTGATTATCATAATTCACATATATGTGAGAAGGTTGGCTTTATCTTCTCATTCTATCATTCTCATTCTCTCTCATCCACTTCCTCTCTCTCAAAGCTCTCCCTCTCATGAGTTGAGAACCATTAAGCTTTGAGATAAAACCTTCAAAATTACTCTCTACTCTTTCTAAGGTTCTAGGTTTAGCACATCAAGCACCTTAGTTACTTCTAGTTTGAGGTAGGAGCCAAAGGTTGAGATCCTCGGGTGGATCTTTCTTCGGCAAGAGAAGGCGATGAGGACGACCCGTTCATCCCACTCCAAGGAGCAAGAAGAGAAGGACTTCAAGACTTAGGTATAACCCTTTTAACCGGGTAGCTAACTCTTTTAGCTTGGTCGTTAGTTTATGTTTAGCAAAGATCCTCCTTTAGTTAGTCCATGTTGCCTAGAGTTGTAAAAATCCGTTTTTTATACCGTTTCCGCCTCCGCGTAAGCACCGGGGTGGGCAACGTGGACTTACAGTATAATGCTCATGCGAGCTCTTTCTTCATCAGTCTTTGGGCAAAAGTTGTTAGAGAGAGTGACCCCATGGCAAGCGGGTAAGGCACCCCGCTTGGAGTCTTGCATACTAAATCTTTTTAGGATGGTGTTGATGTACCTGGTTTGGGACAATCCCAATAACCTCTTGGATCTATCCCTATAGATCCTAATGCCCAGAATATATGTGGCATCACCCAGGTCCTTCATGGAGAACCATAGTGATAAGAAGGATTTGACCGACTGTAGTATAGGAATATCATTTCCTATCAGAAGAATGTCATCCACGTACAATACGAGGAATGTGACAGCTCTCCCTACAGCCTTCTTATAAACCCAAGGTTCATCTGGATTTTTGATGAAATCAATCTCTTTGGTAACATCATCGAAATAGATGTTCCAACTCCGTGATGCCTGCTTTAACCCATATATGGATTTAAGCAATCTACATGCTTTCCCGCTGCTCCCACTGTCAATGAAGCCCTCTGGCTGATCCATATAATTGCATTCTTCTAAATCTACATTTAGAAATGCCGTTTTAACGTCCATCTGCCAGATTTCATAGTCGTAGTGAGCAGCAATAGCTAGTTGGATCCGAATGGATTTAAGCATGGCTACGGGAGAAAAAGTCTCGTCATAGTCCAAACCTGTTCTTTGACGAAAACCCTTCGCCACAAGTCTTGCCTTATAGGTCTCTACCTGCCCATCTACACCAATCTTTCTTTTAAAGATCCATTTGCACCCATCAGGTTTTACCCCAGGGGGTACAATGTCCAAAGTCCAAACATTGTTGGTGTACATAGACTCCATTTCGGATCTCATGGCATCCAGCAACTTTACGGAGTCTCCACTCATGATAGCTTGCTGAAAACTGGTTGGATCATCATCCACCATGTTGCAGTCATCTCTGTCACCATCAATGAGGAAACCGTAGTACCTCTCCGATGGGCGAGAAGTCCTACCAGACCTACGGAGTGGCCGAGGTTCCTCAGTTTCTATTGCAACAGCCGGTTCAACCAAGTCGTCATTCGTAGTTTGTGTCTCTAAAACCTCTTCTAGATCCACCATATTGCCATCAGTTTCATTTGTGAAAAACTCTTTTTCCAAGAATGTGTCATACTGAGAAACAAACACCTTTTGTTCCTCTTTGTGGTAGAATAGATATCCATAAGAGTTCTTTGGATATCCCACAAAATTACACATGACTGACCGTGTCTTGAGTTTGTCCGGATTCTGCTTTTTAACATAGGCCGGACAACCCCAAATCTTAATTATCTTAAGAGATGGTCTCTTCCCATGCCATATCTCATATGGCGTGGTAGACACGGCTTTGGTTGGAACCCTGTTCAGTAGAAATGCTGCAGTCTCCAATGCATGCCCCCAAAATGATACGGGTAACTCAGCATCACTCATCATGAAACAGACCATATCTAATAGGGTCCGATTCCATCGTTCTGACACACCGTTGTACCGTGGTGTGTAAGGAGGAGTGAGCTGAGAGAGAATCTCATTCTCTTTTAGGAAGTTTGCAAATTCTGTACTGAGGTACTCCCCACCTCGATCTGATCGAAGCATTTTGATACTCAAGCCGGTTTTTTTTCTACTTCGATTTTATATTCAGTGAATTTTTCGAAAGCTTCGGATTTGTGCTTTAATAAAAATACATGACCGAATCTTAAGAAATCGTCAGTGAAAGTAATGAAATATGAAAAACCGCCTCTAGCCTCTGTAGACATTAGCCCACATACATCACTATGTATGAGGCCTAGGAGCTCAGTAGCTCTTTCTCCGTATCCGGTAAACGGAGTTTTAGTAATTTTACCCTTTATACAAGACTGGCAAGTCGCATAAGATTTATATTCAAAAGGGTTTAAATATCCATCTTTGTGTAACTTGTTTAGCCTTGTTTCGTTAATATGACCAAGTCTACAGTGCCAAAGAAAAGCTTCATTTATTTCTGAAAGTTTACTTTTATTAGTGTGTTGTATGCTGAAAACTGTGTGTTGATTTAGGACGTATATCCCGTTATTAAGCGTACCATACCCAACCAACATTTGATTCAGGTAAATGTTCATAACATTGTTCTGCAATACAAAATTATATCCTTCATTGTCTAACAAAGAAATGGATATTATATTACAAAGCATACTAGGTACAAAATCACATGGGTTCAAAACCAATATACACCCAGAGGGCAACCCTAAATGATACTCTCCCACTGCGACTGTATGTACATTGGAACCATTTCCAACGCGGAGAGTATGGTCAGCTGTCTTCAAAACCTTGCTATTTCTCAGCCCCTGCAAAGAATTGCAAATGTGAGAACCTGAACCGGTATCTAATACCCAGGAAGCAGAGTTTATTGAAAAACAGTTTTCTGTCACAAACACACCTGAACCGGAAGCATCCCCAAGCTTATTCTTGAGATTTAGGTACTCCGTGCAGTTGCGCTTCCAATGTCCTGTTTTGTGGCAGTGATAACATTCCCCTTTCCGCGATTCTCCATCTTTGCACTTTTCCTTCCCCTTAACCTTTTTAACTCCACCCCTACGCTTGGTGGGCTTCTTCTTCATCTTTCCCTTGGCCTTAGCCTTTCGGCGAGAAGAGGAAGATTGCCCAACACTCAAAACGGGAGTTTTCACTGATTTCAGTGTGCTCTCTGCAGTCCTTAACATATTAAGGAGTTCAGGTAGTTCCTTCTCCATGTTGTGCATGTTGAAGTTAAGTATAAATTGAGCAAAGGTGGAGGGGAGGGATTGCAAAATAATATCCGTATATTGTTCATTGTCCATCGTCCATCCAAGGTCCTCAAGCTCTTCTATGAGTGCTATCATCTTCAGAACATGGTCTCCTACTGGTGTGCCAGGGGCCATTCGCATCTAAAACAGTTTCTTTGATGCTTCGTATCGTAATACGCGGGATTGCTCTCCATACAACTCCTTTGTATGGAGGAATATGGCATGAATGTCCATATTCTCGTACTGCTTTTGATGTGTGTTATCCATCGATGCAAACGCGAGGCATTTGGCCGTGGCACAGTCAGCGTCCCATGTCTTGCGGACTTCAATATCCGCAACTGAGGATTTTGGACCAGGGACGGGCGGGGCTGGAGCCGTGAGGACATATGATACTTTGTCATAAGTCAAGGCAATGTTCAGATTCCTCAGCCAGTCTTTATAATTGGTCCCATTCAGTTTATTTTTATCTAGTAGAAGCTTGAGTCCTGTCATTGGTATCTGCCATTAAGAGAGTGAAAAGAATACACTCAGCGAAAGCTCTTGCAAAGATCACGACCCGAATCATTTCGACTCGTGACCGGCACTTAACCACGCAACGTCTACAGGCGTAACGCGACTAAGTAAGCCGAACCCAGAAATCAAAACCATATAAAAGTAACGAGTGTTGAAAACATTTAGTTAAAACATTTAAAAAACCTTAAATAGCTCAATAAGTTCTTTTAAAGTCACATTATCATTTAAATAATTTTGGTAGCATTTCCTTTGTAAAAGTAACCCCGAATTCGAGTATAACAGGATATAAGTGAAAATGAGATCTAATGAAATAAAGCATCCCCAAACGGGAGCAATCACACCCAACGGCGGAAACCATCACCATAAGAGTAATATACGACGCCGTAGCGAAGAATGAGCAATAAGTAAACATCACAGAATAATAAACTGCATATATAAGCAGTCGGCTCCCACGAGCTCGACACCATAATACAAATAATATACATCATCCTCCTCACACTGTCTCTAAGTCAAGTACTTATATGGTAGATGGAGAATATTAGATACAAAAGTGTGTACAATAAAAGTAACCAGATACCACAACCCACTTAATAGCAAAATTGCTCTCGCACCAGCTGTAGTGGTATCTGTAGCCAAAAGATGCAAAAGGCAACCTGCCGCGACTACTCTGAGAGGCAACCTGCAAATACTGTGGCTCAACAGGGCTGAGTTGCCAACTCGTGAATAGAGATAACATATAAAGGTAATCGCGAGCATGCACGTACTACGCTACTCTATCATATGCAAGCAGGTAAAAATCTATATGCGGCAAGCAGTAGGTGCAATAATCATGCAAGTGCTATGTGAGGTAAAATAACTACAGGATGAGATACATGATAATCAATGCTGATCATAGGATAGACAACATCTACACGGAATATCAATCGTGGAAAAATAATCGGTGCTCAAAACTGCACCCAAATCCCAAATAAACTCAGGCGCCGGCACTCTCCTCGGCCCTCAAATCCTGTAAATCTCTGAGAATCACTAGTGCCCAAAATCGGCACTCAAAATATCATAAAATACTCGTGTCCAACATCGACACGCAAATCCTCATATATCGGCTCCGTAAGTCCGGGTCAGCCCACGAGCTCCGTCTGCGGTATCGACCCTCGGCCCCGGCAGTACGGATCATTCCGCATCCATCTCTCGACTCTGGTCGGTATCCTCCGGATAACCGCCAGGTCCAACCAATCACCGGTAGGTACTCTCCCACCTCCACGCTTAATCGGCAAAGTCCATCGATCATCTTGCCGAAGGGAACCATACCGGGTCTACCACGAACTCGCAAACGGATCATCCAACACCTCAAATCGGGTCTCAAGCACTCGTCTCAGCACCGAGAAAACGCGTGGTGGACACACCAAAATATCATATCACGAGGAACCGGTTTTTCAAATAGTGCATCTTTTCTCAAATAATCCCACGGTCCTCAAAAAAGAAATCACCTGAAAATCCAACACCAATGAGTAAATCAAATGCGATGTGCTACGTACATCAAGCCATAATATAGGTACAAGGGAGAAACCGCTTTTTAAAATAGTTTCAGTTTTTAAAGACATCGTGCGGCTCCTAATTATATGAAAATCATATCGAATCATATGTGAAATGAACTACAGCAATATAATCATGGCAATTCTACAGTGAGTGTTTCATGGCAATTACTAACGGTGTGCGTGTAACATGCAGATTAGTGCTAGTGCAACATGGACCGTTAGTAATAGTGCGGTGTTATATCAATTCTAAGTATACATACAGATAGCAGGGAATGCAGTATGCAACAACAGTATCCAAGACAGTCAATAGGGTAAATGCAACATATAGCTATAAGGTCCTATCAGCCCTGACACATAACACCATGCGGGCGATATCCCCATAGTTGTTAAATCTACTCACCGAAGTCTCGCGCTAAGTAAAGCCGACGACTTGCTTCCCCTTCTTCGCAGCGTCCGCCTCACTCGCCTGCCAATCTATAATTACACAATATATCACACATAAGATCAAATCCACAAAACACGATATTAGGGTCAAACTAGAAACCCGCGTCGCAAACCAAGCGCGTGTGCGCGCGATATGCTAAAACGTGTGATTAAGCATCTGAAACTATCTCGACGCGTCGCGATACGCAGAAAACCCCAAACCGACACACGTATCACGTGTGTCGCGAAGATTTAAAATACGAGAAACTGGTAATTAGCTCCAGATTTTGATACAGAAAGAGTTTTGCAAAACAATACATACCATAAAACCCCACATAGCAGCAGACACCTATTACTAAAACCTCAACCCCTAGGTCACCAATCTAGCCGCAATTTGCGGCTAGAAGTAATATTTCGACGGCCCAGGTTGGGAGCCTGCCTCCAGTGCTTCGTGTGTGTTTTCTACTCCTAGTGTACGTGCTCCAGTAATTTCAATTTTATTCTGAAGCAACCAGAGTGCTAGCAGATTTCAACAGAGTCCAAAAACAAGTTAAAAAGCACATTTAGCACTAAATTGATACTTCGGGGTATTTTTATGTAATCTGAAACAAACCCAAGTCTAAAACCACACTAATATCACATTACCAAGCTAATCAAGCCATAAAAAGTTAATTTTTAACATAGCCTCACTAAAATCCCTTATATAGCACAAAACATGCATAACAACGTGATATTTTGCTAAAATACAACAAGTTATGAAATGGGATGTTAAATATGAGTGTAATACCTTCAAAAGACTTTAGAGAAAGCCAAAAGTTCCATCTCTAGCCTCAGGTGCACTGATTTGCTCAAAACACCTCAAAAGAACCACTAAATCAAGGTTTATGTGAAGGAAAAATGAGGTTTTTGTGTAGGGTGTGAGCATGAATCAAAGGGGGAATGAAAAGAGGGTGAAAAGGTGAGGTTATTGCTGCTGGAGCTGCAGTTTCTGCTGCTGAAATTTCAGCAAGAAAAGAAAAGAGAAAAGAGCGGGAGAAAGAAAAGAAAGAGAGAGAGAAAAGCCACATTTATTGCCTCCCTGCCTCATTAATTCTCACCATACCTCTCTCTTTTCTCTCAAAATCAATTTCTTTTGTTTTAAAAGGAAAAAGAAAATGAAAATTTGAAAAGGGTGAGAAGGAATAAGTATGTGCCACTAAAATGCTATGTGTGCAAGCAAGCACACTAATCCTCATTAGGAAAGTAATTAAGGAAAATAATTCTAATTAAAAGAACACATTGCTAAATTAAAATTAATTAAAGATAATAAACCCCGTTTAAAATATATGAAACCTCCATTCATCTCAATTTGACTAGATTGAGACGGAAATAAAATTTACGGATTTATGGAAACACGCATCAATGCTAACTATCGTGAAATAAGACTAATCGAATTTTCAAAGTGTTACAATCTAACCCCATTAAAGAAATTCGGTCCCCGAATTAAAAAAAAATATAACAACACGTACCTTCAAAAAGATGGGGATATCTCTTCCTCATCGCGCTTTCGGTCTCCCAAGCGACCTCCTCGCTGCTCGGGCCACGCCAAAGTACCTTGACTGACGGTATGTCCTTCGATCTCAATTTCTTCACCTATCGATCCAAAATGATCACCGGCTGCTCTGCATAGGAAAGGTCACGCTCAAGCTGGATCGTCGGGTGCTGAATCGCATGCGAAGGATCATGAAAGATATCTGCGGAGCATCGAAACGCGAAATACGGGGTGCACATCTTGGAAACTAGGCGGAAGGGCCAACCGATACGCAACTGCACCAACGCGCTCGAGGATCTCGAAGGGGCCCACATATCTGTGTCACGACCCGAAAGAGCACATGACTGGCCCTTGAACCATATGAAGTCTATAGGACTCCATCTGATCCAAGTAAGCCAAAAGCCCAGAAACCTAAAACCATTTTAAGGATAAATAAACAACAAGCAATATACTATACAACGCCGAATGGCGAGGATCAAAATTTAAAAGAAACCCAGAAAAGCACAAAAACCGCAACACTACTAAGCGCGACTCTAAAGTCGAAATAATACATCACTAGTGTCTGAGCCTGAAACAATATACAAGTTTTCGGTTGATGGAATTACTAGATACATTGAATAATACAAGTACAACGGCAGTTCTGATACAAGGAACCCACCTTCCAAGCAAATCACCCGCAAAGGAAAGCAGTGTGCCAGAAGTGCCGCTATGGAACCTGTACGGCAAGCCCTGCAAGAACTGTGGCACAACGGGGGTGAGTTGCCAACTCGTGAATAGAAAATATCTACAAGCAGAAATCGAATGCAAGACATAATCCTAGGTCAATACGATCAGTATATAATATAACCCTCAAGAGTATGTCTGAAGCATGAAAATGTGGCAGTGTAACATCTAATCATGTAGGTAGTGCTAAGTACTCGTGCGAGTGCCTCAGATAATAACATGTCATAAATGTAAGGTATGCCGGCATGAAATAAACATGATGAAGTATCAAATGGATATCAATCCACATATATTAGCGTCCCATTCCACTAATATTGTTGTAAGGGTATATATAACAGCGCCCTCGTACCCTGTTATATATACAAATGAAGTATGATCAATGTAGTCAAGGTCTGTATGTAATCAATGTCTGTATAAACGTGGAACCCGTCCACCCGTCACCCAATGACAATAAGCATCATGTATGTAAATATGAGGATATAAACAAAATCATGGAAAAACATCATGAAACCCGTGCCTAGCATCGACACGTAAATCCTCGTCCATATGGGGCTCCGTCTGCAGTATCGGCCCTTGGCCCCGGCTGTACGGGTCAGCCTATGTCCATCTCTAGGCTCCGTCTGCGGTATCGGCCCTCGGCCCCGGCAGTACGGGTCAGCCCATGTCCATCTCTCAACTCTGGTCGGTATCCTCCAGATATCCGCCGAGCTCAAATACAATCACCGGTAGGTAGTAGTCCCTCTGCCAGGCTCACCGTCGACTACACAGCAAAACCGTTCTCGCCCCGGGGTACCATACCGGGTCCACCATGTACCCGTAATCGGCCTCATCCAACTTCTCGATTCGGGTTCACATATATCACTCTAGTACCGAGAAAACACATGGTGGACGCACCGAAATATCATATCAAGGGAAACCGCGTTTTTAAATAATTAACTATTCTCTTTGAAATATCTACGGTTCCCCAAATCCAGAATTTACATGGAAACAACATATCTCAATGCGTAATCTAAGCAAGTATGAAGACATCAATATATGTGTGCACTGGCATGAATGTACAGTGTGCATGTGTGCAGGTATGAAGATATCAATATATGTGTGCACTGGTATGAATATACAGTGTGCATGTGCGCAGGTATGAAGATATCAATATATGTGTGCACTGGTATGAATATACAGTGTGCATGTGCGCAGGTATGAAGATATCAATATATGTGTACAAGTATGGGTATGTGTCATCTAAATGAACTGCAAGTATAACAGTATATCATGCAACATGGAAATAATAGTATGCACATACAAGGTCATATCCTGATGCAATAATGCTACTGTGTAGTGACATGGAAATTATCGATGAAGAAGTGTGTGAGCCGGCAAGCAAGTGTACGTGGAACATACGCATCATCGATAATGGTGCTAGTGTCCTAGTAACATAATAGTAATATAGCAGTAATCATATGCAAAGCAATGTGAATAGCAGGAATATGCGGAAATTGAATAATCAATGTAACAGTAAAGAATCTACACCCATATGTATATGTCATGCGGTTATTCCATTTGAAATAAGAATGACTCGGGTCTAGTCTAACATCTACTATGCAAACTACAGATCTAAGTATCAAGTCAATCAGGAGGGGTAAGGAGACCACCTAAGTCTGAGTCGATATATATATATAATAGTCGGTGATCCCGCCTCAATAGTATCGCGTACGATACAGTATATCATATGCCAATCCTCATGTCATGAGTACGGATCAATCATCAATATAGGCTCGTACGGTAAGTCATCGTACGGCATCCCATTAGCTGGGTACGGTCAATATCTTATTCCTCTCAATAAATATCAGGCATCACTATCATCATCTCACATACTCTGGGGTACATATCTAAGTCTAGTACAACTGATACCATCTACAAGGTATGAATGCGGGGGTAAAGACACATCCCAAGCCCGCAAGAATCACATGTCGTATCCCAAATACGAATCATATCACATCACCGATCTCGCGGAATAAAGCCCAATATCATCGACTCATCTCCAAAGTCATCCAATATCATCATTAACACCGTGTAAGTATAGTGAATATGCAAGGGTGTGCGTGTGGGTGTAAACCTATTCTAGGGTTCGCGACTATGAGCTATACTAGTTTACTTCTAACCCTAAGCTATCCATACTACACCTAACACAACATCCAAGACACACTGTACTATCAAGCATAATATATAGTATACCAGCTACGGACTGTGGGGGTGCTATACGCCATCCACCCGACTTCCCCCAGTAGATATAATCTACTCACCTTGCGTCTTTATTTGTGGATGTCGCCACGCGCTTGCTTGTCGTCCCGAAGTCTTCAAGGGGTACCTACACATCAAAGTATCATATCTGCGTATTAAAACCAAATCAAAGCTAACACGGCACACAAAACCCAAAACGATACGATAAGGGGCCTATAGGTCAGAACCTATGGGCACGCCTTCAAAACCATCAATCAATTCTCGATATCGTCGTATAAACGCCAAATAGTCGAGGTAAAACACAATACACAAATTTCAGAACTAATAATACGGAATACGGAAACACGAATCCAAAACAGCAACTAAGGAAATAGGCTCCAGATTTCACCCTAGGTCAAATTAGACAAATCTATACATACCAGGGGTCTAAAATATACATGTAGGAGCTACAGAACAAACACGAGACAAAATGGTGGGACCCAGGCCGCAAATTGCGGCCAAACAGATTAAATCTGCGGCCTAGAAAAAGAAGTGGGGGCTAGGGCTTTGGGGTTAGCTTCCTCGGTGCCTGCATATGTCACTGTCCATTCAATATAATTTTCAGAGTCTCGGGTTGATAGCAGATCCCAAATAACCATCACAGATTTCACAAATTCTCCGATATCGTATCCATAAATCCGTATTTTGGTTTCAACTCTCAGGTTGTGGTCTCAATTCATGCACTAGGGTGTAGGTGTAGCCTTTATTGAACTCAATTTCACATTACAACTCATAATTTCCTCAAACCTTAACTAGGTTTTCTTCAAGTCCACAAAATCAAACAATATCGGTTCTAAACTAAACATGGGGTATAAGTAATACTAAAACTAACCTAATAGTCCAGAAAAATACCACATTTGGCAACTCAAGAACTTTCTTGAGTTTCCCCTAGTGGCCAAAATCCTTGCTTCTTTAGTCCAATGTGTAGATCTTGAGCTTGTGCACACTTTTAATGAAATGGAGATTGGGTTTTGGAGTTGTTTTTGAGGTGAAATGGGCATTGAAGTTGGAGGAAGGGGGAGGAAGCAGGAGCTGCAGCAGCAACTTGAAGGAGAGGGAGGGAAAATGAGTGAGGAATGAAGGGAATGGCCAAGTCTTGGTCAACACATCTCACCCTCTCATTCTCTCACTTGCCCATACCCAATATTATAATCCTTTCCCATTTCTTTTCTTTTCTTTTCCTCTCAACATCCTTCTCCCAAGAATAGTAAACCCATAGTGAACCATGGCAAGAAATGCACAAGTGTGAGAAAAGATGATATTTGCATGTTTTGCACAAAAAGCTAGAAAAACCGATTAGCGATTTTTAATCGCGATTAACACTAAATTAGCATATAACTAATCAATTAAACTTAGAAATGGCATAATTCTCTAAATTACCCTATTTTAGAATTTTCCATAACTTTTCCAAAATTTTCCCTATTTATTTGGATTTAAATATACCGAATTATTAAAATATTCAATAAAATAATATTAAATTATAAATATTCCCTAAAATTAATATTTTTATTATTTCGAAATGTTACAATCTACCCTCCTTAAATAAATTCGGTCCCCGAATTTAAACTTAACTCCCAAGTACTAAAACATTCAGTCAAAAAATCCAAATTGTCGGAGCTCCACAAACATCAATCCAAAGACGTAAATAAGAATACCCCGTGCGTCAGGTGCGCACGGAAAACAGAATCCACATAAGTACCATTCAGGTGCAACGGGTGTGCACACAACATCTGTCATAGGCAACGTGTGTGCCTGACAGCAAAACCAAGTGCATCTGACATGCACAAGGAAACCCGATTTAGTGCATCTGGTGTGCACCAAAATCGTACCTCAAAACACTAAGGGTGCATCCAAAGCTAGCAGCGCAGGATATCTACTTGCCTCTTGCTCACGGTCTGGCGTCCTCTGACTCTGGGTCCTTATCTTCTCTGTGGATTACCAATCTCACAATCGATCGGCTCATCGGCCCTGTCAGGTGTGCTAACGGGGACTATTCTGTTCTGGCACTTCTCTGGTCATCTCTCGGTCAATCCTCACGACCACTCGCAAAGCAGCATGTCACTAGCATTGGCCTCTGGCTCTCTGAATGCCCGTGACACATCTGATCCTGGGTGCAACTGTCATTGCAGCAGTATCCTGGAAGGAATCCTGCTCAAGGTCTCTTCCGATCTTGCCTATGCCGAACTGTACGAAGGCTGGCTCTCTTGCATAATCTCTTTTCGTTCAATAGACATCTGTGTCCTCAGCCCAACATTTCTCAGAATCTGGTTGCATCCCAACGCCTCTGTAAGCATATTTGACCTCTGGTCTCGACGGGAATTAATGACAGCTCGTCAGCGTCTCGTATGAACCTCTTGTCCGCTTGTCTGTATTTCCGTCCACTTCGACGTCACGGCATGCTATCTACGCACTGCACTGTTGTCGGCCACGGTCAATCCGAAGTCTCTCGCACGGACTCGAAATCGCGTACTCTGTAGCTTCACCATTCTATAGAATATGTCTGGCCGAACAGGTCCTCGGGAACGCGTCCCAACCATTGGAGGAATACTCAATACTCGTCCGTCCTTGATCAACTTGCAACGCATCTGGGTAAGGTCCTTTACCCGAACCTGGTCAACTACCTCGTCGACGATGCCGAACTCTGGCCTGCTGGGTGTGCGCAAAATGACAACCCCTGGTCTAGGTCTTCTCATATCGTATTCCAGAAAGGCCCTGTCGAGGTCTCTCTCTCCAATCTCATTCCTGCCGGATTGCCCGGAAGTCATCACCCATTGCTGAAACTAATTCTTATTCCGGAATGGCTGCATATTTATCGCGCCTCTTTCTGGAAGATATATCCCTATACAACGCCTCTGGGTGCGTATCACATCTCTAATGTCAGCGGAGTGGGACGTCATCTCGTCGAAATCTCTTACGAACTCTTTTCTTCACTCTGCTTCAATGTCAACTGATTCGGACTCGTCTCATCGTGGTTGCATGGACTGTGCCCCAATGGCTATACTCATATCTGGAGTCTCCCAAGAAAAGCATCCCACCACCTAGCATCCGAAGGAAGTCGAACCATTCGATCGATTCGTCAAAACCTCATAATCCCCCAAGAGCTCAACATCTTGGGTACAGTTTATCAGCATCGAGTACTTACCACAGCATCAATGATCCAGCCGTAGAAGGGCAAACCCAAGCCTCACTAATGGCGCCGCAGAACTGCTGCAAACCCTAGGGTTCAAAGGCTTCCACACGGTCATTAAGTCGAGTTAGGGTTCCATTCTTCTAGAGGGTCCATAGAATCGCTTGCATGTCTTTCCGAATACTTTAAGCTTCGAAAATGGGCTCCTGACATTCGATCGTCTCAATTGACTCTCAACGAACCTGCATGAAGTCGTCTCTAGCTGGAATCAATCTATCTGATGACCTCTCATCTCGGTAAGCGAACGAATCACATGTCCTAGTCATTCATCCTCGGTGACTAGCGACTTTCCATCATGTCTCTAAGTATATACTCATGCTGCAGTAGCTCCAATCATCTGGGCGATATCTCGTCATTTGCAGAAACAACAGGCTCATTCGTCTGCACGCTGAACAGCGCCTCAATCCTCCAGGAAAGGCAATACATTGGCGGTCATCTCTAAATTGGTCTGCTCTTGATCTGAGTAAGACTCTCCGCACTGGAAATCTTCAACTCAACTGGGCCTGCTCCGGCGCATAAATCGGACGAATCACCTTCGTCTCACAAATCGGGTAGACTAGCTATCATCTGTCTCATATCTGCCTAGATGCTCCGGCGATCTCAGCTCGTAAGCTCCGGAAGCGACATCCTATGAATCTCAACAGCCGCTGGTCCATCTGTCTGCGCGGTAGACGACATCATAATCTCCGTGGTATGCTGTACATCAACGGTTCTCTCTCAACTGACAGCTCTAACAATGGCCCAATCATCCGGTGCAAAACCAAGCACTCGCCTCCACTAGAGGTCACAATCACCAATACTAACTCGAGACATTCCTATGTCACCAGAAAACACAATGGTCGGCCCTCGTACCAGATGAGCTCGCACTGACCGTAACCCTAGCAGCAGCCCAAACCGCGCTCAACATGGCGACAGGAACCTCAATCGAGTATTGAAGAGAGCAGATCAATGGCAAGAAGGAGAACAACAGATCCAGAGTGGATACATGATCATAAGAAGGAACAGCATCAATAAAGGTATGATCATGAAACTAATAGAACCGGGGATCTCTAATGGATGTATAATCATGAATATGAAGAGGATCACAGATCTCAAAAATATGTACATCCTAAGGTTTCTTAAGCGGAGTGGCGTGTCGTAAGTATGCCGCGGAACATACCCACGGTACGTCACTCTACTTTAGTCACCTATTCCATCAACCAAGGGTCATCCTACACGACAAAAGTTCGGGCCTGATACCCCCCCCGACTAAGTCTAAGTTCCGTAAGGTCAAGCCTAAGTTCTGTATATATATAGACGCTCTAGGCTCCACATAGTCAAACTTAGACTCGAACCAAGGTCAACCTAGCGCTCTGATACCAACTTTGTCACGACCCGAAAGAGCACGTGACTGGCCCTTGAACCATATGAAGTCTATAGGACTTCATCTGATCCAAGTAAGCCAAAAGCCCAGAAACCTAAAACCATTTTAAGGATAAATAAACAACAAGCAATATACTATACAACGCCGAATGACGAGGATCAAAATTTAAAAGAAACCCAGAAAAGCATGAAAACTGCAACACTACTAAGCGCGACTCTAAAGTCGAAATAATACATCACTAGTGTCCGAGTCTGAAACAATATACAAGTTTTCGGTTGATGGAATTTCTAGATACAATGAATAATACAAGTACAACGGCGGTTCTGATACAAGGAACCCACCTGCCAAGCAAATCACCCGCAAAGGAAAGCAGTGTGCCAGAAGTGCCGCTATGGAACCTGTACGGCAAGCCCTGCAAGAACTGTGGCACAACGGAGGTGAGTTGCCAACTCGTGAATAGAAAATATCTACAAGCAGAAATCGAATGCAAGACATAATCCTAGGTCAATACGATCAGTATATAATATAACCCTCAAGAGTAAGTCTGAAGCATGAAAATGTGGCAGTGTAACATCTAATCATGTAGGTAGTGCCAAGTACTCGTGCCAGTGCCTCAGATAATAACATGTCATAAATGTAAGGTATGTCTGCATGAAATAAACATGATGAAGTATCAAATGGATATCAATACACATATATTAGCGTCCCATTCCACTAATATTGGTGTAAGGGTATATATAACAGCGCCCTCGTACCCTGTTATATATACAAATGAAGTATGATCAATGTAGTTAAGGTCTGTATGTAATCAATGTCTGTATAAACGTGGAACCCGTCCACCCGTCACCCAATGACAATAAGCATCATGTATGTAAATATGAGGATATAAACAAAATCATGTAAAAACATCATGAAACCCGTGCCTAGCATCGACACGTAAATCCTCGTTCATATGGGGCTCCGTCTGCGGTATCGGCCCTCGGCCCCGGCAGTACGGGTCAGCCCATGTCCATCTCTAGGCTCCGTCTACGGTATCGGCCCTCGGCCCCGGCAGTACGGGTCAGCCCATGTCCATCTCTCAACTCTGGTCGGTATCCTCCAGATATCCGCCGAGCTCAAATACAATCACCGGTAGGTAGTAGTCCCTCTGCCAGGCTCACCGTCTACGACACAGCGAAACCGTTCTCGCCCCGGGGTACCATACCGGGTCTACCATGTACCCGTAATCGGCCTCATCCAACTCCTCGATTCGGGTTCACATATATCACTCTAGTACCGAGAAAACACATGGTGGACGCACCGAAATATCATATCAAGGGAAACCGGGTTTTTAAACAATTAACTATTCTCTTTGAAATATCCATGGTTCCCCAAATCCAGAATTTACAAGGAAACAACATATCTCAATGCGTAATCTAAGCAAGTATGAAGACATCAATATACGTGTGCACTGGCATGAATGTACAGTGTGCATGTGCGCAGGTATGAAGATATCAATATATGTGTGCACTGGTATGAATATACAGTGTGCATGTGCGCAGGTATGAAGATATCAATATATGTGTGCATTGGTATGATTATACAGTGTGCATGTGCGCAGGTATGAAGATATCAATATATGTATAAAAGTATGGGTATGTGTCATCTGAATGAAGTGCAAGTATAACAGTATATCATGCAACATGGAAATAATAGTATGCACATACAAGGTCATATCCTGATGCAATAATGCTACTGTGTAGTGACATGGCAATTATCGATGAAGAAGTGTGTGAGCCGGCAAGCAAGTGTATGTGGAACATACGCATCATCGATAATGGTGCTAGTGTCCTAGTAACATAATAGTAATATAGCAGTAAACATATGCAAAGCAATGTGAATAGCAGGAATATGCGGAAATTGAATAATCAACGTAACAGTAAAGAATCTACACCCATATGTATATGTCATGCGGTTATGCCATTTGAAATAAGAATGACTCGGGTCAAGTCTAACATCTACTATGCAAACTACAGATCTAAGTATCAAGTCAATCAGGAGGGGTAAGGAGACCACCAAAGTCTGAGTCGATATATATATATAATAGTCGGTGATCCCGCCTCAATAGTATCGCGTACGATACAGTATATCATATGCCAATCCTCATGTCATGAGTACGGATCAATCATCAATATAGGCTCGTACGGTAAGTCATCGTACGGCATCCCATTAGCTGGGTACGGTCAATATCTTATTCCTCTCAACAAATATCAGGTATCACTATCATCATCTCACATACTCTGGGGTACATATCTAAGTCTAGTACAACTGATACCATCTACAAGGTATGAATGTGGGGGTAAACACACATCCCAAGCCCGCAAGAATCACATGTCGTATCCCAAATACGAATCATATCACATCACCGATCTCGCGGCACAAAGCCCAATATCATCGACTCATCTCCAAAGTCATCCAATATCATCATTAACACCGTGTAAGTATAGTGAATATGTAAGGGTGTGCGTGTGGGTGTAAACCTATTCTAGGGTTCGCGACTATGAGCTATACTAGTTTACTTCTAACCCTAAGCTATCCATACTACACCTAACACAACATCCAAGACACACTGTACTATCAAGCATAATATATAGTATACCAGCTACGGACTGCGGGGGTGCTATACGCCATCCACCCGACTTCCCCCAGTAGATATAATCTACTCACCTTGCGTCTTTATTTGTGGATGTCGCCACGCGCTTGCTTGTCGTCCCGAAGTCTTCAAGGGGTACCTACACATCAAAGTATCATATCTGCGTATTAAAACCAAATCAAAGCTAACACGGCACACAAAACCCAAAACGATACGATAAGGGGCCTATAGGTCAGAACCTATGGGCACGCCTTCAAAACCATCAATCAATCCTCGATATCGTCGTATAAACGCCAAATAGTCGAGGTAAAACACAATACAAAAATTTCAGAACTAATAATACGGAATACGGAAACACGAATCCAAAACAGCAACTAAGGAAATAGGCTCCAGATTTCACCCTAGGTCAAATTAGACAAATCTATACATACCAGGGGTCTAAAATATACATGTAGGAGCTACAGAACAAACACGAGACAAAATGGTAGGACCCAGGCCGCAAATTGCGGCCAAACAGATTAAATCTGCGGCATGGAAAAGGAAGTGGGGGCTAGGGATTTGGGGTTAGCTTCCTGGGTGCCTGCATATGTCACTGTCCATTCAATATAATTTTCAGAGTCTCGGGTTGATAGCAGATCCCAAATAACCATCACAGATTTCACGAATTCTCCGATATCGTATCCATAAATCCGTATTTTGGTTTCAACTCTTAGGTTTTGGTCTCAATTCATGCACTAGGGTGTTGGTGTAGCCTCTACTGAACTCAATTTCACATTACAACTCTTAATTTCCTCAAACCCTAACAAGGTTTTTCTTCAAGTCCACAAAATCAAACGATATCGGTTCTAAACTAAACATGGGGTATAAGTAATACTAAAACTAACCTAATAGTCCAGAAAAATACCTCATTTGGAAACTCAAGAACTTTCTTGAGTTTCCCCTAGTGGCCAAAATCCTTGCTTCTTTAGTCCAATGTGTAGATCTTGAGCTTGTGCACACTTTTAATGAAATGGAGATTAGGTTTTGGAGTTGTTTTTGAGGTGAAATGGGCATTGAAGTTGGAGGAAGGGGGAGGAAGCAGGAGCAGCAGCAGCAACTTGAAGGAGAGGGAGGGAAAAGATGATATTCCATAAAAACAACTCTGCGCCGACTTAGAAATGGCATAACTCTGCGCCAACTTGAAGGAGAGGGAGGAAGCAGCAGCAGCAACTTAGAAATGGCATAATTCTCTAAATTACCCTATTTTAGAATTTTCCATAACTTTTCCAAAATTTTCCCTATTTATTTGGATTTAAATATACCGAATTATTAAAATATTCAATAAAATAATATTAAATTATAAATATTCCATAAAATTAATAATTTTATTATTTCGAAATGTTACAATCTGGGATGATTCTTCCCCTTCTTCCCAAATCTCATCACACCTTTCATTGGGGAGACACTCAAGAAAACATGATCACCAACAGAAAATTCAAGTCTGCGCCGACCACCGTCCGCATAAGATCTCTGCCTACTCTGGGCTGCCCTCATCCTATCGCGAATCAACTGGATCTTCGCGGTCGTCTCCTCAAAAATCTGTGGCCCTAAGATACTGCTCTCACTGAGCTCCGTCCAACAGGCGGGCGATCTGCATCTCCTTCCATAAAGATCCTCAAACGGTGCTATCTGAATGGTCTCCTGGTAGTTGTTATTGTAGGAGAACTCTACTAAGGGCAAATGATGGTCCCGGCTACCTCCGAAGTCTAATACGCACGCTCTGAGCATGTCCTCGAGAGTCTGAATAGTCCTCTCTGACTGTCTGTCGGTCTGCGGATGAGATGCTGTGCTGAAACTCAAGCTGGTGCCCAAAGCCTCCTGAAGCCTCTGCTATAGTCGGCTGGTAAACTGTATGCCTTTGTCTGACACGATACATGTCGGAACTCCGTGCAGTCGTACGATCTCGTCGATGTATATCTGGGCATACTGAGCAAATCCGAAAGTCATCTTCACCGGTAGAAAGTGAGTCGCTTTCGTCAAACGATCCACGATCACCCAGATAGAGTCATACCCTAGACTAGTCATGGGTAGACCCATAATGAAGTCCATAGAAATCTGTTCCCATTTCCACTCTGGAATGGGTAATGGCTGTAGCTCTCCCGCGGGCCTCTAGTGCTCGGCCTTGACTTGCAGACAAGTCAGGCATCTCGACATGAATTCTGCGATGTCCCTCTTCATACCGTCCCACCAGTATACATCTCTCATATCGTGGTACATCTTGGTGGAACCTGGATGAACACTGTACACCGAGCGATGTGCCTCCTCAAGAATCTCACGCCACAGTCCCTCAGCATCTGGTACGCACAGTCTAGTCCCAAATCGTAGTATCCCCTGATCATCGATCACGAACTCGGAAAATCTGCCCTGTCCCATCCGTGTCCTGATCTCTGAACAACGTTCATCACTGTGCTGTGCCTCCTGTATACGGTCAAGAAACTGTGGGCGTGCACGAACCTGCGCAATCTGTCCTTCGATCGGCGTAAACTCGAACTGTACCCGGCTGTCGCATAAAATCCGCCAATCTGACGACGACTGCCTCTGCACTGCGCTCAAACAAGATAAACTACCCCCGGGCCTCCTGCTCAAAGCATCCGCCACAACATTAGCCTTGCCCGGGTGGTACAATATCTCGCAATCGTAATCCTTCACTAACTCATCCATCGGCGTTGTCTAAGGTTCAGGTCTCGCTGCTGGAATATTTACTTTAAGCTCTTGTGATCAGTGAATATCTGGCACGACTCACCGTAAAGGTAATGTCGCCAGATCTTAAGTGCAAAGACCACTGCATCCGTCTCCAAATCGTGAGTGGGGTAGTTCTGTTCATGTTTCTTCAATTGCCTCGAAGCATACGCGATCACCCTGTCATGCTGCATCAGTACGGACCCTAGCCCCACTAGAGAAGCATCACAATATACCACAAATCCGCCTGACCCTGAAGGCAATGATAATACTGGCGCCGTAGTCAGTAGAGCCCGTAACTGCTTAAAACTGTGCTCACACTTCTCCGTCCAAACGAAAGGAACTCCCTTCCGGGTCAACCCGGTCAACGGTGTAGCAATACGGGAGAAGTCCTGCACGAATAGCCTGTAGTAGCCGGCCAGCCCTAGAAAGCTGCGAATCTCCGTAACTGATGTGGGTCTGGGCCAACTCCGAATGTCCTCGATCTTCCTCGGGTCTACACATATACCGTCTCGTGAAATCACATGCCCCAAGAAGTCTACGCTGTCCAGCCAGAAAGCACACTTGGAGAATTTGGCGAAAAGATGATGCTCCCTCAAGGTCTGAAGTGTAATCCGCAGGTGCTGCTCGTGCTCGTCTCTGCTCCGGGAATACACTAGAATATCGTCAATGAATACAATGATGAACAAATCAAGATCTGGCCGGAAAATACGGTTCATCAAGTCCATAAATGCTGCTAGAGCATTGGTGAGTCCGAACGACATCACCAAAAACTCGTAATGGCCGTAGCGCTTGCGGAAAGCTGTCCTAGGAATGTCCTCCTGTCGAACCCGCAGCTGATGGTAGCCTGAACGCAAATCGTTCCTCGAAAAGTATCTTGCCCCGTGAAGCTGGTCGAACAGATCATCGATGCGTGGTAAAGGATACATGTTCCGCACTGTAACCTTGTTCAGCTGGCGGTAGTCGATACACGAACGCAAACTACCGTCCTTCTTCTTAAGAAACAGGACCGGAGCACCCCAAGGAGAAACACCGGGTCGAATAAGTCCCTTGTCCAGCAAATCTTGCAACTGGCCCTTCAATTCTCTAAGTTCCGCCTGGGTCATCCGATAAGGCGGTATAGAAATAGGCCCCGCGCCAGGAACCAAATCAATACAGAAAGAAATGTCGCGCTCGGGCGGTAGCCCAGGAAGCTCGTCAGGGAACACATCAGGAAACTCGCTAACAACCGGAACCTGATCCAACGGAACCTCTGTAGCAAAAAGAAGAAATCCCTGACATCCCCTCCTCAAAAGTTGTCCAGCGCGAAAAGAAGAAATCAAACTGTGAGGGGTGGCACCACGGTCCCCCAACACAACAAAAACCGACTCGCCGGGAAAACAAAATCTAACTGTCTTCTTACGGCAGTCCCCAGAAGTATAGCACGCGGCTAACCAATCCATGCCCAAAAGAACGTCGAAGTCTAACATCTCAAGAAGGATCAAGTCGACAGGCTCTCTCTCGCCAATACCGACGGTACAGGACCGGAACACGTGCCTAGCAACAAACGACTCTCCAACAGGAGTGGTCACAACAAGCGGCTGACCAAGCAAACCGGACTCTCTACCCAAACTCGGCACAAAGTGTGTGGATAAATACGAGTGCGTGGATTCGAGGTCGAATAACACGTGTGCATCAACCGAACATACTGTAAGGATACCTGAGACCACCGCTTTTGACGCCTGCGCGTCCTGATGCGTCAAAGCAAAAACTCGCGCCTGTCCTCCACCTATGACTGACTGTCCTCTGCCTCGATCGTCCCGTCCTCTCTGAGCAAATCCTCGATGCCCACGACCTCTCTGTGTATGAGTCTGACGCGGAGTAACAGTAGGTACAATAGGAAACGCCCTCTGGGGTGGTGAAGGTGGTAAGGTGACGTGCGGTGATGTTTTCTCCCTCCGGTGTATCTCAGGTCAATCTCTGAAGAGGTGAAGTAGACTGCCGCATCTATAGCAACCCCGCGACGACTGCTGACTCTCCCATGGATACGAACTAAACATCTGGCCTCGTCCCGAATCTCTGCCACTCCCCTTACCGGAACAATACCTGTCGCGGCGTCTGAATGTCTATCTCCATACTGATATACTAGTACGAACTCTCTTCGGGTCTGGAACTACCGAAGTCTCAGCAAGGCGCTCCTAGACTAATAGGGCTGCGTCTACCGCTGCTGCATATGTCTCGTAATGTTGCGCGCTGATCGCAAGGAACAGTGGTGTAAGCAAGCCTCGGACAAATCTCTTGACTCGTAACTCCTCAGTAGCCACTAGATATGGGGCATAGATAGATAGCTCTGTGAACAACACATCATACTCTGCCACTGACATCTCCGGAGTCTGGCGTAAGGGCTCGAACCTGCGTGCTCTAGCATCTCTGATGCTTAGTGGAAGGAAGCGGACAAGGAATAGCGCCACGAACTCTCTCCAGGTCATAGGAGGAAGACCTTCTGCTCTGCCCTTCTCGACTGATTCGCACCATTTCTGCGCAATACCTTCTAGGCGAAAGCTCGCGAACTCGACCCATCTCGCATCTGCGCATCTGAGTGAACGGCATATCCGAGCCATCGTATCAATGAAAGACTGTGGGTCCTCGGCTGCATTGGTGCCTGTGAAGACCGGAGGCTTCAGCCTCATAAACTCTGATAGCGATACGGAGATGACCTCTGTAGCTGTAGGGACAACTGCCTGTGCTGTGGGTATCTCCGCGTCTCTACAACGGGTGTAACTACCTCTGGTCGCTTCGCTCGAAGTGTCTCAACTAAAGATCCCATCATCTGGCGCATCTCCTCCATACTGGATCCCACCGTCTAGCGCATCTTCTGTATACCAGCCCCTATCATGGCAATCTGATCCGTCACGGGAGGAATAGCCTGCTCAGGCAAAACCGGTGTATTACCCGGATCTGTCCTCGTCTCAGACGAATCAACTCTAATCTCGGCCCCCGCGGCCGCTCTCTGCGCCCTCGTGGTCTTTGGCGACATAATGGCTGAAAGGAAATTAGGATTCGATAAGAATACGGAATTCGAATCACAAGAATATTTATACTCAAGAAGGAATTTAAATCAATAAGTCCTAAGGTCGCCTTGGCGGAGTGCCGTGTCGTGAGTATGCCGCGGAACATACACACGCTACCCCACTCTACTTCAGCTACCTACTCCATCATACCAAAGTCATCCTACACACCGAAAGGTAAAACCTACGCTCTGATACCAACTTTGTCACGACCCGAATCATTTCGACTCGTGACCGGCACTTAACCACGCAACGTCTACAGAAGTAACGCGACTAAGTAAGCCGAACCCAGAAACCAAAACCATATAAAAGTAACGAGTGTTGAAAACATTTAGTTAAAACATTTAGAAAACCTTAAATAATTCAATAAGTTCTTTTAAAGTCACATTATCATTTAAATAATTTTGGCAGCATTTCCTTTGTAAAAGTAACCCCGAATTCGAGTATAACAGGATATAAGTGAAAATGAGATCTAATGAAATAAAGCATCCCCAAACGGGAGCAATCACGCCCAACGGTGGAAACCATCACCACAAGAGTAATATACGACGCCGTAGCGAAGAATGAGCAATAAGTAATCATCACAGAATAATAAACTGCATATATAAACAGTCGGCTCCCACGAGCTCGACACCAGAATACAAATAATATACATCATCGTCCTCACACTGTCTCTAAGTCATGTACATATATGGTAGATGGAGAATACTAGATACAAAAGTGTGTACAATAAAAGTAACCAGATACCACAACCCACCTAATATCAAAATTGCTCTCGCACCAGCTGTAGTGGTATCTGTAGCCAAAAGATGCAAAAGGCAGCCTGCCGCGACTACTCTGAGGGCAACCTGCAAATAATGTGGCACAACGGGGGTGAGTTGCCAACTCGTGAATAGAGATAACATATAAAGGTAATCGCGAGCATGCACGTACTGCGCTACTCTATCATATGCCAGCAGGTAAAATCTATATGCGACAAGCAGTAGGTACAATAATCATGCAAGTGCTATGTGAGGTAAAATAACTACATGATGAGATACATGATAATCAATGTTGAGCATGGGATAGACAACATCTACACGGAATATCAATCGTGGAAAAATAATCGGTGCCCAAAACTGCACCCAAATCCCAAATAAACTCAGGCGCCGGCACTCTCCTCGGCCCTCAAATCCTGTAAATCTCTGAGAATCACGAGTGCCCAACATCGGCACTCAAAATATCATAAAATACTCGTGTCCAACATCGACATGCAAATCCTCATATATCGGCTCCGTAAGTCCGGGTCAGCCCACAGGATCCGTCTGCGGTATCGGCCCTTTGCCCCGGCAGTACGGATCATTCCGCATCCATCTCTCGACTCTGGTCGGTATCCTCCGGATAACCGCCAGGTCCAACCAATCACCGGTAGGTACTCGCCCACCTCCAGGCACAATCGGCAAAGTCCATCGATCATCTTGCCGAGGGGAACCATACCGGGTCCACCACGAACCCCCAAACGGATCATCCAACACCTCGAATCGGGTCTCAAGCACACGTCTCAGCACCGAGAAAACGCGTGGTGGACGCACCAAAATATCATATCACGAAGAACCGGGTTTTCAAATAGTGCAACTTTTCTCAAATAATCCTACGGTCCTCAAAACAGAAATCACATGAAAATCCAACACCAATGAGTAAATCAAATGCGATGTACTACGCACATCAAGCCATAATATAGGTACAAGGGAGAAACCGCTTTTTAAAATAGTTTCAGTTTTTAAAGACATCGTACGGCTCCAAATTCTATGAAAATCATATCGAATAATATGTGAAATGAATTACAGCAATATAATCATGGTAATGCTACAGTGAGTGTGTCATGGCAATTACTAACGGTGTGTGTGTAACATGCAGATTAGTGCTCGTGCAATATGGACCGTTAGTAATAGTGCGGTGTTCTATCAATTCTAAGTTTACATACAGATAGCAGGGAATGCAGTATGCAACAACAGTATCCATGACAGTCAATGGGGTAAATGCAACATATAGCTATAAGGTCCTATCAGCCCTGACGCATAACGCCATGCGGGCGATATCTCCGTAGATGTTAAATCTACTCACCGAAGTCTCGCGCTAAGTGTAGCCGACAACTTGCTTCCCCTTCTTTGCAGCGTCCGTCTCACTCCCCAGCGAACCTATAATTACACAATATATCACACATAAGCTCAAATCCACAAAACGCGATATTAGGGTCAAACTAGAAACCCGCGTCGCAAACCAAGCGCACGTGTGCGCGATACGCTAAAACGTGTGATTAAGCATCTGAAACTATCTCGACGCGTCGTGATACGCAGAACACCCCAAACCCACACACGTATCACGTGTGTCGCGAAGATTTAAAATACGAGAAACAGGTAATTAGCTCCAGATTTTGATATAGAAAGAGTTTTGCAAAACTATACATACCATAAAACCCCACATAGCAGCAGACACCTATCACCAAAACCTCAACCCCCAGGTCACCAATCTGGCCGCACTTTGTGGCCAGAAGTAATATTTCGGTGGCCCAGGTTGGGATCCTGCCTCCCGTGCTTCGTGTGTGTTTTCTACTCCTAGTGTACGTGCTCCAGTAATTACAATTTTATTCTGAAGCAATCAGAGTGCAAGCAGATTTCAATAGAGTCCAATAACCAGTTAAAAAACACATTTAGCACTAAATTGATACTTCGGGGTATTTTTATGTAATCTGAAATAAACCCAAGTCTAAAATCACACTAATATCACATTACCAAGCTAATCAAGCCATAAAAAGTTAATTTTTAACATAGCCTCACTAAAACCCCTTATATAGCACGAAACGTGCAAAACAAGGTGATATTTTGCTAAAATACAACAAGTTATGAAATGGGATGTTAAATATGAGTGTAATACCTTCAAAAGACTTTAGAAAAACCCAAAAGTTCCAGCTCTAGCCTCAGGTGCACTGATTTGCTCCAAACACCTCAAAAGAGCCACTAAATCAAGGTTTATGTGAAGGAAAAATGAGGTTTTTGTGTATGGTGTGAGCATGAATCAAAGGGGGAATGAAAAGAGGGTGAAAAGGTGAGGTTGTTGCTGCTGGAGCTGCAGTTTCTGCTGCTGAAATTTCAGCAAGAAAAGAAAAGAGAAAAGAGAGGGAGAAAGAAAAGAAAGAGAGATAGAAAAGCCACATTTATTGCCTCCATGCCTCATTAATGCTCACCATACCTCTCTCTTTTCTCTCAAAATCAATTTCTTTTGTTTTAAATGGAAAAATAAAAAGAAAATTTGAAAAGGGTGAGAAGGAATAAGTATGTGCCACTAAAATGCTAAGTGTGCAAGCAAGCACACTAATCCTCATTAGGAAAATAATTCTAATTAAAAGAACACATTGCTAAATTAAAATTAATTAAAGATAATAAACCCTGTTTAAAATATATGAAACCCCCATTCATCTCAATTTGACTAGATTGAGACGGATATAAAATTTACGGATTTATGGAAACACGCATCAATGCTAACTATCGTGAAATAAGACTAAACGAATTTTCAAAGTGTTACAATGAGATTGGTTATTATCTTGTATAATTGATGTCTCCCACTGCTTTAATCAAGTTTTTCTTTCAAACCTTAAAAAGAAAACTAGCCAGGATTAATTACAGTCTACAACTTCGCTAACCGTTCAGCCAAGCCAGTGTCGGTACTTGAGGGAGGTTCCCCGTACTTTCGCACGGACCTAATTAAAGTAAAGCTCGTCTTCCCAGAGGCGTAGCCCAGTTAACACCTTTCTAGACACATAATGGGTTAGCTAATTGTAAACTGCAAAACTCTCCTGGGAGAAACTATTGCCCACAGTGGGATCGGGATCCAACCATCATATGGAAGGTATAAAATCTCATTGTAAATTTCAACTATTGAAATTCCCTATGTGGTTTTTACCCCTAGTACCTATGACCTTAACTATGGTCAACAAATCATAAGTACTAGTCATGTTCTACCCGTCATTTCTTGATTAATTAGACCCACTCACATGACCCTTAACTATGGTCAACAAAGTCGCATGAATGTCCTAATTAATCTGCATCATATGCAGTGTAGGAAGACATCACTTAGCTACCGTACACTACGCCTTAACTATAGTGAACAAAGGTAGCACGAATACTAAGTACTCTACTTTCTAAAATGACTGAGGGCTGCGGATGATTTTTAAGAAAATCTTTAACGCTTTGAACATGATATCGTCGTAGAATCGAATGGTTTTCAAAAGGAGTGGCTTGAGCTCCGCAGTTTTGAAATATAGCTTTTTCATAAAGAGCCGAGTGGTTTTCAAATCTGATTCTACAACATCTTTTTAGGTTTATATTCTTTACTTTAATCATATTAATATAGCCCCATCATTTAAGTCCTTAAGCCAATCACAGAAAAGAAACGAAAATACAACGTACGCTTATTCCATCCGCATTCGCCGCAATGTTCCGTTATGCACCGTTAGGTTACTTAACTAACGGCATACAGGGACGGGACTAGCGCGGGTGTAAAACATAAGCAACGCCTACTATATATCTCATATATAATATATCATTCGTCTCAGATATCACATCACAGTATACATGCAGCAGAAACACAGATATAATATAGGATATACTAGGACGTCCGTATTTAGTATTTAGCCAATAATAGAAAAAATACGGATTCCACAGTCGCGATGAATAGCCAAGCCCACACCTCTAGACCCGTACGAGAGCGGCAAGTGACCCTACCAATTCTGGAGTTTAGGAGACCCGTCTCGACTCCTCGAGATGGCCTCCCACTGAACCCAGAACCTGGTCACTTATGCTCCCCTCCTTGGGTCTGTCCTAATGCGGAAAAGTAAATAATATACAACACTGGTGACATCAACCTTAACCCGGAAGTGCCCCAAATAAAAGAATATTACATTACATTTGAATTTTACATGAATGAAAAGAAAACTCTCATTTCACATAAACCCCCGGTTATTCAATCGCGACAATCCTGCACATCATATCTCAGCAACACATAATATTATATATCATCAACGTAAGTAAGTATGCGTACCCCGATTGTCATTGATGTATAGCAACGAAACCGGCGATATGCGACATACTACACTTACGGTCACAGAAAAGAAAGTGTAAAACTACAACATTTGTAATCCACAATCACTTTAGACATTGTAAATCCGAAATATCACATACTTCGCATTTCATCCATAACTATATGAATTCCACATATTGTATCACATTCCAGATAAATAGACAGTATTAAAATTTTCGATCGAATATTCAAATACCCAAGATTTCCTTAATAGCTCAACACTTGAGCAGAGTTCAAAAATCCCGGAACATGTCACAGTAGCAGCGGTCCAGCCGTAGAAGGGTCAAGCCAACGCCTCACATGTGGCACGCCGTACCGCCCCAAACCGTAAGGTTTAAAGGCAGTTCATACGGTCACATAATCGAGTTAAGGTTTGTGTTTTTCTAGATGGTCCACCATGTTACATGCACGTATTTCCGAAAGATTTAAACTCGAGAAAAATTCAACATTTGAAAGTTTTTCGTGCCGGGAAAAAGTGAGTTAATGATATCCGTTCGAACTTTTTAATAGTTTCTAATTTACCCGAAAACATCAGGAAATTAAATATTCCGATCGAGTCAACGAATCCAAAATAATCCCCAAAACACTCAATACTTGAGTCAGATTAAAAATACCCAAAAAAATGTACAAGAAGATGAGAACATTACTGTACAAAAACGGGGCTATATTACTTCTGTACGGTCGCGGATCCGCGGCCCAAGCGAAGTATGGCCGCGGTTTCGCGGCGGTATGTACGGATAATGCCGTCGGTTTTTACAGTATTTCTAATTTTTGCCTGCTGAATTTTTTAAGTATTTTTAATTCTGAAAAAGCACAGTTTAAAAAAAATGTCCAGAGAAGGTTCTAATTCCGTATTACGGGGTTCAATCGGTGTTTTAACTTCGCCAAAACAACGCCTAAGGCTCTAGCTTGGCTCTGATACCATGAAGGGTTTCCTACAGCACCACTACAAGGGTGTGGAGGCAACACACATGCCATGTTTAAATTTTTATGGTGCTAAAGAAACAATCTAAAGGATCATGCTAGAAAAATTAGGGCAACATAACTTTAACATGAACACAAGTAGTAAAAGCAAGGGTTTTGAGTGTACAACCTTTGTAGCTCCCTACGCTAGACTCCTTGGCTACTTGAGGGTTAGAAAAAGGTTCATTTAAGATCCTCTAGGTCCACGACGATACACCCGGAGTTCTCTTTGTCCAAGCTTGAAGTTCCACTAGATCAAGAGAAGAAATGGAAACTAACACTCTACACTAATGGGCAAGACTAGTGTAGAATGGTGATGCGGTTTGTTTTCTCACTTCAAAATCCTAACTTGGTTACTCTTTTGCTCACTTGAGAAAACTAGAGAGCAAGAGAGAAAGGAGGAAGAACATGATGGCTTGTAAAGAGCTCAAGATAATGATAAGGTTGTGAATAAAAATGAGAAATGAAAATATATATATTTTCACTCTCTCATTCTTAACCATAGTTATAAAATATCTAGATATTTTAGTTTGGAACAAAAAAGACCATGGAAAATGAATCATGGTTAAAACAAAGGGTTAGTGCAAGAATAAAACATTAAACCATGATAACAATTTCCATTTCCATTTTCCTTTTCCAGAAATAATATCCATATATTTTATAAAGGGTGTGAGTCTTATATTGCCACCATCCACTATATCAACAACCATGATAGAATGATGTATGCATGTATGTGTGCATGCACATCCATATGTGCATGAATAAGAATAAATGCATACATGCATGCATACAACAAAAAGACAAGAAAGGATTTCAAGTGAGAAACTAATGGTCAATGATAAATCAACACATGATTTAGTAAACCGGTCATATCGCATACTACCGGACCAAAAGAAAATCGCCCGATTAATATATGGTATCTCATACGCGGATTTTAACCGGGTCCACGCGCATATCTCATATGCGCACCACATTGTTTCGCCTGGACTTGGCAACTCCATTGTGGGACTCTATGACTCGTCAATACGCCGGCAGTGGGTGATGATCATATCAAGCACCCCAAAGCCGCAAGCAGTCAGCTAAACGTAACGGCCACCCGGGTATTGAGCGATCAGAAGAAAGCAAGTCGTGCCGATGAATGGTCTACAACAGATCGAGAAACTACTGATAACACATATCAGTAAATCTCAACAGCCCTGGCCAGGGACTTACTGATATAGCCAATCGAGTACAACACAGCATCAACTCCCAATACAGGGAGAGACGAAACGCCTCCTATCGCTCATCGCCTTCGTGTGTCTCAGGACTGTGCCCAACGGCCACCTGTTTGCACGACTCAGTAGAGCCGTGGTAGGGTGGTAATCAAAGTACAGTGGGAGAACACACAAGACTCTATGACGATCTCGGGTCTACAAACTAACCTGCACCAGTGTCACTTGAGAACTGCTATTCGACGATAGATATAATTCCATATAGGAGTTCTCGGTGAGTCCGTCCAGTGTACCCAGTCACCACTGAGCACCCGTATACGATCTCGATGTCAAACATCGATGAATGTGGGAACATCCATCACCCATCAAATGGGTCTAGTATCATATACGCTAGTCTGCTCTGGTATATCGATGCCCCGTCTCGATATACCTACCACTAGGGACATTTCAGGATATGCTTATAAACTACAAATGTCCCACTAGTATGATCTCCATCATAATCAGAGTAGTCGAGCCTATATCCTCAGGGATTTATCAACATGTGTGAATGAATAAAAGCATGATCAAATCAACATGTCAGATAAAGAAGAACCAGATAACATATTATCATGTCGAGCAAGAATGTACACTGAATATATATATATATATATATATATATACATACATGTATAAATACATCCACTATCATATAATGGCCTCTAGGGTATACATATATCCAACAGGACCGGCTCTGATACCAACTTTGTTACGGCCCAAAATATTAGCTTGTGACCAGCACTTAAATCGCGTAACTTCTAAAGGTGTATCATAATCCAAGTAAGCTGAAACCCAGAAATCTAAACCTTTTAAAGAAATAAAAGAGGTGCAGTTTTGAAATAAGGTATAATGAAGAAAAGTGTTTTCTTAAATGCATAGAAAAGGGAACATGAAAAATGCAAGTTTATCCTACTTGTTGTAAAACATGTTCGTCTTTTCAAAAATTTGGGCAGCACCTCCTTTGTATATTTTGATCCAAAACCACCAATACAAGATAATAATAAAGGCATCCCCAAGCGGGAGCAAGCACCTCGCCAAACGGCGGATTCACTACCACGCAGGTAATAAAACAAGTATACGACGCCAAATGGCGAAGATCAACACAAAAGATAAAGAATAAAGCAAGACATCAAACCCACAAGCGAACATAGAACCCACGCTCAAGTCTCGCAACTACAAGTCTCTCCAAGTCTTACTATATACAAATACTAGTTTTGATTGATGGAGTTGACTAGATACAATATGAAATATAAATACGAGAGTGGGCATGATACAAATGTCCCACCTACCAAGGCAAATCTCCCAAAAGCAAGTTGTGCGCCAACTATGCCGCTACCGATCCATGCGGTCAACCTGCAATAACTGTGGCACAACGGGGGTGAGTTGCCAACTCGTGAGTAGAAAACATCAACAGGTTGAAATCGAATAAAATAACGATTTCCTAGGTCAACTATATCATAAAGGTAATACTATGATATCAAGGATGACCGTATCTGTATATGTGCCAACAATAATAAATAAATGGAAGTATGCAAGTGGATATCATCAATTAATATAATCAATGCCAATATACATGTGGATCTCGTCCACTCGAAACATCGTAATAGCATATGCATGTAAATATATGAGGATATCAAGAATGTGTGTGTACATTAATGACACACCAAAACATGTAACCTGAGTGTCCAACACCGACACTCGAAATATCATGAAAGCCGTGTCCAGCATTGACACTTAAATCCTCATATCACAGGCGCCGCATCCTCAGATCGGCCCTCATGTCCATCTCTCTACTCCGGTCGGTATCCTCCGAATAACCGCTGTTAGATATATGTATGCCCTAGAGGCCATTATATGTATAGTTGATGCTTGGACATGTATATATTATTTTAGATGAGTTTCACGCTCAACATGATAGTATGCTATCTGGTTTACTTTATCTTGACATGTTGATTTGATCATGCTTTTATTCATTTGCACATGTTGATAAAGCCCTCAGGATATTTGCTTGACTACTGTGACTATGATGCAGATCATACTAGTGGGGCATGTGTAGTTTATAAGTATATCCTTAAACTGTTCCTAGTCGTGGGTGTATCGAGACGGGGCATCGATATTCCAGAGTAGACTAGAGTATATTATTCTCGTCCCATATGATGGGCGATGGATGATCCCATATCCATCTGGTGAGGTGACACCAAAGATTGTATGCGGGTGCTTAGTGGAGACTGGGTACACTGAACGGACTCACAGAGAACTCCTATGTGGTATTATATCTATCGTCGAATAGCAGTTCTCAGGTGACACTGGAACAGGTTAGTCTGTAGACCAAAGATCGTCATAGAGTCTTGTGTGTCCTCCCACTATACTTTAATATCCACCCTACCACGGCTCTACTGAGTCGTGCAAACAGGTGGACTTTGGTTACAGCCCCGAGGCACATGGAGGCAATGAGCGATAGGAGGGGTTTTGTCTCTCCCGGTATTGGGAGTTGATTTTGTGCTATGCTCGATTGGCTATAACAGCAAGTCCCTGGCCAGGGCTGCTGAGATTTACAGATAAACGTTATCAGTAGTTTCTCGATCTGTTATGAGCCATACACCAGCATGACTTATTGAGTTATTAGGGTCGACGATTCCATCCCTAGACTCGATATGCAACATATCTGACGAAGAGACCGGACTGTACGGTATGTGTTGCCAGTTGGCTCGACGGGAGTTTTGACAGCTTCGCTGGTTTTCTTCTGATCGCTCAATACCCGGGTGGTCGTTACGTTTAGCTTACCGCTTGCGGCTTATGGGTGTTTGATATGATCATCACCTACTGCCGGCGTATTGACGAGTCTTAGAGTCCCACAATGAAGTTTCCTGGTTCAGGTGAAAAGATGTGGTGTGCATATGAGATATGTGCGGGGACCCGATTAAATACGGATATGTGATACAGTATATTAATCGGGCATTTTCTATTGGTCGGGTCGTATATGATATGACCGGTTTGCAAAATCAAGTGTTGATTTAACAAATGACTTTTAGATTAATTCTTTTATTAAAACCTTTTTCTATTTTTGTATGCATGCATGTATGCACATGATGATGTGCATGGACACATACATACATACATACATTGTATCATGGTTGTTGATACAAAATTGGTGGCAATGCAAGACTCATATTGTAGTAATTATTTATATTTATCATTTTGAGTTAATTAAAAGGATAATTCACTCATGGTTAATGATTATCATCTTTGACCATGCTTCAACCACTTTTTAAGCTTGAGTTAATTATCTTTTTGCCTTTTAACTCATTTGAGAAAGATCTAGATAATTGCTAACCATGGTTGAAGTGAGAAGGATTAATATGGATTATTCTTTTCTCATTTCAATAATTCACTCATATCATTTTCTTTTTGAGCACAAGCTAAGCCACCATCTTCTTCTTCCTCTCTTGAAAATTTCTTTGAGTGAGGGTGATAAAAAAGAAAGGGGTTTTGATTATAGAATACAAACCACATCATTATACTACACCCATCTAGCCCATTTGTGTAGGGTGTTTGCTCTACTTCCTTCACATATCAAGTAAAGCGTAAAGCAAAGAGCTTTAGGCAAAGGGACTTCGGGTGGATCATCATTGACTAGGAAGGCTTCCATCGATCCGTTCCAAACTCTCAAAGTGCCAAGGAGTCACCAAGGGAGGTCTACAATGGTTGTAATCTCCACTCTTAGTGATACTTTTTCTTTTGCATGTGATCCTTAGTTAAAAGATACCCTTAATTTCTAGTGATGATTCTTTGCAAGTTCACTTAGCACCTTAAAAATTTGATTTTGGCATAAGTTATGCTTCTAAACCCTTTATGAGGTGCTAGGTAAACCCAACAATGGTATCAGAGCCAAGCTAGAGCTTTATGCGATGTTTAGGTGAAGTTAAAACTCCTATCGAAACACGAAATACCAAATTAGACCCCTCTTTGGACTATTTTTAAAACTGTGGTTTTTTCTGAATTAAAAATAGTTAAAAAATTCAGCAAGGAAATCTAAGCAATTCTGTAAAAAACGATACCATATTCCGTACAAACCGCCACGGAACCGCGGCCATACCCTGCTTGGGCCGCGGATCCGCGGCCGTACTGAAGCAATATTTTATCATTTTTGCATAGTAATGTCCAAAGCTGCTTTTAGATATTTTTGGGTATTTTTAATCCGACTCAAGTGTTGAGTGTTCTGGGGATTTTTTCTGATTCGTTGATTCGATCAGAAACTTAAATTTCGTGCTGTTTTCGTGTAATTTAGAAAGTATTAAAAAGTTCTAACGGATATCATTAACTAACTTTTTCCCGGCATGAAAAACTTTCAAGTGTTGATTTGTTCTCGGGTTTAAATCTTTCGTAAAAACGTGCAAGTAACGTGGTGGACCCTCTAGAAGAACACAAACCTTAACTCGAATATGTGACCATCTGAACTGCCTCTAATCTTAGGGTTTGGGGCTGTACGGCGTGCCACATGTGAGGCGTTGGCTAGACCCTTCTACGGCTGGACCACTGCTACTGTGACACATTCTGGGATTTTTGAACTCCGCTCAAGTGTTGAGCTAATTAGGAAATCTTGGGTATTTGATTATTCGATCGGAAAGTTTAATACTGTCTATTTATCTGAAATGTGATACAATATGTGGAATTCATATAGTTAGGCAGGAAATGCGAAGTATGTGATATTTCGGATTTACGATGTCTAAAGTGATTGTGGATTCCAAATGTTGTAGTTTTACACTTTATTTTCTGTGACCGTAAGCGTAGTATGTGGGGTATTGCCGGCTTCTTTGTTATACATCAACGACAATCGTGATACGCATACATGCTTACGTTGATGATATGAGATATTATGTGTTGCTGTATGATGTGCAGGATTGTCGCGATTGAATAGCCGGGTTTTTTTTATGTGAGATGAGAGTTTTATTTTCATTCATGTATAAATCAATTGTATGTAATATTCTTTTATTTGGGGCACTTCCGGGTTGAGGAAGATGTTTCCATTATTGTATATTATTTACTTTTCCTCAATAGGATAGACCTAAGTAGGGGAGCACAAGTGACCGGGTTCTAGGGTTCAGTGGGAGGCCATCTCGAGGAGTCGAGACCGGGTCTCCTAAACTCTAGAATTGGCAGGATCACTTGCCGCTCTCGTAGGGGTCTAAGGGTGTGGGCTTGGCTATTCATCGCGACCGTGGAATCCGTATTTTCTATTGTTGGCTAAATACAAAATACGGACGTCCTAGATATCCTTTTATTTTCATATGTGCTTCTGCTGTTGATATTCTGTAATGTGATTACTTAGTATCTGAGACGAATGGATTATTATTATATATATGATATATAATAAACGTTACTTATGTTTTACACCCGCACTAGTCCCGCCCAGCTATTCCGTTAGTTAAGTAACCTAACGGTGCATAACGAGACACTATGGTGAATGCGGATAGCATAAGTGTACGTTCTATTTTCGTTTCTTTTCTGTGATGGCTTAGGAACTTAAATGATGGGATTACATTAATGAGATTGATGTAAAGAAAAAGAAACCTAAAAGATGTTGTAGAATCAGATTTGAAACCCACTCGACCTTTTTATGAAAAATGCAAGTTTCAAAAGATGCGGAGCTTAAGCCACTCCTTTTCTAAAACTGTTTTAATTCTACAACGAGATCAAGTTCAAAGCGTTAAAGGTTTTGATAAAAACCATCCGCAACCCTCCGTCATTTTAGGAAGCAGAGTACTTAGTATTCGTGCTACGTATGTCGACCATAGCCGAGGCGTAGTGTACGGTAGCTAAGTGATGTCTTCCTACAAAGCATATGATGCGATCAGTTAGGACATTCATGTAATTATGTTGATTATAGTCAAGGGTCATATGGGTGGGTCTAGTTGATCTCGAAATGACGGGTAGAACGTGACTAGTACTTATGATATTTTGACCATAGCCAAGCTCATAAGTAATTAGGGGTAAAAACCATATCGGGAGTTTCAAGAGTTGAAATTTGCAATGAGATTGCATACCATCTATATGATAGTTCGATCCCGATCCCAATGTGAGTAAGTGTTATTTCCAGGAGAATTTTACACTTTATAATTAGCTGATCCAGTAGGTGTCTAGAAAGGTGTTAACGGGGTTTTAACCTCTGGAAAAACGAGGTTTACTTTAATTAGGTCCGTGCGAAAGCACGGGGAACCTCCCTCAAGTACCGACACTGCCCTGTCTGACCGGTTAGCGAAACTGTAGAATGTAATTAATCCTGGCTAGTAGTTTCTTTTCGGGTTTTGAAAGAAAATTTTATTAAAGCAGTGGGAGATATCGATTAGATAAGATAATAACCAATCTAATTCTTTGCAAGAGCATTTCGTTGAGTGTATTCTTTTCTCTCTCCTAATGGCAGATACCTATGACGGGACATAAGCTTCTACTAGAGAAAAATAAACCGACGGGACCGAACTATAAAAAATGGTTGAGGAACTTGAACATCGCACTTGCATATGATAATGTATCATATGTCCTCACAACCAAAGCCCCACCCGTCCCAGGACCTGAATCATCTGTCTCGGACAGGGAGATCTGAAAAACTTGGGATGCTGATTGTAACACGGCCAAGTGCCTCGCGCTCGCTTCTATGAACAATATCCATCAGAAGCAATACGAGAATATGGATGTACAATCCATCTTTCTTCACTCAAAGGACTTGTATGAAGAGCAATCTCGTTCATTGAGATACGAGGCATCTCGAAAGCTGTTTCAGATGCGAATGACCCCTGGTACATCAGTAGGAGACCTTGTTTTAAATATGATTGGTCTTATAGAAGAACTTGAGGAACTGGGATGGACCATGGACAATGAGCAGTATATAGATATTGTTCTACAGTCTCTCCCCCCTGCCTTTGCTCCGTTCATAGTGAACTTTAATATGAATGATTTAGAGAAATCATTACCTGAACTTCTCAATATGCTGATAAGTGCAGAGAGCACGTTGAAAACAATGAAGACTCCCGCTCTGCTTGCTGGGCCTTCCTCCTCTTCATTCCCAAAAGCCAAGGCCAAGGGAAAGAAAAAGAAGAAGTCCATCAAACAGAAATGTGGAGTTAAAAAGGCAAAGGGGAAAGACAAATCCGAGGCTGCGGGAAGCGGGAAAGGAGAGTGTTTTTACTGCCATAAGTCAGGACATTGGAAACGCAACTGTGCTATGTATCTTTCTGATCTCAAGAAGAAGAAGCATGCTGACGCTTCCACTTCAGGTGTGTTTGTAACTGAAAACTTTTTTTCTTTAAACTCTGCATCTTGGGTATTAGATACCGGTTCTGGTTCTCACATCTGCAATTGTATGCAGGGATTGAGAAATAATAGAGTTTTGAAGACAGGTGACCATACTCTGCGGGTTGGAAATGGTTCCAATATACATGTTGTATCCGTGGGAGAGTATTATCTTAGGTTTCCTTCGGGTTGTATTTTTGTTTTGAACCCGTGTTATTTTGTTCCAAGTATGCTATGTAATATAATATCCGTTTCTTTGTTGGACAATGAAGGATATCATTTTGTATTGCAAAATAATGTTATGAACATTAACTTGAATCAAGAGTTGATTGGGTATGGTACACTAAATAACGGTATTTACGTCCTGAACCAACACCGTTTTCAATATACAACATACTAATAAAAGAATGTTTTCAGATATAAACGAAGCTTTTCTTTGGCATTGTAGACTTGGTCATATTAATGAAACAAGACTAAACAAGCTACATAAAGATGGATATTTAAATCCATTTGAATATAAATCTTATGCGACTTGCCAGTCTTGTATCAAAGGTAAAATGACCAAAACTCCGTTTACTGGATACGGAGAAAGAGTTGTGGAACTCTTAAGCCTCATACATAGTGATGTATGCGGACCAATGTCTACACATGCTAGAGGTGGTTTTTCATACTTCATTACTTTTACTGATGATTTCTCAAGATTCGGACACATGTTTTTGATAAAGCACAAATCCGAAGTTTTCGAGAAATTCAAAGAGTATAAACTTGAAGTAGAAAAACAAACAGGCTTGAGCATCAAGAAACTTCGATCAAATCGAGGTGGAGAATATTTAAGTACAGAGTTTTTAGACTTCTTAAAAGAGAATGAGATTCTCTCTCAACTCACTCCTCCTTACACACCATAGCACAATGGTGTGTCAGAACGGAGGAATTGTACCCTATAAGATATGGTATGATCCATGATGTGTGATACTGAGTTACCGCTTTCCTTTTGGGGGCATGCATTGGAGACAGCGATGTATCTATTAAACAGAGTTCCAACCAAGACCGTGTCTACCACTCCATATGAGATATGGAGTGGAAAGAGACCATCTCTTAAAAGAGTTAGGATTTGGGGTTGTCCGGCTTTTGTTAAAAAGCAGAATCCAGACAAACTCGAGACACGATCAGTCATGTGTAAATTTGAGGGGTATCCAAAACATTCGTATAGATATTTATTCTACCACAAGGAGGAACAAAAGGTGTTTTTTGCTCAGCATGCCGCATTTTTGGAAAATGAAATCTTTACAGACAATACTGATGGCAATGCGGTAGAACTAGAAGAGGTTCTAGAGACACAAATTACTTAAGACGAATTGGTTGAAACTGATGTTTCAGTAGAACTTCAAGAACCTCAGCCGCTCCGGAGATCTAGTAGAACTTCTCGCCCACCAGAGAGATACTATGGGTTTCTTATTTATGGTGATAGAGAAGATTGCATCATGGATGATGATGACCCTACTAGTTTTCAGCAAGCTATCACGAGTGGTGACTCAGTGAAGTGGCTGGAAGCCATGAGATCCGAAATGGAGTCCATGTATACCAACAAATTATGGACTTTGGATGTTGCGCCTCCTGGGATAAAACCCGTTGGGTGCAAATGGATCTTTAAGAGAAAGATTGGTATAGAAGGACAGGTAGAGACCTTTAAAGCAAGGCTAGTAGCGAAAGGTTTTTGTCAAAGACCAAGATTGGACTATTATGAAACTTTCACTCGAGTAGCAATACTTAAATCCATTAGGATCCTACTTGCTATTGCTGCTCACTATGATTATGAAATCTGGCAGATGGACGTTAAAACTGCATTTCTAAATGGTGATTTAGAAGAGTGAGTTTTTATGGATCAGCCAGAGGGCTTCATTGACAGTGGGAGCAGCGGGAAAGCATGTAGATTGCTTAAATCCATTTATGGATTAAAGCAAGCCTCACGGAGCTGGAACATCTGCTTTGATGATACAATCAAAGAGTTTGATTTTATCAAAAATATAGATGAACCATGCATTTATAAGAAGATTGTAGGGAGTACTGTCACATTTCTCGTATTGTACGTAGATGATATTCTCCTGATAGGAAATGATATTCCTATGCTATAATCGGTCAAACTATTCTTATCACAAAGGTTCTCCATGAAGGACCTTGGTGATGCCTCATGCATTTTGGGCATAAGGATCTATAGAGATGATCTAAGAGGTTATTGGGATTGTCCCAATCAAAGTACATAGACACCATCCTAAAAAGGTTCAGTATGGAAGATTCCAAGCGTGGTGCCTTGCCTGCTTGTCATGGAATCACTCTCTCTAAGGACTTCTGTCCGAAGACTGATGAAGAGAGAACTCGCATGAGCGTTATACCCTACACTTCAGCCGTAGGATCTATAATGTATGCGATGTTATGTACTCACCCTGATGTAGCTTATGCACTAGCTGTAGTAAGCAGGTATCAATCCAACCCAGGGGTGAAACATTGGATAGCACTGAAGAACATTCTTAAATACTTGCGAAGGACTAAAGAATTGTTCTTGGTGTATGGTAATGAGGATCTCCAGATGGAGGCCTTTACCGATTCCAGCTTCCAAAGTGATAAGGATGACAGCAAATCTATCTCAGGGTTTATATTTACCCTCAACGGAGGGACGGTTAGTTGGAAGAGTTCCAAACAGGATACCGTTGCAGACTCTACGATGGAAGCTGAGTATATTGCTACAAATGATGCAGCCAAGGAAGCCGTCTGGATGAGGAAGTTCATCACGGAACTAGGAGTAGTTCCAACCATTGTTGATCCAATACCATTGTAGTATGATAATAATGAAGCTATGGAGTTAGCCAAAGAAACAAGATCCCATCAGAAATCCAGACACATCCTGAGGCGATATCATTTGATCCGGGAGATAGTAGATCACCAGGAGATCGAGATTCGGAGAGTAGACACAAAGGATAACACAGCGGATCCACTCACCACGGCCCTTCCACAGCCGCAGCATGAGCGACTTTTTGAGATGTTGGGTATGAGATACGCCAAAAACTGGCCTTAGTGCAAGTGGGAGATTGTTATATATATGTATTCCCTAGAGGTCATTATATGTATAGTGGATGCTTGGATATGTATATTTGATTTTAGATGACTTTCTCGCTCAACATGATAGTATGCTATCTGGTTTACTTTATCTTGACATGTTGATTTGATCATGCTTTTATTCATTTGCACATGTTGATAAAGCCCTAAGGATATTTTCTTGACTACTGTGACTATGATGTAGATCATACTAGTGGGGCATGTGTAGTTTATAAGCATATCCTTGAATTGTTCCTAGTCGTGGGTGTATCGAGACGGGTCATCGATATTCAAGAGTAGACTAGCGTATACTATTCTTGTCCCATATGATGGGTGATTGATGATCCCATATCCATCTGTGAGGTGACACCAAATATTGTATGGGGTGCTCAGTGGAGACTGGGTACACTGAACGGACTCACAGAGAACTCCTATGTGGTATTATATCTATCGTCGTATAGAAGTTCTCAGGCGACACTGTTACAGGTTAGTCTGTAGACCGAAGATCGTTATAGAGTCTTGTGTGTCCTCCTACTATACTTTTATATCCACCCTACCACGGCTCTACTGAGTCATGCAAACAGGTGGACTTTGGGTGCAGTCCCGACGCACATGGAGCCGATGAGCGATAGGAGGGGTTTCGTCTCTCCCGGTATTGGGAGTTGATGTTGTGCTATGCTCAATTGGCTATAACAGCAAGTCCATGGCCAGGGCTGCTGAGATTTACTGATAAGCGCTATCAGTAGTTTCTCAATCTGTTATGAGCCATACACCAGCATGACTTATTGAGTTATTGGGGTCGACGATTCCATCCCTAGACTCGATATGCAACATATCTGACTAAGAGACAGGACTGTACGGTATGTGTTTCCAGTTGGATCGACGGGAGTTTTGACAGCTTCGCTGGTTTTCTTTCGATCGCTCAATACACGGGTGGCCGTTACGTTTAGCTGACCGCTAGCTGCTTGTGGGTGTTTGATATGATCTTCACCTACTGCCGGCGTATTGACGAGTCTTAGAGTCCTACAATGAAGTTTCCTGGCTCAGGCGAAAAGATATGGTGTGCATATGAGATATGCGCGGGGACCCGATTAAATACGAATAAGTGATACCGTATATTAATCGGGCATTTTCTATTGGTCGGGTCGTATATGATATGACCGGTTTGCAAAATCATGTGTTGATTTAACAAATGACTTTTAGATTAATTCTTTTATTAAACCGTTTTTCTATTTTTGTATGCATGCATGTATGCACATGATGATGTGCATGGACACATACATACATACATTGTATCATGGTTGTTGATACAAAATTGGTGGCAATGCAAGACTCATATTGTAGTAATTATTTTTATTTATCATTTTGAGTTAATTAAAAGGATAATTCACTAATGGTAATTTTTATCATCTTTGACCATGCTTCAACCACTTTTTAACTTTGAGTTAATTATCCTTTTGCCTTTTAACTCATTTGAGAAAGATCTAGATAATTGCTAACGATGGTTGAAGTGAGAAGGATTAATATGGATTATTCTTTTCTCATTTCAATAATTCACTCATATCATTTTCTATTTGAGCTCAAGCTTAGCCACCATCTTCTTCTTCCTCTCTTGAAAATTTCTTTGAGTGGGGGTGATAAAAAAGAAAGGGTTTTGATTATAGAATACAAACCACATAATCATACTACACACATCTAGCCTATTTGTGTAGTGTGTTTGCTCTTCTTCATTCACATATCAAGTAAAGCAAGGAGCTTTGGGCAAAGGAACTTCGGGTGGATCATCGTGGACTAGGAAGGCTTCCATCGATCTGTTCCAAACTCTCAAAGTGCCAAGGAGTCACCAAGGGAGGTCTACAAAGGTTGTAATCCACACTCTTAGTGATACTTTTTTTTTTCATGTGATGCTTAGTTAAAAGAAACCCTAAATTTCTAGTTATGGTTGTTTGCAAGTTCACTTATCACCTTAAAAATTTGATTTTGGCATAAGTGATGCTTCTAAACCCTTGATGAGGTGCTAGGTAAACCCAACAAACCGCCGTGTCCAAATACTATCACCTGTAGGTAGTGCTCCTCTGCCAGGCTCAACGCCATCATCTGCGACCATCTTGCCCTGGGGTACCTCACCGGGTCCACGATGCACCAGCAGACGGTTCCTCCTCCTCGAATCGGGTGGAACATGTCAATCTCATATCCAAGAAAATGTAAGTCGATGTACTTCACCCCAGTACTTGTGGGGAGGCGGAATTTTCAAAAACTATCAAGTTTAAACAACGAACATCGACTAACCGCTTGAATCGAAGCTAAACTATAAATAACCGTATCCAATGAGTTTCTTTTCACTAGTGATTAGGGATTATACCTAATGAAACCGGTCCTTCTTCTTTTTGTCCTCCTTTGTTCTCCTCGACCTTCTCTATGTAGTAGACGATCCACCCGAGAGCAAAACACCAAGCTAAACCTCTAACTTGAGGTAACTAATCAACTTTGATTGCTAATCAAAGATGAAAGGATGATATAGAGTGAAGGTAATGGATTGTTTAGTCTAACTAATCCTTTGATCTCAACACATGAGGATTAAGGATTAGGGTTTGAAGATGAGAGCTTGAGGAGAGAGAATGTGAGATTAGATAATGAGAGGAGAGAGAGTGTATCATAATATATTATGAAGCATTTCTTTTTAACAATAATGAATAAAGGAAATGAATAAGCATGCTTCATAAAATATCTAGTGGTGATTCATTAGCATGAGTCATTAAGCAATAAATGTGCATTAATGAAATGAATGAATCACCACCATGACTCACTTTCTTATCCAAAAGAAACCTCCTTAGTCACATCTTCTAGAAGCTTCTCGAGTAATTACGAGAACGCCCCTCCAATCCGCAAAAATACGGAAAAACTTTAGACTGTAAAAATCCAATAACCGGATACCAGTAACTGGCTTAAACCAAAGCCGACTGGTAAAAACTGTCCGAAAGTCGTACGCGCGTAAACGCACGTATGCGTCCGAACCCTTTGTCGCAAAACCATGCAACCTCTATATCGTTTCGCCTGGAGTAGGAAACTCTCTGTGTGGGACTCTAGAGACTCGACTACTACGCTGGCAGTGGGTTTAACCACAGACCGCAAGCGGCACTAGCTGTACGTAACGGTCCCCAGGTAGTTGTCGATAAGAAGGCCGATGAGTAAACCCAACCGAACTCCTACTGAGTCTGATGTGACAATCTCCATACAGTCCGGTCCGTTCGTCCAAGACTATCGCATATCGGGCCTAGGGGGGTGGCAAGCGTCAGTCCCCTAATAGCGGTATAAGTCGTGTCGGAGTAAAACCCATTACACCCTGAGAAACTGCTGGAACCTACCAGCAAATCTCGCTTGCCCTGGCCAGGGACTTTGCATAATGGCTCTCTGACACAGCACGATATCTACTCCCAATACCGGGAGGGACGAATCCTGTCTAACCGCCACTGCCTCCAAGTGCTCGGGACTGCACCCAACTGCTACCTGTTTGCACGACTCCTTTGAGCCGTGGTAGGGTAGCAATCTAAGAACAGTGGGACACACTCGAGGCGAAGTAGCAGTGTCAAGTCTGCGGACTACGCTGTACTCATGTCACCTGGGAACTGTTTACTGACGACTGGTATCAAACCAACCAACAGTTCCCTGTGAGTCCTGTCCGGTGTACCCGTAACCTAACGAGCACCTGCATACTATCTCCAGTACGACGTACTGACGGCTGTGGGACAGACCATCTCCCCAACTGGGATGAGAAGCGTACACACTAGTCTACTCCGGAGTATCGATGCTCTGTCTCGATAATCCAACGACCAGGGACCTGAATAAGGATGTGCTTGTAGACTACCCAGCCCCCACTAGTGTGACTGCCATCACAACGCTGGTAGACAAGCAAGATCCTAAGAGCTCTATCAATACGTACACTCACATATTAAGATTGAAAAACCAAGTAGCATACTACCATGTTTAGCAAGACTGTTATATACATGTGAATATCCCAAGCTTCCATTAAGTAATATACAAGCTAGTATGATACAGTAATGGCCTTCTAGGGCATAAACACTAACAATCTCCCACTTGCACTAGGGCCATGTACTGGCATATCGCAGACCAATGATCTCGAGCAGCCTCTCGAACTGAATCTGAGGAAGGGCCTTCGTGAATGGATCAGCAATGTTCTCTTCTGAAGCGACTCTCCGAACCTCGATCTCCTGACGATCAATGATCTCCCTGATCAGGTGATACCGCCTTAAGATGTGTCTGGACTTCTGATGGGACCTTGGTTCCTTCGCTAAAGCTATAGCTCCGTTGTTGTCGCAATACAGAGGTATTGGATCAACTATGGTAGGAACCACCTGAAGTTCTGTTAGGAACTTCTTCATCCAGACTGCTTCTTTTGCGGCATCGCAAGCATCTATATACTCCGCTTCCATCGTCGAGTCAGCAACGGTGTCCTGCTTGGAGCTCTTCCAGCACACCGCCCCTCCATTGAGGGTAAAGACATAACCCGACATGGACTTGGATCGTCCTTATCACTCTGGAAGCCGGAATCAGCAAAGGCCTCCAACCTGAGGTCTTTTCCGCCGTAAACCAAGAACATCTCCTTAGTCCTCCTCAGGTACTTGAGAATGTTCTTTACTGCTATCCAGTGTTTCTCCCCTGGGTCTGACTGATACCGGCTTACCACGCTCAGTGCGTAAGCTACATCTGGTCTGGTAAACAACATCGCATATATTATAGAGCCTACCGCAGAAGCGTAGGGTATAATAGACATGCGTTCCCTTTCCAAATCAGTCTTGGGAGACATCTCTTTGGAGAGGGTGATTCCGTGACAAGCCGGTAGATTACCGCGCTTAGAATCTTCCATACTGAATCTTTTCAGTACAGTGTCGATATACCTGGACTGCGAAAGTCCCAACATCCTCTTGGATCTATCACGATAGATCCGGATCCCCAGAATGTAAGAGGCATCACCCAGGTCTTTCATGGAGAACCTGTGTGACAAGAATCCTTTGACAGATTGTAGCATAGGAATGTCATTTCCTATCAATAGAATGTCATCCACGTACAAGACGAGGAATACGACACTTCTGGCCACAACTTTACTATATATGCACGGTTCATCTGGATTTTTGATAAAGTCATATTCTTTGACTGTCTCATCAAAACAGATGTTCCAACTCCGCGATGCCTGCTTTAGTCCATAAATGGACTTAAGCAGCTTGCATACTTTCCCGCTGCTCCCACTCTGATTGAAACCCTCTGGCTGATCCATATAGACGCTCTCTTCTAAATTTCCATTCAGAAAAGCCGTCTTTACGTCCATCTGCCAGATTTCATAATCATGGAAGGCAGCAATAGCAAGAAGGACCCGAATGGATTTGAGCATAGCCACTGGAGAAAAAGTTTCGTCATAGTCCAAACCAGGTCTTTGACGAAAACCCTTTGCAACAAGTCTAGCCTTATAGGTTTCCACCTGTCCATCTACACCAATCTTTTTCTTGAAGATCCATTTGCATCCTATGGGTTTTACCCCATCTGGAGCAAAGTCCAAAGTCCATACTTTGTTGGTGTACATGGACTCCATTTCGGTCCGCATTGCATCTAGCCATCGTACCGAGTCGCCGCTCTGGATGGCCTGCTGGAAGTCAGTAGGTTCATCATCATCTATGATGCAATCCTGTCTATCCCCGTCAATGAGAAAACCGTAGTATCTCTCAGGCGGATGAGACGGCCTACTACTCCTGCGGAGGGGTGCGGGAATGTTCTGTTCTTCTTGAACCTCTGGTTCTACCAAAATTTCAGTAGCAGCTTGTGGTTCTGGAATTTCTTCCAGTTCTATTTCGCTCCCATTTGTATCCTTTTCTAAAACTTGTTGTTCTAAAAAATGGGCATTACGAGAAACAAAAACCTTTTGTTCCTCTGCGTAATAGAAGCAATATCCCTTGGAGTTCTTTGGATATCCTACAAGCTTACACAGTACTGATCGTGCCTCGAGCTTGTCCACATGCTGCTTTTTTACAAAAGCTGGACATCCCCAAATCCTTACATACTGAAGATAGGGTTTCTTCCCACTCCACATCTGATATGGTGTGGTAGGCACAGTTTTGGTTGGAACTCTGTTCAAAATATATGCCGCTGATTCTAGCGCATATCCCCAGAAAGATCGCGGTAACTCAGTATTACTCATCATGGATCGTACCATATCCAATAGGGTTCGATTCCTTCTCTCCGATACACCGTTGTGCTGTGGAGTGTATGGAGGAGTAAGCTGAGAGAGAATTCCTTTCTCTTTTAGGTAACCTAGGAACTCGGCACTTAAGTATTCTCCACCTCGATCAGATCTCAGTGTCTTAATACTTTTGCCTGTTTGGTTTTCCGCTTCACTCTTGAATTCCAGGAATTTCTCAAAGGCCTCTGATTTATGCTTCATTAAGAAAACATATCCATACCTAGAGAAATCATTTGTAAAAGTAATGAAGTAGGAATAACCACCTCTCGCATGTATAGACATTGGACCACATACATCACTGTGTATGAGTCCTAAGAGCTCGCTCGCTCTTACTCCTTGTCCAGTAAATGGAGTCTTTGTCATCTTTCCTTTGAGACAGGATTGACAAGTGTCATAGGTTTGATATTCGAACGTGTCCAAATATCCTTCTCTATGCAACTTAGTCAACCTTCTCTCATTGATGTGACCCAGTCTACAATGCCATAAGAAAGCTTTATTTAAATCTGGAGACTTTCTTTTTAGTGTGTTCTGGACATTGAAAATTTGGAGTTGGTTTAACACATATATGCCGTTATTTAGAGTACCGGACCCAATCAAACCATGATTAAGGTGGATGTTAACAACATCTCTTACAAACGTGAAATCATAACCTTTATTTGATAACAAGGAAACTGATATGATATTACACGTTAAGCTGGGTACAAAATAACAGTTATGTAAAACCAAAATGTGTCCACTCGTCAATCCTAGGTGATAATCCCCGACGGACGCAGCTCCCACGCTAGCTCCGTTAGCAACCCTGAGGATCATATCACCTTCCTTCAGCACTCTACGGTTTCTCAGTGCCTGCAAAGAATTGCAAATATGAGATCCTGATCCGGTATCCAATACCCAGGAAGTAGAGTTGATTGACAGACAATTCTCAATTACAAACACACCTGAAGTCGAAGCCACAGCTTGCTTCGGTTCCTGGTTCTTGGCGTTCCACGCCTTGCAATCCTTCTTCCAGTGCCCTTTCCTGTGACAATGGAAGCACTCATCCAGGCCAACTACCGGTGCTGTAAACTTTTTCTTTCCCTTCTTTCCCACCTTACTAACACCTCCTATAGGTCTGGGTGCGGCCTTCTTCTTCCTTCCTTTGGCCCTAGCCTTGGACCCGGAAGAAGATGAACCGCCAACAAACATAGCGGGTGTTTCCCTTGCCTTCTGCAAGGTGCCCTCTGCACTCCTTAACATGTTCAGGAGTTCCGCAAGTTCAACTTCTTTTCCTTGAAGATTGAAGTTGAGGATAAACTGGGCGTAGGTGGGAGGAAGGAACTGGAGAACAAGGTCTGTATAGAGCTCATTATCCAAAGTCGTCCCAAGGTCCGCGAGCTCTTCAATATAGCCGATCATCTGTAGGACATGTTCACCTACCGATGACCCGACAGCCAACCTCGCTCGAAACAGTTTCTTAGAGGTCTCGTATCTTGCTATACGAGATTGCTCTCCATAAAGTTCCTTTGTATGGAGAAATATGCCATCTAGGGACATATCCTCGTGCCTCCTCTGATGTTCATTGTTCATCGAGGCAAGCACGATGCACTTGGCTCTCGCGCAATCTAAATCCCAGGTTTTGCGGATTTCCTTATCCGCATTGCTGGATTTGGGACCAAGGACAGCAGGTGCTGTAGCGGTGAGGACGTACCCCAGTTTGTCATAGGTCAAAGCCATCTTGACATTCCGCAGCCAATCTTTATAGTTTGGCCCCGTCAGTATATTTTTCTCTAAAAGTAACTTAAGTCCAGTCATTTTCAGGGTCGCTGCAATTAGGAGAGAGAGAAGAAAACTCTTTAGCATGATGCTCTTGCAAGTTTAGAATGGTTTTTAGTTTATCTAAACTGGATGGCTCCCACTGTTTCTCGAATCCTTCCTCAAACCATAAAAGAAGAATTAGCCAAGACTATTCTCACCGTACAATACTTGCTTAACCGTTCAGCCAGGCCGGTGTCGATACTTCGAGGGAGGTTTTCCAACGCTTTCGCGAAGTTCCTTAATTAAATAACCTCTTTTCTCTGGGGGCGTAACCCCGCTGACACTTTTCTGGACACCTACTAGGTTTATAGCATTGATCGTTAAGCGACGAATATCCTGATAAGTAGCATATACTCACAGTAGGATCGGGATCCAAATATCATCGTCTGATAATGCTGTAGGAATGCTACCAACATTCATCAAACTCAAAATGGTATGCATCTCTTTGCAAATTTCAGTTTCTTTAGAAATTCCCGATATAAGTTTTTACCCCATGCACTTATGACCTTGGCGTTGGTCAAAATGTCATAAGTCACATGTCAAGTTCTACCCATCATTATCTTGTTAATTTGAACCCATCCGTATATATCCCTGACGTTGGCCAAATGATAATACGACTGTCCCAAACCAACTCATCTATCTATGCAACAAATGAATATCCAGCAGCTACCAAACACTATGCCATGACGTTGGCCAAAACTGCATAGCTTGAATACTACTGAATACCCAAATGAAATGACGGAGGGCTACGACTGGTTTTGGCGAAACCGTGAACGTAGTGAACTTGATATAACCGAAGGAACCTGATAGCTTTTAAAAGGAGTGGTTAAGACTCCGCATTTAAAAATATCTGTTTTAAAAATAACCGAGTGGTTTCTTTTAAATTGTTCCAACGATTTAAACTTTGGTTTGTTTTACTTTGCATTATAGATAATGCGTCCCATCATTAACCTATCATTGCAGAAAACAACGAAAATACAACGTCCTCTTATGCCATCCGCATTCGCCATGGGGTCCCGTCATCACCCGTTAGGTTACTTAACTAACGACAGAGCGGGGGCTGGGCTAGCGCGGGTGTAAAACATAAGTGGCGTCTAAATAGCTACAATAAATATAGATATTTTACATTCGTCTGACGCAATGATATTCATTCCAGAACACAGATAAACAATATTGGATTTGCAAGCAATCTGTATTTCTTTTGAGCCTGCAAGAAAAGACAGATTACACAGTTGTGATGAATAGACGTTTACCCCACCCTCGACCCCTACGGGTACGGCAAACTACCCACCCGGTAGTCTGTGTACCCCACCTTGGGTCAGTCCTAGGAGCAAAAAACAGTAAAATGAAATAATACAACGGTGGCTACGACCGCAACCTGGAAGTGCCCCGCAAAAATAATATTACAACAAATTACATTTACAACAAATGAATTAAACAATAACCCTTTGCTAACCTCGGCTATACACCACAACAGTCCAATACAGTTTATATGCACAAACAGATATAACCATTTCAGAAATGTGCAACCCCCTGCCAACCGACATACTAGCAGTTGGGGGAGGTTTACGAACACATTAAACAATCACAGATATAATACAATACGCAAATACTGTACAATTCGATCGAATAAACAACATCAATATTGCTCCAAAATCTGCTCTGTTAAACAGTAACCTGAGCAATAATTAAATATTCCAGAAAACCCCAAATGTCACAGGGGACCCACACAAGAAAGACGAGTCCATGACTCGGCCAAAGCGCCGCGGAAGGGCGGCGGATCCCACCGATCCGCCGCGCTTTCGCGGCCGAGTTGCCGATTCATGGGCTCGAATTTCTTGGGTGTTCTCCTGGACTCCTTTCTAGCTCTCTGAACACACCTGAAAAATTTTCTGACATCGTTTTAAATTCGACAGAAACTAGTATTTTTTAGGGTTTTCCGGTTTCGTTTTTCCGTTCGAAATTCGTACAAATTTACGATTAAGTTATTTAGTGTTTAGCGAGGCTCTGATACCACTGTAAGTCGATGTACTTCACCCCAGTACTTGTGGGGAGGCGGAATTTTCAAAAACTATCAAGTTTAAACAACGAACATCGACTAACCGCTTGAATCGAAGCTAAACTATAAATAACCGTATCCAATGAGTTTCTTTTCACTAGTGATTAGGGATTATACCTAATGAAACCGGTCCTTCTTCTTTGTGTCCTCCTTTGTTCTCCTCGACCTTCTCTAGGTAGTAGACGATCCACCCGAGAGCAAAACACCAAGCTAAACCTCTAACTTGAGGTAACTAATCAACTTTGATTGCTAATCAAAGATGAAAGGATGATATAGAGTGAAGGTAATGGATTGTTTAGTTTAACTAATCCTTTGATCTCAACACATGAGGATTAAGGATTAGGGTTTGAAGATGAGAGCTTGAGGAGAGAGAATGTGAGATTAGATAATGAGAGGAGAGAGAGTGTATCATAATATATTATGAAGCATTTCTTTTTAACAATAATGAATAAAGGAAATGAATAAGCATGCTTCATAAAATATCTAGTGGTGATTCATTAGCATGAGTCATTAAGCAATAAATGTGCATTAATGAAATGAATGAATCACCACCATGACTCACTTTCTTATCCAAAAGAAACCTCCTTAGTCACATCTTCTAGAAGCTTCTCGAGTAATTACGAGAACGCCCCTCCAATCCGCAAAAATACGGAAAAACTTTAGACTGTAAAAATCCAATAACCGGATACCAGTAACTGGCTTAAACCAAAGCCGACTGGTAAAAACTGTCCGAAAGTCGTACGCGCGTAAACGCACGTATGCGTCCGAACCCTTTGTCGCAAAACCATGCAACCTCTATATCGTTTCGCCTGGAGTAGGAAACTCTCTGTGTGGGACTCTAGAGACTCGACTACTACGCTGGCAGTGGGTTTAACCACAGACCGCAAGCGGCACTAGCTGTACGTAACGGTCCCCAGGTAGTTGTCGATAAGAAGGCCGATGAGTAAACCCATCCGAACTCCTACTGAGTCTGATGTGACAATCTCCATACAGTCCGGTCCGTTCGTCCAAGACTATCGCATATCGGGCCTAGGGGGGCGGCAAGCGTCAGTCCCCTAATAGCGGTATAAGTCGTGTCGGAGTAAAACCCATTACACCCTGAGAAACTGCTGGAACCTACCAGCAAATCTCGCTTGCCCTGGCCAGGGACTTTGCGTAATGGCTCTCTGACACAGCACGATATCTACTCCCAATACCGGGAGGGACGAATCCTGTCTTACCGCCACTGCCTCCAAGTGCTCGGGACTGCACCCAACTGCTACCTGTTTGCACGACTCCTTTGAGCCGTGGTAGGGTAGCAATCTAAGAACAGTGGGACACACTCGAGGCGAAGTAGCAGTGTCAAGTCTGCGGACTACGCTGTACTCATGTCACCTGGGAACTGTTTACTGACGACTGGTATCAAACCAACCAACAGTTCCCTGTGAGTCCTGTCCGGTGTACCCGTAACCTAACGAGCACCTGCATACTATCTCCAGTACGACGTACTGACGGCTGTGGGACAGACCATCTCCCCAACTGCGATGAGAAGCGTACACACTAGTCTACTCCGGAGTATCGATGCTCTATCTCGATAATCCAACGACCAGGGACCTGAATAAGGATGTGCTTGTAGACTACCCAGCCCCCACTAGTGTGACTGCCATCACAACGCTGGTAGACAAGCAAGATCCTAAGAGCTTTATCAATACGTACACTCACATATTAAGATAGAAAACCAAGTAGCATACTACCATGTTTAGCAAGACTGTTATATACATGTGAATATCCCAAGCTTCCATTAAGTAATATACAAGCTAGTATGATACAGTAATGGCCTTCTAGGGCATAAACACTAACAGAAAATGCATGGTGGACGCACTTAAATATCATATCAAGAGAAACCGGGTTTTTAAAACAATACAAATTTTCCTTTGAAATAACCACGGTTCTCAAATCCAAAATCTCAAGGAAACAACATATCTTCATGTGTAAAATCGTAAAGTATGATGTATGCGACATATAACAGAATGTAAGAATATCCGTAAATCATGCAACATGGAAAAGTAATATGCATATATCAAGGGAAAACCGCTCTTTAAAATGAATCCAGTTTTAAAATATATCCTGCGGTTCCCAATACCTCCAAGGTCAAATGCAACATCGTATAAAGGTGTGTATGCAGATATAGCACGTAAATTATGCAAAGAGTCATATCATGATGCAGCAGTTCTACTGTGTAGTGACATGTCAATTATCGATGATGAAGTCTGTGAGCCGGTCAATCTGTGTAAGCGTGACATACGCATCATCGCTAATGGTGCAGGTGTACTAGCATAGGTATATGAAATGCAATAGTAATGACATGAACTTAGCATAAAGTAAAACGGCAGCTAAAAGGTATAAAGTATACGTATCTAACATGACCGAGTCTGTGAATCTATCAATCGGCCTCCTTTAGTCAAGGGTATGGATCAATCGTCAATAAACTCATCACGTACGGTAACTCATCGTACGGCGTCAATAAACAGTTTGGGATTCTAACAACCTATATGTAAAGGATGGTACGGACCTCACGTCTCGTACCGCTTATCATTCGAGATTCACAACATTATCCATATATATACCTATCTCTCAGGTTGCATCCGTATCAATCTCAGATCATGGGACCGGCAAAGGTATCAATTATCACATATCGACTCGCGTCCGTATACCAACATATCATCAAGTCATCTTATCAATCTAAAGTCGTATATTATCAACCTCATGTTATGCCACTATAATCTCCTATTGGTTCGCTTTACAGCTACTTATCTATATCTATCATATCATGTCACCTAAACCCTAAGCTATAATTTAAGTTGAGGTATATCTTATCTCCTACAAATTCCTTAACCCTATCCCTAACTTTCTAATATGGTTTCTCTAGCCATATCCTATAGATTTCTAGTCTAGGGTTCCTTAACCGTATTCTATAAATCGGTTTCCATCAAAACTTGCGGGGGTGCTATACGCCATCCACCCGACTTCCCACGTAAATATAGATCTACTCACCTTGATCCTTGCTCGCCGAAGTCGATGACGCCACGCTCCGTTGCCTCGGAATCCACGCGAAGGTACCTACAATGATACACAATCGAAATCGCTATTTACATCAAGTCAGAAAAACCAATACGGCACACGGTGCGCTCATAGGTTAGAACCTATAGCCTACGCATGCAAAACAATCAGACAACCCTTTTTGTTGACGTACAAACGCCCAACAACCAAATACAAATCCAAATATCAAAACCAAGCATTCTAAAATAGGGAAAACGTAACCCAAAACACCCCAATGTACTCCCAGATTTCACCCTAGGCCAAACTAGGGAATTTTGCATATAGGGTTGCTCTAGATATCACCTAAGGGACTCACCAACCAAAATTCAATGCATTTCCTCCCGACATGGGCGCAAATTACGGCCCATATGAATAAATCTGCGGAAAGAAAGTGAGGGGAGGGGCTCAGGTTTCAGGGGGTGATTCATGGTTGCCTGCACGTCTCATGGTCAAGGGAACTTCTTTTAAAATGGTCTCGGGTCATCCCAGATCCCAAAATACCATCACTAAATCCACAAACCCCGATATCGTCAAATCTAAAGTTTGTATTTTGGGGTTTGGTCACTGGTCCAGGTCAAGAATTGATCTCTAAGGTCTTGTAAACAGACACTAGTCATCACCAAATCCACACAGCACTAAAACCCTACTCTAGGAATTTCTAATTTCACCATTTTACACTAAATCAACTCCTAACTATACTAGAATGCTAGGAAAACATAAACTAAACTAAGTGAAGGGAATTATACCTCATTTGAGCAACCCAAGAAAAATCCTAGCTGTCCCAAGTCACCAAAATCCAACATTGATGGGTCCAAAGTGTAGAGGGTGAAGATGGGATCAACTTTAATGAAAGGGGTTTTGGGTTTGGATGAAGAATTTGAGATGAATTCTTGGGGTGAAGGTGAAGGGAATGTGAAGATGAAGAATAAGAAGAAGAAAAGAAATGGGGAGAAAATGATATGGCTGCCCTCTCTCTCTCTTCCTCTTATTCTCACCCCTCTCTCTCAATTATTAGCCTTTTACCCTTTTCATTTTCTTTTCTTTTTTATTTTTAAAACCAATACACATAATAGCCCAAATAAACATAAGAAATAACATGTAATCAAAACATAACATGACATGGTGCACTGGCCATGGAAAACTGTAGAAATACGGATTTGGCCTAATCGCGATTAGCAGTGCACTAATCGTGTTTTATCCAAACTGCATATAATAAATTTTTAAAATGCCAGATCCGATAAATATATTTTTAAATGAATAAATCATTTTAATCTCCAATTATTTCATAATTATTGGTATATATTTATAACTATTTACGAAAACCCCAATTTTGCAAATCGGGTAGTTTTCACCAAACATATTGTCTTAATATTAAATTCCAAAAATAATATTTTATATTTTCTGAAATGTTACAGCATGATATATGCAACATCACAGAACAAACGGATAATCTTGGAGCCCCGGGTTTCCATTGAGCCGCAAGGAAACCCGAAGTTCCCCTGGTCATGTGGATAGCCTTTGAAATGAAAACCTAGACCATTACGAGTGCAGCAAGTTACCCGCCAATCCCAAAAGTGAGGCAACCCCAACCAACAAAGTGAGTGGGCCACCTAGCACTTCACGGAATCCGGTAACTTGAGCACCCCTCCGAGGGTCAACCTGTACCCCCTACGAGTGCGGCGAATAGCCCGCTAATTCTAGAGTAACACCCTCTCCGTCTCAATGCCATGAGATGCGTGCCAGTTTCCCTCTAGAACCCGGCTAACCATGCACTCCACCGCAGGGTAATCCTAGTACAGAAAAGAAAAGAATATGTACAACGGTGACATTGACCTCAACCCGGTCGTGCCCCAAATAAAAAATATACAAGCTGGCAGAGACGGCAGTCCACATGTCGGACGCTCCCCCCGCAATATCAAATGTAAAAATAAACCCAAACTATACTATCATTGCACGAAAGCTATCCACAAGACGATCCCGCCACAACCACAGTACAACACAGAACATCAACGTGAATGTCACGTTCGCAAACCCGTCTAAAAGAGCATATAGCAGTTAGACGAGTTGCACCGCTCTAATGACATTCACGGTCGCAGATAGTAATGTTTGTACTGAAAACTACGTCATTATAATTCCGCACGTAATTAGCAAACTAAACCAATTTCCAAAACCATGAAAAAACAGCGAGCTAAAGTTCCAAAAACCGACCTTTTAAAGCCAATTCGAAGGTCCGAATCAGAATGAAAAGCGCCCGAACATTCGCAGGGAGTTAGAGCACGAAATTAACTTCTAGTTATGGGCCTAGAGGGGGTACCCAACCCCTGAGGCTACCACGAGGTGGCCACGGGGTGAGGCAGACCCGAAACTGCCCAAGGTGGGGAAGTTTCGGGTCCCCACAGCCAAGACCACCTTGTGGTGGTCTTGGGGAGTGGGCCCAGCTGTTCAGTCCCCCCGGGGTGCCCATGCACCACCCCACAGCTTCTCAGTTCAAACCGTGAGCCCGCAAGGTGTACAAACATCTCATACTTTCAGTTTTTGGAACTGTTTTGTCTGCAGATTTTGCACGACAAAAACGACGGATTTCTAATCTCGCAATGAGTTAACTAAAACTTATGGAGTGGCTCTGATACCATGTTGGGTTATGCAAGCACCCCGGCCGTCAATCCGTGGCCAAATGCGGAACAAATTTTTTTAAAAACCGGCGCTAACACAGCCCGATAACCCGTATCGACCCATAAGCCCTAGATAACAAAAACATGCATAGGACTGTAACGTTTTTGAAATCCTTATATGAATTTTTCCGTTTTAGGGTAAAATAGTCGGTATTTTCCGTTTTAACCCGATTGTGACCAAACTTCTGTATAGACTTGTTTGCAACTAGTTTTACTCCAATGAAGCTAGTTTGCAGGTTTTGTGAGCCACTTGGAAGTTTAGGTTCACATTGAAAATTTTCCCTAATTAAAGTATTATTTTAACTTGTTATTTAAGCACTTAATTAGTGGTAATTACAATTTTGGTTTGGGTTAATTCATTCTAATGTGAATCTATGCTAATCTAATCACTAGATTAAGCTTAATTCATTCTTGCCAAAATATCTAGATATTGGAGATTTAAAATGGAATATTAAAATAAAAGAAAAGGTGGAAAAAATACTTTATTGCATTTATTATCATTTATTGCTATTTTTAGCTAGAAATTTCTACACAATATACACAAACCCCCCACCCCCCACTTCATCTTGCCCAAACTCTTCCCTAGTTCTTCCCTCACTTTTCCTTGCTCCATTTTCTTCATTCCAAGCTCACAAAAATTATCAAAAATACAAAAATATTCACATAAACTCATAAATTAATCCATACCCACAAGTCTTCATCTCCAAACTAGCTTGGATCTTCACTAAAGACTTCTTTTTGGATGATAAAGTTTGGGTTTTGTTGCTAAAATTGTGACCTAGTTTGTGAGGTATAATCCAAGCCCTAATCCTTTATTGTTGCTTAATTAATTAAGCTGGCTATTTAAGTGTTTTAATATAGCTTCAATTTCATGTTTAGAATTTTCATGATAAGGTTTATGAATTTCAAGTTAGGGTTTTGATGTGTTTAAGTGGTTAATCTTGAAGTATAGACTTGGGAAAACTTAATCAAATTGTGAGAATGTTATTTGTTATTTTTTCCTATTTATCTTTTAAGCTTAATCGCAAACTAAGTTTTTACTAGTGCATATTTGGGTGAGATTAAAATTGTGGAAATAGTTTGGGTGACTTAATTAAGTCGCTTTTTGATAATTTCCATCACCAGATTGTTTAAAACATCAAGTTTTTTGTTAAAATGAGCTAAAATGATATAAACTGCTTACTAGGTTTTTGGTAAAAAATTTGACGTGGGTTTTAATGGACATGGTGATGATGTATATATTTTTATCTACGATAATTATTGTGTTGTGAATGAGTATTAGTGCGATTGGATTTTTGGCGTGGCAGTTTTCATGTATAGCGACCCTAGAGAGTGTTTTGGCTCTATTTTCCGGTATTTGGATTTCTTGGTTTTGCGACTCGATATTGTATTTGGGCGTTGGACGTTTTTACGTCAACGACAAGGGTTGTTTGGTTGTTTTGCATGCGTAGGCTATAGGTTCTAACCTATGAGCGCACCGCATGCCGTATTTGGATTTCGGAATTTTTTGTTAATAGCTTTGTGAATACCTATTGATTATAGGTATATTCACGTGGATTCCGAGACGACGAAGCGCATCGACTACGGCTAAGCGAGGAGTTTAGCATGTGAGTAGATTTATATCTACGGGGGAAGTCGGGTGGATGGCGTATAGCACCACCGCAAACATTGATATGGAATATCGTTTGATTATTTTATACTTATAAATGATATGCGACGGACATGATTGTAGGATTTACAAACGATAATAAGATAGAAGTTGATGATAATGGGCATATTGACATATGAGAATATGGAATGATAAGTGAAGCATGATGGCTACAAATTGAAAGAGAACAAGTGTGCCGTTTATATAATGTGATGCGAGATATTAATGTGATGAACGAGTATACGATGTGTATGATGACTTAGTGTGATATGTCATTTTGTGGATTCGAGTCGATATGAGATTGTTAATACCTTTGTAGGTCCTCTGATACGAGTTTGACATGGATGTGACCTGAAAGATAGGTATAGTTATATGGATAATGTTTTGCATTTTGAGTGATATGCCATACGAGACTTAGATCCATACCCCGATGTTGTATAGGTTGATAGAATACCTATTATTTTAATGCCGCCATACAAGGATTACCATACGCGATTAGTTTTACCTGTTGATTTATCCATACCCTTGTTTAGAGGAGGCCGTACGATAGATTGTACCGTACGTGATGTTGTGAGGATGGATGCCAATTGATGGATTCACCGACTCGGATATATTGTAGACGCGTATGCCTTATAGCTTTTAGCTGATGATGTACTTTATGCTACGATCATGTTATTCAAATTGCATTAAATATACCTGTGCTAGTACACCTACACCATTATCGATGATGCATATGTTACACTTACACAGATTTTCCGGTTCACACACCTTCATCATCGATAATTGCCATGTCATTACACAGTAGAATTACTACATCATGCCATGATATATTTGTTATGTTCATATCATAGTTCCATGTTGCATGAGATATACGGACATGCTTGCATCCTGTTAAATGTTTCTTACATACTGACATGTACACCCACATATCTTGCTATAGTTGCATATACCCCAAAGTGGTATTGTATTGACATGTGATTTTGAGACGTTGATTATGTAGGGTTGCTGGGGACACGCACAAGGGTCTACGAGGCATCAACCATGCCCTATTAAAAATTTAGCGGTGCCGAACAACTCGAAGCCGGATCTTTAGACTAAAGTTTAGGCGAAAACAAGCATGTTAAACTATTTAACACTAAGTGAGAGGGATTACAACCTTTGTAGATCCGGTCCTTCACTTCTAAAGCTCCGTGTTGAAGTCTCTTCGCTGCGATCATCGTGTTCCGGACTCTCGAGAGGTTCCACGAAGAGAAAGATGCAGTCTTGCTTCCGATCTTCGATACAAAGATGATCTACCTTGAAGTTTCGTTAACACAAGCTAACACTCAAGAAATGATGTGAACACCCTCATCTAAATGGAAAGGATAGATGAGGATGATGAAGTAGGATTTTTGATTTCATTTGTTTTCTTATTCTCACTCATTTTCATCACTTAGAAAAAGCTAGAAAGGTTTTTCATGAAAAGAAAGAAGGAAGAAGATGAATGAATAATTAGAATCCTTTTGTCATGAATAATGAAACGATAATTATGATGAATGATGCAACCATGGTCAAGTAACCTTTGTGGAGATTGAACTAGGGTTAAGGGGTGTGGTTGGGTTAAGGAAATATCATGCAAAAATATCTAAACAAATATCTTTGCACAAAACAAAAAGAAAGCTTCTAGAAACATCTAGAAAAGCTTAACCCTAATCAAACCCTAACCTTGTTTAATCTCTACTAAACATGTTGCATTAGTTATCATATCATGTTACAATATTATATATCACATATATAATATTTATTGTAAAAAAATAAAATGATACATTTAACATATATCGCATATATATCAATGTATTACCCGAGTGAGAAAAAGAATCTTTTATCAAGCTAATATTAGTTAACGTAATTTAATATATCATATATATTATTATACATTAAATTATCGAATCAACACTTGATCCGACAATCCGGCTATATCGCATATAACCGACTAATATATATCCGTACCGATTCATCGAATCAACACTTGATCCGATGACCCGGCTGATATCAAATATCGCGAGAATAGAATACGGTATCTCATATCGCATTATCCTCGGTCCTGCACATATCACATATGTGCCCCTACTCCATTTTGCCTGAGCCAAGAAACCTCTGTGTAGGACTCTAAAGAATCGTCAATACGCCGGCAGCAGGTGATGATCATATCCAACACCTACAAGCTGCAAGCGGTCAACTAAACGTAACAGCCACCCAGGTATTGAGCGCTCAGAAGATCAACAAGCAAGCCTGTACATTCTCCTGTGAATCCAATCAGTAACACTCCCGTACAGTCCGGTCTCGTCATCTGATTTGTCGCATATCTCGCCTAGGGGTGGTAAATGTCAGACCCCAGTAGCTCGATAAGTCATGTCGATATGAGGTCTATAACAGTTCGAGAAACTACTGATAACACTTACCAATAAATCTCAGCAACCCTGGCCAGGGATTTCCGGTTATAGCCAATCGAACACAGCACAACATCAACTCCCTATACCGGGAGAGACGAATCCCCTCCTATCGCTCATTGCCTCCATGTTATTCGGGATTGTACCCAAAATCCACCTTTTTGCACGCCCTATTGGACGTGGTATGATGGAAATCAAAGCACAATGGGAATCACATAAGACTCTATGACGATCTCGGGTCAACAGACTACTCTGTACCAGTGTCACCGGAGAACTGCCATCTGACGTGAGGTATAATACCATCTGGGAGTTCTCGGCGAGTCCGTCCAGTGTACCCAGTCTCCACTAAGCACCCGTACACCATCCTTGATGTCAAACACCGATGGATATGGGATCATCCATTGCCCATCATATGGGTCAAGATCCGTATACGCTAGTCTACTCTGGTGTATCGATGCCCTGTCTCGATACACCCTCGACTAGGAACAGTTATAGGATGTACTCGTCGGCTACCGTGGCCCCACTAGTATGATCTCATCATAGTCCCAGTAGTCGAGTACATATCCTAAGGGCTTTATCAACATGTAAAAAAGAGACAATTAGAGTACATGTTTAGATAAAGAGCAACCAGATAGCGTACTATCATGTCGAGCAAGAAAGTCCTCCCTATATATGTCCAAGCATCCACTACAATAAACATCGTATGTATAGTAATGGCCTCTAGGGAATACATATAACTAACAATCTCCCACTTGCACTAGGGCCATCCGTTGTGGTATCACATACCCAACAATTAGCTGCGGTTGAAGTATCTCATACTTCACCATCCCATAAAAGTCTCTACTGGGAAAACGGCCTTAGTGAGTGGATCCGCGCTGTTGTCCTCTGTGTCTACTCTCCTAACCTCGATCTCCTTGAAGATCAACCATCTTCATGATCAGGTGATACTGCCTAAGAATTATATCTGGATTTCAGATGGGACGGGGGTTCCTTGGCAAAAACCACAACTCCATTGTCACACAATAGTAGGAACGAAGTTCATCTCATGAACTTAAATATATCCAGACTGCCTCTTCGGTAGCATCCTTGGTAACGATGTATCTTGCCTTTAATCGTCTATTATGTCATGGTATCTAGCTTGGAACTCTTCCAACATACCGTCCCTCCACTGAGGGTATAGACAAGCCTGCGACTGACATTCAGTCGTCCTTATCACCCTGGAACTTTTCCAGTGATTCTCCCAGGATCGATTGATACCATCTCACTACAACTAGTGAGTATCCTAACATCCAATTAGATCTATCTCATAGATCCAAAACCCAGGATTAAGGAGGTATCACGTTTATCCTATACGGAGAATCCTTGTGATAAGCGGAGATTGACCGAGCGTAGCATAGGAAACTCCTTCCCTATCAAGAGTATGTCATCCACGTACTTTACTAGGATCACCACCATACACCCTAATACCTTTTTGTATATACAAGGTTCATCTACAATTTTGATGAAGTCAAACTCTTTGACTACCACATCAAAACAGATGTTCCAACTCCGCGAAGCCTGTTTTATCACATAAAACATCTTGCACACGTTTCCGCTGCTCCCACTGTCTATGAAGCCCTCTGGCTGTGTGTTTATAGACGCTCTCTTCCAAATCATCATTTAGAAAAGCAGTCATGACACCCAACCGCCAGATATCGTAGTCATGGTATATAGCCGTGGCAAGTAGGATCTGGATGGACTTAAGCATAGCTTTTGAAAGTCTCAACTTTTCCATGTACACCAAGTAATCTTCTCAAGATATACTCCCTCCTGATGGGGATTTAACCCTTCAGATAAAGCAACCAAGGTCCATACTTTGTTGGTGTATAAGGATTCCATCTCAGATCGATAAGCATCCAGCTATTCTTACAGAGTCCCACTCCTGATGGCCAGCTCGAAACTAGTTGGGTCATCATCTCATGATGCAATCCTCACTCCCACTGTCATAGAGAAACCGAAGTATCTCTCAGGTGGGTGAGGAACCGTACTAGATCGGCAGAGAGGCTGAGGTTCGTTGGAAACTATTGAATCCTTTGGTTCTACCATATCATCAGCTGCAGTTTGTATAGTTGGAACCATTCCAGTTCTACATAACAGACCTTGCCGCGAGCTTGTCCGGATTTTGCTTTTAGACATAGTCCGGATAACCCCAAATCTTAACAAACCTAAGATATGGGCTCTTCCCTTTCCATATCACATATGAAGTGGTAGGCAACTGATTTGATTTGAACCCTATTCAATAGGTATGCAGCTTCTCAAGTGCATAACTCCCAAAAGGAAATAGGAAACTCAGTAGTACTCATCATAGAGTACACCATATCACATAGGGTGTTATTGCTCCGCCCTGATACACCGACGTGCTGTAGTGTATACGGAGGAGTAATGCTGAGAGAGAATCTCATTCTCCTTTAGAATAGTCCAGGAATTCCGTGCTCAAGTATTCTCCATCTTGATCTCATCAAAGGACATAATACTTATACCCGTAATTTGGTTCTCTACTTCTAACTTACATTATGTGAATATCTCAAAAGGTTCGGACTTGTGTTTCAACAGGAACATATGTCTGAATCTTAAGAGATCATCAGAGAATGTAATGAAGTACAAAGAACCGGTCTTGGCAAGTGTAGACAGGTGACTTTCATACATCAGCATGTATCAATCCCAATCGTTCAATAACTCTTTCTCTGTTTCCAATAAACAGAGCTATGGTCATCTTATCTTTGTGACATGACCGGCAAGTTTCAAAAGATGTAAATTCAAACAGATTTAAATATGCATCTAAATATAACTTAGCTAGTCGGGTCACATTGATATGACCTAGTCTACAATGTCTCAAGAAGGATTCGTTCATTTCTGAAATCTTCCTCTCATGTGTGTTCTTTGTACTAAGAACTGTAGTTTGATTTAGAACGTCAATACTTTTAGATAACGTGCCTGAACCGAACAATTCTTGATATAGGAAATGTTCGAAACATTATCCAACAATACAAAATTATATCCTTTCTTTACTAATTAAGAGACCGATATGATGTTGTACATCAGGTTCGGTATCTAATAACATTTGTTCAGAATCAATGTATTCTGGTAATACAGGGTGATAGTGACCAACAGACTTGGCTGAAACATGTTCATACCAGAATATTGCATTTTATACCGCCCATTCTTATGCTCGTGTGTTTATAGTTAGGTACTTTTAATCCGTGTTTGCTTCATATTTACAGATTACAGGCTTCCAGTACAAATATTGTAAATCAACACTAAATCTCCACAGTTACGTCAAAATACAGAACATCTGTCACAGCAGATAAAAGCCGGGTTTCTGTCATCCGCATCCGTCTAATACCGCTTACCAGTTCAAAAGGGCAGGACGAAAACAGTCGTCATTTCTGGTCAAGCGTGGGGCCCACTGAAGATATTCAAAGATGTGTGGGACCCGAGGGAGTTGAATTTCCAAGGTGTTGAATAATGTAGCCAACAATGTTGACTCTGGAAACTGAAGAAATCAAGGAAGAATCTTGAAATTCTGTACATATTTATCAGAACAAGATGCAAACACCAGACCAGACAAAAAACCCCACAGTCCAATTCGACTGTACGGCCGCGCATGCGCGGCCAATAGGGGCTATTGGCCGCGCATGAGCGGCTAAGTGGGCGCCGCATCTGCAGGATTTTTGGGGGTAGTTTGGGTACATCATATTGTGGTAGATGGTTGCCCTAGGTCGTCATCTCTCTGCCTATAAATACTCCAGATCCGAGCTTAACCAAGGGAGCAATTTTGGGAGCTTTCTTTGTTCTTCTTTTTTGTAGTTTTGTTCTTCTTTCTTCTTCTTCTTCATTCTTCCTCCATGAAATTGTAGTGAGAGCTTTTGAGTGGATGTTAATGAAGATGAGGGTTTTTTATCTTTCTTGTTAGTTTGCTCCCCCTTGAGATTCTTGCTTTCTCTTGCTCATTCAACCTCTTTATTGAGCTTGAATGGTTAAGGGTTAGTTATTGATCTCAAGGGTCGTATTTTCTCACGGGACTAGTTCTTCACTTCACATGCGTTCTCTACCCTTCCCTTGAACTTGCAACCTCTTCATTGAGCTTGCAAGTTTAAGGGTTGGCTATTGAGCACATGCTTGGCTTGGGTTCTACTTCCGAGTTCTTTTTATCGCTTTTTATTACTTGCTCTTTATTACCCTGTCTTTATTTACTTGCAATTTATTTTCATGCGCTTTAATACTTGTATCTTTTCTTTTCTCTGTTCTTTTCCTTTTGTTCTCTTTTGTTCATTTTGTAAATGTTGTAATTATTGTTGTTGTTAAGAATTAATACGGTATTGTAAATTAACGTTTCTTTGCCAATTCCTTTTCCCGTTATTTTCCATTTGAACTTCGCCCAAACCATACGCAAGCGCTCCGTTAGGCACCGTACCCTGACAAGGTAACGGTGATTCCTAACCGCGACCGGTTGCGTTCGGTTTGGCCGGAGGCGAAAGCAAGAGACAAGAACGGAAGGACAAGGGTAAATAAGCCGGATTCCTCGAATACCGCGCTTAAATCCCCTAATCCACGTTGTTGCCAATTGCTTAGCTTCAATTGGTCAAGCCTCGGCTCAAAGGTTTTGAGTACGGATTTCTTTAGCTTACATTATCGTATCTTTTCTTAACAACTTTATACTTGCAAATAAACACATAGGTTAGAATCAAACACATACAGATTCTTTATTGACTCGTCTAAGACAAGAAGGTAAGATACCACCATCTCCCTGTGGACCGACCCGTGCTCAACCGGCTAGCTGCAAAGCGACACCGTCCTGATCGCGGTTACACTTTAATTCTCTGAACATCCGACACGCCATCGGCGTGCGATCAAATGGCGCCGTTGCCGGGGAGACGGTAGCGTATTTTCTTTCTTGTTATTCGGGTTAATATTCTTTTTTGTATATATAAAAAAAAATCTTTTTGTTATTTTTGATCATTTTTGTGGGCAAGAGTGCAGATTTTTGCGTATTTGCAAACTGTGATTGTGGGGAGCAAAGTGTGCATTCAAGGCAAAAGTGTTTACAATGTACAGTGCCAAAGATCCGGGTAGTTTGACCCGCGCAAGCAAACATTTCAAGCTTACCGGATTTGATTCAACGGGGGTTTCCTAACCCAAAACTTAAACGGTACGTACTTTACTAAACACCTTCTTCTCAAATCCGACGCTTCCAATATACTATTCTTTGCAGGATTCTTTGCAAGTTCGCTAGCAAACGCTAAAAATTGACTAACCCGTATTTGTTGCAGCGCCGCGCTTAAACTAAAAAACGATTTTTTTGATTCTTTATAGAATTTTTATTGAATTGCGCATTGCATCAATTAATACGGACTTAAGGGCAAGCGAACCCCACAAGATACGGTAAAGGATTTCATCACCTTTTCCGTGGCCCACAAATCACGAACTTGCGCATAACGTTTACCCGCACAAATTTAAAAGAAACTAGACTTTAAGCCTTAAGGACTTCGCGCTCACCAGGAGAAGTTAACTGTGTTTAGAACCTTGCTTAACGGTATATTGCTTACGGGGTGTCTAGGAAAGTGTTAACGGAGAAACCGCCAAAAGAGAAAGGGTTATTTAATTAAGGAACTTCGCGAAAGCGTTGGAAAACCTTCCCTTATCTCTGCACTTACCAGGCCTCGTGATCAGTGTATCTTGAGCCTGTTTCTCGACACAGTTTTACTTCGACAATCAAGTTCTGGAGCAGGTCTAGTTGACCTAGGTGAACCCTAGAACGATTATGTGTGTGGTATTTTTGTGTCGTGATTATTTTTGTCCATATTTTTTTTTTGTGTATACTTCATTCTTTTGTTAATATATTAAAAAAAAATCACATTCTTTTTCCCTCCTTTTCTCTACCTTTTCTCTCTCTCTTCATATCATGGGTACTCCACCTCGCAAAACTCTTGCCGAACTTTGGTACCCACAACCAGACATTACTTCCTACGGTTCTTGTTTTGGTCGAACTTCGAACGATCCATCCATGCCAAAAATTTCTTTGAAAGATCGGATAGACGCGTCTAGGACGAACAACTGGACCCCGCAATCCACTTCGTATCAACCGTTTCAAACATTCATACCTACTTGCGTTGATACCCCTTTTGAAAATCCAGTTGTAACCCCGAGACCTATGTCTATTGCTGAACGTATTGAACAATCTCGTAGCCGATCTTTCACTCCTTTCACCACTACAAATTCTTGGGATCAACAATTCCATTCACCTTCTTATCCAAATGTTGATCCCACTCCTGTCCAGCCATTCAATTCCTACCAGTCCTACCCAACTTTTACACCTTCCCTAGACATTGCTTCTACACAGCCTTTTGGGAGTTTTCAGTATCCAAACAACTTTGAATCTTTTACTGAAACCCCTTCACAACCTATGTCTAGTCTAGAACAATCGTTGGAAGATTTTAGGGTAGCGTCAAGCCAACAGATGATGGATTTGAATGCGTCCATGGCCGCCCTCATGCAACCTAGTGACCCGGTAGCTAGTTTTCAACTAGCTCCAACTTTTTCAATGTATGATGAGGCGGCAGGACAGGCTGTGAATTTGAGTGGAGAGAGTGAGATGTACCCCCTTCCAAATCAAACCTACCCGTCCCAAATTGAATCCCACAACTCCTGTTTTGAAAGTCTATCGAGTATCCCACATGATTTATCAATAGAAGATAGAATGATGAATGAGTTGTGCGACTTCCTAGTGTTTGATTTGCCCGATTGTGAAGGGTCCCTTCCAAGTGAAACCATACCTAATCCTTTTGACCTCTACACCTATATCATAGAACCAGAATCGATTAATATCCATGCTTTTGATGAGGTGTCAGAGAATTTTGATTTTCACTTGATTGAGGATATTGACGCTGGGGATATTTTGGATGATGAACCCGTAGATTTGGCTGAGTTTGTCTCTTCAAATCATCATCCCGAGTCATTAACTGTTTTTTCCGAACCCCATATGCGTCTTGATTTTGATGAAAATTGCATGGATAAGCTGAATTTTGAGGAGAATATTGAGGATAGCACTGAGGATGAAACAGTTTTAATTGATGAGTCGGATTTTCCAATTCATCTTAATCCTTCCACTGACTGTGTACACCCTCCTGAACCCTTAACCGATACCCTTCCTAAACCACTTCCCTCCATCCTTTCCATCGTTCCGACCTTGCAAGAACCCGTATCACTTACATTTCATATGTCTGGTTTACCAAGTTCGGCGTACCCATGGTTTCTTACGAATCTTGAGGGATTTGATCCAGTCTCTCGACGGGTTAATAGATTAGCACAATCGCTTTTTACACATCGGTCATCACAAATTGTGCTAATCTATTTACTCCATTTGCACCCTCAAGTTCGTATTCCATTTCTTTTTCCCTTCCGCCATTCTTCTTCTCATCTACCGAGACCGCATTCCACTTCTCTCCACAAGCGGTCTCGCGTAGTCTCCATTTCTTACCTCTCCGCATTCTTCCACCAGCCACTGCTTTATAGAGATAAGATCTTTGAATGGTTTGTGCTGATTTTTGGCCTGTGTAAGGCCTTGTATAGATGGATACTGTTCTTTCCCCCCTAATCCTGAATTTCATCGCTTAACAGTGGAAACACTGTTTTACTTAAGTTTGGGGGGGACATTTTTTTGTATATATTTTTGGTTTTCTTTTTTTTTGTTTTGTATATAATTTGTTTTTAGGAAGCGCCGGCAATTTTGACCCTCTTGGTATAGCCTGACAGTGAGGGCACTGTCAAGTTTATGTTTGGGGGTGTGCTCAGTATGCTTTCTTCCTTCGCATTCATATGTATATTTTGCATCTGCATATTAAAACCATAAAATCCATAAAAATCTGAAAATTTTCTTAAAATATAAAAACTTTTTGGTCAAGTTAGCTTGTGGAAGAACTTTGATTCAATATTTCGACGGATTTTGTTGAAAAAAATAGGAATAACTAAATCTTATGTTTGGATTTTGAAAACCTGAAAGATAACTCTGCTTTGAAGTTAACTATAGCTGATATACGTCTTTACATTACACTACACGTGTCGTAAGATTTTGGGAATTAGATGACAAGTCTTTCATGTTTAAACTTTTAAATAGATAAATGATTTTCTGAGGATCAAATAGGTTTGTTCTGAAATAAGCAATATATCAAGAATAGTTTATGAAGTAAGTGAATATGAAGGAATGTTATTAATGCCTTAATTGGAACTAAGTCTGAAAAATAACCCATCTGAAACTTGATTGGAATGATTACACACCGAACCCACTAAACACGTCTTTTATCGAAAAAATAATTGAACTACCGGTTATATCTCCGTTCGTATTGAATCATCATGATTTTCACGCCAAACTGTCTTTTGTTTTTGGACCTAGGTAACTTGAGTAATTAAGTCCGCTGGGGTGTTTCTACACCTAATGCTCTAAAACCAACTGGTTTGGGTGCATTGGCCCAAAGCTCGCTAAGAAGCCTAGAAAGTCCAGATAAAAACAAAGTCAAGCAAGTGTTCTCTCCGAGTTAAAATTCCTAACGGTTCTTTGTTTGAGAATAATCTTGATAAAAGACAAGCTTTTATAAAAAAAATTTAACGGAGATATGAAGGTTTTACTCTATGATAAAGACTATTGCACGTTCACAGAGGTGTGTATGAAATGAAAACAAGAAAAAGGTGGAGTGAAGAATAAGACCTAGTTTCCTGTTAGGGAAGATAGAAATTCTGAAGTTGAAATTTTACTGGAAAACGAAACTTGAAAAATGCTTAATTCTTCATAAAACTTATGTGATCCTTTTAAAATTGTTATCTGGGCTTTATTGTGTGACATAATGACTTTATTCGACCTTTCGGGAACTTAACGACACTATTTTTGCACTGCACGTAAAGACATATAAAATCTGTAGTTAAATAAGAAGAGAGATGTGAAAAATAAAGGTTCGATAGTCTAAACTTAGGATTATAGAATTGTTATTTTCTGAAACAAAACTTTAGGGGCTTGAATCTTAGTTATTTTACAAAACTAGCTTGACCGGATTTTGTGGGTGTAATCCGCTGAAAACCCTCAGGAGACAACACTCCTCCTACTAGGGACACCTAGAGGTTTAACGGCTTGTTGCACGCGCTCAGTGCAATCGCGTTCCATGCGAAAGTGCGGTTATCATTTTATTTTTGTGAATAATTGGTTTTGCTCGGGACGAGCAAAAGTTAAGTTTGGGGGTATTTGTTCATACCAGAATATTGCATTTTATACCGCCCATTCTTATGCTCGTGTGTTTATAGGTAGGTACTTTTAATCCGTGTTTGCTTCATATTTACAGATTACAGGTTTCCAGTACAAATATTGTAAATCAACACTAAATCTCCACAGTTACGTCAAAATACAGAACATCTGTCACAGCAGATAAAAGCCGGGTTTCTGTCATCCGCATCCGTCTAATACCGCTTACCAGTTCAAAAGGGCAGGACGAAAACAGTCGTCATTTCTGGTCAAGCGTGGGGCCCACTGAAGATATTCAAAGATGTGTGGGACCTGAGGGAGTTGAATTTCCAAGGTGTTGAATAATGTAGCCAACAATGTTGACTCTGGAAACTGAAGAAATCAAGGAAGAATCTTGAAATTCTGTACATATTTATCAGAACAAGATGCAAACACCAGACCAGACAAAAAATCCCACAGTCCAATTCAACTGTATGGCCGCGCATGCGCGGCTAATAGGGGCTATTGGCCGCGCATGAGCGGCTAAGTGGGCGCCGCATCTGCAGGATTTTTGGGGGTAGTTTGGGTACATCATATTGTGGTAGATGGTTGCCCTAGGTCGTCATCTCTCTGCCTATAAATACCCCAGATCCGAGCTTAACCAAGGGAGCAATTTTGGGAGCTATCTTTGTTCTTCTTTTTTGTAGTTTTGTTCTTCTTTCTTCTTCTTCTTCATTCTTCCTCCATGAAATTGTAGTGAGAGCTTTTGAGTGGATGTTAATGAAGATGAGGGTTTTTTATCTTTCTTGTTAGTTTGCTCCCCCTTGAGATTCTTGCTTTCTCTTGCTCATTCAACCTCTTTATTGAGCTTGAATGGTTAAGGGTTAGTTATTGATCTCAAGGGTCGTATTTTCTCACGGGACTAGTTCTTCACTTCACAAGCGTTCTCTACCCTTCCCTTGAACTTGCAACCTCTTCATTGAGCTTGCAAGTTTAAGGGTTGACTATTGAGCACAAGCTTGGCTTGGGTTCTACTTCCGTGTTCTTTTTATCGCTTCTTATTACTTGCTCTTTATTACCCTGTCTTTATTTACTTGCAATTTATTTTCATGCGCTTTAATACTTGTATCTTTTCTTTTCTTTGTTCTTTTCCTTTTGTTCTCTTTTGTTCATTTTGTAAATATTGTAATTATTGTTGTTATTAAGAATTAATACGGTATTGTAAATTAACGTTTCTTTGCCAATTCCTTTTCCCGTTATTTTCCATTTGAACTTCGCCCAAACCATACGCAAGCGCTCCATTAGGCACCGTACCCTGACAAGGTAACGGTGATTCCTAACCGCGACCGGTTGCGTTCGGTTTGGCCGGATGCGAAAGCAAGAGACAAGAACGGAAGGACAAGGGTAAATATGCCGGATTCCACGAATACCGCGCTTAAATCCCCTAATCCACGTTGTTGCCAATTGCTTAGCTTCAATTGGTCAAGACTCGGCTCAAAGGTTTTGAGTACGGATTTCTTTAGCTTACATTATCGTATCTTTTCTTAACAACTTTATACTTGCAAATAAACACATAGGTTAGAATCAAACACATACAGATTCTTTATTGACTCGTCTAAGACAAGAAGGTAAGATACCACCATCTCCCTGTGGACCGACCCGTGCTCAACCGGCTAGCTGCAAAGCGACACCGTCCTGATCGCGGTTACACTTTAATTCTTTGAACATCCGACACGCCATCGGCGTGCGATCACAACACTTGCACCGTTTCTATCTCATGAAACTAATCACCCGTTCTTAGTTCTCTACCTATCTGTAGCCCATGTAACAAATTACATATGTAGGATCCTCATCCAGTATCACATACCCAGGACGTAAAGGTTACTGAGAAACAATTCTCTGTAATGAACACACCCGAAGATGATGCATCAGCATGCACTTTCTTCGTTTGGGCGGCACGGGAAATCTGGTATTCCCTAATATCCTGCTCTATCTTATAACAATTATAAGTTGGAGCGGGACCAACGTTCCCCAGCTCAGTATAACAAGCGGGTTCGGTTAATTCATCCGTTTTATTATCTTGATTAAGGCGTGATATGGTCGCTACCTGGAGAGAGAGAGAAGAAAACACTCAGCGTATGCTCTTGCAAAATTAGATTGGTTATCTAATATATCTAATTAGGATGGCTCCCACTGTTTCAATCAAATCTTCCTTCAAACCCTAAAAGGAAAGACTAGCCGGGATTAATTACACGCTATAAGTTCGCCAATCTTTCAGCCATGCCAGTGTCGGTACTTTGAGGGAGGTCCCTCGTGCTGTCGCACGAACCTAATTAAAGAAAACCTAGTTTTCCCAGAGACGTAACCCCGTTAACACCTTACTAGACACCTACTTGATCGGCTAATTGTAATGTGTAAAACTCTCCCAGGAGTAACTCTTACTCGCAGCGGGTATCGGGATCCAACTATCTCATAGAAGGTATGCAATCTCATTGCAAATTTCAACACTTGAAATACCCGATAATATTTTACCCCTAGCGTCCTATGACCTTGACAGAGGCCAAACTACCCATAGTCCGCTAGTCAAGTTCAACCCGTCATTTCATGATTGAATTAAACCCACCCGCACGACCCTTGACGGGGGCCAAACAACGCCGTACGAATACCCTAATCCAATCGCATCATATGCTAGCAGATAAGCATTAGTTAGCTACCGTACACTACGCCTTGACGGAGGCCAAACTACCGCAGAACGAATACTAACTAGTACTTATCTGAAATGACGGAGGGCTACGACAGGTTTTTAAGAAAACCCTTTGCGTAATGAACTTGATATCGTTGTAGAATCAAGTGTTTTTTAAATTGAGTGTTTTTTAGGCTTTTCTAGTTTTGCTAAATGGGTCACTCCCGGTGAAAGGATCGTCGGCCCTTTCCTCATCGAATAAGGTGCAGGATATCATATATACCGTTGTGCAAAGCAAGAACTATAGAAGCAATCAAAAGACAAACCGAGTTTGTAGCATCTGCTAGTTTCACTAAAGAGGTCACTCCCGGTGAAGGGATCTCGGCTCTTTCCTTATCGAATAAGGTGCTGGATGTTCTACAAGGAACACCGCTATGCATAGCAAGAACTAGAGCTACTAGTTTTTAAACAAGTTTCTACAACATCTTATGTTTCTTTTATTTCATTAATCTTATTAATGAAGTCCCATTTTATTATTCTTCACAAGCATCTCTTTTGAAACGAAATCTGCAATATAATATATATCTCATATATATAATATAAACATTCGTCTCAGGCAGTAATATGATCTCATCACAGAACATTGCAGCAGAAGAACATCTATGAAATATTGGATATACTTGGATGTCCTTGTTTTCAATACGAGCATGTATAAAACACGGATTCCACGGTCGCGATGAATAGCCAAACCCACATCCCTAGACCCCTTTGAGAGCGGAAAGAAACATTGCCAATTCTATGGTTAGGAGACCCGGTCTGGACTCCTCGAGATGATCTCCCACTGGACCCTAGAACCCGGTTACTTGTGCTCCCCTCCTTGGGTCTACCTAATGAGGAAAGGTAAATAATATACAACAGTGACATCATCCTCAGCCCGGAAGTGCCCCAATAAAAGAATATTACATACAATTGAATTTTACATGAATGAAAAAGAAAAAACTCTCATCTCACATAAAACCCCCGGCTATTCAAAAATACGACGATCCAATATAACATATCACAACAACACATAATATCACATATCATCAACGTAAGCAAGTATGTGTATCCCGATTGTCGTTGATGTATAGCAACGAAGCCGGTGATACACCACATACTACGTTTACGGTCACAGAAAAGAAAGTGTAAAACTACAACAGTTGGAATCTGCAACCTCTTTAGACATCGCATGCCTAACCAAATGAATTCCTTAGACATCGCATGCCTAACAATTATAATCCCCGCATTTTAGTCTCATTATCGAAAACGCTTTTCAATATCAAGTCGGGCAATTCAACAAGATTCCCGACATCCTGATCGAATGCTCGTCGCAAACTTTAGTAGACGGCCGCACCCCCGATGCCGTCGATGAAGTGCACTAAGGCGGAACACCGTCGCCGCGAGCACCCGAACGGATGCTTTTGGCGACGAGGTTCTCCTACAGTCACTTGGTCGGGGCTATGGGGCGTTGCTGTCTGTTAAGTTTACCCGGCGAGTATCCGCGTACGCTACTTGATTGCGACGGACTTTTGATCACATCAAAATTCCGTGGCAACCGATCAATTTGAGACTAAACTGCTAGATTTATAACATTCAAATTAGTTATCTCATAACTACCTGTGGATTCCAAATATTGTATCACATTCCAGATAAATAGAAAGTGTTAAACATTCCGATCGAATAATCAAACACCCAAGATTTCCCCAATATATCTCAACACTTGAAATCAGTTTAAAAACATCCATCACATGCCATAATACCAATGGTCCAGCCGTAGAAGGGTCAAGCCAACGCCTAACATGTGGCACGCCGTACTGCCCCAAACCCTAAGGTTCAGAGGCAGTTCAAGACGGTCACATAATCGAGTTTAGGTTTGTTGTCTTCTAGAGGGTCCACCGCATTACTTGCACGACTTAGAACGTTCTTAAACTCGAGAAAAAATCCAACTTTTGAAAAAATTTCCGACAGGGGAAAATGTGAGTTATTGATATCCGTTCGAACTTTTTAACAGTATCTAAAAATTATCCGGACAAACTAAACGAGGTTAAATTATCCGATCGAATCAACGAGTCCCCAATAAAACCCTAGAAAACTCAACACTTGAGTGGAATTAAAAAAATTTCCAGAAAAAAATGACAAGAAAGGACCTCAGAATAATTATATGAAATATGAGGGACTAAGTCCAAATTTTGGCCGCGGAACTGCCGCCAAACACCGCGGTTCCGCGGTCAAATAATTAACTTAGTGGACCGTACTTCACAGTAATTCTTAGTTTTTCCTGGTTGTTTTTCTGAGCATTTTTAATTCATAAAAAACCACATTTTTGAAAAATGTACAGAGAAGGGTAAACATCGGGGTTTCCGGGTTCGATCGGACTTTAAACTTCGTGTAGAGTTCGCCTAAAGCTCTAGCTTGGCTCTGATACCACTGTATGGTTGCTGGGCACATGCACAAGGGTCTACGAGGCATCAACCATGCCCGATTAAAAATTTAGCCGTGCCGAACAACCCGAAGCCGGATCTTTAGACTAGAGTTTAGGAGAAAACAAGCACGTTAAACTCTTTAACACTAAGTGAGAGGGATTACAACCTTTGTAGATCCGGTCCTTCACTTCTAAAGCTCCGTGTTGAAGTCCCTTCGCTGCGATCATCGTGTTCCGGACTCTCGAGAGGTTCCACGAAGAGAAAGATGCAGTCTTGCTTCCGATCTTCGATACAAAGATGATCTACCTTGAAGTTTCGTTAACACTAGATAACACTCATGAAATGATGTGAACACCCTCATCTAAATGGTAAGGATAGATGAGGATGATGAAGTAGGATTTTTGCTCTCATTTGTTTTCTTATTCTCACTCATTTTTCATCACTTAGAAAAAGCTAGAAAGGTTTTTCATGAAAAGAAAGAAGGAAGAAGATGAATGAATAATTAGAATCCTTTTGTGATGAATAATGAAAGGATAATTATGATGAATGATGAAACCATGGTCAAGTAACCTTTGTATAGATTGAACTAGGGTTAAGGGGTGTGGTTGGGTTAATGAAATATCATGCAAAAATATCTAAACAAATATCTTTGCACAAAACAAAAAGAAAGCTTCTAGAAACATCTAGAAAAGCTTAACCCTAATCAAACCCTAACCTTGTTTAATCTCTACTAAACATGTTGCATTAATTCTCATATCATGTTATAATATTATATATCACATATATAATATTTATTCTAACAAAGTAAAATAATACATTTAACATATATCGCATATATATCAAAGTATTACCCGAGTGAGAAAAAGAATCTTTTAGCGAGATAATATTAGTTAATATAATTTAATATATCATATATATTATTATACATTAAATTATCGAATCAACACTTGATCCGACAATCCGGCTATATCGCATATAACCGACTAATATTTATCCGTACCGATTCATCGAATCAACACTAGATCCGATGACCCGGCTGATATCAAATATTGCGAGAATAGAATACGGTATCTCATATCGCATTATCCTCGGTCCTGCACATATCACATATGTGCCACTACTCCGTTTTGCCTGAGCCAAGAAACCTCTGTGTAGGACTCTAAAGAATCGTCAATACGCCGGCAGTAGGTGATGATCATGTCCAACACCTACAAGCTGCAAGCGGTCAGCTAAACGTAACATCCACATAGGTATTGAGCGCTTAGAAGATCAACAAGCAAGCCTGTACATTCTCCTGTGAATCCAATCAGTAACACTCCCGTACAGTCCGGTCTCGTCGTATGATATGTCGCATATCTCGCCTAAGAGTGGTAACGTCAGGCCCCAGTAGCTCGATAAGTCGTGTAGATATGAGGTCTATAACAGTTCGAGAAACTACTGATATCACTTACCAATAATTCTCAGCAACCCTGGACAGGGATTTCCGGTTATAGCCAATCGATCACATCACAACATCAACTCCCTATACCGGGAGAGACGAATCCTCTCCTGTCGCTCATTGCCTCCATGTGATTCGGGACTGTACCCAAAAGCCACCTTTTTGCACGCCCTCTTGGACGTGGTATGATGGAAATCAAAGCACAGTGGGAATCACACAAGGCTCTATGACAATCTCGGGTCAACAGACTACTCTGTACCAGTGTCACCGGAGAACTGCCATCTGACGTGAGGTATAATACCATCTGGAAGTTCTCGACGAGTCCGTCCAGTGTACCCGGTCTCCACTGAGAACCCGTACACCATCCTTGATGTCAAACACCGATGGATATAGGATCATCCATCGCCCATCATATGGGTCAAGATGCGTATACGCTAGTCTACTCTGGTATATCGATGCCCTGTCTCGATACACCCTCGACTAGGAACAGTTATAGGATGTACTCATCGATTACCGTGTCCCCACTAGTATGATCTCATCATAGTCCCAGTAGTCGAGTACATATCCTAAGGGCTTTATCAACATGTAACAAAGAGACAATTAGAGTACATGTTAAGATAAAGAGAAACCAGATAGCGTACTATCATATCGAGCAAGAATGTCCTCCCTATATATGTCCAAGCATCCACTACAATATACATCGTATGTATAGTAATGGCCACTAGGGTATACATATAACTAACAGATTATTGTGCTATTGCGCTTATGAAATGCATCATACATACTTGCTTACATGTAGATACTTATACCTTGCTACAGTTACATGTACACCTCATATGATGTTGCACTTGATTTCGGAGGATTTAGGAACCACATGATATATTTTAAAACCGATTCATTTAAAAGAGTTGTTTTCCCTTAATATGCTCATATTGCGGTTTTATGTTGCATATATTTGTTTTCATGGATTTACGCAATGAGATATGGATTTCATGTGATTTATTGATTTGAGAACCGTGGGGATGTTTCACGAAACTATTTATTGTTTGAAAACCCGGTTTCTCTTGATAAGATATTTCAGTGCGTCCACCATAAGATTTCCCGGTTCTGAGATTTGTGATATATACCCGATACGATGAGTTGGAGTGGGCCGTGTGTGGGTACATGGTGGAGCCCGGTATGGTTCCCCTCGGCAAGTAGTTCGCAGATGATGGCGATGAGCCTGGAAGGTGGGCAAGTACCAACTGGAGATTGTATTTGGACTCGGCGGTTATCGTGGGGATACCGACTTAAGTGATGTACGGACATGCCATCAGGGCTAGTCGTGGTGACGGCGCCTGAGACATGAGGATTTACGTGTCGATGCTATACACAGGTTTCATGATGTTTTCGAGTACCGGTTCCATGATTTTGTTGTGTCGCGAGGGCCACACGTTGATTTATATCCTCATTTTACATGCATATGCTTTTATTATATTTACATGCAGGAGTTGTTGTGTCAGTGGGTGACACGTGGACGAGATCCACTGCATACACGCATTGATTATATTGTTGGATGAGATTCACTATATACATGCATTGATTATATTATGGACGAGATCCACTGCATACATGCATTGATTATATTGATGGTCGAGATCCACTTCATACATGCATTGATTATATTGTTGGATGATATCCACTTGCTGATAGGCATTTATTTATGTGTTGGCACTTATGCAGATACGATCACCCTAGATATCATAGTATTACCTTTATGATATAGTTGACCTAGGAATCGTTGTTTATTTCGATTTCTACCTGGTGATGTTTTTCTATTCACGAGTTGGCAACTCACCCACGTTGTGCCACAGTTCTTGCAGGTTGACCGCATGGATCAGTTGCGGCATCACTGGCACACAGCTGTTTTCGGATGACTTGCTTGTGTTAGGAGGTACATGTTGGATCGTGCCCCTCTTGTATTCATTATTCATATTGTATCTAGTCACTCCATCAATTCAGAAACTAGTTATTGTATATGTTGCAGACTTAGAAGACTTCTAGTTGCGAGACCAGAGCGATGGGTTTTATGTTCGCTTTTGGGGTTGATGTCTTGCTTTACTTTTCATTGTGTGGATCTTCGTCGTTGGGCATCGTATACTTGTTTTTATACTTGTGGTGGTTGTTTCCGCCGTTGGGCATGATTTTCTCCCGTTTGGGGATGCTTTATTATATTCTGTGTTGTACCCGTTTTCGGGGTTAGTTTTTACAAGGGAGGTGCTCCACAAATTTTCAAAAGACAAAACATGATTTACAATACCATTATTTCAAGCCTCGCCTCTTTATTTCTTAAAAAGGTTTAGATTTCTGGTTTTCAGTTTACTTGAATTACGTTACGCCTGTAGACGTCGCGTGATTTAAGTGCTGGTCGGGAGATAATATTTTGGGTCGTGACAAAGTTGGTATCATAGCGCTAGGTTTAACCTTGGTTCGATTTTAGGTTTGACTATGTGGGGTCTAGGGCGTATATATTTTGGAACCTAGGCTTGACCTTACAGAACTTAGACATGAACAAGGGGGTGTTAGACCCGAACTTTCGTTACATAGGATGATCTTGATTGATGGAGTAGGTAGCTTGAGTAGAGTGACGTACCGTACGTATGTTCCACGGCATATTTATGATACGATACTCCACTTAAGAAACCTTAGGATGTACATATCTTGATACTGGTGATTCTCTTCGTTTTCCTTGATTATACATCCATTAGAGATCCTTGATTCTATTCGTTTACATGATCATACTCTCACTGATTCCGTTCCTCCATATGATCATATATTCTTTCTGGATCTGTTGTTTCATTTCATCACTTGATCTTTTTTCGTCAATACTTGTTTGAGGTTCCTGTCACCATGGTTTGAGCGCAGTTTGAGCTACTGCCGGTGATGCGGTCAGGGCGAGCTCGTCGTGGACGAGGACTGACCATCGTGTTTCCTGGTGACATGGTAACGTATCGATGTAGTGTGGTGTTGTGACCTCTCGTTGAGACGAGTGTACGGATTTTCACCGGATGATCAGGCTATTGTTAGAGGCTGCCTGCTGTGAGAGGACTGTTGATGTACAACATACCTCAGAGATTGTGATGTCATCGACCGTGCAGACAGATGACCCAGCTGTTGCTGAGATTGATGTGATGTCTCTTCCAGAGCTTAGGAGCTGAGATCGCTGGAGCTTCCAGGTAGAGATGCAACAGGAGATAACCAGTCTATCTTAAGTTGAGAGACGGAGGTGATTCGTCAGATTTGATGCGTCGACGCAGGCCCTGTTGAGTTAAAGATTTCCAGTGTGGAGAGTCTTACTCAGATCTAGAGTAGATCGATCCAGAGATGACGTTGTTCGTCAAATGTTCGGATATGAGATCAGTAAGCTGACATGTTTCAGATAGAGGACCTCACCCAGATGTGTTGTGAGTTGATCGAGAACGGATGAGTATTGAGTATTCCTCCAATGGTTGGGACGAGTTCCCGAGGACGTGTTCGGCTAAAGATCTTCTACAGAGTGATGAAGATACTGAGTTTGTGATTTCGAGTCCGTGTAAGAGATTCCGGATTGATTGTCGCTGAGAAAATTTGTAGTACGTGGATAGCATGACATGATATCAAAGTGGACGATAATAAGGATGAGTGGAATAAGAGGTTCGTGCGTGATGCTGAAGAGCTGTTGTTACTCCCCGTCGAGATTAGAGATCTGAGTTATATGCAGAGGCGTTGGGATACAGCCAGTTCCCGAGAAAATGTTGTGCTGAGAATGCAGATGTCCATAAAGAGAGAAAAGATTTGTTAGTGTACCGTCCTCCGTATAGTTCGGTATAGGCGAGATCGGAAGATACCTTGAGCCAGTTCCTTCCAGGACACTCTGCGATGAGTTTGCACCGAGGAACGGTTGGGTCACGTGTATTCAGAGCGCCAGAGGCTGACGCCAGTGACGTGCTACTTTATGAGTGATCATACTAATTGGCCGAGAGTTGACCTGTGGAGTGCCAGAGCGGAATTGTTTCCGTTAGCACACCTGACCGGGCAGATGAGCCGATAAAGCGCAAGATTTGTGATCCACAGAGAAATAATGACCCAAAGACAGAAGACGCCAGACTGTGAGCAGGAGGCAAGCGGAAGTTCTTGCTATGCCAGTTTGGGCGCACCGACAATTTTTCGACATTGTAGGAGGTGTACCTCAATGTCATTGGTTGCGATTTGCGTTGTGATCCGAGTATCACGCTTATATCGCTTGGATTTGAGTTTTGATAATTGAGTTTTGGGACATGGTTTTCGTGCACCATTGCTGCACCTGCTGGGTATTTACATTTTTGTGCATAGTTATTGCATTTGAGATATATATTTTTTACACCGTTGTGTTGATGTCGATTTTGTGCCTTAGCTGCACATGTTTATGATTTCCTGGATTTCCTACAGTGGTTATGATATTTCGTGCACTAGATGCACAAGATTTGATATTTCGTGCACTGGATGCACATGATTTGATATTTCGTGCAGTGGATGCACAGGATTTGATATTTCGTGCACTAGATGCACGGGATTTGATATTTCGTGCACTATATGCACGGGATATGATATTTCGTGCACTAGATGCACGGGATTTGATATTTGCTGCACTAGATGCACGTGATTTGATATTTTGTGCAGTGGATGCACATGATTTGATATTTCGTGCAGTGGATGAACAAGATTGATATTTCGTGGACTGGATGCACCGGATTCGTATTTCGTGCATTGGTTGCACTAAGTTTATCCTCCGTGCATTTGTTGCACCCGATTAATATTTTGAGCATTCGTTTACCAGATTTGTGTTTTCGTACGCGTTTGTACTCGTTTTCGTGTATGTGGGATGCACTTGATTTCGATTTCATTCGTGCATGACGGATGCACTGGAATTGGACTTTCGCGCACGTTGGGCGCGTGATATGATTTTTTTGTGCACACCTGATGCACTCGATTGGGATTTTCGTTCGTGTATGTTAGTTGCACTGGATTGAGATTTTCGGGCACTTTTGATACACTAGTTGTTATTGTCGTGCACGCCAGTTGCATGGGACAGATGCTTTCGTGCACACCCATTGCACTTAGTCTTACTTTTGTGCATACTGTGGCACCTATACTTGGATTTGATTTCCGTGCGCACCAGACGCACGTGACGGTTGGACACGCCTTTTGAGACCAATATTGCTTTTGAGCATTTTGTTTCCATAATGAAGCCCTATACTTTATAGTACCCTAGGAGGACTGATCTGAGGACAGTACCTGTGTACTTTGCATGTATAAAAAGTTATCAAGAGGTTTTCAAAAAGGAGCTATTGTCTCGCTATTTCTTACGTTTCTGCGAGTGACACGAACGTTTACAAAAGAAAACCTTTTGGGATATTCAAAAAGGGCAGAACGTATATTTTGAGCAAAACATATATGGTAGTATATTATTACTTTACAAATGAGTGTCCGTCATTTGTGCCGTGAGTTACACATCACACGGCGATTCAGAAAAAGATTTTGCATATGTTATTTCAGTTTTTGGAGATTTTTCAAAAAAGATGTGTACTATAAACATATTATAACAGTTGCTTAGTGTATATTGGATTTCAGTAGTGGATTTCTAGATCTGTATCTCCATTGTAACTGTTAGTTGTATGTATTCCCTAGAGGCCAGTATTGTTTAGATGATGTATATTATATTGGATGCTTGGACATATATAGAAATGACTTTCTTGCTCGATATGATAGTATGCTATCTGGTTGCTCTTTATCGTAACATGTATACTTGTCTCTTTATACTGTCGTATAGTTACATGTTGGTAAAGCCCTTAGGATGTGCATGCCCCAAATAAAAGAATATTACATTACATTTGAATTTTACATGAATGAAAAATAAAACTCTCATCTCACATAAACCCCCCCGGCTATTCAATCGCGACAATCATGCACATCATATCTTCGCAACACATAATATCATATATCATCAACGTAAGTAAGTATGCGTACCCCGATTGTCGTTGATGTATAGCAACGAAACCGGCGATATCGTCATACTACACTTACGGTCACAGAAAAGAAAGTGTAAAACTACAATATTTGGAATCCACATTCTCTTTAGAAATCGTAAATGCGAAATATCACATATTTCGTATTTCATGCCTAACTATATGAATTCCACATATTGTATCACATTCCAGATAAATAGACAGTATTAAAGTTTTCGAACGAATGACCAAATACCCAAAATTCCATAAAGCTCAACACTTGAGCGGAGTTCAAAAACCCGGAGTGTGACACAGTAGTAGCGGTCGAGCAGTAGAAGGGTCAAGCCAACGCCTCACATATGGCACGCCGTACTGCCGCAAACCCTAAGGTTCAAATGGCAGTTCAAGATGGTCAAATAATCGAGTTAAGTTTGTTGTCTTCTAGTGGGTCCACCACAAAACTTGCACGTATTTCCGAAAGATTAAAACCCCATTAAAAAGTGAGTAAATGATACCCGTTCGAACAATTCAATACTTTCTAAATTACCCGGAAAGAAACACGAAATCAAAATTCCGATCGAATTGTAGAGTCCAAAACTATCCCCAGAACATTCAGCTCTAAATTCAGATTAAAAATACCTAAAAATATATACATACAGTTCTAAACATTACTCTTGTTCAAAAAAAGCCATCATCTTCTTCCTCCTTCTTCTTTTGCTCTCTAGTGAGCAAATTACTCACCAAGTTAGGATTTTGAAGTGAGAAAAGCCACCACAACATCATTCTACACAAGTCTTGCACACTTGTTTAGAGTGTTAGCTTCATTTCTTTCTCTTGATCAAGTGAAGTTGCAAGCTTGGACATAGCGGACACCGGGTGGATCATCGTGGACCTAGAGGAGTTCAAGCAGACTTTTTCCAAACCCCAAGTGGCCGAGGAGTCGAGCGTAGGGAGCTACAAAGGTTGTACTCTCAAAACCCTAGCTTTTCTTACTTGTGATGATGTGTTGTTACGAAACCCTAATTTTCTTGGATTGATTCTTTGCTTGCTTACTTAGCACCCTAAAAACTTAATCTTTGGTACATGTGATGCTTCCAAACCCTTCATGAGGTGCTAGGTAAACCCAACATTGGTATCAGAGCCGACCTAGAACATTAGGCGACACTTTAACGAAGTTAAAACTCCGATCGAACCGGAAAATACGGATTTTTAGCACTCTCTGGATATTTTTTCAAAACTGTTGTTTTTCAGAATTAAAAATATGTAAAAAATATAGCATGCAAATCTAAGCAGTACTGTGAAATACGAGGACATGAACAGTAAATATCACCGCGGAACCTCGGCAATAGCTTGCTTGGGCCGCAGTTCCGCAGCCGTACACAAGAGATGATGACTCGTTTTTATACAGTAATGTTTAGAACTGTATGTATATATTTTTAGGTATTTTTAATCTGAATTTAGTGTTGAATGTTCTGGGGATGGTTTTGGAATCAACAATTCGATCGGAATTTTGATTTCGTGTTTCTTTCCGGGTAATTTAGAAAGTATTGAATTGTTCGAACGAGTATCATTTACTCACTTTTTCACGGGGTTTTAATCTTTCGGAAATACGTGCAAGTTTTATGGTGGACCCTCTAGAAGACAACAAACCTTAACTCGATTATGTGACCGTCTTGAACTGCCTTTTGAACCTTAGGGTTTGGGGCAGTACGGCGTGCCACATGTGAGGCGTTGGCTTGACACTTCTACGGCTGGACCGCAACTACTGTGTCACACTCCGGGTTTTTGAACTCCGCTCAAGTGTTGAGCTTTATGGAATTTTGGGTATTTGGTCATTTGTTCGAAAACTTTAATACTGTCTATTTATCTGGAATGTGATACAATATGTGGAATTCATATAGTTAGGCATGAAATACGAAATATGTGATATTTCGCATTTACGATGTCTAAAGAGAATGTGGATTCCAAATATTGTAGTTTTACACTTTCTTTTCTTTGACCGTAAGTGTAGTATGACGATATCGCCGGTTTCGTCGCTATACATCAACGACAATCGGGGTACGCATACTTACATACGTTTATGATATATGATATTATGTGTTGCTGAGATATGATGTGCAGGATTGTCGTGATTGAATAGCCGGGGCGGTTGGGTTTATGTGAGATGAGAGTTTTATTTTTCATTCATGTAAAATTCAAATGTAATGTAATATTCTTTTATTTGGGGCACTTCCGGGTTGAGGTTGCTGCCACCAGGGTTGTATATTATTTACTTTTTCGCATTAGGATAGACCCAAGGTGGGGAGCACAAGTGACCGGGTTCTGGGTTCAGTGGGAGGCCATCTCGAGGAGTCCAGACCGGGTCTCCTAAACTCCAGAATTGGTAGGGTCGCTTTCCGCTCTCGTAGGGGTCCAGGGTGTGGGCTTGGCTATTCATCGCGACTGTGGAATCCGTATTTTCTATTGTTGGCTAAATACTAAATACGGACGTCCTAGTATATCCCACATTATATCTATGTTTCTGCTGCGATATCTGTGATTTGATCATTTGATATATTGTGATGGATACTGTATATAGTTTATATGATATATTATATAGACGTTTGATTTAATGATTTTCGTGGATGTGTTTATCGAATCAAATAGTAAAGAAATCACAACCAAAAATATTTGACCGCAATCAAACAACGGTGTCAGTTGAAGTTAATGAATGAGTGCGGATCGTCCTCAGGGATCTCGAGATTCGTTTGTACCTTTATTTGTTTGAAATGAAATGTTAATCAACAATAAGAGAAAACACGATTCAATTGATTGATTTGTATTCGTGTGTCACTAATCTTTTCTAAAGAATCAAGAAGTATAAACAACAAGAATCGGTTTCAATGGTATTTTCCAAACGACAATCAAGACTGATAAAGAGGCTCGTAGGAATCGATAGGATCTTTAGATGTGTTGTAGTCTACAATATTTCATATTCTTGTCCTTCGAAGAATTGATGCTAGATCAATGGTTATCGACGAGAATTAGGGTTTTCTTGATGAAATTAAAGTTTCATCTCTTAACCCTTGCTCTTTCGAGGATACCATTTATATTCTAGCCTCTAGTAATTTCAAGAATCGATCGGATCACCCCAATCTCGAGCGATGTTGATCAAGAAAGCATCGCATCGAATTGGGTTGTCGATTCTTGAACTTGCTAGGGTTTACAATCTCGTGGGATTCAAGAATTGATTACAAATTTGCTACATCATCATACTAAAGATCTTCTCGACTCCTTAACGAGCGGAGTTTTACTCGCGCATCACCACATAGACAATATTCAAGAACAGTAAAGATAACATGATGCGGAATTTTAAAGAAAACAAGAATAGAGAAAATATCACCTTTTATTTAATCAACAATTGTCAATACATTCTCTCAAGATCTACAAGAAGAAAGAAAAATCGATCGTTGACTCGGCTTCGCTCAACTCCGTGGATCGTGGATCTACTTTTGATCTCTTGCCCAATGGAAGATCGGCTCGGCTCATAAAAGGGTTGAAGGAATCTTGCTTGGCTTGCACTCAAGATCTTGAATTGTGGATGGATTTAGGGTTAGGGTTTCCTACAAGATTTCTCACTAATCTTGAGGAAGAAGAAGATGGAGAAAGAGAATGGCTAAACTAAAAATGGGTTGAATCTATCACTCTCCAAGATTGAATCAAGATTTTTCCAAGATTTCTAAGATGATAAATGAGAGAGCCTAGGGTCCTATTTATAGAACTAGGTTTAGGTTTGAATTAGACTTTCCCTCCCAAAGTTTGTTGGGGTTTAGCTTAGGGTTTAAGCAAGGGTTTAGGAAAGTTCTAGAAGTATTAGGGTAGTTTGGGAATTTGATGATCTGGTGGAAGTGTCTGGATTCTTCTGGACTTTTGTATGCATTTTTGAGCTGAAGGTACTAGCACTGGAGTTGTGATGAAGTTTGAGAAGTTGATTCCCTGGTTCCGCCGCGCAACCGCCGCGTGAGGTAGGGTTTTGCCGCCCTTCCGCCGCGCAATGGTGGCCTCGGGATTGGTGCTTTCTGCAGTTTCTTTGTACTTCTATTTGGGTTATTCTTTGATGTTCAGAATTGCAGTAGCCCTTCTATGTTGATACCAGATTTGCTTTCAATGAGTTTACGAGCAATTGTAATGGTCGAGCAATGAATTGATCGAGCAAGTATCTCTTTTCCTGCATAGACTTCAAAATAGGGGTTGCAAGATATAGAAAATATGCTATGTAATGCAATGCAGTTAATTTCCCTAGAATTTCCGGTTTAAAGGTCGAATACATGTAATTTGATATTTTGCGACCAATTAGCTAATATGTGAATTATGAATACCGTACTCTCCTATATGTATGCAGATGACAAGGAAATTGCCGGTTAAAATATGCAGTATTTTCGACTGATCAAATACCCCCAAACTTAATTTCGATCGTCTCGAGAGAATGTTTTATTAAAAAGAGAAGGAGAAAACAAAGAAAGAGAAAAACTAACTAGCACACTTTCGTAGGCAACACGATTGCACTGAGCACGTGCAACAAGCCTTTAAACCTCTAGGTGTCCCTAGTAGGAGGAGTGTTGTCTCCTGAGGGTTTTCAGCGGATTGCACCCACAAAATCCAATAATAAAAGAAAGATCATGAATATTACATTTAAAGAAAAGAATTGTAAAAGAAAGACCGTGAAAATTAGGGTTTCTAACTAAGCTAGCTTTTCGGTTGTCATGAGCCCTATCTTAATGGTCATGAAAAAATGTCAGAAATCACGTCCTCCCTCAATAAAACATCGTCTTATTCTTCATTCCTATCTTTATTCCAAACATCGATCATATCACCCTGCGTGTGTGTAAAGACATCCCTACACCCGGAGAATTCAATTCAAGCTATCATACCCTTGCCCATCAGCCTCAGTACTTCTTGGCAAACGAGATTGCTTACACACTTTCATGCGACCGTTAATACTTCTTGAGGTACTAACCGACCGATTACTAATGTGCATGCTAACTTGGTGTATTTTCCTAATCTTGCACCACCTCAGGCATAGCAGTGACTCCCAGACCAGTTGACCTTGGGGCACTAGGTGAAGAAGCACCCTTTTGCTATATATTTTTCTTGCCCTTGGTGATAACAAAACCAGTGTCCATTTTTCTCACCACTTTAAAACACACTTTTCTTTTCATACTTTTGGCCTTAAGACAAGAGCATTTCAAGGTATCCTCTACTATCCCAGGCTTCAAGACGTGTGTAAGTGCGAATAGCAGGGTAGCAACGTTCAAAATGTTTGGCTTCCAGAATAGAAACTATTTTTCAGACTTATTTTTATCCTCAGATTAGTGACATCCTTCATCTTACTAACCCTTGGGACAACGGCTCATAACTACTTATTACTAGTTCGTATAAGAAAACTTCTAATTTTCTTAGTTTTCTAAAATTTTTCCAATCTCATGGATGTAATTGTTCACTGTCTAAACTTTCATTATCTTATTTATATACAAAAAGTGTAAATATTAAAATTATTTTTATATTTGAAAATTTTTAAATTTTTTTGGGTTTTGAAAATTTTTCAATTTTTATAGATTTTTAAAAAGAAATGTTTTGTGCTTATGCAGATGATATGCAATTGATGCGAAAATAAGCACAAACCTCCCCCAAACTTGTTTTCAACAGTGTCCTCACTGTTGCCGACAGTCATACCTACAAAAATCTGTAAATCTGGGAGGAATTATTAGTGGGGGCAAAATATATAAGTGAAGAACTTCCCCCAAACTTGTTTTATTTACTCACCTTCATTCAAAATAATGATGCAATGATATACTGGACATGAAAGTGAGACGGAGGAATTTTAATCAAGATAAATTGGCTCTTGTAAGAACAAGAGCTCCTCCGTGGGGTCAGTGGAAAAATACGGCTTTAATCTATGTCCATTTATTTTGAAAACAGTGCCGTTCTTAACATTTTCAATATCTACTGCCCCGTGCGGGTATACAGACCGCACAACAAAAGGTCCCTTCCAACGAGATCGGAGCTTACCCGCATGAAGGTGTAATCGTGAATCATAAAGAAGGACTTGTTGACCAGGTAAAAATGTTTTCCTTACAATGTTTTTATCGTGAAAAACCTTAGTCCTATTCTTTGTGATTACAGCATTATCATAAGCTTCATCGCGGAGTTCGCTTAGCTCGTTTAGTTGCAGCTTCCGAAAGTTGCAAGCAAGGTTTAGATCAAAATTAATTTCCTTTATAGCCCACAATGCTTTATGTTCTATCTCAACAGGTAGATGACATGCTTTTCCAAAAACTATCCTATATGGAGACATTCCTAGGTCGGTCTTATATGCAGTCCTGAATGCCCAAAGAGCATCCGTCAATTTGGTCGACCAGTCTTTTCTATTTTTGGCAACAGTTTTCTCCAGGATAAGTTTGATTTGTCTGTTTGAGATCTCAGCCTGCCCGCTTGTTTGGGGGTGATAGGGTGTAGAAAGACGGTGGTTGATTGAATATTTCCGCATCAGAGTCTCGAAAGATCTGTTGCAGAAGTGTGTCCCATTATCGCTAATAATGGCGCGTGGGTGTCCAAATCGCGAGAAGATATTCTCTTTCAAGAACTTAATGACAACTTTCCTGTCATTAGTGTGACTTGGAATGGCTTCTACCCACTTGGAGACATAATCAACCGCCAGCAATATGTACAGATTCCCAAAGGAGTTGGGAAAAGGACCCATAAAATCTATGCCCCAAACATCAAACATTTCAACAACCAGAATGGGTTGCTGAGGCATTTCATTCCTTTGGGATATTCTACCCGTATACTGACATTGTGTACAGGTTTTGCAATGTTCAAATGCGTCCTTGAATAAGGTCGGCCAATAAAATCCAGATTGCAAAACCTTTTCCGCTGTTTTTCTTGGACCAAAGTGACCCCCACAGGCCTGATCATGACAAAATGAAAGAATACTCTTGAACTCTTCATTCGGGACGCACCGGCGAATGATCTGATCAGGACAATATTTAAACAAATAAGGCTCGTCCCAGTAATAGTGTTTTACTTGGGAAAGAAAGCGGTATTTGTCTTGTTTTGACCAATCGCTCGGTATCAATCCCGTGGCATGATAGTTCACAATATCCCTGAACCATGGTTCAGAGGATACGCTCAAGAGTTGTTCGTCAGGGAATGAGTCATTGATCGGCAGGGTCACAGGGGAAGAAACGATGCGTGAAAGGTGGTCAGCTACTACATTTTTACATCCTTTCTTATCTTTGATAACAAGATCGAATTCTTGTAAAAGAAGGATCCAACGTATTAGTCGACCTTTGGCATCTTTCTTCGCCAACAGATGTTTTAAAGCGGAATGATCAGTATATACAACAATAGGTGAGCCGATTAAGTAAGGCCTGAATTTCTCTAATGCGAATACAACCGCTAATAGTTCTTTCTCTGTGGTTGTATAATTGATTTGCGCATCATTCAGGGTCTTACTAGCATAGTAAATCACGTGTGGCATCTTTTCGATGTGCTGTCCAAGGACAGCACCTACTGCAAAATCAGATGCGTCACACATCAGCTCAAAAGGGTAGTCCCAGTTTGGTGATGATAAAACGGGGGCTGAAGTGAGTGAGTGTTTAAGTGAGTCGAAAGCTGTCTCGCAATCCGAGTCAAAGTGGAAGGTCGTATCCTTGGCCAGGAGTAGTGTTAAAGGTCTAGCAATTTTGCTAAAGTCCTTTATAAATCTCCTATAAAATCCAGCATGGCCAAGGAAAGAGCGAATATCTTTGACGCTTTTGGGATGAGGGAGGTTTTGAATGACATCTACTTTAGCTCTGTCAACCTCAATGCCCTTTTGTGAAATGACATGTCCAAGGACTATTCCTTCTTGGACCATAAAGTGGCATTTTTCCCAGTTCAAAGTCAAGTTCTTCTCTTTGCATCGAGTAAGAACAGCGTCCAGATTCGCTAGGCATTCAGAAAAAGAGTCTCCAAAAATCGAAAAGTCGTCCATAAAGATCTCCAGGAAATTCTCTACCATATCAGAGAATATCCCCATCATACACCGCTGAAAGGTAGCGGGAGCATTGCATAGCCCGAAGGGCATGCGACTGTAAGCAAAGGTACCAAAAGGACAAGTAAAAGTGGTTTTATCTTGATCCTTTTTGGCGATGGGGACCTGATTATAGCCTGAGTAACCGTCCATGAAACAATAGTATTGTCGTCCCGCTAAGCGTTCCAGCATTTGATCAATAAATGGTAGAGGAAAATGATCTTTCCTTGTAGCAGCGTTGAGTTTTCTATAATCGATGCATACACGCCACCCAGTTTGGGCGCGTGTTTGAATCAACTCATTCGCTTCATTTGTGATAACTGTGATGCCGGATTTCTTAGGAACGACGTGTATAGGACTTACCCACTGGCTATCGGAGATCGGGTATATAATACCACTATCTAAGCATTTGACGATCTCTTTCATGACAGCTTCCTTCATGACGGGATTTAACCGTCTCTGTGGTTCTCGGGTCGGTCTGGCATCATCCATCACATGTATATGATGTTCAACAATCAAGGGACTGATCCCTTTGATGTCCGCCATGCTCCAACCAAATGCCTCTTTATTAGATCTTAATACCGATAAAAGTGCATTCTCTTGCTCTGATGCAAGAGAAGTGGAAATTATAACCGGTAAAGTCTCGTTCTCACCAAGATATGCATATTTTAGGTGAGAAGGTAAGACTTTGAGATCTAATTCAGGCGGAGAAATAATCGAAGGAAGGATCATAGAATGATTTTTGGATTTACAAAGAAGCTCAGAGCCTGTGAAAGATACAGACTCGGGTGGAGAAAAGTCAGAAGTGCAGGACTCAAGTGTAAGTGTAGTGTCCTCACTAAGTGTAAGATCAAGCAGAGATGTGCTAATGTCATCGAGATCAGTAAAGCAAAGTTCCTCGGCTCCACAACTATCGGGAGCGATCTCATGGACAGAACACACATCTAAAATATGAGCACTAGGTTCTGATGGCTGACTCCCAACTCTGTAGATATTTAGTTCAATGGTCATATTTCCAAATGATAAATTCATTGAACCATTTCTACAGTTTATAACAGCGTTGGAAGTGGCAAGGAAAGGACGACCTAAAATCACCGGAATTTGGCCCCGGGGGTTTGCTACAGGATGTGTGTCGAGCACAATGAAGTCTACAGGGAAAACAAATTCCCCAACCTTTATCAACACATCCTCTAATTCACCCCTTGGTTTGGTGATAGATCGGTCCGCCATCTGGAGAGTACAATGAGCAGGTTTCAGCTCTCCAATTCCTAGTTGCTCATAGACAGAATAAGGTAACAGGTTAACACTCGCGCCAAGGTCTAAAAGAGCACGATTTATGTTTTTACCCCCAATCGAAATCGATATTGTAGGACATCCTGGGTCCTTTCGTTTCTTTGGTAGCTGGGGAATAAAAGCAGTGCTGATGTTATTAGCCATAAAGACCTTCTTTGGCACCTGAGTCTTCCTCTTCCTAGTGCACAAGTCCTTTAGAATTTTCGCATAAGCGGGGACTTGTTGAATCGCATTTAGGAGAGGGATATTGATGTTAACCTGTTTGAACATTTCTAAAATTTTCTCCATATGAGGACTCATTCTGTTAGCCCTTAGCCGGTTCGGGTAAGGTGCTTTCGCAATAAGCGCGGGGTCCATCATAGGAGAAGGAAAGGGGGGTAGACGAGATCCCAAAAGAGGTGTGGGGACCGTCTGTGGAGAACTATAAGGGTTGGGTGAAGGTGTTGAGCCTAAAGGGAACTGGAGAATAGGCTCGTGCGAAGGTGGTTTGGTAGAAGAAGAAGGATCAGAAGGAGAAGTGTGTGTATGTGGAAAGGTCTCAGCCGGGGTTTTGACATGATTTTCAGTATTATCAATATCTTCCCCGACATTATTATTCAGCACTCTTCCCGATCTCAACGTGGTAATGGCATTTACATTGTAATGCCCAGGATTCTGTAGGGGTTGAGAGGGAAGTTTCCCTTTTTCTCTCGCACTCATTTCAGCTTTGAGGCGTGCGATTTCAGCTTCCATCGTTCTAATACTCTCAGCTTGTGACGCTGAGTTTTTCTTTATTTCACTGACGGAAGATCTAACCTCAGTTGAAACCTCCATGAAATTGGATAAAAGTGATTTCATGGTTTGAGTAAATTGAGAGAAATCGTCAGAACAGGACTGCATAGGATTAGACTGTGCATGAGTGTTGCCCTGGTTTTGGAAATTTTGTGACTGGTAGGGGTGCTGAGTGAGTTGGAGGGGTTGCTGTTGTGGTGGAGGAAGAGCCCTTTGAAAGTTATTTGTGTTTGGAACCGTGTTTTGAGATTGATTTTGGTTCCAAGCAAAATTAGGGTGGTTCCTCCAACCCTGATTGTACGTGGAAGAATATGGATCGTTTCGAGGTCGTTGAAATGCGGCATTAGAATGCTCGTGACCTTGAAACGCCGAGTTTAAAGGACATTCTTCCGTTAAATGTGACGGATCAGAACAGCACCCACAAATAGTTTTGGGGAGTGATACTGGGTTTAGGGAGGCTGCTGCAAATTTGTGTTCCATAGCGTCGAGCTTCTTTTGCATTGCTGCCATTTCTGCTCGAACACCTATGGACACATCTACTTGGTGTACGCCACCCCTATTCAATGGTTGGGTTCCACTCTCCCAAATTAGTGATTTTTCAGCGAATTCTTCTAAGTATCGCCAGGCTTCCCCATCGTCTTTAGTCATAAATGTACCCTGACACATATTTTCAAGGCTTTGTTTCGTGCTAGGGTTACTGCCCTCATAGATGATTCGGCACAACTCCCATCTCGGGATGCCGTGATGAGGACATTGAACCATTAAATCCTTGAAACGTTCAAAGTACTTTGAAAATGGTTCGGTAGGGAGCTGGGCAAATTGGTTCAATTCACTACGAATTCGAGCCGTTCGTTGGACTGGGTAAAATTTCTTTAGGAATGCTGCGACGAATTCTTCCCAATTAGTGATGGAGTGTGCGGTGGTGTTATATAGCCACTTCTCGGCTATATCGCACAAGGTAAAAGGAAGAAGTCGTAGACGCATCGCATCCACAGAAAGTTGAGACGTACCCATCATAGCACATACGTTTTCAAATTTGGTAATGAAAACGTAAGCGTCCTCGGTCTCGAGTCCGTGATACTTAGGTAGAAGGTTGATATACTGGGGCTTGATTTCAAAGTTATCCCCGTTCGCTGGTGGTGTGGATAAGCAGGTCGAAAGAGGACCTCTAAGTGGATAGCATCTTTCCTGAAGAGAAATGTGTGGAGGATTCTGCGCACCAACGGACGGTGGCAGATTGGGGTTAAAGAAGTTTGATGGATTCGGATCCATCGGTGTGGGTGTGGTAGTAGGTAAAGAAAAGGTAAATGGAGAATTATCGACTTCAGAGTCGATAAAAGGTATGCGGACTAAACGGGCACTAGAATCCCGTGTCCAGCCTATCTTGTACTAAAAAAGGGTTAGTACAAGTGGCAGCGTTGGCTTATAATTAGGGGTAAAATGAATGCGGTGTTTGCTTTTGAAAAGGGACGGATTTTGAAAAAAATGATGCGACAACCAAATGCAGCACACAAACCTAAAATCTAATGGTCACCTAGGTCCGGCTCTAGACCGCTCCTAACTGCCAAAAGACAAGTCGCGGGATCAATCCTTCACTGCCTCTTTGTCCCCCTGTGGCCGGATAAGTGCCAGGTAAGTGGGAAGGAACCACCACTACAGTGGACCTAATTAATAACCACTAGCCTTAGACACACTCACCTTAGGCACCACAGAAAAACGCGGATAAGCAATGAATTACCCACGGCCCTCTCTTGTCCTAAATGAGCGCGACAGTCCTTAGAGTCATCTCTAGATTTCTTTTAGTTAATGGGGGTAAATGCGGATGCAAGTTTGGTGGTTTTCGGGGCCTAGGAAGGGTAATGAAATCCCCACCTAATTTGGATTTGGCCGTGCCCCTTAATTTTCCGTATTAGCAATGCAAAACAACCAAGAAAAGCAAAATCACGCACAATTTTAATTTGCTTTTGCGGCGCAGCTATTATTTGCAAAGAATCCTGCAGAAAGGATTAGTTGGAGCTAAAAAGGGAGAGAGGAGAGAGACAGAAATCACCTGCTGGAAAATTATCCAGAGAACCCTCAAGCCTGCGGCGCTTCCGCCGCACAAACCATGTTCTTGCCGCCCTTCCGCGGTCGAGTGTGGGGTTCACTGTACAATTTTTCTTCAGCTGCTTGATATTGCTATCTCCAGCTCTCTGGTATATCCCAAATAATTTTTCCACAGCTCAGATTGCTCCAGATCACCTTGCAATCAATTCACAACACACGTATAAGAGTTTGTACGAATTTTGAATTCAAGAAATGAAACGTAATAATTCTTTCACTTCAAACTATAAAATGTAAACGAATTAACGCGCGATCCCCGGCAACGGCGCCATTTTGATTTGATGATCTTCGTGGATGTGTTTATCGAATCAAATAGTAAAGAAATCACAACCAAAAATATTTGACCGCAATCAAACAACGGTGTCAGTTGAAGTTAATGAATGAGTGCGGATCGTCCTCAGGGATCTCGAGATTCGTTTGTACCTTTATTTGTTTGAAATGAAATGTTAATCAACAATAAGAGAAAACACGATTCAATTGATTGATTTGTATTCGTGTGTCACTAATCTTTTCTAAAGAATCAAGAAGTATAAACAACAAGAATCGGTTTCAATGGTATTTTCCAAACGACAATCAAGACTGATAAAGAGGCTCGTAGGAATCGATAGGATCTTTAGATGTGTTGTAGTCTACAATATTTCATATTCTTGTCCTTCGAAGAATTGATGCTAGATCAATGGTTATCGACGAGAATTAGGGTTTTCTTGATGAAATTAAAGTTTCATCTCTTAACCCTTGCTCTTTCGAGGATACCATTTATATTCTAGCCTCTAGTAATTTCAAGAATCGATCGGATCACCCCAATCTCGAGCGATGTTGATCAAGAAAGCATCGCATCGAATTGGGTTGTCGATTCTTGAACTTGCTAGGGTTTACAATCTCGTGGGATTCAAGAATTGATTACAAATTTGCTACATCATCATACTAAAGATCTTCTCGACTCCTTAACGAGCGGAGTTTTACTCGCGCATCACCACATAGACAATATTCAAGAACAGTAAAGATAACATGATGCGGAATTTTAAAGAAAACAAGAATAGAGAAAATATCACCTTTTATTTAATCAACAATTGTCAATACATTCTCTCAAGATCTATAAGAAGAAAGAAAAATCGATCGTTGACTCGGCTTCGCTCAACTCCGTGGATCGTGGATCTACTTTTGATCTCTTGCCCAATGGAAGATCGGCTCGGCTCATAAAAGGGTTGAAGGAATCTTGCTTGGCTTGCACTCAAGATCTTGAATTGTGGATGGATTTAGGGTTAGGGTTTCCTACAAGATTTCTCACTAATCTTGAGGAAGAAGAAGATGGAGAAAGAGAATGGCTAAACTAAAAATGGGTTGAATCTATCACTCTCCAAGATTGAATCAAGATTTTTCCAAGATTTCTAAGATGATAAATGAGAGAGCCTAGGGTCCTATTTATAGAACTAGGTTTAGGTTTGAATTAGACTTTCCCTCCCAAAGTTTGTTGGGGTTTAGCTTAGGGTTTAAGCAAGGGTTTAGGAAAGTTCTAGAAGTATTAGGGTAGTTTGGGAATTTGATGATCTGGTGGAAGTGTCTGGATTCTTCTGGACTTTTGTATGCATTTTTGAGCTGAAGGTACTAGCACTGGAGTTGTGATGAAGTTTGAGAAGTTGATTCCCTGGTTCCGCCGCGCAACCGCCGCGTGAGGTAGGGTTTTGCCGCCCTTCCGCCGCGCAATGGTGGCCTCGGGATTAGTGCTTTCTGCAGTTTCTTTGTACTTCTATTTGGGTTATTCTTTGATGTTCAGAATTGCAGTAGCCCTTCTATGTTGATACCAGATTTGCTTTCAATGAGTTTACGAGCAATTGTAATGGTCGAGCAATGAATTGATCGAGCAAGTATCTCTTTTCCTGCATAGACTTCAAAATAGGGGTTGCAAGATATAGAAAATATGCTATGTAATGCAATGCAGTTAATTTCCCTAGAATTTCCGGTTTAAAGGTCGAATACATGTAATTTGATATTTTGCGACCAATTAGCTAATATGTGAATTATGAATACCGTACTCTCCTATATGTATGCAGATGACAAGGAAATTGCCGGTTAAAATATGCAGTATTTTCGACTGATCAACGTTACTTATGTTTTACACCCGCACTAGCCCTACCCTGCTCTGTCGTTAGTTACCTAACCTAATGGTGCACGAGGGGACATCGAAGCAAATGCGGATGGCATAAGTGTACGTCGTATTTATATGTGATGTTTAGGTGGCTTAAATGATGGGACTTCATTAATGTGATTAATGAAAGAAAAGAAACCTAAATGATGTTGTAGAATCAAATTTTCAAATAAACGGGTAGCTACAGTCTTGCTTTGCATAGCGGTATATATGATATACCCTGCACCTTATTCGATGGGGAAAGAGCCAAGATCCCTTCACCGGGAGTGACCTCTTTAGCAAAACTGGCAGATGCTACAAAACTCAGTTTGGTTTTTGATTGCTTTTGTAGTTTTGCTTTGCACAGAGATATATACGATATACCCTGCACCTTATTCGATGAGGAAAGAGCCGAGATCCCTTCACCTGGAGTGACCTCTTTAGCAAAACTGGCAGATGCTACAAAACTCGGGTTGGTTTTTGATTGCTTTTGGAGTTTTGCTTTGCACAGTGATATATATGATATACCCTGCACCTTATTCGATGAGGAAAGAGCCGAGATCCCTTCACCGGGAGTGACCTCTTTAGCAAAACTAATAAAAGCCTCAAAATCACTCCATTTCAAAATTCACATGATTCTACAACGATATCAAGTTCATTACGCAATAGGTTTTCAGAAAAACCTGTCGTAGCCCTCCGTCATTTCAGATAAGTCCTACTTAGTATTCGTGCTACGTTTGTTGACCTCTGTCAAGGCGTAGTGTGCGGTAGCTAACTAGTATTTATCTGCTTTTGCATATGATGTAGATTGGATTAGGGTAGTCGTACGACCTTGTTGACCTCCGTCAAGGGTCGTGCGGGTGGGTTTGATTCAATCAAGAAATGACGGGTTGAACTTGACTTGCACCCTGTGGTTTGTTGACCTCCGTCAAGGTCATGGGATGCTTGGGGCAAAACATTATCGGGAGTTTCAAGTGTTGATATTTGCAATGAGTTTTCATACCTTCTATGAGATAGTTGGATCCCGATACCCACTGCGAGTAATTGTTACTCCTCGGAGAGTTTTACACAGGACAATTAGCCGATCAAGTAGGTATCTAGAAAGTTGTCAACGGGGTTATGCCTCTAGGAAAACGAGGTTTACTTTAATTAGGTCCGTGCGAAAATACGGGGAACCTCCCTCAAAGTACCGACACTGGCCTGGCTGAAAGATCGGCGAAGTTGTAGGGTGTAATTAATCCCGGCTAGTCTTTCCTTTTAGGGTTTGAAGGAAGATTTGATAAAAACAGTGGGAGCCTTCCTGATTACATAAGATAATAACCAATCTGATCTTGCAAGAGCATACGCTAAAGTGTTTTCTTCTCTCTCTCTCTCCAGGTAACGACCATGTCATGCCTTAATCAAGATAATAATATGGATGCATTGACTGAACTCGCATGTTATACTATGCTGGAGAACGTTGGTTCTGTTCTTTCTTATAAGAGTTATAGGACTGAACTGGACATAGGGGAATACCAGGATTCCCATGCCACCCGAATGAAGAAAGTTCATGATGATGAATTTTCTTCAGGTGTGTTCGTTACAGAGAACTGTTTCTCCATTTTCTCTACGTCCTGGGTATTGGATACCGGATCAGAATCCCATATATGTAATCAGTTACATGGGCTTAAGAAAGGTAGAGAACTTGGAGAAGGTGATAAAGACATAAGAGTTGGAAATGGTGCAATTGTTGTAGCTAAAACCGTCGGGGAATATCACCTTGTATTAACAACTGGTAATACATTGATTCTGAATGAATGCTATTACATGTTGAACCTGATATGCAACATTATATCGGTTTCTTTGTTGAGTAAAGAGGGATATAATTTTGTTTTGCAGGATAATGTTATGAACATTTTCCGTAACCAAAAGTTGGTTGGATCAGGCACGTTGTGCAATGGCATTTATGTTCTAAATCAATCAACAGTTCTGAGCATAACAAACACACACAAGAGGAAGAGTTCAGAACTGAACGAATCCTTCTTGTGGCATTGTAGACTAGGTCACATCAATGCAACACGACTAGCTAAGTTGCATAAGGATGGATATTTGAAATCGTTTGAATTTTCATCTTATGACACTTGCCAGTCATGTCTCAAAGGCAAGATGACCAAAACTCCGTTTACGGGACACGGAGAAAGAGTTACGGAACTCTTGAGACTGGTGCATAGCGATGTATGCGGTCCCATGTCTACACATGCCAGGGATGCTTCTGCGTACTTCATTACATTCACTGACGATCTCTCTAGATTCGGGTATGTGTTCCTAATGAAACACAAATCAGCTGCTTTTGAGAAATTTAGAGAATATAAACAAGAAGTCGAGAACCAAACCCGAAAAAGTATTCAAATCCTACGATCTGATCGAGGAGGTGAATACTTGAGCATTGAATTCCTGGACTTCCTAAAAGAGAATGGGATTCTCTCTTAGCTGACTCCTCCATATACACCACAGTACAACGGTGTATCAGAACGGAGGAACCGCACCCTATTAGATATGGTGCGCTCTATGATGAGCACAGCTGAGTTACCTATTTTCTTCTGGGGATATGCGCTGGAAACAGCAGCATACCTACTGAATAGGGTTCCTACCAAATCTGTGCCTACCACCCCATATGAGATATGGGAGGGGAAGAGACCATTTCTTAATTTTATTAAGATATGGGGTTGCCCGGCCTATGTCAAAAGACAAAAACCGGACAAACTCGAGGCAAGGTCTGTTTTGTGTAAGTTTGTTGGATATCCCAAGCACTCGCGAGGGTATATCTTCTACCACGGTGAGGAACAAAGAGTGTTTGTTGCTCAACATGCCACCTTTTTAGAAAAAGAATTTCTTGCAAAAGAGATTAGTAGCTCTGAGGTAGAACTGGAAGAGGTTCCAGCTGTACAAACCACAACAGAAGATTTAGTGGAACCAGAGGATTCATTAGCTCCCAACGAACCTCAGCCTCTGCGCCGATCTAGTAGGGTTCCTCGCCAACCTGAGAGATACTACGGTTTTCTCATGGATGGTGGGAGCGAGGATTGCATCATGGAGGATGATGACCCAACTAGCTTCGAGCAGGCCATCACGAGTGGGGACTCTGTGAAATGGCTGGATGCAATGCGGTCCGAGATAGAATCCATGTACACCAACACAGTGTGTACTTTGGAAGATGCTCCTGAAGGGGTAAAACCCATTGGGAGCAAGTGGATCTTCAAGAAAAAATTTGGTGTAGATGGGAAAGTGGAGACTTTCAAAGCTAGACTTGTTGCAAAGGGTTTTCATCAAAGACCAGGTGTGGACTATGACGAAACCTTTTCTCCAGTGGCTATGCTTAAATCCATCCGGATCATGCTTTCCATCGCTGCATATCATGATTACGAAATATGGCAAATGGATGTTAAGACTGCCTTTCTAAACGGTGATTTAGAAAAGTGTATGTACATGACTCAGCCAGAGGGCTTCGTAGATAGTAGGAGCAGCGGGAAGGTGTGCAAGCTGCTTAAATCCATTTCTGGATTAAAGCAAGCATCGTGGAGCTGGAACATCTGCTTTGACATCGTTATCAAAGAGTTTGATTTCGTCAAAAACGTAGATGAACCTTGTATCTACAAGAAGGTGGCAGAGAGTAAGGTTGTCTTCCTCGTATTGTACGTGGACGACATACTCTTGATAGGAAATGACATTCCTATGCTGCAATCGGTCAAGCTCTTCTTATCACAAAGATTCTCAATGAAAGATCTAAGTGATGCCTCCTGCATATTGGGAATCAGGATCTATAGAGATAGATCTAAAAGGATATTGGGATTGTCTCAATCCAGGGACATTGACACCATAGTAAAAAGGTTTAGTATGGAAGAATCCAAGCGTGGGAACTTAACCACGATCTCTGGAGTCACTCTCTCCAAAGAGATGTCTCCCAAGACTGATTTGGAGAGAGCTCGCATGCAAAGGATACCCTATGCTTCGGCTGTAGGCTCTATCATGTACGCGATGCTATGTAACAGACCCGATGTAGCATACTCACTAAGTGTAGTGAGCAGGTATCAAGCTGATCCTGGAGAGAGTCACTGGACAGCCGTGAAGAGCATTCTCAAGTACTTATGAAGGACTAAAGAGATGCTCTTGGTGTATGGTAACGGAGAACTCCAAGTAGAGTCCATTACCGATTCGAGCTTCCAGAGTGATAAGGACGACTCTAAGTCGCAGTTGGGATTTGTCTTTACCCTTTACGGAGGGGCGGTTAGCTGGAAGAGTTCCGAGCAGGAAACCGTGGCAGACTCGACGATGGAGGCTGAATACATCGCTGCTAATGATGCTGCCAAAGAGGCTGTCTGGATCAAGAAGTTCATTACTGAACTTGGAGTGGTTCCATCCATTGAGAATCCAATACCTTTGTATTGCGATAACAATAGAGCGGTGGCTTTGGCCAAGGAACCCAGGTCCCATCAGCGATCCAGGCATATTCTGAGGCGGTATCACCTGATACGGGAGATAGTTGATCGCTGGGAGATCGAGGTCGGGAGGGTTGACACGAAGAATAACACAGCGGATCCACTCACGAAGGCCATTGCCCAGATACAGTTTGGGAGACTCTTCGGGATGCTCGGTATGCGTTATACAGCAGCTGGCCCTAGTGCAAATGGGAGATTGTTAGTTGTGTGTATGCCCTAGAGGCCAGTATTGTACAGATGATGTATATTATATTGGATGCTTGGACATATATAAAGATGACTTTCTTGCTCGATATGATAGTATGCTATCTGGTTGCTCTTTATCTTAACATGTATACTTGTCTCTTTATACTGTCGTATAGTTACATGTTGGTAAAGCCCTTAGGATGTGTACTTGACTACCTGGACTATGATGCGGATCATACTAGTGGGGACATGGTAGTCCATAAGTACATCCTTCAAGGTCCCTAGTCGTGGGTGTATCGAGACGGGGCATCGATATACCAGTGTAGACTAGTGTATACGCTTCTCGACCCATGAGATGGGCGATGGATGATCCCATATCCATTGGTGTTTGACATTAGAGATGGTATACGGGTGCTCAGTGGAGATTGGGCACACTGGACGGACTCGCCGAGAACTCCCAGATGGTATTATACCTCACGTCAGATGGCAGTTCTCTGGTGACACTTGTGCAGGTTAGTCTGTAGACCCGAGATCGTCATAGAGTCTTGTGTGATTCCCACTGTGCTTTGATTTCCACCTTACCATGTCCATGATGGCGTGCAAAATGGTGGTTTTTGGGTACAGTCCCGAGTCACATGGAGGGAATGAGCGATAGGAGGGGTTTCGTCTCTCCCGGTATTGGGGGTTGATATTGCGCTGTGCTCGATTGGCCGTAACAGGGAAGTCCCTGGCCAGGGCTGATTAGAGATTTACTGGTAAGTGTTTCCAGTAGTTTCTCGACCCGTTATGAGCCTCACATCGGCACGACTTATCGGTTATTGGGGTCTGACGTTTACCACCCCTAGACATGATATGCGACATATCAGACGAGGAGACCGGACTGCACGGGTAGTGTTGCCGGTTGGCTCGATGGGAACTGTAGCAGGTTCGCTTATTTTCTTCTGATCGCTCAATACCCGGGTGGCCGTTACGTTTAGCTGACCGCTTGCGGCTTGGGGGTGCTTGATATGATCATCACCCACTGCCGGCGTATTGACGAGTCTTAGAGTCCCACAAAGGAGTTACCTAGTCCAGGCGAAACATTGTGGTGCGCGTATGCGATACGCGCATGGACCCGGTTAAAATGCGCGTATGAGATACCGTATATTAATCGGGCGGCTTGCTTTTGGTTGGGTCGTATGTGATATGGCCGGACTGATAAATCAAGTGTTGATTTATCATTTAACCATTAGTTTCTCACTAGAAATCCTTTCTTGAATTTTTGGGATGTATGCATGCATGTATGCATTCTTTCTTGTTTCATGCACATATGGATGTGCATGCACACATACATTCATACATCATCCTTCATGGTTGAATATGCATAGAAAATGGTGGCAATATAAGACTCACACCATGGTTTATATGTATGGATTATTATTTCTATTTATGTTAAAACAAAAGAAAAGAGAAAAGATTAATAAATGGTTATATTCTACACTCTTCCTTGAATTGACCATGTTCACCCACTTATTAACCATGATTTAATCTTCCTCTTGTGTTTTAACTCAAGTAAAATAAATATCCATAATATATAACCATGGTTTGAGATGAAGAGGGAAAATATATATAGATATATTTTCAATTTTCTCATTAGAGTTTATCTTTTACTCTTGTTCAAAAAAAGCCATCATCTTCTTCCTCCTTCTTCTTTTGCTCTCTAGATTTCTCTAGTGAGCAAATTACTCACCAAGTTAGGATTTTGATGTGAGAAAAGCCACCACAACATCATTTTACACAAGTCTTGCCCACTTTTTTAGAGTATTAGTTTCATTTCTTTCTCTTGATCATGTGAAGTTGCAAGCTTCGACAAAGCGGACTCCGGGTGGATCATCGTGGACCTAGAGGAGTTCAAGCGGACTTTTTCCAAACCCCAAGTGGCCGAGGAGTCTAGCGTATGGAGCTACAAAGGTTGTACTCTCTAAACCCTAGCTTTTCTTACTTGTGATGATGTGTTGTAATGAAACCCTAATTTTCTAGGATTGATTCTTTGCTTGCTTACTTAGCACCCTAAAACTTAATCTTTGGTACATGTGATGCCTCCAAACCCTTCATGAGGTGCTAGGTAAACCCAACAGTAACTCCGATGATATGCGTGAAAGTCCGATGAATTGCGTGACGCTTGACGGAGTTCAGTTTTGAGTTTCATGCACGGCTTCATGCGCATGCGACGCGCTAAGTTATTTCTGTTCTTCCGTTATTTCGGGGCCCCATTGATTTAGCTGTTTATTGCAATGTTTTAGCTCTTGAGGGTTTAAATTTAAATTCGGAGACCAAATTTCTTTAAGGGGGAAGATTGTAACGTTTCTGAAATCGTTATATGAATTTTTCCGTTTTAGGGTAAAATATGTAGGGTTAGCGTAGCACCTTGTGAAGGTTTTGGCAAGTATCAATCATGCTACTTTAAAAAATTTTGGGGTGCTAAATAAACCCTAACCAAGATCTTAACTAGAGAATTAGGATTAACTATGAATGTAAGCAACTTTACATCTAAGAGAGAGGGGTTACAACCTTTGTAGTCCGTTCCTTCGCTTCATAAGCTCCAAGTAGTAGTCCCTTCACCGCGATCCATGAACTCTCGGACTCTAGAGAGGCTCCACAAGTCGAATAATCCATGCTTGCTTTAAGTCTTCCTTTTCGAAGATGATCTACCTTGAAGAATCTCAAACTCAAGCTCTTACTTCTCTAATCAAGTATCAGTGAAGTGAACACCCTAAATTAAGTGGCTAGAATAGATGAGGATGATGAAGTAGGAATTTTGCTCTCTTTTGTTTTCAATTTCTCACATTAAATCATCACTTCACAAAAAGCTAGAAAGATTTTTCAAGGAGGAAGAAGAAGAAGAAAGCTTTTGTGATGAATAATGAATTATTGTTATGGTTACCATTGCAACCATGAGTTAAGAATGAAGGCTTTAACCCATGTAGAGAATAAACTAGAGTTAAGTGTTTGGGTTGGGTTAACAAATATCTATACAAAATATCTAAGCAAAATGACAAAAGGAAAGCTTCATGAAAAAGCTAACCCAAATCCAAACCCTAACTTTGTTTAAACTTAACAACCATGTTGCATTTGTAACCCTAACTTGTTACAATATTATATATCACATATACAATATATTTTGTAACAAAAGAAAATAATACAATTAACATATATCGCATATATATCAATGTATTATCCAGTGAGAAAATGAATAAATAAAGCGAGCTTATATTAGTTAACGTAATGTAATATATCACATATATAATTATACATTAAATTATTGAATCAACTCTTGATCCGACAATCCGGCTATATTGCATATAACCGGCTAATATAACATGTACAAATTCATCGAATCGACACTTGATCCGATGACCCGGCTATATCAGATATACCCGGCCGATATCTCATATCGCGAGAATATAATACGGTATCTCATATCGTATTATTCTCGGTCCCGCACATATCACATATGTGCTCCTACTCCGTTTTGCCTGAGCCAGGAAACCTCTGTGTTGGACTCTAAAGAATCGTCAATACGCCGGCAGTAGGTGATGATCATATCAAACACCCACAAGCTGCAAGCGGTCATTTAAACGTAACAGCCATTCGTGTATTCAGCAATCAGAAGATCAACAAGCAAGCCTGTACATTCTCCTGCAAATCCAATCAGTAACACTCCCTTATAGTCCGATCTCTTCGTCTGATATGTTGCATATCAAGTCTAAGGGTGGTAAACGTCAGACCCCAGTAACCGATAAGTCATATCAATGTAAGGCTCATAACGGTTCGAGAAACTACTGATAACTCTTACCGGTAAATCACTATATCATCCCTGGCCAGGGACTTCCAGTTATAGCCAACCGAACACAGCACAACATCAACTCCCTATACCGGGAGAGACGAAACCCCTCCTATCGCTCATTGCCTCCATGTGATTCAGGACTGTACCCAAAAGCCACCATTTTGCATTCCCTCTTGGACATGTTAATATGGAAATCAAAGAAAAGTGGGAATCACACAAGACTCTATGATGATCTCGGGTCTACACACTAACCTGTACCAGTGTCACCGGAGAACTGCTATTTGATGATAGGTATAATACCA